>JBBGZY010001062.1:0-1200000 GCA_037952925.1 Lithobates clamitans
GCTATTAAGAACTACCTAGATGACGAGGAGGCTTAGGACACTGATATGAAGGAGGGACTGTGATGTGAAGGGGGACTGAGGGCACTGATGCAAAGAGGGGACTGTGGTGTGAAGGGGGGACTGAAGACACTGATATGAAGGAGGGACTGTGATGTTAAGGGGTAGAGGACACTGATGTGAAGGGGGAATGTGGTGTGAAGGGGGACTGAGGACACGGGTATGAAGGAGGGACTGTGATGGGAAGAGTGGACGCTGATGTGAATGGAGGACTGTAATGTGAACGGGGGGCCTGTGATGTGAAGGGGGGAGTGTGGTGAGAAGGGATCTGGGGACACTGATGTGAAAGGGGACTGTGATGTCAAGGAGTAACTGATGACACTGATATGGAAAATGGACTGTGGACACTGATGTGAAGGGGGACCGTGATGTAAAGGGGGGGCTGAGGACCCTAATATGAAGGGGGCTATGATATGAAGACAGGACTGTGGACACTGATGATGAAGGGGCCTGTGATGTGAAGGGGGGGGGGGGTAGGACACTTATGAAAGGGAGACTGTGATGTAAAGAGGGAACTGTGGCATGAAGGGGGGCTGTGATATGAAGGAGGGACCGAGGACACTGATATGAAGGAGGGACCGAGGACACTGATATGAAGGAGGGACCGAGGACACTGATATGAAGGAGGGACCGAGGACACTGATGTGAAGGAGGGACCGAGGACACTGATGTGAAGGAGGGACCGAGGACACTGATATGAAGGAGGGACCGAGGACACTGATATGAAGGAGGGACCGAGGACACTGATATGAAGGAGGGACCGAGGACACTGATATGAAGGAGGGACCGAGGACACTGATATGAAGGAGGGACCGAGGACACTGATATGAAGGAGGGACCGAGGACACTGATGTGAAGGAGGGACCGAGGACACTGATGTGAAGGAGGGACCGAGGACACTGATGTGAAGGAGGGACTGTGATGGGAAGGGGGGACTTAGGACACTGATGTGAATGTGGACTGTAATGTGAATTGGGGACTGTGATGTAAGGGGGGAACTGAGAACCCTGATGTGAAGAAGGACTGTAATGTGAAGGGAGACAGAGGACACTGATATGGTGGGAAGGGATCTGGGGACACTGATGTGAAAGGGGACTGTGATGTGAAGGAGTAACTGATGACACTGATATAGAAAATGAACTGTGATGTGAAGGGGGGACTATGGACCCTAATATGAAGGGGGCTATGATGTGAAAAGAGGACTGTGGACACTGATATGAAGTGGCCTGTGATGTGAAGAGGGGGGGGGGGGTGAGGACACAGATGTGAAGAGGGGACTGTGATGTAAAGAGGGGACTGAAGACACTAATATGAAGGGGCTGTGATGTGAAGGGGGAAGTGAGGACACTGGTGTGAAGGGGGGGGGGGACTGGGGACACTAATATGAAGGGGGCTGTGATGTGAAGGGGGGACTGGGGACACTAATATGAAGGGGGCTGTGATGTGAAGGGGAAGACACTGATGTAAAGGGGGGACTGTGGTGTGAAGGGGGGAGTGAGGGGACACGGATGTGAGGGGGGTCTGTGATGTGAAGGGGGGAGTGATGTAAAGGGGGGGACTGGGGACACTAATATGAAGGGAGCTGTGATTTGAAGGGGGGAGTGAGGGGACACTGATGTGAAGATGGGACTGTGATGTAAAGGGGTGGCTGAGGACATTGATGGGAAGGGAGACTGCGATGTGAAGGGGGGAGGGGTGAGGACACTGATGGGAAGGGAGACTGTAATGTGAGGGAGTACACACATGTATCTATAAAGGATCCCCTAAAAAAAAAAAAAAAGTTGCGCATACATATAGCTCCCTCACAACCTGAAATGACCAGCACTGCCACTTACTGCCAGTACTACTGAGCCGAAACCGGAACTTCCGGGTCATAATAGAGCGCCGGGGAATGGTAGCATGTGACGGAAGGGGGCTAGATCGCTAAAGCTGATTGGCTGAGGGAACACGGCGTATTGGGGCATGCGCAGTGGGTAGTGGCGCTGCTGGAATGGTGTGAGATGTTCGGAGCGGTGCGGGGAGCCCGGGCTCAGTAGGAGAGGAAGGTAACGATAGACAGTGCTGAGTACTTAACCGGGTGCATTTTACTTTATCTGACAGTATTCATGTACTGCTGTGCTGGGTGATAAGGAGCCCATCCTATTCTCTCCCCCGGTCCATCCACATTCCACTAGATAGAGCACATTCTGCGCACTACATTTCTGTTTTCACTCACATTCGGTTTAAAGCCAGCCAATAGTAGACCTGGGCTCAACTTTACTTGATAGCAGGAGGTTGTGCTTCCCAGTCCATGGCTCCTTGACAGCCCCAGGTGGACTTTGTAGGTTTTGTCATTCACAAAGTAGTGACCTGTTCAGACCTATACACCGGTCAGCCATAACAATATAACTATCCAGTTAATATTGAGTAAGTCTGCTTTGTGCCGCCAAAACAGCCCTGACCCATGAAGGCATGAGCGCCGCTAGACCCATAAAGCAGTGGAGGCGTGGGCGCCGCTAGACCCGTGGAGGCGTGGGCGCCGCTAGACCCGTGAAAGCAAGCTGTGGTATCTGGCGCCAAGATGTCAGTAGCAGGTCACTGCCTCCATCAGCTAGTATTTTTCCCATACTGCATCCCGGTGCCATGTCTTTTCCAGGTAAGTGATGGACATTCACCCGTCATCCACATGATGTACAAGAAAATTTGATTCATCAGTCCATGCCACCTTCTTTCATTGCTCTGCGGTCCAGTTCTGATGCTCATGTGTCCATTATAGGTACTTTTGGCTGTAGACATGGGTCAGCATGGGCAGCCTGACCAGTTTGCCACTATACAGTCCTATACACAACAAACTGCAATGCATTGTGTGTTTTGACACCTTTCTATCAGATCCAGCATCAACTTTTTCACCAATTTGAGCTACAGTAGTTCTTCTAGTGAATTGGACTACACGGACTAGTCTTTGCTCCCCACGTACATCAATATGCTTTGGTTGCCGGTGATCCTGTTGCTGCTTTTCCTTCTCTGAACCACTCTTGGTAGGTCCTGACCGCTGCAGACCAGGGACATTCCACACGAGCTGCAGTTTTGAAATTGCTCTGACTTGGTCATCTAGCCATTACGATTTGGCCCTTGTCAAAGTCACTCAAGTCCTCACGCTTGCCAATATTTTATTTTTCTCTGCTTTCATCACATTAACTTCAGGGGTAATATGTTTACATGCTGCCTAATATATCCCACCCGTTTTTCTCAAGTCGTCTTCCAGGACGGCACCCTGAGAGATGACTGGTCCACCTGACAGGAAACACAATCAATCAAGAGGTTAAAGGCCCCCACCCCTCCCGATGCTCCTCAGTTTTTGATTGTGTTTCCCCACAGCGAAACCGTTTGTTATTTTTCTGTTGACCTAAAAGCCTGGGGGGCTGGTGGTCTCCCCCTGGGAGCCGGACCAAATGCCTGTGAAGCCGCTGGGTCCAGCCGGATGGTTCTCATCCTTCCTGGGGGTTTTTCCCAATTCGTGTCTCGTGGGGGGGGGGGACCATGCTTCTTTCCATGGAAGAGCCCCCCCCCCCCCCCGAGTGCTGAAGAACCCTGGGTGCGGTGGTGTACCCAGAACTTCAGGGGCCAAATTTTCTGTTGCCCTTCCTTACCTGTGCGGTGGCCGCGCAGTTGCAGGAGTTGGTGGTTTTCCTTCTACTGGCTAAAAAACCACAGGAGGTGAGTCTGGGACCTGTTCTGGAATCTGGCCAGGGCTGCCGCTCGTCTGTCTGCCCACCAACCGTTCGTGGGGGTCGCGCGGAAAGAAGCTCTGCCTGGAGAGCTTTTCTTCCAGGCTTGCTGAGTGTAACTCAGCGCCATTTTCCTGAAGATCAGGAAATGACATCACTTCCTCCTCTATGAGGAGGGAGTGGGAGGGCTGCAGCAGGAAGTGACCTCAGGTCCAGTATCACTTCCTGTCTTCGGCAAGATGGCGGTGGCGAGTTGCAGCCAGCATACAGAGAATATAAAAAGCCACAGGGAACAGGCGCCCATGTCTCCTCTGCGTTCCTATATGCAGCACCTCCAGGGAGAGATTGGAAGTAGCATGGAACATGAGAAGGAGAGACCTGCAGGGTCTGCGGCCATGGAAGAGACCACGGGGTGAGTCTGACCGACCTTCGGAGATTTAGAGGGGGAGGGTACCCCAACTCTTCTCCTCCGACTCTTACAGTGTATGCCTGTGTGTTTTTTTTTCAGGGGACGACGCTATTGCCCGTGAGGTTGCCAGCCGTCCTGTAAAATCCTCCACCCGCTCTAAACGATGTGGGAACTGTAATGACAGGCTGCCCCCAGAACATCCAAAGCCCTTCTGTTTTAAATGCATACAAAAGTTGACAGGGAAGGAGACATCTCAGATAATGAAGGAATTCCTTACTGTGCAAACTGAGATGCTGTCCACCTTAAAGTCTTTTCAGGCCACCCTTAAGCCTAGGGATTCAGAGGCTCACTCTAGTAAGGATGCCTCTTCCCAGGAGAGCTCCGCCTCCTCTAGGAGGTATCGGGCGGAGGTACTGAAGTATCCACTCCCCCACGATTCAGAGGAAGAGTGTGATTTATAAGTTCCTAATCCAGGAGTTTTCTGATGAAGGGGTGGTGGACAGCCAAGAGGAGGATGGGAGGGAGGAATCCAGGTCTAGCAGACATATATTTTCTGCCGACGACATAGAAGATCTTCTGAAAGCTATTTATGCCTCAGAAGAGATTCAGGAGCCTGCTGCACAGGTGTCCGCTCAGGATAGGATGTATAGAGGCTTGAATAAACCTCAAGCCAGGGTCCTTCCGGTATATTCTGCCCTTAAGGAAGTCATCTTAAGGGAATGGAAAGAACCAGAAAGAAGGCTTCTGAAATATAAAACCTGGAAGCGTAGATGCCCCTTCTCTGAGGAGAATGAGGAAAAGTTTTTCAAAACTCCTAGACTAGACGCCTCCTTAGCACAGGTCTCTAAGCAGTCGGATCTTTCCTTTGAAGATACCGGTAATATAAAGGATCAAATTGATCGCAGGGCTGAAACCATTTTACGCAGAGCCTGGGAAGCTAACGCTGAGGCTATGGGCCCCGCATTGACCTCAGCTTGCATCGCAAGGAATGCCGACACGTGGGTCTGTAAATTAATGGACCACGTATCCCGAACCTCCAAAATCCAAGGAGGTCCAGGATTCTCTGGAGGTCATAGGGAATGCTGTCGCATATTTAGCAGATGCTGCGGTTGAGACAGTGCGTACAACCGCTAAGACAGGTGCCTTACTAAACTCAGCCAGGCGAGCCCTCTGGGTTAAAACCTAGGATGGGGATAGCTTATCCAAAACCCATCTATGTGGTCTCCCTTTTGAAGGGACGCACCTTTTTTGGTGCTGGCCTAGATCAGGCTCTAGCCAGATCTACCGAGAAGGGGAAAAAATTTCCTACCAAACCTAGGAGAGAGAGGAAGCGTTTTTTTCGTGGCCCCCAGGCAAAGTATCGCTTCTCTGAGAAAAAGGTCTCCCCTAATAGACGTTGGGGCGCAGGAAAAGACAAACAAAAAACTGGCGTTCTCTTTTGCCTCTCAGTGGGAAAGGATCACCCAAAGCCCCTATGTACTTCGGATCATAAGAGAGGGTTACAGATTGGAGTTTCTCTCCCCTCCACCCCCAAGTTTCTCTTGACCTGCCTTCCCAGAGATCCCTGCAAGGTGGTAGGAATCCTTCAGAATATAAGAGCTGGCTAGTCAGGAGGTTATAATACCTGTTCCAGTGGACCAGCAGGGTCAGGGGTTTTATTCCCACATTTTCGTGGTACCAAAACCCTCAGGAAGGTATCGTCTTATTATAAATCTAAGGAACCTCAATGTTTTTCTTCGTTACAAGAAGTTCCGCATGGAGAGTGTCTATTCCCTCAGGAGACATCTCCTCAAAGAAATGTTTATGGTGATCTTGGATTTAAAAGACTCCTACCTTCATGTCCCCATTTTTCAGGGCCATCAAAGCTTCCTGAGATTTGCGATCGCCTCTCCAGAGGGAGTGCAACACTGGCAGTTCACAGCCCTCCCCTTTGAACTGGCATCCAGTCCGAGAGTCTTTACAAAGATCATGGCAGAGGTGGTGGCTTTTCTGCACCTCCAGGGAGTGGCATTGATTCCCTACCTGGACGACATTTTGATTTACACTCTAAGTCGGGATCAACTACTTCTGGATCTATCCAGAGTAATGGAGACCTTAGAAGCCCTGGGATGGATTGTCAGCAAGGAAAAGTCCTCGCTGACTCCTGCTCAGACAAAGCTGTATCTGGGTTTCCTGGTGGACTCCTCAGAACAAAAGTTAGTTCTTCCTCAGGGCAAGGTAGAGGGCCTCACATCAGCGGTCACGTCACTGTTACAGGCAAGCACTATCTCCTACAGAGGTATCTTGAGAGTTCTGGGTCTAATGACGTCCAGCTATCCCAGCAGTTCCTTGGGCACAGCTACACTCCAGGCCCCTCCAGCACTTTCTTCTATTCTTTTGGGACAGGAAAAGAGACTCTCTGGACATGGAGATAGCCATCCCAGTCGAAGTAAAGAACTCCCTTCACTGGTGGCTCCTTCCTCAGAGGCTTCAAGGGGGCCTTCTTTGGAGCCAACTTCAGCCTCTCAGGATAACTACAGATGCAAGTTCCTGGGGGTGGGGAAACCACCTGGAGGATCTAATAGCTCAGGGATCCTGGGATTCAGAACAAAGAAGGGCCTCCTCCAATTTTCAAGAACTGTTGGCCATATGAGAAGCACTAAAGGCTTTGGAAGGAAGGATCGGGGGCCTGGAGGTGCAGGTCTTGTCAGACAATGCCACGGCTGTGGCATTTCTGAATCATGAGGGGGGTACCAGATCCACAACACTCCTATCCCTATCAGCAGAGATCCTGTCCTGGGCGGAAAGTCGGATTCCTTCCATTTCCGAAGTCCACATAAAGGGGACGTTAAATGTAGAGGCAGACTACCTCATTCGGCAGCCGATTCTGCAGGGGGAATGGGAACTGAATCCAGAGGTCTTTTGCCTGGTAAGTCGGCAATTCGGCATTCCAGAGATAGATCTCTTTGCCCGCAGGAAAAGCAGAAGGGTAAAGAGATTTTTCTCTTGCTCGAGAGAGAGGCTCAGAGGGAATAGAAACGTTGGCGCAGGTCTGCGACTTCCGACTGGCCTATGCCTTTCCCCCTCTGGGACTAATTCCGAGGGTCCTTCAAAAACTGTTCCTCTCGGAAAGCAAATTGATTCTAATAGCCCCTTGGTGGCCCAAGAGAGCCTGGTTTCCAACCCTGCAGGGTTGGTCCATAGCCCCACCGCTTCACCTCCTGGTCCGGGGCGACCTTCTCCTTCAGGGTCCAGTCCGCCACCCAGACCCCAGCTTCTTCAAGCTGACGGCCTTGCTCTTGAAAGGCAGAACCTGCGGGAGAAGGGGCTGTCGGACAGAGTAGTGGATACACTGCTCCTTAGTAGGAAACCAGTCACAAGGCGTATTTATGCCAAGACCTGGGCGATTTTCTCTCGCTGGTGCCTGGAGAGAGGGACTTCTCAAAGAGAGATCCCTGCTATCTTAGAATTTCGCCAGGATGGAGCAGATCTAGGTTTGGCAACCAAGACCCTTAAGGCGCAGGTTTCAGCCCTGTCCTGTTTCCTTGAGAAACGTTTGGCATTACACCCCCTGATCAAGAGATTTCTCTTGGTCAGGGAGAGGTTGTCTCCTGTTCAAATGTCCAGGTGTCCTCCTTGGGAGCTTACACTAGTACTGGAGGGGTTAACAAAGGTCCCATTTGAACCGATAGTTCAGATCCCCCTTAGGATCCTGACCTTTAAATTAGCCTTTTTACTAGCAATCGCCTCAGCTAGGAGAGTAGGTGACATTCAGGCTTTTTCTATTAAAGAACCATTATTTTCTTTATTCGAGGACAGGGTTATACTTAGGCAGGACCCCCTGTATCTCCCTAAGGTAGCATCAAAGTTCCATAGGACTCAAGAAGTGGTGCTGCCTTCCTTTTTGTAGTAACCCCAAAAGTGAAGGGGAAGTTTCTTTTCATTGTCTGGACATCAGACGCTGTTTATTATCCTACCTAGAAAGGGTTAAGGAATTCAGAAGGTCCAGCCATCTTTTAGTTAATTTTTCTGGCCAAAAGAAGGGCCAACGGGCATCCAAGGCTTCTATAGCTAGATAGATTAAACATACCATTTCGTTAGCCTATGAGCAGTCAGGTAATGCAGCTCCTAGAAAACTTAGAGTGCATTCCACGCGATCTCTGGCAACCTCCTGGGCGGAAAGGGTCGGCTCTTCGGTGGAGCAGATCTGTAGAGCCGCTACATGGTCAAGCCAGAACACGTTCCTGAGGCATTATAGAGTGGAGTTACTATCTCCTCAGGACCTGGCATTTGGCAGGAAGGTCCTGCAAGCGGTGGTCCTGCCCTAAAGGTAGGCCTGAGCTACTTGCTCTTCTCTCAGGGTGCCGTCCTGGAAGACGACTTGAGAAAAGAACCAGTTACACTTACCGGTAACGGTGTTTCTGGGAAGTCTTCCAGGACGGCAGGCCTACTTCCCACCCGTTCTATTTAGGAAACATGTAATGTTTAGAGTGTGGTGGTGGTTATGTTTTTCATTCTCGTGCACTGGTGTGGGTCAATACTTTGTCACAACTGAGGAGCATCGGGAGGGGCGGGGGCCTTTAACCTCTTGATTGATTGTGTTTCCTGTCAGGTGGACCAGTCATCTCTCAGGGTACCGTCCTGGAAGACTTCCCAGAAACACCGTTACCGGTAAATGTAACTGGTTCTTTTAGATGCCGTTGTCACAAGATAATCAATCTTCACTTTACTTGTCAGTGGTCATAATGTTATGGTGGATCAGTCTATATGCTCACAATTGACAGTGGTTGAGCTTGTCTCATGACCTGTGGGTATTTGTCCCTTCTCAATAATGGCAGGCACCCTCTGGTCAAGGTCATCTGTTTTTAAAGCTGAACTCTGGAATTGTTAAATGCTCATTTAGGCCCCATTCACAAAGGATGGGACCCTTTAGTGAGTGCTTGAGACTCAACAGGGGTTCCCAGTGATTGGCTGTAGGCAGAAGCCCCATTGAAAGCAATGAGAGGCTGACCACTCCCACAAGCCTCTTGCAAAATTTTTAAAAACCTTTTTTTTTTTTTTTTTTTTTTTCATTTTCGGTCTTTTGTTTTTAACGAAACATAAAAACCCCAGTAGTGATTAAATACCACCAAAAGAAAGCTCTTTGTGTGGGGAAAAATGATAAAGATTTCATTTGGATACAGTGTTGCATGACCGCGCAATTGTCATTCAAAGAGTGGCTGAAAACTGGCCTGGGCAGGAAGGGGTTTTAAGTGCCCAGTAGGCAAGTGGTTAAAGAGGAACTGGAGTCTGCTCACATAATTTTGCCACTTTGAAGCTTCCCTCCAACCACTTTGCATATTATCTTTTATATATTTATATATATATATATATATATATATATATATATATATATATATATATATATATATATATATTCTGTTCTTGCCAAATATGCTGCAGAAATCTCCCTCCACCGAGTCTGGCTGAAGCTGCTGACTGTTCGCTTCCTGGATTTACACAGAGGCACACCTCCAACTCTGCAGCTTTCATTGGCTCTCTTATGACACCCCCTCCCTTCCTGGAAAACTCTCACTAGAGAGGGCTGTGCATGATGTCATAAGCCTAGGCTAATGGCCAGACAAGAAACAGGAAGTCGGCTGTATAAGGCATTTACTGGCAGAAAAAAATGTTTTACTATCCAAAGTTAAAACAACAAGACCAGAAGATTGAATAGATGGAAATTTGAAAAACTGACTGAAGGTCTGCTTTAATGTTCTTTATCAAGAATCCTGCTTTCTGGCTGGGTTGGGAAGACCCCCATGCGTTTTGACATTGTACTAACTTGAAACTTGCTGTCATTCAACAAACCTAACAAATTGCCTAAAACCTAAATTTTCTGCTACTTACAAGTTAAACATTTTATTTTGTCTAAGATCCCTTTCCCTACCAAAGGCGAGACCCGGCAGGTTTTGAAAATCATGGGCTTGGATCCCCTTGCTTCTCGCTGGTTCCACCTCACCTCATCATGCTTATATGCATAAATGGGAAGTCGATCTCAATATCACTCTGGAGCCAAAACAATGGCAGAAAATCTGGGACATCACCAAGTCATGTTCCCAGAATGTTTTGGTGCTGGAAACTAATTTGCAAATGATTTTATCGCTGGTACTTCCTTCCAATCTGAGTTGACCCTATACTCCGGGTTTTGCTAGGTCCTGCTTCCAAGGCTTTTCAGAGCCAGGTACTTGTCCAACTGTTCATGTTTTATGGACACAAGTCTAATATGCTGAAATCGCTATTCAACATTGATATACTGGTGCTCCCTGGAGCCTCGCTACTCAATTTGAAAATGGACGTGCTTTCTAAGTGTCAGTTTAGAGTCTATCCTGTAATCCTGGGTCCTGCTCTCATGTAATCGTGCTCTGCTTGCCCCTGTACACTGCTGTCAAGTTGGACCCAGAGCATATGTGCAGAAAAAACAAGTACAAGTTTCACATTTTTAATAAGTACATTTTTTAATATTCTATTAAAGTGTTTAAAGTCACTAAAGTGACTTTACATGTATCCCATGCAGATATGCTGACATTAATGAAAGTGTTTGTTAGAAATTAACAGAGGAAATACCTTTTTTCTGACACTGCAGCTGCGCGCGGTCACATGATCCCCCTGTGCTGCCCAGCCTCGTTCTTACCAGAGAAGTGGGAGGGGCCAAGATTCCCCTTGGCTGGCTGATGTCACAGGGTAATCTCCACCCCTTCTCTCCATAGAGCGATGCTATCCAGCACAGGGGAATTATGTGGCTGCAGTGTCAGAAAAGGTATTTCCCCTGTTCATTTCGAACAAACATGTACACTTTCATTAAAGGCAGCATATCTGCATGGGATTCCTTTCATATGTGCTGCATTATGCAGCTGAATAGAGGCGGGAGGGTGGGGAGGAAAGCGATCTCATGACAGGGAGGGAGAGGAAAGGAGAGAGACTGTCAGAGGAGAGAGCAGGGCTGCGGATCACCACCAGGTGAGCCCACCAGGGTTGCCAATCAATGCCCATTAGGGGTGCCTGCCAGTGCTGCCTATCAGTGCAGGCATAAAAGTGCCTCATCATCAGTGCCAATCAGTACTGCCTCATCAGTGAAAGAGACAACTTATTTACAAAGTTTTGTAACAGAAACTAAACTTTTTTTTTTTTTTTCTAAATATTCGTTTTTTTCTATTTGTAGCACAAAAAATAAAAACCCCAGTGGTGATCAAATGGCACCAAAAGAAAGCTCTATTTGCGGGGAAAAAATTATAAAAAATGTGTTTGGGTACAGCCTCACATGACCGCGCAATTGTCATAAAAAATGTGATGGCGCTGAAAATTGGTCTGGGCAGGAAGGTGTATACGTGCCCTGTATTGAAGTGGTTAACCAATCCATACACTATATATTGTTTTTAGGTTTACTTTATCTTGGGCAATTTGGCTGATCAAAGTCTTTGAATCTGTTTTCCTAGCATCATCCTGCTGCTGTGGCCCTCCTAAAAGAAAATCTTGCTGTTGTATTTATATATTTTTTCCAGTTCTAGAATTTGCAGCAGAAGGGCTAGTGCTGGGGTGAGATGGTGGGGCTTTTACAAAGTTTTACTCTGTCCTTTCCTGAGAACAGAATAAACCGCCGGGTAAAGGCATAATGTGCTAGTATGCATCGCATAGGTAATAGCTAATTTTTGTTGACATTTTTATTTTGGTACTGGAGATTTTAGTCGCCTAAAATGCAACTAGAACAATTCAGATGACGAACGCGCGCTTTGGTCCCACACAGACGCAGACAGCGAGCGTCCCACACGTGAGTTATCACCGCAAATGTCAGATCATGGGCAGTAATTCTGGCGCCAGTCCTCCTCTAACTCTAAAATGGTATCCTGTAAAGGCTTTGAAAGCGTTCCCTAATGGCTAATGCAATTTACGTAATTTGTCGCCATTGCACGGGCATGCATAATTTTAAAGTGTTACATGTTTGGTATCTATTTACTCAGCACAACTTCATCTTTTATATTTTTTATAAAAAATCGGGTTATGTATTGTGCGTGTGTGTGTGTGTGTGTGTGTGTGTTACTTTTAATTTTCATTGTTTGAAAAACCGCTGTGCAAATACTGTTTCACATATAAAATTGCAAACCAATATATTCTCTAGGACCTCCTGCTTTAAAAAAATATTTGAGGGTTCTAAGTAATTTTCTAGCAATAACTACAGAAGTAAAGTTTGAAATTTTTTAAAGTTGCTTTTCTGTTTGTCAAAAAGCAATATTTTTGTTTGTTTATGAAACTTGGTTTTATTTATAAAGACGGCTAAATCTGTGTTTTGTAGTGCATGATCGTACCTTAACCCTTGACTAAGCCTATTTTTGACATTTGGTGTTTACAAGTTAAAATCCGTATTTATTGCTAGAAAATTACTTAGCGCCCCCAAACATTTTATTATATATATAGCAGAGAATAAAATGGCGATAGTTGCAATATTTTATGTCACACTGTATTTGTGCAGCGGTGTTTTAAACGCAACTTTTTGGGAAAAGGGACACTTTTATGAATTTAAAAAAAAACAAAACAGTAAAGTTAGCCCAATTTTTTCGTATAATGTGAAAGATGTTACGCCGAGTAAATAGGCACCAAACATGTCATGCCTTTATAATTGCACGCACCCGTGGAATGGCGACAAACTACGGTACCTAAAAATCTCCATAGGCGACGCTTTACTTTTTTTGAATTAAAGGGGTTGTAAAAACTTGTGTTTTTTTTTTTTTTTTTTTTTTTTTTTTTTTTTTTTTTTTTTTTTTTTTCCTTTCACCTTAATGCATCCTATGCTTTAAGGTGAAAAAAACTTCTGACAGTGACCGCCCCCCTTGGTTTTACTCACTCACTTGACCCCCTTTGTTCCCTCGGCGGAAACACGCTGGACTTCTCTGCCTGGCTCTTGATTGGATAGATTGATAGCCAATGGCTGCGCTGCTATCAATCAAGTCCAGTGACTTGGGAGCACGCCCGCAAGGTAACCCCCTGGGAGAACACTTCTCCTAGGGGGTTATACGATGTGGGGAGGAGCTGAAGAGGATGATCATGTCAAGTATGACATGTTAGTTTTTTTTTTTTTTTTTTTTTTTTTTTTTAGATAACAAAGCTTTACAATCACATTAACTAAATCGAAAATTTGACGTCAAAATTAACATTGCTACAGTAGACCCGTTCTACTTAATTTTGGTGGAATATGATGTTTCTTACAGAAATAAATGAAACTGAATAGATTAACTGGAGCATGTGGAAAGGTCTTTTAAATGTTTTTTTCTTATCATATTGTGTTTTCCTCGTGGTAATGAAGGCTTGACAAATTTGCTTTGTATCTAGGAGTCGGCTATAAAAAGTTTAGTTTTTTGTTTTTTGTTTTTTTTTCCCAATAAAGCTTTATTTTCAATGACAAAACCCCTTCTCTTATGTAGCCCTGATGTGCGTATCTTTACAGATGCACGATACAGGTTTACACACGGAAAATACACAGAGGTGCCGGTATGCGAAGAAGGAAAAAAAAGCTGCGGGTTTGTTTTTAGATGTTAACCATTTGCCTACCAGGCACTTTCACCCCCTTCCTTCACAGGCCAAATTTCAGCGCTGTCGCACTTTGACAATTGCGCAGTCATGCAACACAGTACCCATATGAAATGTTTATAATTTTTTTTGAGCGAGATATAGCTTTCTTTTGTCGGTATTTAATCACCACTGGGGTTTTTATTTGTTGCTAAGCAAATGAAAAAAGACCGAAAATTTTGATCAGGGCGCTGATAATCAGTGTAATTGTACCTGTCAGGATTGCTGGTTACCTGGCTCTCCTTGCCTATACCTGGCAAGTCTGTTTACAATGTGATTGGACACAGCTGTTCATATGGTAAAGGGTGCCTGTGATTGGCCCTTTACCTCGATGTCTTTATGAAAGAATAGGGAAAAGATGAAGGCTCCCATACAGCTTACTGATCTTTTGTACTTTCAACCCCCCTTGTTTCTGTGGAGCTAGGTGTAGGATTAATATTGGGGAAAACTTTTCAACTATAAGATTCAATTTGTTCCTTTTGAATAGCAGGCAGAGGGCATAGAGATATACTCAGATGTGTTTTGCTTATGTTATAATTTTTTTGTATTTTTGCAGTTTCAGAAGATTTTGGGATGGTTTGAGACTACATATAAACACCAAAAAGTTTTTTCTTTCTGAGCTTGGAGAGAGGTGCAAGGAAGAAGATGGATCAGAATAACAGTATATCGACTTTCCAGGGTCTGGCCTCCCCACAAGTAAGTAAAGTTTTATCTAGCAATCCAACAGTGTGTATGGGAACCAATACCATTCTATAGCGTGCATCGGAAGAATCCTATTGTTGAAAAAGGTGAAAACTTTTTTTTTTTTTTTTTTTAAATTACATCTTGTGCTGGGTTCCAGAAATGCAGTGCCCAAACTGACCATCCACAAAATGGAAAAATAAAAATAAAAACACTGGTCACAAACCATGACATAATAATAAATGGGGACATTCTAATTTTTGCTTAGTCTAATGTTATGTTTTTTTCCTTTTTCATAGGGAGCAATGACTCCAGGGATTCCCATCTTTAGCCCGATGATGCCCTATGGCACTGGCTTGACACCCCAGCCTGTACAAACTGCAAATAGTTTATCGATTCTGGAAGAACAACAAAGACAACAGCAGCAACAGGCCCAGCAGTCCACATCCCAACAGGTTGCTCAGGGGGCAGGACAAACCCCGCAACTTTTCCACTCACAGACTCTAACAACAGCGCCACTTCCTGGCAATACACCGCTGTATACATCCCCCATGACTCCAATGACTCCTATTACCCCAGCCACTCCTGCTTCAGAAAGTTCGGGCATTGTACCTCAGTTACAGTAAGCAACTTTCTTTTTTTTATGTGTGTCTGGTTTATTTTTTCTGTTTGTTTTTTTATAGACTATGGTTAAAGGGAGACCTTCAGGATAGCAGTATATCAGCTGCTTAGATAAAGTGTATGCAATTACAATTGTCCAAATAAACTCTCTTTAAGTGAATATAAAAGTGTTCCAAGAGGGTAGTAGTGTCCATATAGACGAGTAAACTGAAGCTCTGAACTGCTGCTCAAGTTAGCACTCTGTGCGGAGAATATAAACATTGACTCAGTGGTTCATTTCTTCAGTGCAATTGCACCTTCGTGTGAATTGGCCCCTTACGTGAAGTATGTTGAAACTTGCATTTAACAGGCCGTTTTGTTTTTATATGTTTTCATGTGAGTACCAAACGGGCTGTTAAATTCAAGTTTCAACATACTTCAAGATCTGGGCCCCCCTTTCTTTCCTTTTTACACCGGCATTAGACCTGGAAAACTTCCCCCTTTTTTTTTTTTTTTTTTTTTTTTTTTTTTTTTTTTTTTTTTCCATGCATTGCTGAGCTGCACAGACGAGAAACCACCAGCTATCTACTACAGGAGCCTGGATTTCGTTGGATGCTATTTTTCTTTCACGCTGTTACCTTACAGCAGTAAGGGGCTATTTTCATCTCTGTAGATGACCTTCTCTTTTTTTTTTTTTTTTTTGTCCCTTCAGATGCAAAATAAGTTGTTAGGGGCAAGTTCCTTTCTGTTGCAGTGCTACTTTTAGATCAGCAGAGGGAGGAATTTGACTTGAGCTGTAACGTACTAAATCTGTCTCGCTGCTTCTGTTAAGAATTGCTTTGCTGTGTGACACAGAATTTGTTCACCTCAGTGATTTTAGTCATTAACCTGGAACAAGCATGCAACTAGTAGAGTTAGAGCTCTCAGTCTGCATATTTATTCCAGGTTGGTGTGTAAGTAACATATGCCATAATCATGGGTATTTTCTTATTTCCAGAAATATAGTATCTACCGTCAATCTTGGCTGCAAATTAGATCTGAAAACAATTGCACTTAGAGCGCGAAATGCTGAGTATAATCCAAAGGTGAGTACTCTTGGTTAAATTTATCAATGTCATTCAAAAAGCGTATACCGGTGATTGTAGTTATTGGGGGGTTGACTGGTTTGGAACAATTCTGTTGTAAAAAATATAAAATTCTACTAATTGTAACATTTTTGTTCTGTCCCTCCAGCGTTTTGCTGCTGTTATTATGAGAATAAGAGAGCCACGTACAACAGCACTTATATTCAGTTCTGGAAAAATGGTCTGCACAGGAGCTAAAAGGTAGTGTTCATGTTCCAGAAATGTAATAGGTGTGCTTTTATTGAACTGTATTAAAACTATATTTAGTTGGTTTTCCTTAGTTGTGAATGATTTCCTCTCTATTGTTCTCCTTCACCAACCTGTCAAAGTTGGGGAGGAAAAAAAATTGTAATTTTATCTTGCTACAGTGCTGAAGGTAAAAGTTGCAGCAGCACTGTGTGCACTAGTGATGTGTGCTTAGTATTTGTATAAGTTGTGCTTCGCTGGTTTATGAGATGCTAATCTGTGATCTTATTGTAATACTAATAGTGAATATTGTATCCATAGTTTTACAAAGTAGCATGGTCGATGAGGGGGGCAGGGACTTCTATGGACACTTGGATTGCCATTCTACATCTTGAAGCAATTTACTACTGTAACGGAGTGCTAAATGGGTCTGACGTTGAAATTCCAGTGAAAACCCATTTGACAATTTAATTCTCTTAGAGATTGTCTTGTTAACACTCTGCTAAAACGTTGTGCCTTAGTACTGCTCAGACCCTGATGAAGGGGACGCACCCGAAAACTTGTCCTGAAAAACTATGTTCATGCAAACCAAGTATCGTGGACAGTATTTGTTTGTCGCAAGTGCACTAAGGCCTCTTTCACACTGGCCATGTCCGCTCTGCTGATGCCGACTGAAAATGGGCACAGCCTGATTTCCTCTATGGGCTGTCGGATGGAAACGGATCGCCTGTCCGTTTCCATCTGACTGTCATCCGGTCGGCCAGACAGATGGGGAATGAGGATCTTTTTTTAGCGGACAGGATTGGATCAGATGTCGGCGGTAGTTAACGGGCACGTGTCCGTTGACATCTTCTGCTCGATAGAGAGCAATGGATGATCCGATCGGGTCCACCTGAAAAACTGACAGGCGGACCCGATTGGTCCGTCCATGTGAAAGGGTCCTAATACGGCTACAATCCCCTCCAAGACAACTTTATTGTAACCTTTTTAAAGAAATACAAACATTTTACCAGCACTTTCTGCAGCTAGTCAGCCCAAAAGCTGAGTTGGGGAGACCCAAACTTTTCCTACCCATATAAGTGATCGGGTGGCATTACAGCCACTGTTCTCTATCAGTCTAATGTACTTTGTGCCCAGTCTCTTGACTGTCTTCTATAGAATGTATGCACTCTCCAACTACCCCTGCATGTTGTCTGCACTGCGATCAGATAGAGATGGATACAATAAAAAAAAAAATATCTGCATTCTGAGAGCCTTCTGATATATATCACAGTCCCTTGGTGACATCTGGGCCTGCTTTTTGGGCCTCCCTATTACTTGTAAGTTGATTAGCACAGCTCTAAATAAAAAGTCACGTTGTTTATACAGAATATTAGTGCAGAGGGGAAAAAAAAAAGCTATTGGATGCAATAGTTAGCATAGATGTTAAATATTTGGTACCACCATAAAAACCATGCTCATTGTTGATTTTGCTTTCTTTTCTTTATAGTGAAGAGCAGTCACGCTTGGCGGCCAGAAAGTATGCGCGAGTTGTGCAGAAGTTGGGATTTCCAGCAAAGTTTCTGGATTTTAAAATTCAAAATATGGTAGGAAGCTGTGATGTGAAGTTCCCAATCAGATTAGAAGGCTTGGTCCTTACACATCAACAGTTTAGCAGGTAAATTCCAAACTTTGTGTTGCAATATTATATTCACCATACCAGTCGGTGTGCACATAAGATTTTTGTGCACTGCCTTTTGTAAAGATGTATTGCAATTTACTAACTTTGATTAACTTAAACCCAAACCTTTTTTTAAATGTCTTTACACATAAACATTGCATACATAATCCCTAAATCATTAGCACATTCACTTTATTTCTAGAAAATAATGAAAACTTGGTTGAACCTGTCATTCACTGGCGCTTCCCTCCTTGTCTGTTTCCCCGCTTCTGCTTCAGATCTGTGGATCGCTCCTTGCCACTTGTACTGAACATACTCTGTTTAGTGAACAGGCAAGCTCTTTTACTATGTCTTGTGACCAACACGCCAATCCGCACTGTGCGGACACAAGAAGCTAGTTCAGACATACTTATATGATGTATCTAGCAACAAGGGAAAGATACATTGACTGCTGCACAACAAACTTAAATAAGGGTATTTAGAAGCTTTATTTTTAAACAGCAGCAGAAACATTGTGTATAAACATGTTTTGAATGTTTATTGGCAGTTAATGGTTGTGACTTTATGATCGCTTTAATGGCTGTGCATTGTTGGCTTTGTGTGATATTATGCAGTACATTTAAAGTGCTACATTAAATGCAATAACAAAGTACAAATTTTGAGATGGGATTTATTTTTTGCTATATCAGCCCAATTATGCGAAGTAGGGAGACAAGGAATTTTCCACTGCCACTAATTCTGAACAAGCAAGCCATAAAAACAAAGTTTCTACACTAAATCTAGATTTGTTCCACTACCAGTCTCCAAATTGATTGTGAGTGCTATATTGTAGAATGTAGACATATGCTGTATACCTCAGCACAGGATGTTTGGACTATGTTTGGACTATGCCAGTCACATGACATAAAGGCTTTCCGACTAGAGACTCAAAATGGCAATAATAAAGATATATCTGTAGGAGGTTCTGTCAATAAACCGGCTGTGCCGTTCCCCTCCAGCCTGTGTCTATTGTGTGTATGGAACTAACCAGGAGGTGATGCCTCCATCTTTGGTCCCCCATAGTGACTAGCAATATGTGGGCATGGAGGAGTGGGAAAAGGAATGTCATTTATCCCAGTGTGTAAGCCCATGTGTGACTTGGCATGTGCACTACTCGGATGCAAAAAAGAAGGAAATTAACCATTTAGAAGGGAGCTGAAGACTGAGCATGTGCAGTAGATATGGAAACAGCTTATCTATACATTCTCAAGCTGCAGCGGGGACACAAACAACAAGGGAGGGACAGCAAATGGCAGGATCAACCAGGTTTTTTGCTATCTACAGAAAACAAATTCTCTAGTGGTTAGGTGAGTATGCACATAATGTACTATAGCATGTATTGACAGTTTTTATAATTTTAGGTTTAATGACACTTAAGGGAAGCATTGCCTGAGCAGATACATGGAGACTATCAGTCCTGACATTTTCTGCAAATGCTAATTGCCAGCTGTCATGCTGATCCTCTTTCATCAACACTTTTGAGTAACTAGTCCAAAACCGTGAATTTTTTATTTTTCTTTGTTTGTTATACTTGGTCAATGAATCCACAAAAGTATAAAAGCCAAAAAACTCAATATGGCAGCATCCAGATTTCTTGGTAAAAGTTGACATCAATAGAAAGGAGTGTCTGCAGCTCCACTACATACCAGGCACAGAGAAAAGTGGAAGCTAAAGGTGGGTCGGGGCTTCGAAAACTTTCATGCCTGTTGTGTCCTATTCTTACTAAGGTCTGAACGGCTCATGAGCAGCAGGAATGCTCTCAAAAGTGTTGGGAGGGGACGTCCTCCCAAAAAACAAATTGAAGGGACAAATGAAAAATAATAATTTTAAAATGCACCCATCCCTCCGTGCTCGTGCACAGAAGCAAACCCATACGCAAGTCGCCCACACATATGTAAGTGGTATTCGAACCACACACGTGAGGTATCGCCACGAATGTTGAAGCAAAAGCAATAATTGTAGAGCTAGACCTCAAACTCTAAACAGGTAACCTGTAAAAGGCGTTTAAAGCATTGCCTATGGAGATTTTTAGGTACCGTAGTTTGTCGCCATTCCACGAGCATGCGCAATTGGGTTAAATAGTGTTTGGGTTTGCGGTTTTTAATAAAAGAAAAGAAAATTTATTTTTTCCAAAAATTGTGTTTGCAAAACCACTGCGCAAATACTTTGTGACATAAAAATTGCAACGATTTCCATTTTATTCCCTAGGGTCGCTGCTCAAATAAATGTATAATGTTTGGGGGTTAGAAGTAGTTTTGGAGCAAAAAATGCAGATTTTAACTTGTAAACAAAGTGCCAGGAAAAGCCTGGTTTTCAAGTGGTTAATAATTGCCTTTTTCGTGTTCAGCTATGCATGTATGTGGTTATGTTACACGAGTCTTTGAATAACATGCAGACAATTTGCTGGTAATCAGAAACGCACAAAAATGCCTAGTTCATTTACCAGACATCCTGCAACAAAACCAAATTGACCCTGTCTAACAGTTAACGTTAAAAACAAGGGGTTTTGGTCACACACGTTTGCAAACATGCGTAGGCTGCAGTGGCCAGGTCAGGGCACCCCAGTGTACTGTGGTCCTAATTATAATTTTGAGAGTCTTCCAAGTGCTCCTTGCTGTAAAGGCTAGTTATAAGTTGGGGTGGTTGCCATTTGTTTTTTATGGTTGAATTGGTGCGGACACGTACTGGATACATTCAGCTGTGCCTTGCTGGGTGTACTGTGTGTCCCTGTATCTTTTAAAGAGGAGTGGGCTCCCTCCAGGCAAACCTGCCCTTAATCTGTACACTGCTATATATGTGCGCCAACTTGGGAGACTCAATTTTAGTTAGAATCGCAGTACACTGGGGTGCCTTGACGTGGCTTACACAAGTTTGCAGGTGTGTGTGTGACCAAACCCCTTGTTTTTTTTTGTTTTTGTTTTTTAAACGTGAACTGTTTGATAGGGGTGTTTTGGTTTTGTTGGAGGCTGGCTGGTAAGTGAGCTGGGGATTTTTTTGATTTGCATTGCCCCTCCATGTGCTCCTTGCTGCCAAGGATAGTTATAGTTTGGGGTGGTTGCCATTTGTTTAGATAATGTGTTTTTATAGCCTTTCTTCATTTAAAACTCATTTTCTTTTTTTCATTCCCCAGTTATGAGCCAGAGTTATTTCCTGGCCTTATTTACAGAATGATTAAGCCAAGAATCGTTCTCCTGATATTTGTTTCTGGAAAAGTTGTTTTGACGGGTAAGTTGTTATAAAAAATTCAGATGAATCAGTACAATGTAGGGATCATTTTCCTCATAACTAAAAACCTTAATTTATGATGCATGGGTTGTGTAATTCAGGATTGGGCTTCCTCAGGACCCTGAACTGCTTGTCCTTTTTAAATGGGAATATAATGGAGCAGGTGGAAATATATTCTCTGCTTAATTCTACCATGTGTAATTTAGACAGAGCTGTTGCAAAAATCTGCTGCTGTTTATTTCAGGTGCTTGCAGTGACTGTGTGAGCATGTTTAGCCTGTCAATTTAGTAAAGCAGCTACTCTTGGATCAATGGTATGTATTAGGGGTGCAACGGATCCTCATCGATCCGTGATCCGATCCACGGAGGTTGATCCGTACGGGACACCCGCGATCGCTCTGTGGCTTCGGCCATAGGAAAGGCCGCGGCTTTGGCCTAGCTCCGGAGCGGCGGCCATCTTGGTACACCCGGCGGCTGTTTAGCACGTGATCGCTCCGTCAGATGACGGAGCGATCACTTGTAACAAACCGGCGTCATGTCATGACGGTTCCTCTCTCCCCTCTGTGTACTGATCTGTACAGTGGAGGGGAGAGATCGGATGGCAGCAGTGCCAATACTCTGCAATGCCCTGCCAATACTCTGCAATGCCCTGCCAATACTCTGCAATGCCCTGCCAATACTCTGCAATGCCCTGCCAATACTCTGCAATGCCCTGCCAATACTCTGCAGTGCCCTGCCAATACTCTGCAGTGCCCTGCCAATATCTGCAATGTCCTGCCAATACTCTGCAATGCCCTGCTGCAATGTCCTGCCAATACTCTGCAATGCCCTGCTGCAATACTCTGCAATGCCCTGCTGCAATGTCCTGCCAATACTCTGCAATGCCCTGCTGCAATACTCTGCAATGCCCTGCTGCAATGCCCTGCCAATACTCTGCAATGCCCTGCCAATACTCTGCAATGCCCTGCCAATACTCTGCAATGCCCTGCCAATACTCTGCAATGCCCTGCTGCAATACTCTGCAATGCCCTGCTGCAATACTCTGCAGTACCCTGCTGCAATGCCCTGCCAATACTCTGCAATGCCCTGACAATACTCTGCCATACCCTGCCAATAGTCCGCCATACTCTGCCAATACTCTGCCAATAGGGAGATTGTGGATATTACAGTGGGGGAGATTTTTTTTTTGTTGATCCGAACCGTGACTCCTGATCCGAGGAACGATCCGAACCGTGAGTTTTTTGATCCGTTGCACCCCTAGTATGTATTGAATACGAGAGTGGCATAGGGTTCTCAATCAGATTTTTGCTAATAGTTTTCCAGGGATAGGTGCAGGTTTTTTTTAAAGGAAACCTGTACTGAGCAATAATGGAGGTCGCCAAAACTTAAATAGTGCTCTGCCTGTTATGCTATTTCCAATGAATTAATTACTTTCTTTTTAAATTACAGGATTAGTAGTTATCAGAGTATTTTCAGTTTATCAGTAATGGCAGCTTCCACACTTCTCTCAGAGCAGATTGCCTTGTAAAAAAAAAAACATAGTGTGTCAATGCAATCAGATGCAATCAGGTGACATCAGCCTAGCCTCGTCTTTGGGGGAGATTTACAAAAACTGGTGAATTCAGAATCTGGTACATAGTAACCAATCCTCTTCTAGGTTTTATTGCCAAAGCTTAAAGTGGTTCTAAAGCCATAAGGTTTTTCACCCTAAGACCCCTTTCACACTGGAGCGGTTTTCAGGCGGTATTGCGCTAAAAATACCGCCTGAAAACCGCTCCTAAACAGCCTCCGCTGTTTGTTCAGTGTGAAAGCCCGAGGGCTTTCACACTGAAGCGGTGCGCAGGCAGGGCGGTAAGAAAAGTCCTGCAAACCGCTTTTTTGGAGCGGGGAAGGAGCGGTGTATTCACCGCTCCTTCCCCGCTCCTGCCCATTGAAATCAATGGGACAGCGCGGCTATACCGCGGCAATACCGCGGCTATAGCCGCGCTGTACGAGGGATTTTAACCCTTTTTCGGCCGCCAGCGGGGGGTAAAACCGCACCGCTAGCGGCCGAATACCTCTGCAAGAACGACGGTACAGCAGCGCTAAAAATAGCGCTGTTGTACCGCCGACGCCCCCACTGCCCCAGTGTGAAAGGGGCCTAATGCATTCTATGCATTAAGGTGAAAAATCTGTGCTGCAGCTCCCCCTCAGACCCCCCCCCTTTTTTCTTACCTGAGCCCGATCCAGTGATGTGCAAGAGTGCAGTGGCTCCAGCCCCTGTCTCTCTCAATTGACAGATTAGCATTGGCTCCCGCTGCTGTCAATCAAATCCTGTGACGCAGGGCCAAGTCCAGCTGTCTGTCAATGGATACAGCGGCGGGGCTCGGGAGCGAGAATGTACAGGTGCCCTCATGGAGAACGGCTTTCTGTGGGGGCACCCAACCTAAGAGGGGCCTGGAGTGCTGGCGGGGGACCCCAGTAGAAGAGGACCGGGCTGCTCTGTGCAAATGCATTGCACAGAGCAAGTAAGTATAACATATTTATAAAAAATTAACCACTTTTAACTGAACAAGCTGGATTTAAAAGCTGATTGGTTACTATACACAGCTGCACCAGATTCTTTGTGCACCAGTTTTAGTAAATCTCTCCCCCTCTATCTCTGTAAATCTATTCTGAAATTACTATTCTCCTCAAAATTTTGTGATAGCTGGGGTGCTAAGACCTGCAAGTTTTTTTTTTTTTTTTGTTTTTTTTTACAGTAAGCCTATACTTTGGTCACGCTAGCAAAGTAAGTTTTATTGCAAAGTGAAAATCTTAGCTATGGTGTCAGACTTGCTTAAAGGGATGCTGTCACCTTTCCCTTGCAGGGTAAAGTGACAGTGTCTTTTCAAAGGGCATCCCCCAGCTCCCTTATACACTCCTTCCCTATGCTACTTTGCAGCTCCTTGCCCCTGCACAGCTGGTAAGTATAGATAGTACTTGCGTGTGTAGGGGAGCATGTGACTTGCTCCTCCCGTGACTGTGCCCAGACTTAGACTATGAACGAATGAGTAACTTGTATGGTGCTACATATGCAAACTAAAACGCCTCAAGACGCTTTTGCCGCCAGTGTCCATCTGGGTCTTCAGAAGAGATGGGTCTTGAGCTTCTTCCCGAAGGCCAGATGGTTTTTCTTTCCGAGCGAAAGAACTATGGCTAGGCCCTGAGCACTGTGACATCACTGCTCCCCTGGCTCACTGACGCAGCTGATTTCAGCATCTGCTGCAGAGGAGCAGGGAGCGCATGCAAGGTGAAAATATGTTGCTTAGGTGATCCTCCTTGCAGGGACAATGTCGCTTTACCCTACATAGATATGCTGACAGTGTCTCTTTACATCTGTAAAAAAATGACTTTTCAAAAAGTCAAAACTTGCACAGGAGTCAAAAGAAGCTTTGGCAGCTAATCGGGCCATATTACAGGAAGGCAAGTACGGGCAGCAGAACAGTTACCATATATAGCATAAGCAAAGTACAGGCTTGCTTTAACCACTTGATATCCTTAGGCCGTCATATGATGGCCTCGACTTTCCGGGGTTATATCTGAATGATGCCTGAGGCTACAGACATCATTCAGATATCGGCATTTTCAGCCGGTGATTCAGTACACCATAAGAACGACCATAGCGGCTGTTCTGCCGCTTGATCGTTCTTACGGGCAGAGAAAGGGGACGTGTGTGTCGTCCCCGCCCCCTCCCGCCGCCCTCCGGTGCTTCTACCGACTCAGCGATCTGTGAGTCGGAGAGCAGATCCGCCGGCCCTGGATGTTGACCATGGGGATTTCCGGCGGACCAGATGGTCGCCGGAGTCTCTATGATCGTTCGGAGGCCGGGCGCGATGTTATGACATCACGCCCGGCCTCTGCATTAAAAAAAACGGCGCCGCCTAGGCTGGGAAGCGGTGATAGTTTTTTTTTGGGGGGGGGGGGGCTTTTTTTTTTATTTTAGGCTTCCCAGCCTAGTGGTGAGATGTGGGGTCTTATTGAACCCATATCTCACTGTAAAGAGGTTGTGTCATGCCATATTCCTATTACAAGGGATGTTTACATTCCTTGTAATAGGAATAAAAGTGATTACATATTTTTTTTTTTTTTTTTAAAGTGTCAAAATAAAAATTTGTAAGTAAAATTAACAATAAAAAAAAAAAAAAAAAATTTAAAGTGCCCCTGCATGCAGAAGCGAACGCATGCGTAAGTCCCGCCCACATATGAAAACGGTGTTCAAACCACACGTGAGGTATGGCCGCGAACGTTAGAGCGAGAGCAATAATTCTAGCACTAGACCTCCTCTGTAACTCAAAACATGTAACCAGTAAAAAATTTTAAAGCGTCGCCTATGGGGATTTTTAAGTACCAAAGCTTGGCGCCATTCCACGAGCGTGTGCAATTTTGAAGCGTGACATGTTAGGTATCTATTTACCCAGCGTAACTTCATCTTTCACATTATGTAAAAAAATTTGGCTAACTTTTTATTGTTTTTTTTTTTTTAAGCATGAAACGGTTTGTTTTTTGTTTGTTTTTTTTTTTAAACGTGTTTGAAAAATTGCTGCGCAAATACCGTGCAAGATAAAAAGTTGCAATGACCACCATTGTATTCTCTAGGGTCTCTGCTAAAAAAACATATACAGGGGTCCCCGGGTTACAAACAAGTTAGGGACTGTAGGTTTGTTCTTAAGTCGAATCTGTTTGTAAGTCGGAAAAGGTACATTTTTTAAGTGTAGCTCCAGCCAAAAAAATATTTTTAAGCTTTTTGGATAGCATAGGGAAGGGTTAACACTGCTGTAATATTTGTTTTGCTGTCTGTGCCCCTGTTCAGAAGATTTCACCTCACTTTCTGTCCCAATGACAATTGGATTTTGAAAATTTTGGGTTGTTGTGGAAACAAGCCTTGGTGATAAAGCATCAGTGGAGGTACCTTTTCCCCCTAATAGCTCTTACAGGAGAGAATTTCCCTTCCTAGGGGTAGATTTCCTCTCACTTCCTGTTGTCTCCCTCTGTTTGTAAGTAGGAGTAGTTTGTAAGTCAGATGTTTGTAACTAGGGGACCCCCTGTATAATGTTTGGGGGTTCTATGTAATTTTTATAGCAAAGAAATGATGATTTTTTTACATGTAGGAGCGGAGTGTCAGAATTAGCCTGGATGCAAAGTGGTTAACGCAGGGGCAGGTAACTTTGGCCCTCTAGCTAAGACAAAACTAAATATTCCATTTTGCTTCTGAGAGTTGTGGTTGTAGCTTTTGGAGTCTTGCAATGCCTTATGGACCCTGCAGTTCCTCAACAGCTGGAGGGTCAAAATTTTGGTTGTGGGGAATCACATAATTTCTAGGAGTTATAGTAAACTAATCCTGGCAGCACAGGTAAGCTATCACAGGCAAGAAGTCTTATTGCTTTGCAAACCATGGGAAAAGTACAGACTGACTTAAAGTGTATAGCAACATAAACAATGAAATGGGCGCTGTGTAGATTAGAAGGTACTGCTTGGTAGCATAGTTTGTCTGCTGTGTACCTAAGGGTTGGATGGGGGTGGTCGCTTTTTGTGACCTAGAAACAGGTGGACTATGAGCACAGGGAATACTGATGAGCAGCAACCCATGGAAACCAAATCTGGCTTTGGAAAGTGAACCTTGCTGGTTGCGTTAAACCAGAAAAATGTATCTATTCTGCGATTTTAATGAATGTAACTTGTTTACTAACCCATTCAACTTTTGCTGTAATGCAGCCCTTGCAATGTGATCTTCAGTTTTCTGAATACAATAGCATAACCGGCTTTGATTTTTAAATTTTTTTTTTTTTCAGGTGCTAAAGTGCGAGCCGAGATCTATGAAGCATTTGAAAACATATACCCAATTCTGAAAGGCTTTCGGAAAACCACATAGCAGTTGGCATTTGCCATTTTAACTTTTCTGTATATGTGTTCTATAATATGGAGACCTTTTTAACATGGCGCACCGTTAAGAAATGGACTTGGGTTACATATGGTGTTCCACTGACGTTACTATGATCCGATGACATCTTACATCGCCACATATTTTCTTTACTTGCCAAATGTTTCTATTTTAAAGCAGGTTTTATGTGGAGGATATTGACTTTTTAAAAAAATGGTTCTGTTCCTTTTTATTCCATGTAGTTCAGAATTTATACACCATTTAAGTGCGACTGTTTTGGACCATGATGTCTAACTGAACAAGAAGTATTTCTTGGAGACCGTGCACTTCAAGTGTAACATTGGGATCCAAACCTGGTTTTGTAAATATCACTTAAACATGAGCTCTGTATTAATCCTCCTGAAGGGTAAATTGTTTGGCACTGTTTCACTTTTAATAAACAGATTTTAGTCCAAAGTTAATTTATGACCATCTAATCTTATATTGATAGTAGCAAGAAATGTTAATTTAACTGTTGTTTAGGTCATAATCTGTATATAGTTCTTTCTCGTTTTCAACTGTCCCAGATTAAACAGAACCGTTTTATGCTATGTGTTGTTCCCAGTAGGCTTTGTTTTATTTTATAAGGTTATTGCTACTAATACTAATGTGCCAGAAACATTCCTGGATTCCAGTGTTCAGCTTGGTAAAATAAATTTTGTCAACTTATTCCGAAGGTGTTATTTATGTGAAATGTATGCGGTTTGATCTGACATTGGCAATCAGTCTTTTGTGAACGTCTAACCACAATTTTAAAGAGTATCTAAAGCTAAAACTTTTTGTTTTAGTGTGGGGAAGGGTTAGGATCTCCTATCAAGATTCTTTTGCTTTTTGTAGCTTTTACTCCATCTATTTGTCATAGTAACCATTGTCACTGGAACTGAAAATGAGGTAAAATACTACATTTTGAGTTTGACCATCACAGGAACAGTGGAAAAATCTTCCAGGTGGGGGGGGAGGGGGTGTATGCTGGATGAATAGACATGGTGTTTTTTTTATTTTTGTTCTTTTGGTTTATAAATTCTTTATACCAAGATGGCTTTTAACACAACCCACAAAACTAGCAAAAAAACCTGAAATCTTGCCTAACTAGGAGGGGTTATGACCAAGAGGAGACTTTCTGTCATTTTTTGGTTTGGGGCTACCTTCCGGTAGCCCCAGACACCTATTGTAATGGGTATGGTTTTAGATTGTAAGCTCCATCGAGCAGGGCTCTCTGATTCCTCCTGTATTAAATTGTATTTTAAATATACTGTCTGCCCTCCATGTTGTAAAGTGTTGCGCAAACTGTTGGCACTATATAAATCCAGTATAATTATGATACAGGCAGATAGAGTAGAGAATGGTTAAAACCCATCTTGGTATAAAGAATTTATAAAAACCAAAAAAAAAAAATGTTTACTCCAATCCTGTGGTGGTGGTGGTGGTGGTGGGGTTGTGTATGTTGGATGAATAAACATGGTGTTTTTTTTTCTTTTGGTTTTATAAATTCTTTATACCAAGATGGGTTTCATGGACGGAAACTAATTGTCCAGCGATCTCTGTGGTCCACATTGCAGGAGTGGACAATTAGAGGATTATCTCAGTCGCTAGTGCTTGGATACAGCATGTGCACACTGAAAGTATGCACTGGAAAGAAAAGATGGTGTCCACTAGACTCCCGCAGCTCCATCCCCAGAGATGCTGCAGATTGAAAAGGAAAGGTAATTTTTTTTATAACATTCCATTACAATATGACTTGTTGCAATTGTATACGCTGTATTATTTTACTTTATTTGCTATCTTTTTTTCCCCACGAAAGTGGAGTTACCCTTTTTTATAGTGGAATTTTTTTTTTTTTTTTTTTTTAATAAAGGATTTCACACTGAGCATTTTTGTATCTTCCCTGTGGTCCATATAATGCTAATGTGGTGTGGAGTGTGAGATGGTGACCCTTAAAGGGGAAAAGCGGAGCAGTGAAAAGCAAAGTCCCCGACCCTTTCCAAAAAACGCACCAGCTGCAAAATGCATAGATGTGAACGTGTACCATAGGAAACCATGTTAAATGGACTGTAGTGTGTTTCTGCAAAATGCACTAAAAGACACACAGCTGTGAACCTAGGGTAACTCTTAAGGCCTGGCTAGTAGCGTGTGTGTGTGTGTGTGTGTGTGTGTGTGTGTGTGTGTGTGTGTGTGTGTGTGTGTGTGTAAAGCATTTTTTTTTTTTTTTTTAAAGCATTGAATATAGCACTGCATATGAAATGTGAAGAGACACTCTTGGTTGTATTGGACCACACTACGAGTTGCCCATCACGCATGCTATAGCGTTTCATATTTTATGTAGGGGGTCCTCATACACCTTTTATTATATACTTCTACGCATTTCACAGGATAGACCTGCTTCTTCAGGATGACTTCAAGGGAAACACGGTTGGGTCTAAATTCCAGACTGCCACAAACCCTGAATGGGGGAAAAGGCTCCCCAACAACAGTACCGCCCCTGGGGGAAGTGTAGGGGTATAGGAGTAAAGTCTAGTCATAACGCAATTCTCAGCTATACACCCTTCAAGTTGCATTATTGTAGGGTTGGCAAATTCAATGTTAGAACAGCATCAATTGGTACCTATCATCAAGAATCAGACTACTCCTATGGAAATCATTGTATTGGTCTAGATGGTATCTTAATTTATAATTTTATTGATGGGTTATGCACAACCCTGGTCCATCTGTACTTTTCAGGAAGGTATATGCCTCCTCCCAATGCTACTGGGCTACAGGAGAGTCAGAGGTTTCTGTAGGCACAATATAATAATATACACCACCTTCACACTTCCTTTCCCATTTTCAAGAGCCTTGGGTTTCTTGGTAATGACTTGAAAATTCCTTATGGTAGCTTTTTATGGTGGGCACCAAGTGTGTTGACTCGAGGATCTTATGACTCAAGCATTTGTCGGCAAAAACCTCTCTGCAAGAAGCAAACTGAGAGGCTGCCCTTTGAGGACGAATGCTTGTTAGAATCATCTTTGGATGCCTTCATCCAGAATGTAACTGGGTAAAAACACAATCTTAGCACCAACAAAGAAGGTGACAGGTCAGAAATTGGAGAAACCTTCGAAAGTCAAGAAGAGTTTCGTTAGGAAGCGAACAGCATGTGTCTAAGCAAAAGCTGATGTAGTGCCCTCTGTTCTGTCTCTGGGACAGTTAGCTAAACCTTCTTATCCCAGTAACTGTAGATACCATATTTCTTTGATGCCAGGTGAAACTACAAATAGACTTCAATAAGTACAATATCACATACAATACAGCATACATTGCATAAACAATGATATACAGTACAAGATGAGATAATAAAAACATACTTTTTTAAGTTCTCTAAGGGGTGATGGTGATAGATTGAGAAAGACAGACATGACTTTTTTCCTGCAATGTGTTAAAAAGAATGGTGGATGGTTCACTTCCTGCCAAGATTCTACCCAGAATCCCCTGCTTGCTGACAACTTCCTTATTTACACATACAATAATTAAACAGAACTGCAGCAATACCAAAAAGGAACCTTAGATGGAGCCTGCACACCACATATGATTGTCTTAAGTAAATTACATGTTTTGCATGTAAATTTAACAACACAGGTACAAATAGTCAGCGCATACACATCTGGTGGACAGAACACCCTCCACTAGACTAATGTTGAGTTTTTGGCTTCATTGTAGTTAGTGGAGCAGTGATTTATTGGTATTGTGTAATGGGTTTCCTAAACTGGGTGTTTGATTTCTCTTACCTGCTTTTGGAAGAAGTGTCCAGAATATAGAGCACGGAGATTCAAATTGCCTGAATATTTCTTATGCCCCAGGAAATTCCTGGAAAGAGGCATCCAGAAGATTTTTGGGGAGGTGAGAAATGTTTGAGAGGCTTTGCCAGTGTTCTTTCCGCTCTATGAAGGGTTCAAGTTCTCATTGAGCTGTTGCACCTAGGAGAGAGCATCTGGGAGCTATGACTAGCAGTCAGAGGCACAGTGCAGATATACAGCTATGAGACTGCAGACACATGAGTGCATGGACACTCACATAACTGTGTTGCTATGGCCATTTGTATAGTGACTTTATTTTTTATAGAGTTAGGTTTAGTAACAGCATATGTTTACAGAGGCCCTTCCCCCTCCATTGATATGTAAATAAACCAGATGGATAGGTTTTGGAGCAGAGGAAGTTGGTGTATGAAGGAAATGGGTGGGAGGGGCTTGGGGAGAGTTGGAAAGAAATGTGTTTTGGACAACCGAGATGTTTTTAGGAGGACAAAGATGAAGACATGGCTTCCGGAAGCTGGATAACTTTGGAGACACTTTTGTGAGTTGGACTCTGAGCAAGGAATTATGAAGGACATCTTAACCTAAGTTGAGTAAATGTTTAGTTTACTTAATGTGTACATATTGTACATGCTTATATTTGTGGGAATATATTGTAAGCTATAAGTTGTGATGTATTGTTCATCCTACAGTTTGTATGTGCAGATTTTTCAGTTTAGTAAAGCATTGATACACTTCAGAAGTCTAAGCTTCCTTGGTTTTACCACAAGAACTTCATAGATAGACGTAAAGCATTACATTGAGGGCTTGTGCCGCGATCTGTGCTATAATTCAATTGAAGCAGACCTGTTTTTCTGTAGTTTTGTGTAGCTTGTGCTAGGTAAAATGCTGTGTAAGCTGTTTAGGAAAAGCAAGGCTGCAGAGGGTTCTGGTGGCCAGAAGGAAGTGTGCAGCTTACCTATCTGGGCCAGAGACAATGAGTGGGAGCCTCTTGCTAAAGAATTTGTGAAGTATGCTTCTCCCTTGAAGCTGACTTGGGGTGATAAAGTCTCAGATCATTTTGTAGATTTTAGCATTAAGGGGTTGGATTTAAGTAAAAGAGAAGAGGACAGTGTCCACAGTGAGCTGGTATTTCCTTCATGCTATTTATACCGAATCACATATAAGGGAGAAGGCAGAGGCAGAAGTTAAGGTATTAAAAGACCAGCTAGCAGTTGCTTCAGAGTGTGCACGTTCAACCGCTAATTGGGCTGATGATTTGCAAGAGTGGTGTGCAGCCCTCATGACCAAATCAATTAATGCCTTAAGGAAAAGGAAGGGGCGTAAAGTAAAGCCAGGATACGTGCCATTGTCACATCCCAAAATTGGGATTGTGAGGATGTGCTCTCCTCAAATGATAGTGAGGATGAGGAGATACAGTACCTGACCGCGAGATTGTGTTTCCAGCGCGATAGCGTCGCGCTGGTTCTCGGCGACAGGGTACTGTGAATGTCGCGCTGGCTCGCTCATCGGGAAAGGAAAACTTTGTTTTCCTCCCGCGATGAGTGACAGGCAGCGCTGACAGCTGTCTGGTATGAATCCTGAGGCGGGAACACCGCGCCAAATTTTAAATGAAAAAACCGGCGTGGGTTCCCCCCTCGGAGGCATACCAGGCCCTTGGGTCTGGCATGGATTGTAAGGGGAACCCCCTATGCCGAAAAATCGGCGTGGGGGTCCCCCCCAAATCCATACCAGACCCTTATCCGAGCACGCAGCCCGGCCGGCCAGGAAAGGGGGTGGGGACGAGCGAGCGCCCCCCCCCCCCTCCTGAGCCGTACCAGGCCGCATGCCCTCAACATGGGGGGGTGGGTGCCTTGGGGGAGGGGGGCGCCCTGCGGCCCCCCCACCCCAAAGCACCTTGTCCCCATGTTGATGAGGACAAGGGCCTCTTCCCGACAACCCTGGCCGTTGGTTGTCGGGGTCTGCGGGCGGGGGGCTTATCGGAATCCGGGAGCCCCCCTTAATAAGGGGGCCCCCAGACGCCGGCCCCCCACCCTGTGTGAATGAGTTTGGGGTACATGGTACCCCTACCCATTCACCTAGGGGAAAGTGTCAATAGAAAAAAAACACACTACACAGGTTTTAAGAGTCATTTATTAGTCAGCTCCGGGGGTCTTCTTCCGACTTCGGGGGGTCTCCTTCCGACTTCTCCCGGTGTTCGGCCTCTTCTCCCGGGCCCCGCCGCTATCTTCTTCCAGCTCTATTGCCAGCGAGGGGCCCGGTCTGCTGCCGCTGTCTCGCCGCCGCTGTCCCGGTGTTCGGCCTCTTCTCCCGGGCCCCGCCGCTATCTTCTTCCAGCTCTATTGCCAGCGAGGGGCCCGGTCTGCTGCTGCCGCCGTCTCGTCGCCGCTGTCTCTCCGCTTCTCCGCTTCTTCTCTTCTTTTCTTCTTCCCCGATGTTGACACGACGCTCTCTCCGGCTCGAATGCTGTGTGCGAGCTGCGGAGCCATTTATATAGGCGGTAACCCCACCCCCTTACGACGTCATGGTCCCAGCATGCGCAGGGACTCTGGCGTCATAAGGGGGCGTGGCCCCAGAGTCCCTGCGCATGCTGGGACCATGACGTCGTAAGGGGGTGGGGTTACCGCCTATATAAATGGCTCCGCAGCTCGCACACAGCATTCGAGCCGGAGAGAGCGTCGTGTCAACATCGGGGAAGAAGAAAAGAAGAGAAGCGGAGAGACAGCGGCGGAGAGACAGCGGCGACGAGACGGCGGCAGCAGACCGGGCCCCTCGCTGGCAATAGAGCTGGAAGAAGATAGCGGCGGGGCCCGGGAGAAGAGGCCGAACACCGGGAGAAGTCGGAAGGAGACCCCCCGAAGTCGGAAGAAGACCCCCGGAGCTGACTAATAAATGACTCTTAAAACCTGTGTAGTGTGTTTTTTTTCTATTGACACTTTCCCCTAGGTTAATGGGTAGGGGTACCATGTACCCCAAACTCATTCACACAGGGTGGGGGGCCGGCATCTGGGGGCCCCCTTATTAAGGGGGGCTCCCGGATTCCGATAAGCCCCCCGCCCGCAGACCCCGACAACCAACGGCCAGGGTTGTCGGGAAGAGGCCCTTGTCCTCATCAACATGGGGACAAGGTGCTTTGGGGTGGGGGGGCCGCAGGGCGCCCCCTCCCCCCAAGGCACCCACCCCCCCATGTTGAGGGCATGCGGCCTGGTACGGCTCAGGAGGGGGGGGGGCGCTCGCTCGTCCCCACCCCCTTTCCTGGCCGGCCGGGCTGCGTGCTCGGATAAGGGTCTGGTATGGATTTGGGGGGGGACCCCCACGCCGATTTTTCGGCATAGGGGTTCCCCTTACAATCCATGCCAGACCCAAGGGCCTGGTATGCCTCCGAGGGGGGAACCCACGCCGGTTTTTTCATTTAAAATTTGGCGCGGTGTTCCCGCCTCAGGATTCATACCAGACAGCTGTCAGCGCTGCCTGTCACTCATCGCGGGAGGAAGACAAAGTTTTCCTTTCCCGATGAGTGAGCCATCTCGGCGCTGGCTCCTGCGACGGGGCTCGTAGGTGTCAAATCTCGCCGAGAAGTGCGGCGAGATTGACACAATATCGCGGTCACCTACTGTAGTTTGATATTTCGCATGATGATCTGCTAGTGGGAAAGAGAAAGTATGCCAGACCTCTCATTACTAAGCATAGGAAAGGCAACATGATAGAGAGGATGTGGCAGATGGGGAGGTGCATTATCGCAACCCCAGAGATGTTGAATTTGAAGAAGTACAGGAGCTTACACAAACTAAACTCCATGAGCTGGCAAAACAATACAAACAAAGGTCTGGGGAGCCCCTAGTGAGTTAGCTCCTACGCTTATGGGATGAAGCGGCGGACAATGTTGTTTTGTCAGGTAAGGAAGCAGTGACAATGGGAGTGTTAACCCATGATCCACAATTGCGTCAAGCAATGTGAAAAGCCTGAGAGTTTAGCGTGAATTTTTCACTGTTAGACCTCGTGAGAGATGGAATAGTCTGAGTATACTCTAGTCCTACTGACCTGGAAAATACCTACTTCTGGAGATCAATAGAGGGTATTTCCAGGTTACGTGAGATGTGTTGTACAACCGGATTAAATACGTTTCCAGAATGGATAAGTCCAGATATGGAACCCTTTACGTCTGCTCTGCGCTCTAAACTGATGAAGTCTGTGTTATTTAATCTCAGGGCTCCATTATTCTTGTTGGGAGGCCTGGGATTAAACGGCAAGATTCATGAAGCCACTACCATTTTAAGCCAGTTGGGGGAGCTAGAGGAGACTAAAACAAAACCTATCAGGGCAGTAGATGAGGTCAAGGCCAGACAGGAAGAACACAAGCAAAAAAGAAGAAAGGGAATGGGGTAGAGAAGACAGAAAGTGAAGAGAAAACCAGACTAGTTATTTCTAGGAAAGAAATGTGGGTTGACCTAATAAAGGCAGGAGTACCTAAAGATGAGATAGATGGTATTTCTACTGCAGAAATGCTGGAGAGGTGGAAACATTTAGTAGGGAAAACTGTCAGGGTTAGAAACACTACTCCTAGCAAAGATAACATCAGCCTAGACTTAGAGGAAACAGAACAGACCCCTCCTGTTAGCCCCAAACCAATTCCCAAAACTGAACATGAACCCAAACCCCTTTATCCTGGGGAGGAGTTAGAGAGAATCAGAAAAGGGGATTGGGAGGTTCCTTATCCTTTATGAAGGGAAGGTGAGCCTCCTGTAATAGCAGTGAGGGCAGTGACAGAGGGAGACAGACGCCCATATGCACCTGTCACTGTATGGTGGGGGAAGTCATCTTCTTCTACACATGTAATGGCTTTAGTTGATAGCGGAGCTGAAGTTACACTTTTGCAAGGAAATCCTTCCCATCACAAAGGAGAATTGATTTATGTAGAAGGTTTGGGATGGCAAATTACACCAGCAGTTAGGATACGGGTGAAATTGGCTATTGGCAAGGGATCAGGATTTATGACAAATGTTTTGGTATCAGAGATCTACCTGAAAATATTCTTGGGATGGATGTACTTCAAGCTCAGTCAATTCAGACTGAAAGAGATTCACATTTGGGTATCCTGATAAAGCGCATCTGGTAAGGGCGGTGAAGGCTATGGTCAGAGGTCATGCGAAATGGACCCCTATCTACATTTCTCCACCAGAGATGCCAGTCTGTCTTAAGCAGTACAGACTTCCTGGAGGCCACAAAGAAATTGGGGAGACTAAGAACTGTTGAGAGTAGGGATCCTTAGACCTGCTGTAAGTCATTTCTCGTCTCCGGTGTTCCCAGTAAAGAAATCTGATGATCCATATAGAATGACTATGGATTACAGAGGTCTAAACAAAGTGGCACCTCCATTGAAGTCAGCTATACCAGATATGATCTCAATTGTTGAGAAAATTGCTAAAGATGCAGGAGAATATCATGCTGTGATAGACCTGGTTAATGCTTTCTTTTCGATTTTAATAGACCCAGAGTGTTAAGACCAGTTTGCTATGGTGTGGGACGGCCGCCAGTACACTTTCACCATGCTTCCTGAAGACTGTGTTTATTCTCCAATGATTTGTCATGGACTGATTGCCCGAGATTTAGGTACCCTGAGTTTGAAAGTCGCTGTGTTGAAGGATCAGATATGCAAACTTACACCCATACATACACTAAGCGAGTGGGATCAGGTCCTCACACAGGCAGTCATGTTGTTAAATTCTAGGCCAATAGCACACCATATGCGAGGATGGTAGGGGCTGGGGCACAGATACCACAGCTGGAGTGCAGAGTTCAGTATTTATGTAAGGTTCCTGAAAGAACAGGGCTTAACAGATACCATGTTACTGCTTCCCATGACATAGAAACCAAGAGTGACGTATCTGAAGCTGAAGCCTATCTAGGAATGAGAGGGAATTGAAGTTATATTTGCATTGGCAGATGAGCTTCAAGACAGTGGCTGGGACTCTGACTGGTTAGTGGATACTTCTCAGCAAGAGTGGAAAGTGAGGCTACACAACATCAAAGTTTCCAAAATAAACAGCAGTGATCTTCTGGGAAATATCAGTATATTTCCTCTCCTCCCTGTTGATGTTCTTTAGTTAAATCAAAACCCTACAAGAGGGAAACAAGTAGTCCCCAGTACATTGGGACTTTATGGGCAAACAAGGAAAAAAATCATATGTAAAATATATCATTTCTTGAACAAATTTGGTTAAAAAGCACACGTGAAATAACACATATAGCAAACAGTTTGTATAATACATGACAAGACACAGAATTGCTTGTAGTAAATTGTTACAGAGTCTTAGTAAACGTCGATTTTCTCCTTTTGGCCTGACATGTTTCAGGAAAAATATCCCTGCCTCAGAGGCATTATAGGAGAGAATATAGGTATATTCTGAAAAAGAACAAGGATAGTAATTTCAGCAGAATGTTTTGAAACCACATCAAGGATATAACATATGAGCATGTCCACCATACATACCATCATTGACAAAGAATTTTCATGTAAAAACATATTTTCATAGAGGAGTGAATTTATTGCTGTCTGTTCCTCAGGAGGCGATGAACCCTGTCCGAGCTCAGAACAGCCCTCTCAGAGCAATCCTCATGGCATAGCCACAGAAAAAAAAAAAAAATGTATGTCCTGGGAAAAATTATCAAATGTCCTATTATAGTAAACAGAATATATAAGTCTAAGTTCTTTTTCAGAATATACCTATATTCTCTCCTATAATGCCTCTGAGGAAGGGATATTTTTCCTAAAACATGTCAGGCCAAAATTCACATTTACTAAGAATCTGTAACAATTTACTACAAGAAATTCTGTGTCTTGTCATGTATTATGCAAACTGTTGCTATATGTGTTATTTCACATGTGCTTTTTTAACCAAATTTGTTCAATAAATGATATGTTACATATGATTGTTTCCCTGTTCGCCTATAAAGTCTCAATGTACTGGGGGGTACTTGTTTCCCTCTTGTAGGGTTTCAATTCAACTGTTTGGGATGTTGGCAACATTTCAGTGAGAATAATATTGATAAAAGTAGTGAACCACCAGGATAAATTTTATCTATTGATGTTCTTTGGGAGGGTCAGAAGTGGGTCCAGGCAGGGGGCAAAGTGTTAGATATCCAGGCAAGAAGCCATTTAGAGGAGAGATTGTAGCTGAAGGGCCTGGATCTACTGTTTATTAGAAGGAAAGATAATCCACTTTGTTTTCCACTCCACAGGCTGTCTCCGATTTGATCCATAGGAAGACCAGAGAAAAGTGGTTACATGATAGAAAGAATGACGGAAGATTGCAAGAGTTGTGGAGAGCAAGGCCTTTGATGTATTACAAGCTTGGACTTTTTTCTAAAGAACTTTAGAATAGACTTTCTAGTTAAAGACTGAAACACCTTCTCAATCACAGAAATATGGGGAGGTGTTGCATTCAAGGAAAATTAATGTTATGAGTTTTATTGGTAATGAAGTGATTTTCTGTATGAAGTCTGGGAGGAAAAAAAAAAAACTAGAGCAGAATGTTGCAATTTTTTTTTTTTTTTTTTTTTTATATTAATCAGACATAACATTACACGGTACAATATTACAATAGTGGTTGCTCATAGATTACTGTCAGGTTTTGGCTTGAGTGGATATTTCTCAAACAAATGCTGCTGCATACAATGGGTACATAGATACCATTGTTGTATTCAATTGACAGTTTCAACAGTCCATTGTTTCTATAGCTACATTTTCTGTTTGGCAACTATGGTAAACAGCCTGACACATAAAAGGGGAATTCAGGCATAAGCTGGGAACACATAAGGCTTTAAGATCAGAAGCCACTCATGATACAAGAAAGGTGCCTGGTCTCAAGGAAAATCGTTGCCAATAGAGATCACGAACATACAGTAACCAAAGTTAGGTAACCTTTACGTGTATTTGTAGTTATAGACCATAAGGTGTTCATTTGCTAGCCATTTTGCTTGTTATAGATCTGTCAGTATTGTATTCCTAATATTGTAATAGTTTTGTATGTACAGCATCCTTGTATAGTAAAAGCACATTTACACACTGCAGAAGTCTCAGCTTCCTTGCTTATACCACAATAGACAGAAAAGCATCACAATAACAGTGCTGGCCTATGTTTTAGAATAATTTATGTAAAAAAAAAAAAAAAAAAAAAAAAAGCACATTTAAGCTTTATAGGTGTGTTTCTTTATAGCTGCTTTAGTATATGTCTGATGAAGCAAGGACCTCGATAGTATATTTTAGGTTACAGAAAATTAAAAGGACAAAAAAAAACAAAAAACTGCTTAAACAGAACATTTATTGAAGCCTTTAAACAGAACTGCAAGAAATAGCACTAATAGATAAGAACACAGACATAAGATTTTACATGTCTATTATTATATTGCTATATAGTGCCTGAGTTTTTTTTACCCTTTGTAAAACATGTACAAGTACAAGCTGAACACCCACACAGCCCAGGCGCTGTACTAATTCCCTCTCCTGTAACATAGTTTGTAGGTCAAGGAGCTCAAACTGAGAAGTGCTGCTGAGCTGTGACTTGACCATGAAACTAAACTGAAATTGCTAGTCTGTATCCAGAAATAACTATTTATAAGCATATGTAATGTGAATAAATGCAAAACAGTTAACCAAAGGAATATTCCATAGTTGGATCCTCTAATCAAATTACACATTTTGTTAAATAAGTAAAAAAAAAAACAAAACAAAAAAAAAGAACATGATATTTCTGCACCTTGCCCATTCATGGGTATCATGCAGCCTCTGGGCATGAATGGCCAAACGTGAATAAAGTTGCTTGGGTCAACGAAGGTGGTCATTGACCCCACATTAGCTCCACCATAGACAGACATGGAGCATACAGATAGGATGCGAGGGCCTGGGCTCCAACAGAGGAGGAGAAAAGCAAGGATCAATGGGGGACCTAAAAGAACTGGTCACATTTTCTTAAAAGTGACAGATTATTTTCATAAAACAGACCTTAAAACATGAAGTACATGCAAGACAACCTAGTAATAGTTGTGAAATAGAAGCACTCTGCAGGCAAAAATCTAAAGCAAAAACAGCAAGACAACTGACCTCTAGAAACGTTTGGAGGATGTGGTTTCTGTACAAGGGTGTCCAAACTTTTACATATAACCATGTATGCTTTATCCTCAATTGCTTTACTATTCCAGCATTCTCTACAGCATGAGAAAGCAGATGACAGAAGTTATTTTCTCTCAGATTACCACAGAAACATGGCTCCACTTCCTATGCAGTCCAATTTATTACTGTTTGTAAAAACATAAAATTATGTTTTACACAGATCTTGTAGAATAGTCTTGCCAACATAAAGACTATAGAAATTGCAAAGGGCCTCTTCAGATTCAGGTTTCACCTCAATTTCTCATGCTACTGAAAAACGTTTGGCTTGGTTCATGCTTCATATTACAAAACAAACATTTAAGACTCAATATTTTGCATTATAAAAAGGCAGGAAAAAGTACAGTAATGCAGGGCGAGAAAAACCAAAGGACCAAATATCTACCAGAGAACAAGATATTTGCCTGTCCTCAAGCAATATGGTTGTCTAACAAAAAAAAAAAAAAAATAGAAAGAACTGGTACAGCTGGCAGAGAGATGTGGTAATAGGCTGGAAAAATCTCACTGTGCATCAGCAAGCACCTATAAAAATGAGGGACAGTGTCACAAATGGATAATGTTTCAAATGAAGTGTTGCTTGCTGTATTTGGACTATATATGGCCAACTTGATCAGGTCAGACAGCCAAAGGAATCAACTATAGCAAAAGTCTGTACAAACATGCAAAATAAAGGCACTTTAAGGGTCAATTTTTAAAGCCGCAACAGTCATCCATTTAGCATGTTACATTTTAACTCCCTTGTTTTTAAATTCAAAAAAATTATAGTCATCTGCGCACAACAAAAAGGTGGTTTGTTTTGTGAATATCCAAAAAAAACTGTTAGAATGGGAAGGCTATAAATGTTAAAAAAAAAAAAAAAAAAATGCATTCTACAGAAGCACAGTCTCTCAGGATCCTCAGCCTTCTCAGGGAGGGTACCAGAAGCAAGAGTTTTTTGGAGTTTGTTTACAGCTGGTAATGTTAGATGAAAAGGTGATGTACCATATACTTTTATGTGAAAGCAGTTTTATCCAAGGCAGTAGCTCCTAGTGTGATGCCTTACTCTATAAAAGTAGACTTCTTTCTATACAAAACAAAAAAAAAAAAACACATCTTTCTGTACAGGTGTAACTCTTAAAAACAGAACTTCATAAAATAAAGTGCAGTCATATTAAACACCACCTTTCATAAATAAATAATGTCCTCCAAAATGCTGTGAGCATTTTCAATGAGCATATTTCACATGGTATTTCCTGGCACATCTTGTTTCCACAGGAATTCCTCCACATAATGTTTCTCTGCATTGCAGTTGGCAGTACATGTGTACACTGCTAGAATACCCCAGTCAATGCTTTCTTCAAGGCTGTCCACTTTCAGATGGTTCAGAAGCTGCGGCATTACCTAAAATAAAAATATTCAATAGTAGTTGAGATTCTACAGGCGTGTTAGGAGTACCCAGGTATACTGACTGAAGAAAAAAAAAAAAAAAAGGGAAACAAGAAACAGAAACAAGAATCTAGGAACAAGTTTCCACAATACTTTCCTGCTGATCTAATAAAAAGATTCCTTCTGCACTACCCAAAAGGAGGCGATAAAGTATATATCATCTATAGCCACTGACAGTAATCGCATGTAAAATAATCCAACAGGCTGGTTGACAAACTTTGGTACAATCAACTTGGGTACAATCAGCTTGCCCACAGATTGATTGAATCTTGCCCAGTGTCCGCTGAACCAGACAAACTTCAATCCATGTGTAGCCAGCTTTAGTTAAAAAAAAAAAAAAAACACACCACACACACACACACACACACACACACACACACACACCTGTTCAGGCTTTTGTCAAAATTCTAGCTTTAGCTTTTTATTCATTTTGTTAAGCAATTCAGTCCGTCAAGGACTGAACTAAAGATGGCATCATACAAGTACAACTAATGTAGAATTAAAAGTGTACAAAAAAAAAAAAAAAAAAAAGTGATAAACACAATGCAACACTATCCAATATACTGGATGTTACTAAAGTTCTATTTACCTGAAATTCAAACATCCTTTTGGCTCCGCATGCACACTTAGGAATATCATCCTTTTCTGGAACATGTTGGAGTGACAGCCAGAGAGGATCTCCACCTTTACAATACCTCAGGATCTGTAGCAAATTAGATTCAAATCATTAACACTATCTGCACAGCTCAGATACTCCGGACTCAAATCATTATCATGGAGGTACCAGACAAGGGTGCCTGCTGCCCCTACTCTTAACACTTGCCATGGAACCCCTGGCACACCTATTTAGAAACATATAGAAAGAGGGAGGGCGCACCAACCTTGTGCATTACCAAAGATAACATTTATTTACACATAGTAAAAACAAGAGTAATAAAACATTAAAAAAATGTTCAATAGTGCTCCAACAATTCAGAACCGTGTCTTCTAGACATCTGCAACCTGGACTGGATGTTAGGAGGAACCTGATGGCATTGCAGACGGCTTACGCGATACGAGGGAGTACCCTCTTCAGACCCACAGCAATAGCAGACTGACCTTCTCAAAGTTCCCTCTACATAAAGCCACATTCACATGTCTAGGTGGACGCCCACCAGAGCCTGCCACACCCATCCAGATGGGCAATGCCCACCATGTCAGTCCATCATAAAACATACCACATACTATATAGTGCTATCAACCATCTAAGCACTACGGATTTTCTACATAGGGTTATCTTTACTCTCATATACAGGGAACCATAACCCTGCACTAGCAACAGGGTGCATCTTCTACATCCACCATGCAGCGACCAGGTCTAATGCTCCCCATATCACATTATAACATAACATTGATTGATCACCCTGAAGTGCACCTACCCTTTTTTCATCCCATGCTGTACACCTATCATATCAGATGTTCCTCCCTACAAGTAGGTTTACTTATAGGGCATGGGGTGGAGGAGGAGGGAGAGAACAAGAACAGGAGAGATGGGGCGCCTCCATCATTTAATTAAAATTTTAAGTTGTAGTGAAGGGTGGGGTTCGTACTCCACACTGGGTGCTGTGTGGCACGGTACTTGGCACTACCACTATCTGGATCATGTGGTACGCGCACCATACCGCAACCAGGAAGTGCGAGTGGATTTGCTTTCCACCACTTGCCTCTCCACCACTTCTGGCAGATGCCACTTTCGCCCCGCCAGAAGTTCTGATTGACATCAATTCCGGCGCAAAGGCTCAAAATACACAGTAACTCGAGCTGCCTGGCTCTCCAAGCCCCTCTCCCTCTAGCGGTACGGCGGCCTATTGCGCGAGCTTACGGCCTGACAAGCCGCTAGGAGCCCACACATACCCGGCGCCCTAGCATTGATTGGGGAAATTAACCAACCATTCTCTCCTGGAATAGGGACCAAGGGGCAAAGTATCTCAATTGCAGAGCTGCTATCCACACAGGGAGTGAAGCCCTTAGAGTACCTACCGTCACCCCAAAGGCAAAGCATAGGGGATAAAACTGTGGTTGATAGCTTAATATAGATACAAATTTACACCTTTATGCTCATTCGCTTATCAGTATATCAGAATGGAAGGACAGGCATAAAACGGCTCATAGCAGGAGTTCCCCCAGACACGTGAACCCACAACGGACCATTGTACTGGTACACTGTGGTGACTAATGGTACACGCATATTAAAAAAATGCCAGTGAAACCTAAGTTTGTGCAAACCCATTCGCATAAAGTGCATTAGTAGGCCTATATCTCATTGTATATATTCATCAAAAATTGGTCTGGGTCATTGTGACCATAAATGCATTACCATCGAGATATTCCATATTGGTAGACAAAACTATATCTGGGCGATGAGCTAGAGGAATAAACTCGAGCTTAGAAATCTATAAGCCAAAGTGCATATTAACATAATCATAAAAGTAATTATTTTGAAAGTTAAAAATCAGTCAAAGATATGTGGGGTTGTATACCACCCTTCCTGGGAAAACCCAATGCCACGCTTTAGTCCACAAGTCCGACTTGTTAGAGAAAGTGACAATATGGGTATAGAAAAATTCTAAAATATTAAAAAATAAATGAGTTGGTTAATTATACATATTTTATTGAGTAATAAGCGAGGGTTTTTGATCTAAACTTTACTACCAATGGACCCAACATATCATGTAGTGGCTCTACCTATGAAAAAATTTTTACTACTACTACGTATGCTTGTATGACAGAAGAAAGCCTGGGACCCCTATTGGACAGATTCCCTAAAGGTAATGGTTTGATTAGAGAGGAGTAAACCAAGATTAAAAGCCCCATGCAAAGTGGGACAAAAGAGAGATTCAGAAGGGTGCGAGATTTTGCCAGAGAGAGTTGCGGGACTGGACCATACTAGCCAAATTATCAGGAGCCCCAACGGGGTTAGACTACATTATGTAGCTCAATCCCCTCGTTGAGACCTTGATGGACCAAGGATCTTAAAGTGAATATCCAGAAGGCCTCTCTAGTGCATAATATTTGGCGTTTTTTGCCAGTATCAAGATAGTTTGTTATGGCCTCAATCCTGAAGACTTAGGCCATTCACAGAGCTATTATGGGCCTCTTTGAAGTGTCGTGGTACGGAGTAGTTCTTTTTCAGTTGTGATACTACTCCTGTGCTCCTCCATTCTTGTGAATTACGACCAACATATACTAGTCCACAAGGACAGAGGAGACCATAGATCACAAATGGGGTCCCACAGTTGATAAACTGTTTGACCTTGTGGTTTTTGCCATCCACTCCAAATATCTCCTTCTTCCGATGGCTCATATGTATGCAATTACCACAGTTGCTAATCCCGCACTTCTAGCTACCTTTTTGATCGAACAGTGGTCCAGGGTTTATTTAGACCTTTGTCCCTGATTTTCTTAACCCTACTTGGGGCAATAATACTTCTTAGGTCTTTCGGTCTCCTGAAGAACAGGTTCGGGTGTGAAGGCAGACTGGTCCTCAAGATTGGATCAGATCTAAGTATTTTCCAAATATTTTTTGTATCAAGGGAACTCTGTTATTGTACCTTTGTACAAAATCTCACTTGTGGTCTCTCACGCTTTGCCAGTTTTCCAACTTCGATGGAGGTGCTCTCATAACTGTAGGTACTTCTGAAAAGCCTCATCAAAATGCATATCATCATACCCTTTTTCCTTAAAATTTGCTCTTTAAAATCAGTCCCTGTGCCTCATAGTCCTTCTTAAAAGTACACATCCATCGAAGGCTGCAAAATTGTCCAAAAGGAACATTCCTTATCCACCTGGGGTGGTGATGGCTGCAGGCATGAAGATAAGAGTTCCCCGTACTTGGTTTGAATAAGATGCAAGTTTACTAATGCACTTTATGCGATTGGGTTTGCACAAACTAAGGTTTCACTGGCATTTTTTTTTTATATTTATATGCATGTACCATTAGTCCCCACAGTGTACCACTACAATGGTCCGTTGTAGGTTCACGTGTCTGGGGGAGCTCCTGCTATGAGCCGTTATATGCCTGTCCCTCCATTATGATATACTTATATACATATCTACACATATCTACACCCCTATGCTCATTCGCTTATATACCACATGATCCAGATAGTGGTAGCGTCAAGTACCGTGCCACACAGCACCCAGCGTGGAGTACGAACCCCACCCTTCACTACAACTTAAAATTTGAATCAAATGATGGAGGCGCCCCATCTCTCCTGTTCTTGTCCCCCCCCACCCCATCCTTGCCCTATAAGTGAACCTACTTGTAGGGAGGAACACCTGATATGAACGGTGTACAGCATGGGATGAAAACAAAAAAACAAACACAGTAAAAAAGAGTAAGTGCACTTTAGGGTGATCAATGATGTTATAAATGTGATATGGGGAGCATTAGACCTGGTTGCTACATGGGATGACAGCGTGGTGGATGTAGAAGATGCACCCTGTCGCTAGTGTAGAGATATGGTTCCCTGTATATGAGAGTAAAGATAACCCTATGTAGAAAATCCGTAGTGCTTAGATGGTCGATAGCACTATATAGTATGTTATGATGGACTGACATGCGAATGCGGCTTTATATAGAGGGAACTTTGAGACGGTCGGTCTGCTATCGCTGAGGCTCTGATGAAGAGGGTACTCCCTCGTAACGCGCAAGTCGTCTGCAATGCCACCCGGTTTCTCCTAACATCCAGTCCAGGTTGCAGGTGTCTAGAAGGCACGGTTCCGAATTGTTAGAGCACCGTTAACCCTTTTTTAAACGTTTGTGAGTATTACTCTTGTTTTTACTATGTAAATACATTTTATCTTTGGTAATGCACAAGGTTGGTGCACCCTCCCTCTCTATATGTTTCAGCTCTAAGGATACACATTGTTCTGAGGAGGGCAGAAAGACATTCCCATATTCTATCCGAAGGGTTGGTTATACCATTTACACATTGACTAAGCTCCTGTGCGCAGGAGATTGTGTTGTTTACACCTATTTAGAAGCAATTCCAACATTCAGTGCAGAGACTTGGCGGGCACACATTAGTAGCTATGCATCTTTGATGCTCTACTCCTCATCACAAATCTTATACCACTATACCCAATCTCTAGAAAACCCATCAGGAGTTTGGCAAAAAGTCTCAGGCTTGCAATTCAACAGCAGTAAGTCTAAAGAACTGAGCATCTACCTGCCAGATTCCACAGTGGATCTTTATGAGCAGACTTTGGACTTTCGCTGGAAACCAAAATTCCCCTATCATAGGGTACTCCTGACCGCTTCTTACCCTGTATGCCGCAAACTAAACTACCCAGCACTAAGGGTTCTTTACCACTTGCCGACCAGCCACTGCAGCAGAATGGCACGGCACTGACCGCTGTATAAATGGCAATGGTCCCAAAAATGCGTCAAAAGTGTCCGACGTGTCGCAGTCCAAATATAAAGAATAAAGTCCAACACTCCTAAAAGCCTGTAAACGCACCTAAACGCTGGGCACATTTAGCACTTGAGTGTTCATTCAAATTGCCAGAATAAATAAAATTCTGCAGTAAACACCCAAATGCTTGATATGCCTAAACATGTGAGCAAACTGTGGCTTTAGGCGTGTTTTTTTTCTTGCCGGGGTAAAGCATCCAGGAAAAAAGGGGGGGGGGGGGGGGGGGGGGAGACAAACAAAGTGCAAGAGGCCAAAAAGTAGGCAAAATTAAAACAATATTAGACCTTTTAAATTTAGAAATCATAGCTAAAAGCTAAACTTTGATTTATGCAATTCCACATAAGTACCTAGTGGTTTCAATATCACGAACCTTTCCCAATAATCCTCTTTACAACAGCACTACTGGGAGAGTATTAGAAGTAAAAAAGTCAAGTTCTTCTGCATTGACAATATACATGGTGGACATGAGATGGATGACCAAATCAGTCTCCATTATTGTCCAATCAGCAAGCTGGGTTCTTGACCATGCTGTGTAATTAAAGTGATTGTAAAGTATTAAAAAAAAAAATAAGTGTGTTATACTTTCCTCTGTGCAGTAGTTTTGCACAGGGCAACCCAGATCCTCCTCTTCTCTGGTCCCTCTTCACTGCTCCTGGCCCATCTCCCCTGTGGAGTGCACCCACAGCAAGCAGCCTGCTATGGGGGCACCCGAGCCAAGTCACGGCCCCGCGTGTCCATTCAGACAAGGAGCCCTGACCCAACCCCACTCCCTCTCTCCCAATTGGCTGACTTTGACAGCTGTGGAAGCCAATGGCGCTGCTGCTGTGTCTAAGCCAGTCACCAGAAGAGTCCTGGACAGTCGAGGGACTCGTGGGCATCTCTGGATAGAGATGGGGCTCAAGTATTAGGGGGTGCTGAGGACACTGCTACACACAAAATGCTTTAGCTGAATGCATTCAGAGAAAAAAAAAAAAAAAACCCACACACTTTCTGCCTTTACAACTCCTTTAACCACTTCAATACCAGGCACTTAGACACCTTCCTACCCAGGCCAATTTTCAGCTTTCAGCGCTGTTGCAATTTGAATGACAATTGCGCAGTCATGCTACACTGTACCTAAACAAATTTTTTATCATTTTGTTCCCACAAATAGAGCTTTTGGTGGTATTTGATCACCTCTGCGGTTTTTATTTTTTGCGCAACAAATAAAAAAAGACCGAAAATTTCAAGAAAAAAAAAAAAGTTTGTTTCTGTTAAAATTTTTTGTAAATAAGTACGTTTTCTTCTTCACTGATGGGCACCGATGAGGTGGCACCGATAGGTGGGCACTGATGGGCAATGACAGGTGGCACTGAACACACTGATTAGTGGCACTGATAAAACATATTGGGGGCATTGCTGGGCAGATCTGGAACATAATGGTGCCAGTGCCCATTTGTGGGCACTGATTGGCACAGATTGGGCACATGTGGATGGCCATGGGGTACACACCTGGCCATCCACATGTTGCCCCTTCCCTGGTGGTCCTAGTGGCGATCCCTGGTGGTCCAGTGTGGTGATCTGAGGGGGGGGGGGGGGGGCTGCGCTGATTGAGGCTCTTTACCAAGATCGGTGGAGCTTGACACACCGCTCCACCGATCGCCGCGATGCACACCCCCGGGAGCGCACGGCGGCATGTTATCCTGCTGGACATCATATGACGCGCCGTCAGGATAACTGAACCACCGCCCAGCCGTCATCTGCTATGGGCCGGGCGGGAAGTGGTTAAGGATCAGGCTGTGTCATCTGGTATGGGCTCCTAGATCAAAAAACTGGCTGCACAGAAAAACAAATCCTTTGATATGCAAAAAGCATCTTCCACACATGCATTTCAGTTCTGTATTTAGCTGCTCTAAGGCCTCATGTACATTGCAGCTGGTAAACGGACGTTTAGGAGAATTTTTCAGCAGCCCCTGAACTCTCCTGTATGTTATGAGTACATGTACACTCAGGCGTTTATAATCGTTTAGAAGCAGTTGAGGTTAAAAGCATTTTTTAATAAAGCAAAAATTTTCGTTTAGGGGCATTGGAAATGCCAAATGCTTGTAACAGCGTATAAAAGCGGTAACTCGCATTTTTTAAGCGTTTTCGTTTATAGAAGTTTTCAACAAGGAATCACTTCTGAGCATTTGCAATGTTAAAAAGACAGTCCGACAAGGGGAAGGGGAGAGGGAGACTCACAGGTTTTTCTCTGCATTGTAGGCATTTGGGAGGGCATACTGTAATGAAAAATCTGTTATCTGTCAAAAACGCTTCTAATTGCTCATGAACGCCACAAAATGCACATAAATCGCAGCATGAAAAAGTGGCAAAACTGACATTTTAAACCGTTGGTTACTAGCTGTCAAGTTCCAGCTTTCAGAAGAGGTTTTCAAACATCCTGTGTATATGAAGACTTAGAGCTTTGCTTTAAAATTGCACACAGATGAAGCCTTGGAGAAAATCAGTTACCTGCTCCGGTTCTGACGAAATCCGTTTCTTGAAGCTGTTAAAAACCTTGTCTTCTTTGGTTTCTTGTTTTGCCATAGCACTCAATTCAATCTCATCCAATTTTAATTCATCAAAGGACGATTCTAAAAGTACACAGCTTGTTAGCTATGAGCAGAGATTTCCAAATCACAAGTCAAAAACATACACAAAGACCTGAATGCTGCGCTTGGCACACCCCTCTAGTTTCCATTCTACTATTCCCCAGCTACTTTTGTCACTGACCGTTTCTGTAGCCCTTTTTTTTTTCAAAAATCTGCAGAAAATCCAATAGTGTGTATGGGGTCTTATATTGCACTAGTCTATATGTGTCACTTCCAAAGAATGCCGAGAGTAAATGTTTCCATCTTATATTGGAGGTGTTTAGAGGTAGATGTAGACATTCCAATAAACTCTTCTACTCTACTCTGTCAAACTAGTAATAAAGTGGATCTAAATTAAAAAAGGAGCTGTAAAAAAGGCAAAATGTTTATCTTAATGCATTAAGATAAAAGCCTGGTGTGTAGCAGCCTCCCCAAAAACTTACCTGAGCCCATCTCTCTCCAGCGAAGTCCACAGTGTCTCAGCCGTCTAGGACTCTCAGTCCTGATCGGCTGAGACACAGCAGCGGCACCACAGGCTCCTGCGGCTGTCAAAGTCAGATAGCCAATCAGGAGAGGAGGGGGGTGGGTGGGGGAGGACGGAAGCTCCATGTCAGAATGGACACCCAGAGCGGCAGCTCGGCTCAGGGGCCGCCATAGCAGGAGCAGGGAGGGGCCAGGAGCAGCAAAGAGGGACCCGAGAAGAGGAGGATCTGGACTGCTCTGTGCAAATCCACTGCACAGGGCAGGTGAGTATAACTTTTTTTTTAACAAACGAGAGATTTTACAGTTACTTTAATACATCTATCTCAATGTACTTTTCTACAGAATTACAGCTGTCACTGTACCTTATTGTGACCACATATGTAACAACTGCGATTTGTGTGATGAAAAAAAAAAAAAATGCAAGCTTACAATGCTGACCTTATGAAAATTGCCAGGCTCCTATGTACTGGCCACAATAATTTGACTCACTGACCAGGCCAATCAGAGTCCTGACTGCAATAGCTGTTCTCTTCTCAGTCAGAAGTTCTAAAGCCGGGCATAGTAAAACCAAGGCTCAGCTGCCTGTTTTTAACCACCCACATCCACCCATGTGAAAGAGCCCATAGAGTTATTCAGGAACAACAGAAAACTACTCCACAGAGGTCCCCAGACTTCCTCTGCTGTGCTACATACTTGATCAACATGGGGAGGATAGTCAGATATACATCTATATCCAAGCTGGAAAACCTACTGATTTTTTGACAAGTAGAATTTCAAGATCAAAACCGGCAGAAATTTAGAGCCCTTTCACACAGAACTGCTCCACTTTGTTTAGCGGGAGATACGTGAAGCGTTCTCTTGCTGAATCACAGCTGAACGGGATGGGTATCAGTTTGAAATCCCTGCCAATTTTAGTTTGTGTTGGCATTTACACAGCAGACATGGGCAGACCCAGAGTAGTTCTACGGGTGGTCAGATGCAAAATGAATTTGTGTGTTTACATATGGCTACCTCCGATCCATCATGTTTAACACTGGAAAAACAAAAAGGATGCAGTCCTTTTTACATTTTTTTTTCTGGACCTGGACGGACTCAGATGTAGGCAGGTGTAAATGGACACAAGTGTGTTTACCTCACCCTGCCAAAAGGGCTGCATGGAGCTTCCTATCAGGTCTGCCTGAAAAACTAACAGGCGGACCTGAAATCGAAAGAAAGTGGTTAGTACATAACAAGATGAACAAAAATTAAATGGAACAAGGCCACTGAGGAGAAAAAAAAAAAAAAAACCCAACAACAACACACACACCCTGATCCATGTAGGTGTTAGATACTTTCGGAACTTCACACACCTTGCATTTTGGATATAGCATTGTGAAAATATATATATATATATATATATATATATATATATATATATATATATATATATATATATATATATATATATATATATATATATATATATATATATATATATATATATACACACACATATACACACACACATACACACACACATACACATACATAACCCAACCCCCCACCCCCCACACACAGATGTCATTTTACCGATACATGAAGATGTGTCCTCTGATGTCAAAGTGTCCAACTCCATTCCTGTGCTATCATCATCAGAATCTGTCTCCTCTGGTTCTGTGACAATTTCATATTCTGGAAACAGGAATCCATGATCTGCAACCTGAACACCCTGCACATCTGAACAAAAGGAGGAGGATCAAGCTACAAAATCCATGGAATGTGCACCATCAGGTCTCTTCTAAATATTTATATCATCCAACAAATGTTCAAATTGTATTTTGGTATATCACAAAAAGTATTTGGTACATGCACACGAAAATTCTCAGTACATGTATTGGCTTGTTTGCTTTTAACATTTGTTTTGGGAACAAATGGACTTTCCCATATGAATATTACACAGTGTTAGATATTTGTTCATTCAAGAAAGAATTTCCATCTTGCTCCTTCAAAATGTTTTCAGCACTGTGGTCAAAGACAAACACCAATTTGACACCACCAAGAATTAGAAAAATCAAACAAACTTTCTTAAACTTAAAATTCTGAACAAAATGTTACTAGTGTATAGCCATCTTAAAGGGTAACTCCACTTTCGTGGGAACAAAATTAGCATGCATAGATACACACACTTGCGACTCAAGTCATTGTAATTGAATGTTATTAAAAATGACCTTTCCTTTTCAATCTGCAGTGCTGTAGTTTTCTGCAAAATGCAATGAAATATGGCTACCTGGTGGATTGTGTACAGAATGCCCCCCAGATATGCAATTTCCTGCTTGTGCGATTGGCTCACTGACTTTCCCAGAAATCTGCACTAAGATACAAAATCAGATTTCAGGCATCCCCTGCACCTAAAACAATTTTTGGTGAGATACTACCAAGGAGAAATCGCGTCTAAAGGGATGCAGACTCTGTCAGTCACTTTTCCTCATTTGAGCCCTGCAGATGCAGCAGGTGATTGATAAATATAAAACCACTCACATTCACTGTGCACATGGACACAGACAAACAGATGATTCTTCAGAATAACAAAAAGGTAGGAATCTACGTTTGTTAAAATCCTTGTAATGTATATAGATCACCCAGAGGGGAATGTTTCTCAAAAGTGGAGTTACTCTAATAGATACTGTCAAAACTCACAACTTTTATGCAAGTGTGAATTTTTTTTTTTTTTTTTAACACCACTTGCTGTAGGTGTGAAGAGAAGACAAAATGTTCAGATGGAGTCAGAAGTTCTCAGCATAAGCTATATGTGAACTACAAATGGACCGTGTCATATCTCGTGGCATCTTTTTTGTTTTGTCTCAACAAGTGCTTTTTCTGTTGTGTACACCGATGGAACGTCAATGAGCTGTCATCGGGTCTGAGTACCAGTGTAGAAGGATGGACCGATCTTGCTGAAAAGGTGTTCACCTTTGTTATTCCACCGATTATGGCCCCATGGGATTGCGGTCACATTTGATTGAGGCTCATCTTATCAATGAATTTCTATAAGACTAGCAGCAAATGAGTAATAGTGAACAGGATGCATGCTAAATAGCTTACTACCATGGCCATCAAGAGGCTGTCCAGCCAGAGCACAGAAGAGACATTAGGCCTTTTTGTTACTGCAAAGAGGGTCTTGGGGCAGCGTGCGTATATATAGATATATACACACACACAAAGACTAAAACTGAGTATTGCAGCCTACCAAATCCTTAGATGTGGTGGTTGAATTAGTTTCTTTTAGGACTTTTTCCTAGATTTTACCTGGCAATCCTGTAAATAACAATGTTCCTTCATATCTATGCTTACTGTCTCCACTGTATCTAGCAGGATACCAATGGTCGTTGTGATTGGTTGTTTACCCTGATCTGTGATCAGCTGTGTCTGAAGAACACAGCTGATCACAGAGCGTGCCGCAACGGGCGCGAGCACAAGAGGACGTCATACGACGCCCTCCCAGAACTGGTCAACCATGCTGTAGCTGTCATTTTGCTATAGCGTGGTCAGCAAGTGGTTAAGGACTTTCTACACCAATTCAACTTACCAAATGACTCATTACATAGCTGTTTATGCTGTAACTTCCAATCCATCAATTGATGTACTCTGCTACAGTAATTGACTTTATGACATTTGGAGCATGTTTTTGGTCCCAAGCAGCCACACACTCTGCAGAGACGAAGGCCACACTTCAGCTGGAAGCTTATGGAGTCTTTACTTGCAGGTGGAGGTGAATCAGGCGGTGGGCCATAGGAATAAGTATCATTTTTCCGAGGGAGTTGGTTCCTAAAAACTAAAAGAGAAATCTGGTTTAGACACATCTCATACAATTCTAACTGGTGTTCCTGACAGCTAACAAACTGTCCTGGACCACACTGTCTCTGGCCTAACTACTTTGCCCATTCAATGTCACAGGTTCACTTAAGAGCTTGTCCAGTCCATTGCTCATACTAACCTCTTCACACTGCCCCATTATTTATTTTCTAACAAAAAAAAAAAAATAATAAGTATTTCATTGGTTTTCCCTCTAAACAGTGCTAACTTCTGATTGGCGATAACTATGCTCAGTAGTAACAGTAAGTTGCCTACTTTTTTTCATTGTGTTGGTGTGAACTGAAATATAGGACATAGGAACAAACTGCCCAACACATCCAGTGTGAATGGGCCCCAAGGGAGCTTCTGGGTATAAAATTGCAGGTGTGTTTTCACATCTGGGATAGACAGCTGCTGTGTACAGCCTGCCATAGTAATGAATAGCCGTATACAGGTTTATGCCGTTCCATACATACAAACCTGCACATGATTAAAGGGGTATTAAACCCAAAACCAGCAATGTAATATATTGCAGCTTACCAATCATTAGATGTGATGGATGAATTTGTTTTATTTTTTTAGGCTTCATTTACACTTGTGCGAGACCAAAGTCACGCAATTTACATTGCAACTTTGGATGGGTGCGACTGGCTTTGACTATTTTATAACTGTCACATAACATTGGGATGCGACTTTCGTGCAACTTCTGACAGTTTACATAGCAGTCCGTCACATCAAAGTACTGCAGGAACCTTTTTTTTTTAGTCAAAGATTTGAACGGCTTCCATTGAAATACATTGTCATGTAACTTTGGACACAAAGTTACAGCCAAGTTGCACAAGTGTAAATAGAGCATTAGGCTTTTTTCCTTATGTTTTCACCTTGTGATCTGGCCAGTAACATCTCCCATTCTAGAATGTCCCCACTCTGGAGGAAGGAGCACAGGAGCAGGGTCAGTCTGTGGGGAGGGCAGTGATGAACGTGCCAGCAGATTTTAAGTTAAAGTAGAACTATGGGCAAAACTTTTAATTTTTTATTTGGGATAGTGTAAGGGAGGGTTATAACCCATCAGTTATTTTCTTGCCATCTGTGTTGCATTGGAGAGATTTCTCTTCATTTCCCATCCCATAGCCAAAACAGGAAGTGAGAGGAAATCCCACCAACATGGGGGAATCCCTGGTTGTCACCAGAACTAGTATCCCAGTTGAAAGATTATTCTTCTATTGCTGTTCTGGTGACAACCGAAAAAATATGGGAGTTTTTCACTTTGGTGATAACTAGGTATGAACTAAGGCATATACACCCTAGGCTGAACCCAGCTGAGTGATCCCACCAGGAAGGCAGTCACCCGTACTGTGCCAATCTTAAGCGGCAAAGCATTCCCCACACTGCGCATATATAAGGGGTGTGTATATGTGCAGGGAAGGTTTAGGATTGACACAGGGTTGCTTAGGTGGGGTTGGACTAGGATCTGAATGCAGGAGCTCATCCCTAATGATAACAGTGGACAGGACACATACAGGGTATCACAAGTCTCCATGCATGGGAAAAATTAAACTCATATTCTATTCAATATGTTTTAGTGTTTTTATACTTTCAGATACCTTTGAAGAAAGCCACTGTCAAAAGAAGAGTATTGAAATAATAATTTCCCATTTTCCTCGTGTATGGAGACTTTTGGGACACCCTGTAGAGAGGGAGAATCTCCCTTATGGGGACACAGACAGCAATAAAACCTAATAGGTGTTCTAATCCCTCTCCACTCTATCCAAAAAACCAAATCCATAAATATATAGCATAGTTTGTAGATGCTATATAGGTGCATAAACCAATCAATATATGCTTATTGGGATTTTTTTTTACCAAAAATATGTAGCAGAATACAGATTGGCCTAAATTTATCAAAAACATTGTTTTTTTATTGGATATGTTTCATAGCACAAAGTTAAAAAAAAAAAAATTTCTCAAAATTGTTGAATTTTTTTTTTTTTGTTTTTTTTTGCGTAAAAAAAAAAAAAAAAAAAAAAAAAAAAAAAAAAAAACAGAAGGGATCATATACCACCAAAAGGAAGCTCTATTTGTGGGGGTAAAAAAAAAATTACAAATTTAATTTGGGTGCAGCGTTGCATGACTGCACAATTGTCAGTTATGGCTTGTTCACACTTGCCTAAAAACACTCAAACGCTCCTATAGCAATTGCATGGCGCTAGCATGGGGCCCCAGACAGGCGTCAATGAGCTCCAGTATGGGGCCTCAGACAGGCGTCAATGAGCTCCAGTATGGGGCCTCAGACAGGCGTCAATGAGCTCCAGTATGGGGCCTCAGACAGGCGTCAATGAGCTCCAGTATGGGGCCTCAGACAGGCGTCAATGAGCTCCAGTATGGGGCCTCAGACAGGCGTCAATGAGCTCCAGTATGGGGCCTCAGACAGGCGTCAATGAGCTCCAGTATGGGGCCTCAGACAGGCGTCAATGAGCTCCAGCATGGGGCCTCAGACAGGCGTCAATGAGCTCCAGCATGGGGCCTCAGACAGGCGTCAATGAGCTCCAGCATGGGGCCTCAGACAGGCGTCAATGAGCTCCAGCATGGGGCCTCAGACAGGCGTCAATGAGCTCCAGCATGGGGCCTCAGACAGGCGTCAATGAGCTCCAGCATGGGGCCTCAGACAGGCGTCAATGAGCTCCAGCATGGGGCCTCAGACAGGCGTCAATGAGCTCCAGCATGGGGCCTCAGACAGGCGTCAATAAGCTCCAGCATGGGGCCTCAGACAGGCGTCAATAAGCTCCAGCATGGGGCCTCAGACAGGCGTCAATAAGCTCCAGCATGGGGCCTCAGACAGGCGTCAATAAGCTCCAGCATGGGGCCTCAGACAGGCGTCAATGAGCTCCAGCATGGGGCCTCAGACAGGCGTCAATGAGCTCCAGTATGGGGCCTCAGACAGGCGTTTTACAAGCATTAATGGAGGAGTTAAAAAGGTTCCCCAAACGCCCTATGGGCAGTTTTGAAGCATTTGACGAGTGTTAAAACTGCTCCACAAACGCCTATTCCATTACAGTAAATTAACAAATCTTAACGCTCTGCAACTGCCTGCCAGAGCATTTGCGAGGCGTTACCATAGACCTGAATGGGAAGCATTGAAAGGCTTCAAATGCCTCCTGACTCGACATGAGGCTTCAATTTTGAAGCGACAATAATGCTTAGTGTGGACAGCATTATGTGCTGTCTATTGTATCTTGTGCATAGGCGTTTGAGGGGCCTTTTTAAACGCCTGCTCTTAATGCCAGTGTGAACTCAGCCTTAGGTCCCATTCACACGTGTGACTTGTCATGCAACATTGATGTCCAAAGTTGCATGACAAGTCATTCCCCATGATAACTATTCATATATGCGCGACTTAAAGTTGCAGCGACTTCAAAATAATGCATGCAATACTTTTGTCCGACTTTCATGAAACTTGAGGGCCACAGACTTCAATGTTAACCCGCAGAAGTCGATGAAAGTTGTACCTGAACATTAGGCCTCTTTAAGACTTGTACGACCTGAGAGTCACACGATTTGAAGCAATGCCTGTGTAATCTTGAGTTCTCTGGACCTCAAGTCGCATCAACGTCATACCAAAGTAGTACAGGGACTACTTTGAAGTCGCACAGATATGAACGGTACTCATTGGAAATCATGGGGTACGACTTGTCATGCGACTTTTCAGTCCCAAGTCACAGGACAAGTCGCACAAGTGAGAAAGGGGCCTTATACAATGCAACTTGTGTGCAAAAGTTGTTCATTCAAGTTGCACCAAGTTTGCACTCCAATGTCACCGCAACTTTGGAGTTGTACAAGTGTGAATGGAGCCTTAACCGCCTGCTGACCAGCCGCCGTCATTGTACTGTGGCAGGTCGGCATAATCCTGTGAACCAATGTAGCTGTACATCGGTCCCTTTAAGGGATAGCAGGTGTGTGCTTGCCCACTGCAATGCATGTGATCAGCGGTCGCGATGACCGCTGACCACGAGAGGCAGAACAGGGACGCGTGTGTGTGTGTGTGTGTGTGTGTGTGTGTGTGTGTGTGTGTGTGTGTGTGTATAAACACACAAATCCCTGTTCTGTGAGGAGAGGCAGATCGTGAGTTCCGACTAGCTAGGAATCACAATCTGTCATTTCCTCCAGTCACCCCCACCCAGTTAGAACACACACTTAACCCCTTGATCACCCCCTAGTGTTAACCTTTTCCCTGCCAGTGACATTTACACAGTAATCAGTGCATTTTTATAGCACTGATCTCTGTATAATTGTCAATGGTCCCAAAAATGTGTCAAAAGTGTCCAATCTGTCCGCCATAATGTCGCAGTCCCGATTATAAATATTTTTATATATATATATATATATATATATATATATATATATATATATATATATATATATATATATATATATATATATATAATGTATTTATTTTTTTAAATCGTAGATCACCGCCATTACTAGTAAAAAAAGAATAAATAAAAGAAAAGATAAAATAAAAATGCCATAAATATTTCCCCTATTTTGTAGACGCTACAACTTTTGCGCAAATCGATCTACGCTTATTGCTAATTTTTATTACCAAAAATATGTAGAATACATATCGGCCTAAACTGAGGATTTTTTTTTTTAAATTGGGGATATTAATAATAGCAAAAAGTACAATAGTGTTTTGTTTTTTTTCCCCCAAAATTGTCGCTATTTTTTGTTTATAGTGCAAAAAATAAAAACCGGAAATGATTGCCACCAAAAGAAAGCTCTATTTGTGGGAGAAAAAAAAAAAAGGGGGAAGGACGTCAATTTTGTTTGGGCACAACTGTCAGTTAAAGCGACGCAGTGCCGGATCGCAAAAAATGGCCGGGTCATGAAGTAAATCTTCTGAAAGTCAAGTGGTTAAAGCAGTTTTTTGGGACGCCTGTCACTTTTGTTGCGGTTTGTTCACTAATTAGGGAGATTCACCCTCTAATTTGTCTTATGTACCTTTTATCACCAACAGGGAAAGAAAATCCCAGAGTAGAGGAGAAATCTTCGAATGGGGTCACTAGTTCTGGTGACAACACTCACTTTGGATGGATTTCCTCGCACTTCCTGTTTGGATATGGGACAGAAAGTGAAGGGAAATCTCCCCAGTGGGATCCAGGTGGTAAAAACAAAGCAGATGTTAGAACTCCCCCCCAATAATATACAAAATAAATGATTTTTGTACTTAGTTGTGTTATAATGGGATAGCAGGGAGCACCCACCTCCCGCCATTCATTACTATGGTTGGCTGTGTATCCTGGGAAGCAGAAAGTAGCAGCCTCTCTATCACCTGAGGACTGAATGGAGAGTATGTGGGAGGAGCTGGGAACCTTACCTTTATAGCACCGTCTCTCCGCCCCCTGATGACACTGGGGGTCCCGGCAGCAGAAGATAAAGATGGTCCGGTGGAAGCTGCCCGTACACGGGGCGTACACCTGTAATAAGAAGGCCAGGGGCTTCCCACACACTCCGCACTGTAGAGCCTCGGGGTCCGGAACCCCCACCTCACCCAACCACGCCGGCCGGCCTCCCGCCTTACTGGGGAACTGCGGGCTGCGCAACCGCCATGGTTCCGCCTCCTGAACGAAGCCCAGTTCCATGACTTTGACAGAAACTGCCATCACCTGCACCACAAATAACTACCACGTGTGGGGGGGGGGGGAGGAGACGGCATCAGGCTACGCAGAGCACGCGCGGCTCGCTCGGGGCATGCGCAGTAGAGAATCTCGCGAAGCATCGTCCGCCATGTTTACTGATGGCGCGGAAAAAGGCGGGGTGTTTCGTCAGAATGTGTAGCGGAAGTGACGTTCCGTCGCCGCCATTTTGATACACCTTGCACTCCTCCACAGTAAGGATACAGTGAGAAGGGCGAAAGCGGACATGTTGTTACACCCACCCTTGTTTTGCCTTTTACGCTTATTTTTAACAGTACAGTGAGTTTAAATAGTGAAATACAATAGTTCGGTTATGTACACTTTACACATCTTTAATTACAGTCCTTCTTTTATTGTTTTTATGTTACAAAATCAAAGTAAACACCTTTAAAAAAAAAGAAATACAGTAGTTAGAACTCTGTCTGACTGGTTAGATGTTGAATTTTAAAAGCAGCGGGAAGCCTGCTGATCTCATAGGTTTGCTAATCTGACAGAAGTTCGCTGCTTTTAAAATTAAACATTCAGACAGAGTTCGAAGTACTGTATTTCACTATATAAACTCACTTTACTGTTAAAAAAAGCGTAAAATGCAAAACTCCGGTGGGTGTAACAAGATGTCCGCTTGCTGCCATCTCACCGTATCCTTACTGTAGAGGAGCAAGATGGCGGCGACTTCCGTTACACATTCTGACGGGTCGCCTATTCTGAAGAAACAGGGGACTAAACCATGACAGATGATTCCATTGATGGTGCAGATTAACCACTTGACCTCCATAAGAATTAACCCCCTTCATGATCAGGTCGTTTTTTGCAATACGGCACTGTGCTACTTTAACCACTTACAGACCGGAAGATTCAAACCCCTTCCTGACCAGGCCATTTTTTGCTATACAGCACTGCGTCGCTTTAACTGACAATTGCGCAGTCATGTGACGTTGTACCCAAACAACATTGACGTCTTTTTTTCCCCACAAATAGAGCTTTCTTTTGGTGATTTTTGATCACCTCTGAGTTTTTTTATTTTTTGCACTCTAAACAAAAAACGACCGAAAATTTGGAAAAAAAACAATATTTTTTACTTTTTGCTATAATAAATATCCCCGAAAAATGTAAAAAAAAACTCATTTCTTGATCATGTTAGGCGAATATGTATTCTTCTACATATTTTTGGTAAAAAAATCGCAATAAGCGTAAATTGATTGGTTTGTGGAAAAGTTATAGCGTCTACAAAATAGGCAATAGATTTATGACATTTTTATTATAATTTTTTTTTTTTTTACTAGTAATGGCCGTGATCTGCGATTTATAGTGGAATTGCGACAGACAGATCGGACATATTTTACACTTTTTTGGGACCACTGACATTTATACAGCAATCAGAGCTATAAAAATGCACTGATTACTGTGTAAATTACACTGGCAGTGAAGGGGTTAACACTAGGGGGCGATCAAGGGGTTAAATGTGTTCCTTGGGAGATCTTTCTAACTGTGGGGAATAGGATTGACTGGGATTAGAGAGATCGCTTTTCCTAATCACTAGGAACAGCAGATCTCTCTCTCCTCCCCTGTCAGAACGGGGATCTATGTTTACATTGACAGATCCCCGTTCTGGCTCTTTTTCCCGCGATCGCAGGTTGCAGCCGCGCACTTGCTATGGCTCTTAAAGGAGCCGACGTATAGCTACGGCGATTCGTGGGAAAGAGCCGACCTGCTGCTGTATAATGATGGAGGTTGGTCGGCAAGTGGTTAACCATATGACGCCCAGCAGGATAACATGCCGGCGCGGGGATGCGCAGCGTGGCAATTAGTAGTGCTGTGTGTCACTCTGACACACCGTATCTTCAATCATGGTAAGGAGCCTCTAACGGTGGCTGCTTACCACGTGATCAGCTTCCCCCGGTTCGCGCTGACAGGGAGAGACGATCAGCACGTTGATTATTAGCGCAGCCCCCATGAGAGGTGTCACAACAATGCCAATCAGTGCCCATCAGGAACACCTGTCAGTGCCCATAACAGTGCCAATCAGTGCCCACCACAGTGCTAATCAATGCCCATCACAGTGCCCATCAGTAACAACTGTCAGTACCTCATCATCGATGCTGCCCATCAGTGTCATCTATTAGTGTCCATCAGTGCCGCCTATCGGTGCCCATCAGTGCTGCATATCAGTGCCCATCTACTCTACATATCCGTGCCCATCAGTGAAGGAGAAAACAACATTTTATAACCGAAACAAATACATTTTTTTAAAAATTTTGGTCTTTTTTAGTTTGTTTAGCAAAAAATAAAACCCCCAGTGGTGATCAAATACAACCAAAAGAGAGCTCTATTTGTTGGAAGAAAATTATAAAAATTTAGTTTGGGTACAGTATAGCATGACCGCGCAATTGTCTTTTAAAGTGCGACAGCAATGAAAGCTGAAAATTGTCCTGGGTAGGAAGGGGAGAAAGTGTCTGCTATTGAAGTGGTTAAAGACTAGGCCTTTGTTTACAAGTAAAAATCTGTATTTTTTGTTAGAAAATTCTTAGACCCTCCAAACATTTTTTCTATATATTTTTTTTTCTATCAGAGACCCTAGAGAATAAAATGGCAGTCGTTGCAACATTTTATGTCACGCTGTATTTGTGCAGCGATCTTTCAAAGCATTTTTTTAAAATATATATTTCTGCATAAATTTAGGCCAAACTGTATACTTCTTCATTTCTTTGGTGTAAGTCCACAAACTATAATATATATATATATATATATATATATATATATATATATATATACATCAATCCTAAAGTACTGATGACCTAAATCATTTCTTGAGGCACCAGAACTAGTGAAGATTTCCCCTCTATTACTTCTCTGGGGACAACCTAAAATCTGGGATTTTCTTTTACTTTTAATGATAATGGTAAACAGGACAAATAGAGAGGGGGAATCTCCCTTATGGGGGCACAGACGGAAAATAAAAGCTGACAGGGGTTCTAATCCTTCTGCACTCTATCCAAAACAGAAAAAAAAGTTTTGCATTTAGTTATACTTTAACCTAAAAAAATAAAATAAAGATCCTGTTCTTTTAAAGCATGTTATACAGCACAGTGCCTCTGCTGTCTCATTTGGCCCCCTGTAATACCTGGCTGATCCTGCCTGGTTCTGCCCTCCCATTTGTAAACTGACCACAGTGTATCATGGCTGCTGAGCCCTGACTCCTTAGTTTACCTGCCTCTGTCATCCGCTGCTCTCCTCCATCCTCTCCCCCCTCCCCTCCCTGCCTGTCAGCCCCGTGTCTGTGTCTATCCCCTCCCCTCCTGCTGCTCAATTAGGGTTACATTTACATTATCCTCTCGGTTGATTCATGTAATGTGCCCTGTGACTGTGTTTTTAAAAAAAAATCAAGCTATATACCTGTTTACAGAGAGCAGATCGGCACTCACGTGATCCGCCAGCTCTCTCCTCTTTCGCATAACAGCTTCAGAACTCATTGGATGGCGCTTCACAGTGCAGATGGACAATGACCTGAAGCATACTGCGAAAGCAACCAAAGAGTTTTTTAAGGGAAAGAAGTGGAATGTTATGCAATGGCCAAGTCAATCACCTGACCTGAATCCGATTGAGCATGCATTTCACTTGCTGAAGACAAAACTGAAGGGAAAATGCCCCAAGAACAAGCAGGAACTGAAGATAGTTGCAGTAGAGGCCTGGCAGAGCATCACCAGGGATGAAACCCAGCGTCTGGTGATGTCTATGCATTCCAGACTTCAGGCTGTAATTGACTGCAAAGGATTTGCAACCGAGTATTAAAAAGTAAAAGTTTGATGATTGATTGTTAACTTGTCCCATTACTTTTGGTCCCTTAAAAAGTGGGAGGCACATATACAAACTGTTGTAATTCCTACACCGTTCACCTGATTTGGATGTAAATACTCTTACATTAAAGCTGAAAGTCTGCAGTTAAAGCACATCTTGTTCGTTTCATTTCAAATCCATTGTGGTGGTGTATAGAGCCAAAAAGATTAGAATTGTGTTGATGTCCCAATATTCATGGACCTGACTGTAGCTGCATTTTTTTATAAAGCACAGTCACGGGGGACATTACGTGAATTAACCGAGGGGATAATGTAAATTTAACCCTGTGGGTTTACAACCATATTGATGTTTTAGATTATAGTGAGATGAAATTGGAGTAGATTAACTTATAGTTAACCGCTTGCCGACTGCCAGCAGTACATATACTGCTGGCAGGCGGCAGCCCCAGGCACTGCGACATACCCGTACGTCACAATGTACTTCCTGGTTTAGTGGCTCACATGCCCACGCCCCCTGCTGACCTGTGCTGTGAGTGGACACAGAACAAGCTTGTCAGCAGGTTACAGCCAATTATTTTGACTGTATACCTGCTGATCAGCTGTGGCCAATCACAGCACAGAGATCTCTCCCTACTTTCAGATACCATTCAGAACTGAAAGCAAGAGAGACTCCAGCCAAATGATCAGTAAATAAAAGCAGCAGCACACACTTATTAGGCACACATTTAACCCCTTGATTGCCCTCCTGATCACCCCCATCACCCAGCCAGTGTCATTGGTACAGTGTGCAGTATTATCACGGGTCACTGTATTAGTGTCACTAGGAATGTCAGTGTCCCTCCCAGCCAGTGTCAGTTATTGCCAGATTGCTCATCACACCATTACAGCCACACTATAAGTCGCTAATCACCAACATTATTAGTATAGAGTCTGTACGAATCATTATCTTGATCACAATCAGAACTATACTAGTGTTCCCAATAGTATAGTGTCCCCAAAAACACAGTGTTAGCAGGATCTGCTCCGATCACTGCCAGCACTTGCTAGCACTTGTAGCAGAATACATTTTGGCCTAAATTTATGAAAATATTCAATTTTATTGGATATGTTTTATAGCAGAAATTAGAAAATATTGTTTGTTTTTTTTTCAAAATTGTGGGTCTTTTTTCGTTTATGTAATAAACATTAAAAAAAAAAACAAGTGGTATTCAAATACCACCAAAAGAAAGCTCTATTGGTGTGAAGAAAGGATATCAATTTAATTAGCGTACAGTGTTGCATGACTGCGTAATTGCCAGTTAAAGTAGCACAGTGCTGAATAACAAAAAATGGCCTGGTCATGAAGGGGGTAAAAGCTTACAGAGGTCAAGTGGTCAAAGTATATCTGAAGGAAATCCTCTCTTAGGGCCCGTTCACACACACTCGCATGCTTAACCCCTTCCCGCCGAGCGTACGCAGATGTGCTTACTCGGCTTTTGGGGGTTATACCGGGATGGTACAATTTTTTAGAGCCAGCGATCGGCTTTCCAGGGATAACTACCGATGCGGCTAAAAGCCGCTCGGCTGTTATATCCTGGAGGAGCGGGAGGGGACGTCCCCCCTCCCGCCGCCTCCCGCCAGGTGTTTATTTACCAAGATATCTTCTCTTGGTACATAGAAAATATAAACCTCACAGAAAGGATGTATATTTAAGACCACATTTTAATGGGTTTTGTCAAAAAAGTGGGTCAGAAGTAATAAATTGTTAAAACCATCAGAACCATTCCTCCATGTGATCCTCAATAGGCGTGGTCCCGTGGTAACACGTCATTGTTCACATTCCTATTAGTGTAATCTATGGAATTTATTGATGGTACTGGAGTTTATATGGCTTTTGTAGGGTATTATGTTAGAAGAGGAAAGTCAAAAGGATGGAGCATAATGAATAAATAATGTATGAGTTGAAATTGAAAACGTATAATAGGCACCAGTGGATTGTGCTACATTTCATTATATGAGTCGAATGTGATGTATTCATAAGCCCCTGAAAGATGTTAATAACGACATTTTCTGTATTCAGCCTTATGATCTGCTAAAATTATTGTATGTGTCAAATAATTGAAGGAGTGACCGTGTAATACCCCTGCAGGGCTGATGGTATTCGGTGAGTGTTTGCACAGTAGGAGCATGAATAAGCAGCACTGTCACTAAGGAACACTGGAATAAGAATATTGTTTTGAACAATATTGTTTTATCAAGAGGAACAATCTTTTCAAGCACAGCACCATTTGTGCACCCAATAAGACTATTTAAAACAATATTGTTTCTCTAACTAACACTTGTTGTTCTGATCACAAGTCACTTTATTAATAACATATTTTCTCTCCCCCCCCCCCCCCCATCATTTCACTTCAGCACTTTTTTCTTATGCACTTTAGTAATGCACGATATGACTTCATGGGCATATTTGATATGATTGTATACTTGTCCAATATTAATATCACGCGGTAGACGTGAGTTGCATGGGGCCAACCACCTTTTGAAGAATCTGTCCCCTTATATACTATTTTTGTGTGTAAAACTTTTTATACGGGATAACGTTTTTTAGGAAATTAGTTATTCTACATATTTTCACCTCCTCTCACTCACTAGAGGTGGCAACACAATGTAATTTACATTGTCACAAAACGTTGCCATATTACCAGAACAGCGCCGCACCCACATCCAACTTTTCTTCTATCCCAGCATTTTCCACTCTGGTGGTGATTGCATCTGTGGAGGCAGCAGTTCTGAACCATATTTGTACCTATCCCCATTGCGCGGATTTATTATCTTTCTATTACAAGGGATGTTTACAATAGCCATACAAGTGATGCAAACTTTTTTTTTAAAGGGACAGTGTAAAAATAGAAAATAAAAAGGAAAATAAATTAGAAAAAAAATAATAATGCAAAGCGCCCCATCCCTCCGAGCTCACGCGCAGAAGCAAACGCATATGCAAGTTGCGCCCACATATGTAAACGCTGTTTAAACCACACATATGAGGTATCGCCGCGAACGTTAGAGCAAGAGCAAAAATTCTAGCACTAGATCTCCATTGTAACTCTAAACAGGTAAAATATAAAAAAATTAAAACGTTGCCTATGGAGATTTTTTTGTACCGTAGTTTGTCGCCATTCTACGAGCGTGTGCAATTTTAAAGCGTGACATGTTGGGTATTAATTTACTCGGCATCTTTCACAATATACAAAACTTTACTGTTTTCTTTTTTTTTAATTAAAAAAAAAGTGTATTTTTCCCCAAAAAATTGTGTTTGTAAGTCCACTGCGCAACTTTTAAGTACACAATGGGGTTTATTTACTAAAGCTGGAAAGTGCAAAATCAGGCTCACTTCTGCATAGAAACCAATCAGCTAACAGGTTTTATTACCAAAGCTTAATTGAACAAGCTGGGGTTAGAAGCTCATTGGTTTCTATGCAGAAGTGAGCCTGATTCTGCACTTTCCAGCTTTAGTAAATAAACCTCATTGTGTGTTTAAGGCCCCTTTCACACGATCGGACCGTTCAGGTCCGCCTGTCAGTTTTGACGGCGGACCTGAACGGGCGCTCCATGTTAGTCTATGGAGCGTCGGATGTCAGCGGAGACATGTCCGCTGACATCCGACCCGGTCCGATCCGCTGAAGAGCAGACAGATGGCCCTACGTCCAGGTCCGTCGCTATCGGATCGGGGGAGATCTGACGAAAACGGACACGCTGTCCATTTTCGTCCAATCCCTCCATAGGCGGCAGCGGCACCTGACAAGCCCCTCCCCGCTCAGTGGGCAGAGAGGGACCTGTCATCCGCCAGCTCAGCGGAGATCAACGGACAGATCTCCCGCTGAGCCGGCGGCCCGAGGCGGGCTCCATAGAAACGGAGCCCGCCTCGTGTGAAAGGGGCCTAAAAGTGGGGAATGCCTGTATATAAATATCGTGCATAAATGACAGTGCCTTTATATACAAACATAGAACACTGTCATCCTCTTGTGATGCCCTCTAGTGGATACTAGGGAAAGTGCTAGATCACTAAAAGTCCATATATCATGAAGTTAAAGTGGGGTTCCACCCAAAAAACAAAAATAACTGGAAAAAATCTAAACAAAAAAACATTTGGATATTTTATTTTTTTCACTTACCTCTAAATGCCTGTTGCTAGGTGGTCCCTCATAGTCTGCCTGTTCCTTTGCCTGGGCTGGTGACATCACTTCCCCCTCAGCACAGGAAGGGCTCAGCTCTGCTCCCTCCCTCCTGTCAATCATCTGGGACCCATTACAAGTCCCAGGTGATTGAGCGGCCAATCACGGCGCGCGGCGCCACTCGCGCATGCGCAGTGGGTGCCAGGCTGTGAAGCCACAGCCCGGCGCCTACAGTTGAAATGCCGGCAGGTGAGGGACAGGGACAGGTGAGTGTCCAATTAAAAGTCAGCAGCTGCAGTATTTGTAGCTGCTGACTTTTAATTTTTATTTTTTTTTTGACGGCCCCCCTGGATGGAACTCCTCTTTAATAAAATAAAATAATAAAAGTGACAGGTGCTCTTCATAAACTGTATTCGGTGGTTCTTAAAAGTGCCCCATAAGCAAAGCACTCACCGGAACCTCCCCCAGCTCGTATTCCCGGATCGTGCGAGGAGCCTGTGGGACGCAGTAGAACTGCCAGGACTACATACTTATGACGAGCATGACTCCCACTTATATCTTGGCAAGCTGAAAGGAGATTATTCTATGCCTTACACCGCAAACACGGAAGCAACCAGCTGAAGCAGGACCAGTTTTTTCTGTTTGCTACACAGTGGCAAATACTGTGAAGGTGAAATACCTCCGTGTGGGGTGAATGGTTCAGGCGAGTGCATTTCTTATGGGGCACCTTTAAGAAGCACCAAATACAGTTTTTGAAGAGCACCTGTCACTTTTATTATTTTATTTTATTGACTTCATGACATATGGACTTTTAGCGCACTAACACTTTCTCTAGTATCCACTAGAGGGCATCACAAGAGGATATCAGTGTTCTGTGTTTGTTTATATGATGGCACTGTCGTTTATGCACAATATTTATATCTTTTAATATCACACCAGATTGTTGCATTAGAAGTCAAAGTTTTTTTTTACATACAAGGATTGCACTAATTATTGGTCTGGCTGTTTGCACATCTGCATCTCAGCAGTGTTTCACTAGACTGTTGTAACAGTACCCAGACCATTTGTATATTAAGATTTCATGTTTATTGGTGTAGCGCCCTGCTCCTGATGGGCAGGTGCTATTTATGTAAATTTAAGTTGTCTGAAGCTGTAGTTTAGCTCAGACTAATTATGGTAAATTTCCTGGCATTTGTACCAGTTCAGCTGGGTTGTGTAAGTTTCCACTTGGCCGTGGGTGTCGCTGTGGCCACCGGTAAGTGTTGGAAATGCAACAGGCTGGATGTATTGGGTACCCCAATTACTCAGAAATAACCCGGTGGCAGGGGTTCACTCGCCGTGCATTCTGTGTAAGGGCACTTAAGGTACAGGCGCCAAATGGCCGGGGTTCCTTGTTCCCGACCTGGAGGCCCTCCTGGCCCAGGGTGTGCCATGACAGCTCTGCTGTGTCGGGGCCGGCTGGCCTGAGGCTTTGTTATTACAGAAGTAGGCCCAGGAGTTCTGGGGCCTACTGATCCAGAGGTTGGTCCTGTGCTGTCTTGCCTGCGGGGAGAAGCCGATCGATTGGAGGAGACCAGGGGAGGACTTCTCTAGAGGTGACCGAGCCAAGTATGCTGGTATCTCAGGAGGAGCCTGGAAATCAAAGTTTGTTTAAACCATCCTGTAGCAGAGACTGTGGCAGAGACTGTGTTCAAGCATTGCACCTGGCTGCTAGGTCAGTGAGAGAGACCTATCCGGTGATTGCTATATCCAGTTGAGGAGACTGTTAATTATCTGGATAAGTAGAAATACCCTGACCCGCAATCTAAGGTACCCGAATCTCCCTTAATCCTCCACCCCTGTTCTTTTGGATTCAAAGAATAAAAGAATTGCAACGAAAGAAACTGTGTTTGGTGCAGACATCATTTAATACTCTTTTTTCCCTCTTCACCATTGCGACCCCTGTGACGGACACGAGGTAACGGTAAGCCCAATCAAAACCAGCAGCTCCTTAGGGGGTAAGTGCTACATTGGTTTGGGTTTGAATCTCTTTGATATCATCTGCACAGTTATTACATTAGGAAACAGAGATCCACTCAATAGGTTTATTTCAAATTTAGGGACTCTTCACATGTCAGGGGTGTGAGACATTTCACCCTAGAACAGCTCCATTTCTACCCTTTTACTTTTTATTCATCCTATATTTCCACTTAGGTGGACATATTGGTAGAGGCAGCAGTTCTTCCCCACTGTTTTCTCTCCATAAGCACGGGATCTCATATATTTCTAAATATACTTTTTACACAATACATATATATATATATATATATATATATATATATATATATATATATATATATATATATATATAGTTTGGGGGTTCTAAGTAATTTTCTAGCAAAAATACTGATTTTAACTTGTAAACAACAAATGTCAGAAATAGGCTTGGTCCTACTGTGAGTCTGTAATAAGAACTGGAAAACATGCACTTTGAGGGATGGTTTTGGGAAACTTTGTACTTATACCAGTTAACCGTTTAGTCTGTGTGAACAGGTTACAGTTACAATGCTAAAGTTGACCTACATAGTCATTTTCATTACATTATCTTTGTGTATAAACATGCCAATGAAAGGCCTTGATAACTGGCAGCCGAGTAAAAATGTGCCTTCCCTTAAAATAACTTTATAAATAACTGTAATTATAGACTTGAATATAAAAGGATTATCCAAGAGTAGCTATATTTTTTTGAAAGAGTAAAAGTACTGTAATGTGAGACATTCATTGGATACCACAGTTTAAATGAATGGATCATTAAATAATTCAGAAGGAATCCTAGACAAGTGACATAAAGGCGTTCACTGATGGTGTTTTAAATGCACATTGACCTATGAGATGTTTACTGTTCCTATATCAGCTGTTGTAAGTTGAATTTTTTTAGGTATGCCAAACTGTGACAGTGTGAAAGTTGCTGTACGTGTAAGGCCCTTCAGTAAGGTAAGATCTTTCCTTTGTTTTATCTTCCTTTACTGCTCTAAAAACCTTCTTTTCTGCCTGATTTGACATGCAGTGAAAATATTTCCAAGTATTGGAATAAAAGTAATATTGTATTTTTGAAGTATTGCCCTAAATTATCATTTCTGTAGTGTTTTCAGGTACTCCCATAAGTATAATATTTGCATTATGTGATTTGACAATGATTAATTATAAATTAGTGTTATTATAGAGAGAATGTCATCCTTAAAATAACAAAAACAACTAGAAGGATTTCTATGTATCATTTCCCTTCTGAACTATTTAATTATCAGACAACCATGGAGGACACTGAAATGAAAAAAGCGAATAACTAGTCAATCCTATAGTTTTTATAAGGCAAGATATATTTCAGGCTGGATTAAGTCAATTAGTACATGATTGGATCAGTTGCCATGTTCAAAACAGCCTATAAGAATTCTTTTATATAACTTGAATAGCTTTCTAGATGGTATGGATGGAACCAGATGTGGAGTACTATAGATAGGGAGAGATGGTGGTGCTGCACATCCCGAATAGTACAATATGGGAAAAATCCCACAGGGGGGTTTTAAGCAGCAGGGTTAATAAATTAGTAAGGAGTAGGTGGGTTTAGAAAAATAAGTTCTTTATTCGAAAATTGGAATACAATATTTTCATGATAGTTAAAATATGAGCTCTGGTGGGACATGCCCATACCAAATACAAGGATTGCAAACACAAAAATTATACACAACATTGCATAATGTTTGCATAATGTTTGCTGTAGTCAGGCATTGTTATACATCAGACATTATGCAATGTTGTGTATAATTTTTGTGTTTGCAATCCTTGTATTTGGTATGGGCATGTCCCCACCAGAGCTCATATTTTAACTATCATGAAAATATTGTAGTCCAATTTTCTAATAAAGAACTTATTTTTCTAAACTCACCTACTCCTTACTAACTTATTTACCCTGCTGATTAAAAACCCCCCTGGGGGATTTTTCCCATACTGTAGATATTTTTTTTAGAGTTTAACCACCTCAACTCCGGAAGATTTTACCCCTTTCATGACCAGGGAATTTCTCGGCAGTGTGCTACCTTAACTGGCCATGCAATGCTGTACTCAAACTAAATTTATATCAAATTTATATCATTTTTTTCACACAAATTGAGCTTTCTTTTGGTGATATTTGATCACCACTGAGTATTTTATTTTTTTATTTATAATTGAAAAAAGACTGAAAATTTCCATTTTTAAAAAAAAAAGGACAGTGTAAAAATAGGAGATAAAAAGGAAAATAAATAATAAACAAAAATGAAAGCACCCCATCCCTCTGAGCTCACGAGCAGAAGCGAATGCATATGCAAGTCGTGCCCACATATGTAAACGCTGTTTAAACCACACATGTGAGGTATCGCCGTGAACGTTAGAGCAAGAGAAATAATTTTAGCACTTTTTCGCCTATGGAGAATTTTTTGTACCGTAGTTTGTCGCCATTCCACGAATGTGTGCAATTTTAAAGCGTGGCATGTTGTGTATTAATTTACTTGGGGTAACATCATCTTTCACAATATACAAAAAAATTGGGCTAACTTCACTGTTTTTTTAATTCAAAAAGGGGTATTTTTCTCAAGAAAATTGCATTTGTAAGACTGCTGTGCAAATACGGTGTGACATTAAGTATTTCAACAATCTCCATTTTGTTCTCTATGGTATCTGTTAAAAAAAAAATATAAAATGTTTGGGGGTTCTAAGTAATTTTCTACCTTTTTTTTACCTTTTTACATAGCAAATTAAAAAAAATCAAATACCTTCATTTCCCCACTTTTTTAAAGGATAAGTTCACCTTTTGTAACATGTAACATGTTACATCTATATTCAGGATGTAACATGTTACAAATCCACCAGCCCCCAAACCTCCCCGCCTCCCGATGTGACAGGCACCGGGTGATCTTCTTCCCCGGATCTCTGTCACATTTTGTAAAGAACGTGGCCGTGCGGGGCTCCGCCCTCGCCCACGTCACTCATTCACAGAGTTCTGTAAATAGAAAACTACAAGGTCCAGCAGCCTTTGCAGCTGTCAACTTGTAGTTCTCAATGAACTACCACGGCACTGTTGAGCACTGTGGTAGTTCATTGATGCTTCCTGTTAGTGTGTAGCTGCTTGGCCATATGATGTACGGCCAAACAGCTTATACATAGAGTCTGCAAGATCCTTGCACAGCACCCACAATCTGCTGATCGTGGTTTCAATGCTTTTCAGGCTCCCAACAAAAAAAATAATAAATGCACATTTTTTACCTGCAAAAAGATGTGCATTTATTATTATTTTTTTAAAAGTGAACTTATCCTTTAAACGCTATTAAATTAATAAAAGTCCGGAAACTTTTTGAAGGCCGCTCATATATTGGAATTTTTATTCGTGGAGTGCAATAGTGCAGCAGGAAATCTGACAATAACTGACGCTGAACTGACTAACTGATACCGACATCGACAGTGACGTTAATACAATGATCAGTGATAATAATATACACTGTATTAATAACACTGTCTGAGAAGGGGTTAACATCTAGGGCGATCAAGGGGTTAAATGTGTGCCTAACAATGTGTAATGTGTGCCGCTTTTTACTAAAGATCTCTTTGTTTCTTATCCCTGCTCTGCACGGATGAGAAACAGATTGTTCCCTCTATACAGAGCCCTGTGTTGATTGTCAACATTGGGCTCTGGGCTGTGATTGGACATCATTGGCCGGGACCTGTTCACAGGCTCCAGCTGTGCACCCTAAACCCGTAAACAGGCAAAAACGTACCAGTACGTCACTTTGGCTGTACGGGCCGCCCGTCTACAATACATTGTGGGCAGTCCTTAAGTGGTTAAACTCTTTGTGGTAGACAGAAATTGAGGAATTATGGCATAGTATCTAAGACTTTTAAATAGACAGGGGGTAATTTAGCCCACTAGACTCCAACTGCAACTAAAATGTCTCTTTTGAGTAGACAGATTTAACATTTGTGACTTCCCTAGACTTTAAAGCAGGGGTCTCCAAACCTTCTAAACAAAAGGCCAGTTTACTGTCCTTAAGGCTTCATGGGGTCCATACTGTGGCCAGTGGGATTAAAAAGTGCCCGTCATTGGTTTTAGTGAAGGAATAATGACCTATTGTTGCTATTGGTGGGCGAATGTTGGTATTCAGGGTAGGATTGGTGCCCTATCATTGGTGTCAGTGGATGGCACAGTGCCACAAGGGCCAGGTAAAGGCAAGCAAATGGCCACATCCAGCCTATGGGCTGCAGTTTGGAGACCGCTGCTTTAGAATTTCGCAGAATATGTTGATGCTACATAAAGTGCAGTAATAAGATCTTCCTGCTTTTTTGGGTGCTTTTTTGAGTGCAGCTTCCAGGGTTCAGTTCCTTTTTAGCTTCCAGAAATGTTTAAATGATTTGCTCATTGGCATCAGTCTCTGACTAAATAAATATATCTCTTTAATCAACAACATGAAAAGAGCAGCTCTATGAACTGCCCATTTACATAAGAATGTATGGGTGATAGGTATCACATTTTTTACAAAATTGGCACTTTTTGGTCCTCTGCAGAACGCCAAAATAAACATGGCATTCCGCAGTCCGCATATTTTTGTTATCTACAAATAAGACACATGGCAGCCACACAGGTTTGGTGGTGTAACCTTATCTGTCTCTTAATTCGAACAGTTGCTTCTTCAGCCAAGGCACAACTATAAGCTAATTTCTACTTACTACATGGCTTTACTTCACCGAAAGACCACAATTTGCCTGTATTAAACCTCAGTGGCAGAGGGATATACCACACTGGGCAGAGAATGCCTGGCAGGATATATTAGACTCCTATATGACCTTTATCCTCCTCTAGAGACAAATGCCGCGTACACACAGTCGGACTTTTCGTCTACAAAAGTCCGACAGCCTGTCCGACAGACTTTCGACAGACTTTTGGCGGACTTTTGGCGGACTTGCGGCAGACTTTCTTACGAGCGGATTTGCCTACATACGATCACACAAAAGTCCGACGGATTCGTACGTGATGACGTACACCGGACTAAAATAAGGGAGTTGATAGCCAGTAGCCAATAGCTGCCCTAGCGTGGGTTTTTGCCCGTCGGACTAGCACACAGACGAGCGGATTTCTGGGTCCGGTGTAGTTACGACATAAAGATTTGAAGCATGTTTCAAATCTAAAGTCCGTCAGATTTGAGGCTGGAAAAGTCCGCTGAAAGTCCGCTGAAAGTCCGGGGAAGCCCACACACGATCGGATTGTCAGCCAGCTTTAGTCCGTCGGCGTTCGTCGGACTTTTGTAGACGAAAAGTCTGACCGTGTGTACGCGGCAAAAGTAATCCAGATAAAATACCACCACCATATTTCTTATATGTCATACGCATAAAGGTGGTAAATTGTTTAAAATGATGTGAACAGCCATCGCCTGCCAGATTCTTTCAGTTGTAACACTGTTAACCCTTGGAAGAAGAGTCAGTACCCTGTTCTGTACTGTCAACAATGTTATTTCTTGTTTATCTCCCTGCATGGAGAACTTTACTATCTACATGACCTGATCAATAGCTTGTGATGGCTCTTGTATCATGTAATAACATACTTGAATTAGAAAATGGGCAAACTGCCTTCTCTTTTATGCTCCAAATATTTAATCAACGCAGGTGGCTTCTTTCATGATTTTGGACTGCAAACTACACAGGCATTTTGGTCAGAATTCACAGACAATCTCTTAAATTTACCCAATATTTGTAATCCAGCTAGATATTTATTAGGTTATTTGGAAGAATCTGATTTGCCTAATTGCACTAAACTTCTTCTGCATTCATTTTTTTTATGCAAATAAATCCCCTGATCCTCCAAAACAAACTCATTGGCAAAGGCTTATCAATCAATCAGTCATTCTTTTATTTAAACTGACCTACGAGGCACAGGGGTTATCCATGTAAATTTGACAAAATATGTTCTCCCTGGCTAAAAATGCAATCTATCATATCCATCGAATGATCCCCCTTTGTGATACTGTATTTAATACGTGAGGTAAAATATTTTCATGTATAAGGGTTTATATGACAGTAAGAAGTGAGACAGGAGCTATTATAAAAAAAATTCTAACTTTATTAGTGTCAGTGAAAACAATACAGTAAACTTTTTTTTCCTTTTGTATGTGTGATTCACAATGGTGCTTGGTATGTATAGACTGACATATGACTTTTTTTTCTGTATTTTCTATTACTTACTATTATTTTGACCTATTATTGAACTGTAATGCTGCCTAAACATGAGTAGATACTTGCTGTTGTCCTATTCTTATGTGTACTGCTTTCTACTTTTAAAATAAAATCTATTTCTCAAAAAAATAAAAATAAAGAATGTATGAATGGCCAAGCGGCAGATCCCCACCCAAATCCAACACTCAGATGGCTACACTTGGTATAGCATTAATCTATATAGAGGTCCCCCCTTGGAACTGATCATGAATGTTTTCTACATTAGCTATCTCCACACCTATAGTCCTCAGGGATAGAGCTACCCATCTAGAGCTAGCTAAAGTCTTGATTTTATCTAATTTCTGTTTTTGCTTTAGAGAGAAAAGGATGCTGGAAGTAAATGTGTAATTTCCATGAAAGCCAACTGCACTACCATACGTGACCCAAGAAACCTTGGCCATGAAAAGACTTTTAGGTTTGACCTTGCATATTGGTCTCACAGTGGGTTCTTGAGGAACACAGATGGCACGCTAGTTCCAAATGGTCCAGACAGCAGATATGCCGACCAGGTAGATTTATTTTAATAGGCTGTAAAAACAAAAGCACCAAATAAAATTGGAATCATTATCATTTTTTTTTTACTGAAAATTAACTCCCACTCAGTGATTTCTAAAATAGTGTATGACTTCACTAATTGAATAAACACAATAAGAGATGCAATGTTAATGTAAAATGTGATGCCTACTCCTATCTGTGTTATACCCTACATTGAAGAAATTGGTCTTTCCTATCCACTATTGTATACAGTGCCTTGAAAAAGTATTCACACCCCTTGAAATTTTCCACATTTTGTCATGTTACAACCAAAAATGTAACAGTATTTTATTAGGATTTTATGTGATAGACCAACACAAAGTGGCACATAATTGTGAAGTGGAAAAAAATTATAAATGGTTTTCAAAATTTTTTACAAATAAATATCTGAAAAGTGTAGCGTGTGTTTGTATTCAGTGCCCCCGAGTCAATACTTTGTAGAACCACCTTTCCTAGCAATTACAGCTTTAAGTCTTTTTGGGTATGTCTCTACCAGCTTTGCACATCTAGAGAGTGAAATTTTTGCCTTTTCTTCTATGCAAATAGCTCAAGGTCTGTCAGATTGGATGGAGAGCGTCTGTGAACAGCAATTTCCAAGTCTTGCCACAGATTCTTAATTGGATTTAGGTCTGGACTTTGCCCTGTATTTGGCTCCATCCATCTTCCCAACTCTGACTAGCATCCCCATAACATGATGCTGCCACCCACCACCATGTTTCACAGTGGGGATGGTGTGTTCAGGGTGATGTGCAGTGTTCGTTTTCTGCCTCACATAGCGTTTACCATGGGCCTCTTGGCTGCTTCTCTGATTAATGCTTTCCTGGCCTGGCCTGTCAGTTTAGGTGGATAGCCATGTCTTGGTAGGTTTGCAGTTGTGCAATACTCTTTCCTTTTTCTGATGATGGATTGAACAGTGCTTGGCGAGATGTTCAAAGCTTGGGATATTTTTTTATTGCCTAACCCTGCTTTAAACTTCTCTACAACTTTATCCCTGACCTGTCTGGTGTGTTCCTTGACCTTTATGATGCTGTTTGTTCACTAAGGTTTTCTAACAAACCTCTGGGGGTTTCACAGAACAGCTGTATTTATACTGAGATTAAATTACACACAGGTCTATTTGCTAATTAGGTGACTTCTGAAGGCATGTGGTTCCACAAGATTTTAGTTAGGAATATCGGGGTAAAGGGGGCTGAATACAAATGCACATCACACTTTTCAGATATTTATTTGTAAAACATTTTGAAAACCATTTATCATGTTCCTTCCACTTCACAATTATGCACCACTTGTTTGTGTTGGTCTATCACATAAATTCCCAATAAAATACATTTACGCTTTTGGTTGTAACATGACAAAATGTGGAAAATTTCAAGGGGTATGAATGTTTTTTTAAGACACTCTATGTACAGTATACAGTGTGAACATATATTGATATCAGTATACGTGTAAAAAATATCATTCGTATTACATACGTTTTCTGTGTAAAGTGACAGTGGCATGGTCAAATAAATAATACTTTTCTGAATTAAGGTTTCTGAAATGTAATTATTCTCCTTTCCTAGAAAACTGTATTCTGTGATCTTGGCCAGAGTGTATTAGATAATGCCTTGCAAGGCTACAATGCCACGCTGCTTGCCTATGGGCAAACTGGTTCTGGGAAAAGCTACTCCATGATTGGCTATGGAGCAAATCGAGGCATCATTCCGGTCGTCTGTGAGGAGTTGTTCAGAGCAATTGAAAGTAACCAAGACAATAACAGATGTTATCAGGTCAGTAACCTCAACATGGACATATATAATGCAAAAAAAAAAAATGCAATGGACAAGTTCCTCTTTAAAAATGGCTTTTCATTAGTGAAAATATGAATAATAGGATATTGCAAAGTGACTGTGTCATAAGGTAAGTATAGGGAGCCGTCAATGCTGGCCTATTAATGAAAATGTTAGTTGTCTGGGCCTCTTCAACTTTAAGGGTAATTCCATTTTTGCTTAAAAAAAGGTAAATGTTACCTTTCAACACCCTCTCCACTCCCCCACTATTTACTATTTAGCAAGTTCAAAGGAGAAGTATGGCTAAAATTCTTTTGACCATACTTTTCCTGTGGATCACAAAAGTGCACGTAGTTCTGCACTCCTGTGACCCAGATTCAGCCAACAGCAGGCTAAAGCTAAGGCTGATATCACAGGCGGGCAGGCTTTTAAATGAGTAGAATACTTTTATACAATGTATTTGGTTTAATAAAATGTTACACTTAGTTTACTTCTTTTTGGTGGTCTGATGTTGTGGTGTTCCTGGAGTGATTAAAAGATGATAGGATGATATTTCAGAAGATCTACTGAGGAATTGTGTGATTGATTTGGAGGTGCATAAGGCCAATCCCACAGCGCCTATTGACTTTTATTAATTAAGAAGTCACTGGACTGGCGGTGAGTTTGCATTTTTTATGTTGGTGGCGGTGTCAGTTGATTCACTACTGGAAGAAGATCTGTCAAAGTACAAAACATTATTTTCACCTGGTGTGGGGATTATTATGCACAGTTTTTGCACATTATATTTTAAAGTACATTTTAACAACATTTATCAAGTCTTTAAATGTACTGGGAATTTTCAAACATTTGTACGAATGTTCATTTGAAAATCTACTATTGGTAGGATAGGTAGGACAGGTTAAAAGTCATTGTGATTCAATTTTTGCAGTTACTTCAGACATTTTGATTCCTTCATGTAACTGCTTCCATGATAACACAGGCCTAAATTAGATCAACAACTACAAGCATAATATCTTGGTTGACTGCTATGTGGTCTCGGACCTGACTGCTACGGGGTAAAGGAGGGCCCAGTATGGAAAAGTTTGTGTGGGGGGAAGGTGTCCAATTCAATTTGAAAAATCATTAGTGGTTTAGTGGCTAATGCTGACCTACATGGCTGTGCAAGTAAGAATGATGTTACTATCTCAATCTTTCTCAATGCCCTCATGGAGACATCACATGTTACATGGTTTGGGTTTGTGCAGACCATTCCAGGACAGAGAAAAAGAAGCAGAACAAGGGTGCACACACCGCTTCAGGCAAAAAATGGACAAACCCGGTCCAAGGTGCTAATCCCAGTTCATCACCGTGGGCAAGATCAAGAAGAGAATAAAAGATTGATCGCACACTTGGATCCAAAAGATGCTGTAGAAATTTCTTTATTGTCATGAGCTAGACAAAATTGCAATGATGACCAGTTGACGCGTTTCACACGAAAAGAACCGTGCTTGTTCACAACAATTGAAATGCTCACAATACAAGTTATTTAAAGGTGTATATCAAGTCAAACACCTAACACAAAACACGTGTAATTAATGAGCAATCAACACAAAACTTCACCGACATAAAAACATTTCTTAACTACTTACGGACCGCCCACCGCAGTTTTACGTTGGCTATTTGAAGGAGGATAATGTTGTTATGGCCGCAGCTAGCGGCCATAACCCCGGTATCCCCTTCTTCAGCGTGTGGTCCGCTAGAGGATAAAAGTGGTCTCTGCGGCGGATTCACCGCAAGATCACTTTTATTGGCGGCGGGGCCCCCCCTCCCGCCACGCTCCGGTGCCCTCCGCCGCTTACCGGAGCCGTCGGCAGCGGCGGAGGTGATCGCGTCCTGTCGCTAGCTGGGTATGGAGACGAGTGGGGGGGAAGATGGCCCTCACCCGTCTCCATACAATTGCTGGGCGGAAGGGACGTCCAAATGTCACTTCCGCCCACAGCTCTTAAAGGGCCATTTTTTTTAAATAATTTTTTTAAATAACAATTTATTTATTTTTATTGCATTTTAGTGTAAATATGAGATCTGAGGTCTTTTTTACATTCCTTGTAATAGGAATAACAGTGACATTTAAAAAAAAACAAAAAAAAAAAAAAACAGTATATAAAAAAATGAAAGGTAAAAAAAATAAGAAAATTTTTTTTTTAATTGCGTCCCATCCCATTGAGCTCGCGTGCAGAAGCGAACGCATATGTGAGTAGCGCCCGCATATGAAAACGGTGTTCACACCACACATGTGAGGTATCGCCGCGATCGGTAGAGCAAGAGCAATAATTCTAGCCCTAGACCTCCTCTGTAACTTATAACATGCAACGTGTAGAATTTTTTAAATGTCGCCATAGAGATTTTTAAGGGTAAAAGTTTGTCGCCATTCCACAAGCGGGCGTAATTTTTAAGCGTGACATGTCGGGTATCAATTTACTCGGCCTAACATTATCTTTCACATTATAAAAAAAATAGCTAACTTTACGGTTGTCTTATTTTTTTATTGAAAAAAGTGTATTTTTTACAAGACCGCTGCTCAAATACGGTGTGACAGAAAATATTACAACGACCGACATTTTATTCTCTAGGGTGTTAGAAAAGAATGTATAATGTTTGGGGGTTCTAAGTAATTTTCTAGCAAAAAACCCTGTTTTTTACTTGTAAACAACAAATCTCAGAAAGAGGCTCCGTCCTTAAGTGGTTAAATGCTAATACATCTAATCATAAAATGCTCAAAACAAAAATAGATAATGTAAACATGTAAGCAAGAAATATATTAAAAACGAAAAAAGAAAAATTAGCGAAAAAACATGTGTGTATACCAATATAAATCACATATATCACTATATAACAAATTGAGTCTAATTGTGTGATTTAATCCTTATTATTAAAGACTTCTTAAAAACTGTTCAAGGATAAGAGGAAATAATGAGATACTAAAGCATGATGGAAAGGATGCGCATACACATGAAAATCATTCTCAACACTCAACTAGAGGGAAAAAAAAAAAATGAAGAACACCCAAAATCACTCGCTTTTCAAAGAAAAAAAAAAGGTTAGGTGTTTGATTTGTTGTACGCCTTTAAATAGAGAAAAAGAAGCTTCCATGTGCAGCTCTTATTATTTAGAAATTATAGCAGGAACTTTTTGTAGAATATACCATTATAGGTTTTCTGTTCACTATGTTATATAACACTATCCACTTGTAAACCCAGATAATGTAAAGCACTTTACACAGTATAATACCTTTATGTAATAATGGATATTGCCCCTTTTTTTGCAGGTGACATTCAGCATGCTTGAAATATACAATGAACAGGTAAATGTCACTCTCAGTGGTATTTCCTTGAAATGACTTTGGTACAATAACTACTGTTTTTTTCTGTATATACGTTGGTGTTGAGTTGTTTAAAAAAAATGATATGCATATTGATCTCTGTTGGGGAAGAGGGTTATGCCGCGTACACACGAGCGGACTTTACGGCGGACTTTGCCCGGCGGACTTTTCGACGTACTTTCCAACGGACTTTGTGAATGAACGGACTTGCCTACACACAATCCACCAAAGTCCGTCGAATTCGTACGTGATGACGTACGACCGGACTAAAACAAGGAAGTTCATAGCCAGTAGCCAATAGCTGCCCTAGCGTGGCTTTTTGTCCGTCGAACTAGCATACAGACGGCGGACTTTTCGACCGGACTCGATTTCAACGGATAAATTTTAAACAAGTTTCAAATCTAAGTCCGTCCAACTTTTGAGAAAACAAAGTCCGCTGGAGCCCACACACATCGAATTGTCCGACGAAATCCAGTCCGCCGGGCAAAGTCCGCCGTAAAGTCCGCTCGTGTGTACGCGGCATTAGATTTCAGATTGACTGATCTCCCCCTCCAATAGAGATCAAGAGACTTAATACTTGGCAGGTTAGAGATATATTTCTAGGAAAGGTAGCTATTTCATTCCTAATACACATTGTTTATCCAGGCGCCAGCAAAATTGGACAAAGCATCAGTGCACTTTAGGGCTGTGATGACTTAATCAGGTTTAGCTCCCAAACTGTGAGCATAGATGTAACTTCATATATTAATTTAGGTTGAATGTCATGCATGATAATTTGTTCCACATACCACTACCCAGACCCATGCAAAATGTAAGAAAAAATCCTTGACTGATACAGCTTCTTTACTATTTAACCCCTAGAATAAAGATGCCAATAAATGCTTGTTTTATTCTTCCCAACAGTCCTGGATCGGGTGGGACATTCCAGAATTTTGTCCCATGATCCCATGTACAGGGGCTTTGTCCTACATCACCCCATCCATTCATTATACACTCACCTCTATGCATCTGCCATACCTCTGCCCATATTTCCCCACTACGTTCATATCTGTCTTCCCACTTGCCTTATTCTGCCTCCACCAGTCTGGCCGCTTTACTTCGTCTTCATCTCTCACTACATTATTTATATTTCTATCATTCACATGCCTTTCCACCCTGGTATCTGGCCGATTCTTGTTCACACATCCCCACTCCTTTCACATCTCCTCTGTCCTTCATTAGACTCATCCTGACTCTACCACTATCCCTACAACCCTCTGGCATCTTTATGATTACATTTCCACTTTCAGTGAGCCATTCACAGTATGGTCCCATTGACATTCATGTTATTTGTCATCTTTAATCATGATCCCTCTCTTATCCACACCTGATTCAAGTATGACACCTTTAGTCTCCTCCAGTTACACTCAAGTTCTCCATACACCATTATTCTTTTTTTGATTTACCTTGCATTTTAACATCTCATATTCAGGCAGCTTACCTTATCATACACTCAAAAGATGAAAGCTGCTTCTCTTTACCTTAACCTCAATTGAATAGTCTGTGGTCAACTGTATAGTTCTAGCACAGCTGCTCTTAACCTGTGCAATGCCATGCAGCTTGCCTCATGTTTGAACACCGGAATCTGAAGGAACTTCTGACACTGGAATGTGAAGATTTACTACTATAGGCTGTATATACCAGTCAGCAAATGACATAATAACACCATGAAACTGCATGATAAATGCACATCTTATGCAGATGAAAAACACAAAGTGCAGGTAGGAAGGGTTAAAATGCCTTTAAAGTAATTATTAATATGACATTCCCATTTTTACAAACTCTGTTATATATTTTATACTTTTCAATGTAGAGATTTATAGATTAGCCATTAGAAAAATCTTTCACGCGCTCGGTGCTACCAATCTGATTCCTGCTTAAAGCTGACAAAGATTGATTCACTACCAGTTAATATTTGGTGAATGTCAGATTCTGAGTGATCTTACTGCTTTATAAATGTGCCCCTGTAAATTTACCTGTTGCCTATAATGTAGCACACACTGATTCTTGTACATGCCTGCTATTATGAACTAGACATGTTGGTCTAGAGAAAAAACTGCATTGACCCACCACATTACCTGGGTACTATAGGCAACAGTAGTAAGAATGATCTACTGTGACCCCTTTACTCCCAGGTATTACTAATTCTGATAATCTGCTCATTAACCAAGTATGTTCACTAATTCATTGATTAGGTTACAGATTTACTGTCAAAAACCAAGAAAGCAGGTGGCCTTAAGGTGCGAGAAGACCAGCATCAAGGGTTTTATGTTGATGGTCTAAAACTGGTGCCTTGTGAAAGCTATGTACAAATTGAAAGGTTGATGGAACAAGGGAAGAAAACAAGAACAACAGCTTCAACCAGCATGAACTCCAGCAGCAGCCGTTCCCATATGGTCATCACCATTTACTTCAAGCAGGTACAGCTCACTTCTGCAGCAAATAATCTGCATGTCTGGTGCAACATATACAAATTACATCAAGACAAAGTAAATATTGTAATGTGATGGGAGGTGGCGGATAAGTTTTGGTTGATCCGTCAAATTTTGGGAATTTATTTTTTTGGTTTCCAGTATACTTTAACTTCTATGAGGTTGTAAAAGGCAGACTTCCTGTAAAGGATAAGCCTTACTCCAGTACCATTTCCCTATTGATTGGTTTAGGGGCAATTGTGTGGGAAAATTAAAGCACCAATCCTTTTCTGTGTGTGGTGTAGAGAGAAGGAAGAGGAATTACAGAATACTGTAGACTTATATCTGGGTTGTCAGTGTTTATTGGGGTGAAAACTTCCAATGCAACGGGGGTGTGAAAATCAAAGGATGACTTATTAACTTAATAAGTGTCTGATTTACTATAAAGGGTTATTTTGGAAAAATGGTGCCCATATTGAGCCTGGATTGTAGGGTAGAGGAGATTTATTCAAGGGGGGGGGGGGGGGGGGGGGATATTTCTTAGCTGTTCATGATATTTAAATGTTTAGGGTAGTTATGCTACATATCGGTTTCCCTTGTGGATTGTACTATAATTGGGGTGTTTAACGTTTTTAGACTAGTATAGATGCATGCTCTCTTGAACAGACTGAGATGAGTGTGTAGGCAGGTGGCCTAATGTATCGTATTGTTTAGTTAGCACTCGCCTTCCCTGAGTGTGTTCACTGGATTTTGCTGGGGTCCAGCCTCCCACCCGTGTGATCTAAAAGGGAAGAGGTCCGGACATCTTAAGGAGGAATTCCGCACATTATTGCTAGACACAAGTGGCTCATCTCTGAGTTGGAAAATGCTTTAATGTTAGATTTTTCACATAATCGCAGTCCCCGCTTGGTCCCAGGCATTGGTGAGCACGTCTGCAGATGAGGTGATACTCTACGTACACAGGCGAAACTGGACCTCACCCACAAGTGGGCTTATTTACTAAAGTGCAAGGTGATGGCCTCGTGCTCAGATGGTGGCCTAGCGTTTCTCAATCTTATTAGATACTATCAAGCAGGCCAGCTACATTTCATAGCCTCTTGGTTTACCCAACGCTCGTTTAATACATGGACGGAAATCGAAAAATTGTGGTTAGCTCCTATACATCCTAACAATCTACTTTGGAATTACGAATGTGGAGGCAGACCCTAACCGACTCTTGGGGTCCATGTCCCGGCTCAGGACACTTTGGCACACACTGTCCTGCCAGTGTGCCCTTTCCTCGGAAAAATCACTGCTGACTTCCTTTCTGTACAACCCCAAGCTGCCCAACAGCCTCACTTTCTATATGTCCTCTCCCTGGGCGTCAAAGAATCTGTTCCACTTTGGCCATCTAGTAGACCCCAGAGCCCGTAAACTGCTTCCATTTGCTGAACTCCAAGTTAAATTTGACCTACCCTGCAAGGTTTTTTATGGATATTTACAGACCTGTTACTATGCTCAAACTTTTACTCCAAATTTGCAATTACAGTGGGGAAAAAAAGTATTTAGTCAGCCACCAATTGTGCAAGTTCTCCCACTTAAAAAGATGAGAGAGGCCTGTAATCGTCATCATAGGTATACCTCAACTATGAGAGACAAAATGTGGAAACAAATCCAAACAATCACATTGTCTGAAGGAAAGGGGGTTAGGGTATAGATACCCTTGGGATTTTTATGGTGCTTTTCAAAATGTTTTTTGGTAGGTCAGTGAAAAATAGATCAACCTCAAACAAAGAAAAAGACACTGTATGCAAATTGCCAAACTGACTAATAATAATCTTCTATATCAAAATCTTTAATAGTTAAGAATAATAACGAAACAATCATCTAAAACCATGCACAATCTTGAACAAACATAGTCAGATAGTTAAAATTAGAAACCACTTTGCGATACCAATCTCAACATGTTTCGCTCAACAACTGAGCTTCATCAGGAGTTTTTTGGTACAGATGTGGCATACTATACATAAAGGGAAGAAAAAGAGAAAACAAAACAAAATATAAATACAATGCTTACAAAACACTTAAAGATATAATTTGTCAAAAACGTAGAATACATTAAGTAGTGCTGAAAAAACATCAACTGGTGTATATACATTTGCATACAGACAATGTATATGGGCGAAACTCCCATATTTCTACAGGTCTATGATAATAACAATCTAAACAGTATGAGCAAAAGATTATAATTTTTATATACTGTATATTTATTAGTTTCCAGGTCCACAAAAGGAAAGAACACCAATGTGGACATAGGAAAAGCATAAACAACATAAAAGAGATGGATGAAAAAAGTGGGGATTTGCTTACCAAGCCAAAGCAGATTCAAAAATGGATGGTAGACAACATAGATTGTGAACATATATAAAAAGTGCCGTGGCTCAAATGTCAATCAGAAGGATGCGTCTCACCCGTCTAAGGCCTCCCAAACCGTTTTTTGGTCCACAGAGGGGCCCAAGTGTAGAGTAACTGAAATTAAATATTGCAAAGAAGTAATGAGTGATTGGACTAATAGCAGGGAAACAGGGCAGTTGGTAAAGTAGAATAGTGAAAAGTTTAGAAATTACCTTCTAGGTTGAATCAAGGGTAAATGTTCAGGGCTTAAATAGCCATATGAACAAAAGCATAAAGGAGGACAACGCTCCAGTTTCACCACAAGGTGGCAATCCAAATTGGCAACCCTTAAGAGTCAGATCAGAAGATCCAAGTATATACTGCCCCAGTAAGCTACAAGAGATAATATAATAAAGCAACCAATTACTCTGGAGAACATTGTCTTGTTAACAATGTCATTAAATCAATCATCAAAAAGAGTGTAACCCTTCTTAGATGAACAGCTTAGCTTACCTGAGAGGTGGGGTGGATGTGTAAGGAAGGGGAGAGCGGCATATACCTCCCCTTGCAGCCTCAGAGCCACTGTCAGGAGATAGCGGCTAAAGAGCCGAACTATATAGGCCCCTCCATCCCGGTGGCGTCTGACGTCACCATCGGGATGCGGACGTATTGTGAGGCACCTCCCCCAGGCTCCATGTGGCCAATGGGTAGCAAGAGGGCGAGACCGGATGCCATCCGGGCTCTGTCCTATCCTAGAAGGACGTCCCTCTTAGGACACATGTGCCCGGTGGCCAAATTAGCGAGATATCCCCCCTCCCCCCTTATACTAATTTTTCATTTTTACTCCCATTTTTACCTATTTCATTGTTTCATTTTTTCTCTTATCCTATAAATTGGGAAAATTCATTGGCTTTAAAATATCAGACAGGTTTGGGTAACCTGCTGGTTATTTATTTATATTATTTTTTTTTGAACATTAATTATTGTATAATGTTTATGTTTATACACTTATTTTCTTTCCCATTTTTCTTCCCTCAGTCAACATGGCTGACCGCCATCCAATGATTGACCTGCCTTCTTACTCTGCCCCTGACAGATATCGTTTAACTTCCAGGGCTGTGATCACTCAGCCTTTCTTCCGGCTTGCAGTGCGCCTGCGCGGCAACAGGGCTCGAATGACGTTCGTTCCCGGCATGCGCACGCGCCTACTCACACCGTCGAAACAATTGACGGAAGTACGGACGTCCTTCTAGGATAGGACAGAGCCCGGATGGCATCCGGTCTCGCCCTCTTGCTACCCATTGGCCACATAGAGCCTGGGGGAGGTGCCTCACAATACGTCCGCATTCCGATGGTGACGTCAGACGCCACCGGGATGGAGGGGCCTATATAGTTCGGCTCTTTAGCCGCTATCTCCTGACAGTGGCTCTGAGGCTGCAAGGGGAGGTATATGCCGCTCTCCCCTTCCTTACACATCCACCCCACCTCTCAGGTAAGCTAAGCTGTTCATCTAAGAAGGGTTACACTCTTTTTGATGATTGATTTAATGACATTGTTAACAAGACAATGTTCTCCAGAGTAATTGGTTGCTTTATTATATTATCTCTTGTAGCTTACTGGGGCAGTATATACTTGGATCTTCTGATCTGACTCTTAAGGGTTGCCAATTTGGATTGCCACCTTGTGGTGAAACTGGAGCGTTGTCCTCCTTTATGCTTTTGTTCATATGGCTATTTAAGCCCTGAACATTTACCCTTGATTCAACCTAGAAGGTAATTTCTAAACTTTTCACTATTCTACTTTACCAACTGCCCTGTTTCCCTGCTATTAGTCCAATCACTCAGAAGCATTCTCATTACTTCTTTGCAATATTTAATTTCAGTTACTCTACACTTGGGCCCCTCTGTGGACCAAAAAACGGTTTGGGAGGCCTTAGACGGGTGAGACGCATCCTTCTGATTGACATTTGAGCCACGGCACTTTTTATATATGTTCACAATCTATGTTGTCTACCATCCATTTTTGAATCTGCTTTGGCTTGGTAAGCAAATCCCCACTTTTTTCATCCATCTCTTTTATGTTGTTTATGCTTTTCCTATGTCCACATTGGTGTTCTTTCCTTTTGTGGACCTGGAAACTAATAAATATACAGTATATAAAAATTATAATCTTTTGCTCATACTGTTTAGATTGTTATTATCATAGACCTGTAGAAATATGGGAGTTTCGCCCATATACATTGTCTGTATGCAAATGTATATACACCAGTTGATGTTTTTTCAGCACTACTTAATGTATTCTACGTTTTTGACAAATTATATCTTTAAGTGTTTTGTAAGCATTGTATTTATATTTTGTTTTGTTTTCTCTTTTTCTTCCCTTTATGTATAGTATGCCACATCTGTACCAAAAAACTCCTGATGAAGCTCAGTTGTTGAGCGAAACATGTTGAGATTGGTATCGCAAAGTGGTTTCTAATTTTAACTATCTGACTATGTTTGTTCAAGATTGTGCATGGTTTTAGATGATTGTTTCGTTATTATTCTTAACTATTAAAGATTTTGATATAGAAGATTATTATTAGTCAGTTTGGCAATTTGCATACAGTGTCTTTTTCTTTGTTTGAGGTTGATCTATTTTTCACTGACCTACCAAAAAACATTTTGAAAAGCACCATAAAAATCCCAAGGGTATCTATACCCTAACCCCCTTTCCTTCTTTGCATTTATTTAATAGGGATGCGGTGCTAAGGGTTAACTGTCCCTGCCCTCTAACAAATAATCACATTGTCTGATTTTTGAAAGAATTTATTTGCAAATTATGGTGGAAAATAAGTATTTGGTCACCTACAAACAAGCAAGATTTCTGGCTCTCACAGACCCGTATCTTCTTCTTTAAGAGGCTCCTCTGTCCTCCACTCATTACCTGTATTAATGGCACCTGTTTGAACTTGTTATCAGTATAAAAGACACCTGTCCGCAACCTCAAACAGTCATACTCCAAACTCCACTATGGTGAAGACCAAAGAGCTGTCGAAGGACACCAGAAACAAAATTGTAGACCTGCACCAGACTGGGAAGACTGAATCTGCAATAGGCAAGCAGCTTGGTGTGAAGAAATCAACTGTGGGAGCAATAATTAGAAAATGGAAGACATACAAGACCACTGATAATCTCTCTCGATCTAGGGCTCCACGCAAGATCTCACCCCGTGGGATCAAAATGATCACAAGAACGGTGAGCCGAAATCCCAGAACCACACGGGGGGACCTAGTGAATGACCTGCAGAGAGCTGGGACCAACGTAACAAAGGTTACCATCAGTAACACACTACGCCGCTAGGGACTCAGATCCTGCAGTGCCAGACGTGTCCCCCTGCTTAAGCCAGTACATGTCCGGGTCCGTCTGAGGTTTGCTAGAGAGCATTTGGATGATCCAGAAGAGGATTGGGAGAATGTCATATGGTCAGATGAAACCAAAGTAGAACTGTTTGGTAGAAACACAACTCGTCGTGTTTGGAGGAGAGAGAATGCTGAGTTGCAACCAAAGAACACCATACCTACTATGAAGCATGGGGGTGGCAACATTATGCTTTGGGGCTGTTTCTCTGCAGCGGGAACAGGACGACTGATCGTGAGATTTTGAGTGCAAACCTCCCCCCATCAGCAAGGGCATTGAAGATGAAACGTGGCTGGGTCTTTTAGCATGACAATGATCCCAAACACACCACCCGGGCAACGAAGGAGTGGCTTCGTAAGAAGCATTTCAAGGTCCTGGAGTGGCCTAGCCAGTCTCCAGTTCTCAAAACCATAGAAAACCTTTGGAGGGAGTTGAAAGTCCGTGTTGCCCAGCGACAGCCCCAAAACATCACTGCTCTAGAGGAGATCTGCATGGAGGAATGGGCCAACATACTAGCAACAGTGTGTGACAACCTTGTGAAGACTTACAGAAAACGTTTGACCTCTGTCATTGCTAACAAAGGATATATGACAAAGTATTGAGATGAACTTTTGATATTGACCAAATACTTATTTTCCACCATAATTTGCAAATGCATTCTTTAAAAAATCAGACAATGTGATTGTCTGGATTTGTTTCCACATTTTGTCTCTCATAGTTGAGGTTCCTATGATGACAATTACAGGCCTCTCTCACCTTTTTAAGTGGGAGAACTTGCACAATTGGTGACTGACTAAATACTTTTTTGCCACACTGTATCTGCCCCATGTCCCTTTGAACGTATCATTTTAGAATGCTCAGCACGCAGGGGAATGATCTCTGACATCTATAAGATATTAAATGCCTACTCCATTTCAACTCAAGGTAAACACTCATACATGCTCCGATGGGAGAAAGCGCTAAATTAGGAGATTTCACTGGAGGCATGGCGTGTAATCAGGCCGCTAAGAGTTTCTTTTGTACTCTCTATAAGGAAAATTCATATAAAATCCTGTACTTTTGGTACCTGACTTTGGATGTTCTGCATGCCATCTACGCCTCCAGTTCTGATCGCTGCTGGCGATGCCACAGGGACAAACACCTATAACACCAAAACTCTTCCTGCTGGGCCTTTCTCCACTTAAAATCCCCAAACCTCACAAGAAGTTGCTCCGCCACATTATTACAGCTGCACAATGTCTTATCGCCCTCCACTGGAAGTAGCGCTCCCCTCCATCCTCTGATGCCTTGTATGCCAGAGTTAAGGATGTGGAGCTGATGGAGAAAATGACAGCCAGACTAAAAGATAGAATGGAAGCCCACAATCATGACTGGGACCTATGGCAATTCCAGGAGGACCCACCCTGAATCAGTACATAGGCCACTTTGACGACACCTCTCTTTCTCTTCTTTTCGTTCTCTGTTCTGTGTTACTTGTGTTTTATTTTACACTATAATACTTCTATGCCAATGATACAACACTATGTTACAATGTTCCAGTAGCAATTTTGCTCTAGTAATATATTCCCTACTTGTAGTTATATTGTGTGCGACTACCATGTCTTGCTCCTATTTTTTGTCTTTATTTTTTCTAAGTAGGTGCTACCTATGAACATTGTGTTTTATATCTTTGTATGTTCTTTTCTTCGGTTTTTACCATAATGAAAAACTAATAAAAATTGCTATTTCAAGAAAAATAAAAGTGCAAGGTGAGTTATAGTGTGATTAAATGAACTAAAGTGAACACCCACATCCAGTTATGGGCAATTTGAGATTTCTTATGATTTGATGTGAATACAAATGACTTTACAGCAAATCACATTGATTCATGCTGTAGCTGTTCAGATGCTAAGATAGATAAATAAATAATTTATTATTATTGACATGAAGCTTAAAATATGATGTGCAATAATTATTAAGAAAATGTAGCACCTGTAAATGATGTGAACGAAATATGTAGAGTGAGATTTATAAATATGCCATGTTTACATTCAGTATCTAATGTTTAGTCTAAGGCCGCATAGACACAGTCGGACTTTTCGACCGGACTTGTCCGACAGACTTTCCAGAGGACTTTCGACAGACTTTTGACGGACTTCCGATGGACTTTTTAACAAACTGACTTGCCTACACACGATCACACCAAAGTCCGATGCATTCGTACGTGATGACGTACACCGGACTAAAATAAGGAAGTTGATAGCCAGTAGCCAATAGCTGCCCTAGCGTCGGTTTTTGTCCGTCGGACTAGAATACAGAGGAGCGGATTTCTGGGTCCGGCTGAGTTACGACATAAAGATTTAAAGCATGTTCCAATCCTAAAGTCCGTCAGATTTGCGACTGGAAAAGTCAGCTGGAGGTCCGGTGAAGCCCACACAAGATCGGATTGTCCGCGGGATTTGGTCCGTCTGCGTCCGTCAGACAAGTCCGGTCGAAAAGTCCGACCGTGTGTACGCTGCATAAGTACCTATACTCATTACAATATGATACACATGCCTCATAAAGTTAACAAAAAACTTTCTTTACCTTACCTGACTGTGCCCAATCATCCTTCATTTGTGTTATACATGTTCCCACTTCCAAACATGGCAGTTCACAGTGGGAGGGTTTTAATAACAGAGCAATGCTGTCAATCTAGAAAGCAGTGGGCAGGGCTAGGTGTGTCCAGGCACTAACTGACAAGCATCGTTGCCACCCTATCACAAGAAGCTACTGTACATTATGTTGATTACACTGCCAGGCTCATCAGATAATTGTGGGACATGGGTACTAAGTGAAAACTGTAAAGCCGACCATAGATGGATGGAATCTTGTCTGAGATGGACCGAGGTTCGATCTATCCATGGACTTGCTGATTGTACCCAAGTCGATCCATCAGTCGACTTGGGTACAACCAAGCTGTCAGATTTTTTACAGGTAATTACTGCCGGCAGCTACAGCTGCTAGCAGTAATCACTTTTTTCTGCCGGCTGGAAAGGCTCCCCCCACCCCCTTCCTCTCTGGCAGAACACAATAGCACTGCGGGAAGCAACAGTTAGTGTTGATGGGGGAATCTAGCAATTTTCTTTCCTTCCACCTATTGTGAAATGAAAGAAAATTGCATAATCTGTGTATCTATCTAATTTTTTTAGGCTGTAGTTTTACTTTTTTGAAGCATTAGGTGCCATATATTTTAAACCCTCTTTTAAATGTAAAATTTTTTCTATTCTTTGTTTTTTTAGATATTCCTGGAAGATGATATTACTAAACAATCGACCATACACTTGGTGGATCTTGCAGGCAGTGAGAGACAAAAATCATCTGGATCTGAAGGGGATCGCCTTAAGGAAGGAGCCTGTGTTAACCTCAGTTTGACCACTCTGGGAAATGTCATCAGGTTATTATTGTTCAGTGGGCCAGTAAAATAATATATGCATTGCATGTAATGTTAAAGCTGACATTCAGGTATGATTATTGTACTTATATTGGTCTAGCTTGAACCATTGTAAGTATGCATGAGTCATACCTGGATTGCCAATTGCCGCTGGCTTCCGGGTCCCATACTGAACTGCTGCTTCCCTGCGTCTTAGTGAACTCTAGCTAATCCCACAATTAGATTTTTTTAAATTAAAATAAATGCCCTATTTTTTTGCTGGGTCCTGAGTCTTCTGTCTTCTGCACACTGGAGATTTGGAGAATTGGAGCATTCTTCTTTGAGTGTCTATGTCAAGTGTCTCAACATACCCATTGGTCAGAAAAACCTAATGTTATTTACACTGTGTGTATATATATATATATATATATATATATATATATATATATATATATATAATATCTCACAAAAGTAAGTACACCCCACACATTTTTGTAAATTTTTTATTATATCTTTTCATGTGACAACACTGAAGAAATGACACTTGGCTACAATGTAAATTAGTGAGTGTACAGCTTCTATAACAGTGTAAATTTGCTGTCCCCTCAAAATAACTCAACACACAGCCATTAATGTCTAAACCTTACTGCATGGTAGTTCTAACACACATTGTCGCTCCTGAAGAGTGGATATAAATACTCCACGAAACGCGTAGAGCCTCTGTACATGCAATGTGTAATACCAGTGTAATATAGACATATGTAATACAGATGAATTATGAACCCTTGTACATGCAATGTGTAATACCGTTATAATATAAATATATGCAATAAATGATGCATTTTTTGTGACCTATGTACCTATTTTTATGGTAGATTTTATCATGCTTTACATAATATATACAATTTCCTGACCCCTCACTATTGACTGCGCGCTTCATATAAAGTCCTACCTTTTTCCCTTTTCTCATATTGACCGGGATGGAGGCATGAGACTCCACTAAGTCTCTGCCTCATACAAAGTCCCAACTTCTCCCCATTTCTTGAAGGGGTAGGGGTCAGCCTATCAGTGCTCAGGCCATATGTCGCACACTGCATCAAATTGGTCTGCATGGCTGTCGTCCCAGAAGGAAGCCTCTTCTAAAGATGATGCACAAGAAGACCGCAAACAGTTTTCTGAAAACAAGCAGACTAAGGACACGGATTACTGGAACCATGTCCTGTGGTCTGATGAGACTAAGATAACCTTATTTGGTTCAGATGGTGTCAATCGTGTGTGGCAGCAACCAGGTGAGGAGTACAAAGACAAGTGTGTCTTGCCTACAGTAAAGCATGGTGGTGGGAGTGTCATGGTTTGGGGCTGCATGAGTGCTGCCGTCACTGGGGAGCTACAGTTCATTGAGGGAACCATGAATGCCAACATGTACTGTGACATACTGAAGCAGAGCATGATCCCCTCCCTTTGGAGACTGGGCCGCATGGCAGTATTCCAACTTAACGACCCCAAACACACCTCCAAGACGACCACTGTCTTCTTAAAGAAGCTGAGGGTAAAGGTGATCGACTGGCCAAGCATGTTTCCAGACCTAAATCCTATTGAGCATCTGTGGGGCATCCTCAAATTTTAAGGTGGAGGAGCGCAAAGTCTCTAACATCCACCAGCTCCGTGATGTCGTCATGGAGGAATGGAAGAGAACTCCAGTGGCAACCTGTGAAGCTCTGGTGAACTCCATGCCCAAGAGGGTTAAGGCAGTGCTGGAAAATAATGGTGACCAAACAAAATATTGACACTTTGGGCCCAATTTGAACATCTTCACTTAGGGGTGTACTCACTTTTGTTGCCAGCGATTTAGACATTAATGGCTGTGTGTTGAGTTATTTTTAGAGGACAGCAAATTTACACTGTTATACAAGCTGTACACTCACTACTTTACATTGTAGCAAAGTGTCATTTCTTCAGTTTTGTCACATTAAAAGGTATAATAAAATATTTACAAAAAAGTGTACTCACTTTTGTGAGATAATATATATATAATTTATTTTTTTATTCTTATGTGTCACCATCATTAAAATTATTCTGCTAATCTGTCAATCATCTCTTTCAGTGCACTTGCAGAGGCGACCATGGGAAAGAAAGTTCTTCACATTCCGTATAGAGATTCTGTTCTGACAAAACTTCTGCAGTCTGCTTTAGGAGGAAACAGCAGAACTGTCATGGTATATTATAGCCTCCTTTGCTCTTACATGTTTGTCTAACACCCCTTATAAAGTCAGTAAGGTTAAAAAGGACAGTTCCATCCAGTTCAACTTATGTGTTTATATGTGTGAGTGATTTTTTTTACTGTCTAGCGATGTCAATAGCCCTGTATATTCTTTTATTAAAACATGAAGCACTGTACAGTGTAAATTCTGTCTACTGATGAACACATTTATAGGTTTTTGAAGTTGTCAACACTCTCAGCAAGTACCTCTTATTGAGGAAGGGAATTCCACATTTTACTGCTCTAACAATAAAGAACCCCTTTCTCAAGCTAAGGTTAAACCTTCTTTCTTCTAATCTCAAATAATAGTCATGTGTCCTCTTCATGGACTTTAGCGTAAACATTTTACCACAGTTGTTGGAGTCTGCATATTCAAGATGAGGCTGTTTTGTAAAAGAGTAGAATTATTGATTTATCTACTGTATGAATGCCCTTTTAATGCATGACAGTATTTTAATGGCTTTGTTATTTGCAGCGTGATGTTGCATGCTATATCTAAGTCTGTGATTTACAACCACCCCCAGATCCTTTTTCCATCACTGATTCTCCCAGGGGAGCCCCCCTAATGTGTATTTTTGCCATCCAAATGCATAACTTTCCCCAATATTGAACCTCGTCTGCATAAAGCTACCCCCTATTTTATTAAAATCTTCCTGTGATCTCTATATGTTTAAGAAACACATTGAACAGCATTGGCTCCAAGACAGAACCCTGGGACACACCACTCACAACTTTAGACCGTTCAGAGAATTAGTAATTTATCACTACCCTCTGTACCTGTTCACTGTTCATCTAACCAGTTTCCATCTTGTTCAAAGATTTTATTGGTGTTAAAAGCAGAGAGCAGAACATACCAAAAGTTTGAATAAGTCAATGTTACAGAAATTTTACATCATCCATAGATATACATAGAGGAGGATAATAAAGTATTTTGCACAGTACAAAGGTACAAAACTTACTGTAATTTTAACAGTATACCAGAGTAGATGGATTATCAGGAAAGGACAGCTCCGCCAAAGGAAGCCCCTAATCTAGGTAAAAGGGCCATCTTAAGGTGTGCAGCATTCCAAATAGTGAGTAAGATACATAAAACATTAAATGAGTGACCAGGACCGTATGTCCTGTGGACTTAGAGAAGAGAAAGAAGAAAAGGGGGCGGGAGGGTGTAAAAGAGAGAGCAGGAGGAACAGCAAGAAAGGAAAGGAGAGAAAAAAGACAGGGGAAAGAGTGAGGCCATCAGCTCACCTAGGAGCAGTAGGATATCTGTCCGCTAGGCGGCGGAAATAGAGGAAGTACGCATTTAACCGGTTTCCTATCCACGTACACTTAAATTCATCAACTCCAACAGACCTTATTTTATAGTTTGAACATTTATGAGGTATAGTATCAAATGCCTTAGCAAAAATCTAAAAACTATATCCATTGGATGTCCATTCTTCCACATAGAATAATAATAGGTTGGTCTGACAAGAATGGTCTTTCATAAATCCATGCTGGTTGTCATATATGTTACCTTAGAGACACAATTCCTTACCACCGAAGCCAACCCCCACAGGAGACGGAGAGATGGGAAGGCAGGGGTTTAGAGGCCTTACCATAAGGAGGAAGATGACACGGATCCGGGGCTGCTGCTCCTCGCTCCGTGAGGATCCGGGAAGAGCTGGGGCTTCTCCTCCTGCCAAGGCCTTACTGTGAGGAGGAAGATTACATGGATCCAGGGCTGCTGCCCCTCGCTCCAGGAGGATCCGGGAAGAGCTGGGGCATCTCCTCCTGCCACGGCCTTACTGTGAGAAGAAAGATTACATGGATCCGGGGCTGCTGCCCCTCGCTCCAGGAGGATCCGGGAAGAGCTGGGGCTTCTTTTCCCGCCGAGGCCTTAACGTGAGGAGGAAGATGACATGGATCCGGGGCTGCTGCTCCTCACTTCAGGAGATTCCGGCCGAACTTGCCTGGGAGTCCTAAGACTCCCTGGTCAATCGGGTCTCAGGACCCGCTTCCTGATAGGCCGGGAGGAGAATGAGGAAGACAATAGGCAATATTGATTTGCTATTGTCACACAACTGGGTGGGGTAAGGGCGCAGTGCTCTGCGCCCCAAGCCCACCCTTTTTTGAAGCCAATTACAGCCTCAGGCTCTAATCATGTGCTTAAAAAAAAAACCCATTGAAATCCATGCGTCCGGCACCCTGCATGTAGAGTAAGGGCCGGGTGCATGGATTAAGGGGGCGGCGCTCCTACGCCCCTTATGAACGGGCCGCTGCTGGTCCTTACCTACATACATACTATTGATGTTAGGCTGACTGGTCTGTAGTTTCCTGGTATACATCTTGATCCTTTTTGTAAATTGGTACCACATTTGCTCTACGCAAATTAGTTGAGTACCTTTCCAGTCAGTAAGGTGCCTTTCAAAATTTAAAATAGTAAAACTAGTGGCTTGGCTATAACTAAGCTAAGCTCCCTAAGGATGTAAATCATGTGGACCTGAGGATTTGTTTACATTTGGTTTCTATAGTCTCTTTTGCACCTGGTTTTCAGCCAGCCACAGAGGTACAATACCTTTAGTAAAGCATCATTAATATTACTGTTACTGTTAATATTACTGTTGAGACTATCAAATCTGTCTTTTTCACCTATAAAAAACTGGAGAGAAAAAATATATAATACATCTGCCTTTTACCTGTCATTTGTGACCAGCTTGCCATGTTCATCCATTATGGGGTCTACCTGTTCTTTAATAATCGTTTTACTGTCAATATATTTGAAAATTATTTGGATGTTTTTTACCTGCTGTAGCAAAGTGTTTCTCATATTCTATTTTAGCTTCCCTGATTGCCCCCTTGCATTTCTTGTTGCATTCCTTGTAAATCTGGAATGCTGATGATGTCCCTTATACTTTGTCTTTTTATGGTAGAAGTTAGTTAATTTTGTTCTTTTATGCTTGTTACTCAGTGCAATACAAAGATGAATGCACTTGTTTAATTCATATTTAAACACTTCCACTTGCCTTGTGTTTTCTTTCTTACAAATATTTGGTCCCATTGAGTGTTGTGCAGTAAGGATCTCAGCCAACTGAAGTTAGTTTTTTTGAAATTTAGAGTTCTTGTCATACAAACCAATATTTTTTGTCTATTATTTTACTGTAAATGTAATACAGTAAGATAGAAATGTAGGTTAAAATATACATTTTCAAATATTAGTATTTGTGTAATTAGAGCTTTAGCATTCCTTCACATCTGCAGACTTGCAACGTGTGTTTACGCTTTTTTGGGCACAGGGCACATTTTATTAAAGATGCAGTGTCCAACTTTTTTCTTCTGTAAATTACCTGATATGATTTTCCTATTTTTCCAAGTGTATTTTGTCGTATTAAAGTGGTTGTAAACCCTGTTACACCACTTGTACCTACAGGTAAACCTATTAAAAGGGTTACCTGTAGGTACTGTAAATATCTCCTAAACCTATATTTACCATATACGCTTGCATCATCGGCGCATGCACACTGAAGAAATGGCTCGCTCATGCCGTTTCTTCAGCAGCCTGCCGTGACCGGCGGCTCTCGCGCACATGCATGGGAGTGACATCATTGCGGCTCCGGCCAATCACAGCCCTGCATCCCGCAAACCCAGGAAATAACTCCGGGAGACATGTTGCCGATCACAGCGGTGTGCGGGGCCGCTGCAAAAGCTTCAATCTAAGGTAAGTATTTCATAATGAGCTAGTATGCGATGCATACTAGCTCATTATGCCTTTGTCTTACAGGGTTTGTTTTTTTATTTTTCGAGTTTACAACCACTTTAATGGGTTGATTTGCTAAAGTAATGTTGTGTATTATTTGCTCGCTTTGAATGCCCAATCTTTTGCTAGCTGTTTTTTAAATATCCCTCGCACATGATTGAAAGTCAGAGGGGGATGTGCTTGGTGCATTGACTCCTGAAGTAGTTAAATTCTCTAGCAAGTTCACAGACATATTGCAAGTCAATAAAAATGTTTATAAAACGGGAAATGTGACAAGTAAGCATTTAAAATACTTGACTTTTATGTGCTTTTACCAGCAATTTGTAGGTTTATGACAGGGTCAGGGTCTCCTTTTTAATACATTTCAGAAGAAAAAGTAAATGCTGCAAAAGATTTATTGCTATCATCTCTTATTTTCTTATACATCCTAATGTTATAATCTTCCCAGAATGTAGTATGCATATTTCCTTACAGCATTTTGAAAATGCCCTAACATACATTTTAATACCTATTATATATTTTTTTTCCATAGATTGCTGCAGTGAGTCCAGCTGACATCTGCTATGAGGAGACGTTGTCAACGCTCAGATATGCTGAAAGGTATTACATTCATGTAAAATTTAAGAGGTTCTCCACAGGTAAAAGTTTTGGTTACTAGGGCCAGGTATGCAAGGAACTGTCCCTTATGGATGATCTGACATTAATGCCCTGTACACACGACCGGTTTTCCCGTCGGAATAAACTCTGAAGGTTTTTCCGACTGAGTTCCGACGGAATTCCGCTCAAGCTGTCTTCCATACACACGGTCACACCAAATTCAGACCATCCAGAATGCGGTGACGTACAACACATAGGAATGGACTAGAGAATGGAAGTTCAATAGCCAGTAGCCAATAGCTTCCGTCTCGTGCTTGCTTCAGAGCATGCAACGTTTTTGGTATGTCGGAACAGCATACAGATGAGCGGTTTTCCCGATAGGAATTGGTTCCGTTGGAAAAATTTAGAACATGTTCTCTTTCTAGGTCTGTCCGAATTTTCAACGTAGAAAGTCCGATGGGGCATACACACGATCGGAATATATGATGAAAAGCTCCCGTCTGACTTTTTCTGTCGGACATTCCACTCGTGTGTACATGGCATTACACTGTTGGCCCACAATATGGGTCAGTATGAAGTGCATGTCTGGAAGCAACACAGGACAGTCATCTGTTAACCTGGGTATGTTTGCTGCATGTAGAAAAGTAGTTTGACACCCAGAACACATACAAGCAGAGTGTGGTGCCTCAGATGATGTGATATGATGTGAGTGTGGGTAGACATTGCTAGGTATGTGGTGCACTTGGGATCCCTTAAGTTTGTGAGGATTGGGTGACGGACAGAGTAATAGCAGGAATACACGATAACAATATCGTCTGAAAATTTCTGTTCCGCGAACGATCGGCCGATTTTCTACTAGTTGATGCCCAACAAGTAATACCCGATATCGATATTGTGAACGAAAAAGTTTGATTGAAAAAATGGAAAAATTGTGTTGTATCGTTTGACAAGGAACGATATTCTATTCGTTGGTGTGACGGTCATCAGTAAAAAGTCTCTCGAACATTAGCACGCATGAGCGGAAATAGTCGACGACCCAGAAGCAGTGTTCAAGAATTATGTTTCATAAACACAAATGAACAGTTTGGTCCATATTCTTTGCTTTCTAGTTGTCTTTTGGTGATATTTATGGATGGCCAAAACAGCAAGTCCAGTAATGCAAATTTTTTACCTCTGGGCCTCATCCATATTGATTCTAAACCGTACATTCGTGAACACACACACATACCGAACATACACTATGAATGCATGTAGATGCTTCCACTACGAAATCAGCGGATATTTCGGTTTCTGATGCCGGTCACTTCAACGGATTGCGTAGGAATGTTCCTGCTGGGCGGAAAGGTGTGGCTACAAGGTCACACGCACACTACATCACTTCCACTTGTGCGTGACACGTCAACACTACGTATTAAATCAATTGCTCTTTTAACAATTTTTTTTCGATGGGTTAATGTTGCCAACGATTTCGACCGACGAACGCTGTTTCGTTGGTCGGCTGTCGAGCGATTGCCCGATTTTCTGACTGTGTATTAGTTACCTAACTTTGAGAAGGCTGAGCATGAAACCTATTACCTGAAGTTGATAACATTGGGATTGTATCTCACATGTTGTGCTTTTACCCTCAGTAAGTGGTCGGTGTTAAGGTATGCAAAATGCTGTATTAAAGCAAGCCTATCATCTTGTTGATGATGATAAACTGAGCCTCTCCCCCCCAGAATAATAGACACCAAAAAGTGCTGCCAAATGGGAGAAAATCAAAGTTCCTGATTGCTTCTTGCATCACTAACATATAGGATATAAAGAAAGAAGGCCTCCCACACAACTTTCTACAAGTGATGATTTATCCTCAGGCTTGAAGACAAAAGTTTATATTTGTAAAATCATTTTTTTGTCTGAATTGGATACATGGAACCTAAAGGTGCCCACCATACTGGGAAGGTAAAAAAAACATCTTTAATTAGATTTGTAATAAGATGATAGGTTCATCTTAAGAACATTGCTCTTACTCCGACTTAGCAAGAGTGACCTCCTACAGCTCCCATAAACTCCTTCCATAGCACTGTCAATAAAGTTGATAGTCACTTTCGAGAATTCTGTTTATATACTAATTGTATTTTTAAAGAAAAAAGGGGGGGGGGGGGGGTGATACAATATTCTCCTTGATCAGGTAAAGTATGCAAACAAGACCCTCTAGGATCACAGAACTGTTTGTCATTTTCCATACCAATGTTACTGTTAGTTTAAACCAATTCATAGCTGAGTAAAGCCTAGTATACACTAGTGTTTTGTTTTTTTGTTCAACCCAGCAAGGCTGAACGAAAAAAAACGTGATATCTCGGGAGCAGCAGCTGTACTACCTATCCGACTTTAGTACAGCGATCTCCCCTGCTGTTCTATTGTGTTCTGACAGAGAGATTTCAGTCATGCCCCTTTGACAGAAGCGGGCCAGAACGGCCCGCTTCTGTTGAACTGGCCGATGCCGCCTGGCATTTGACCTGTGTGTACTAGGCTTAAGAGCAAGCTGCACATTCAGTGTCCTCATTGTCTACTTCAAACTACCTCATTCTATTGTTACTGCCTTACATTCTAATTAATTGTTTTATGATAGGTTTACTGATTTATATTTCTGCTCATGCATTAGAGCAAAGAAGATCAAGAACAAGGCGGTTATCAATGCCAGTCCCACAGAGCGCCTTATTAAGGAGCTGAAAGCAGAAAATAACAAGCTTTTATCAAGGCTGGCAGGACTCGGGAGCTCAGGAAAGAGGGTGGAAAAAGAGACCAGTATGTTAAAATGTGAACAATTACCATTTATATATCTTTTTATAAACTTGTATTTGGTATGATTGGTATGTTTGTTGTCTTTTTGTACACCTTTCAGTTCATATAACCAGAATTTGAGCATTTTTTTGTTTTCTCTTTTCATCCCCTATTTATTCCCCAGAAGGGAAAGAAGAATGCTTAACCACCACATACATGTTCACATACTAAAAAACACTCTTCTAGATGATGATGATGATAAATATTTGCAAGGGAATTGGACTGTCCTTCTTGCTGTCAAAATGATAGATGTGGTAAAAAAAAAATCAGTGTCAATTTTCAAAGAAGAATTTGCACGTCTGGCCTAAAAGTTGCAAGTTGCCTAAAAAGTTACATTTGCTTTGCTTTCAATTGCACTGCTGCCTGTTCGTTTGGTGAAATCCCCTTTAAGCCACACCTGTTGCTGGTCATGCTATACATGTTCTGTAACTGATACATTCTAAACTGTGTTTAAATCATAGAGGAACTACGCCGACTGCTTGCAGAAAATGAGTTGAGAATACAAGCAATTCAAAATACATGGGAAATGCAGCTACAAGAAGCAAGGAAAGAATGGGAACAACAGTTTGCTGCAATAACACAGGTCAATATACTACATCATTACAGCTTTTTGTGTATCTTTCAAAATTGAACTGTGGCCATCTAAAAAAATGCCATATAGTCCAACTCCAGGGTAGGGTCGCCACCTCATTCCTTTAAACCTGAACACATATTAATTACACAAGTTCTGTGGTTGATTAAGGTGGTAATTAAACTCACTTAGTGCCTTATCTGCATTAAATTAGCCTCAGAACCTGTGTAGTTAATATGTGTTCAGGTTTAAAGGGATATTGTGGCAACCCTTCTCCAGGGAACGACTACATACACACCAGAAATTCATATATGCCGAAGCATTTGTATTTCTGTACAGCCATTCCAGTGATTTATACAGTCCTACTAGAATGCATCACGGTTGGGGTGCATTTTGGGATAATGGCACCTAAAGGCATGTTGTGCAGGGCGATTCTGCCCATGATTCCTAATTCCAATGTATGAATGGAGTCTTAGTCTGACATTTACTGTTCAGGGGATAACAAGATGCTGAAAGCAAGATGCTCACACCAAGTCAATGAAAGTGTGTTCCAATAGATCAATAAAATTAAAGATGAGACCCAGATATGGATATTTTTATAAAGTTACATTGGTCCATTTTGGACCAGCTGGAAGCTGGAAATTACTGTATTATGCACCACCCTGAGTGATCTTCCCACCTTCTGGGTCATATACTGAGCGGATGCCCTATTGCATTGTGAACATAGGTTCACTCAATGAATTCAAAGTTTCTCTGACTGGATGCAGTGGAGAGGTGGGGAGGTGATATCAACTAGTACTCAAGTGGACCTTGCCTCAGCTGGTCCCTTGGAGAGTACTCTACCCCTGACAGGAATCTTGCGCCCTAGGGGGTTCAAGGTTTGGGTCCTTTCTCTTCAGAGGAGACACCTTTGATACACAATTTGTACTTTTTTGTGTGCTTCACTTTTGAGTGCCCCCTTTTAAATTAACCTGGTGTTAGTTTTGCTTGTGGGCGCTGCACTGAAGATCTTTCAAAATAGAAAATTGTTATTTGATGTAAATATTTGTGATTATGTTTGTGACTATTGTAGCCAGGGGCTTGGCTAACAATGGGAGTGAGATACCGCAGCTTCTCTTTGTAGCTGCTGCCCTGTGGTGCTGAACTGGTTAACAGCTATATCAGCAAGAGGCGGGAGCTGCTGAGCAGGAAGAGTTTAGTAGAATGAGTTAGACAGCACTGCACCGAGGGAACTGTAGTCCAGAGGTAAGAGACTCTACTGTAATCAAGCACTTAAGCAGAATGCAAGAAAGAGGGGAAAAAGCGTCATTTTCTCAAGCTGTACAGGACTCAGCTTCCTCTTGCCATGAGGGAGACAGGAGAGTGCACATCACTGTCCAGTGTACACCATTACTGCTGCATATTGACGGCCTGAGCAGGATCCGGAGTGCTGAGTTCAAGGTTCAGACAGCCAGAGTCATCTGGGTGCAGAGCAGTGAGTGGACTAATTGCTGTGTGTAGGGCCGTCTTTAATATTGATTGGACCCTGAGCAAAAATGTTATTGGGCCACCCCACTTAGCAACTATTTCCAGGCAGCGCAGGCTCAAGAGGCAGCTGCTTTGGCCCCCACAACAATGACTGGGCCCGGGGCAGCTGCCCCTTTTGCCCTAAGTTAAAGATGGCCCTGGCTGGGTGTGACGGATTGTTGTTGTTCAGTCGTTTAGTCAGGTCTGACTCTTCGTGACCTCATGTACCATAGCGCGCCAGGCTTTTTTGTCCTCCACTGCCTCTTGGAGCTTGTTTAACTTCATGTTTATTGTTTTGATGATGCTATCTATCCATCTTGTTTTCTGTCGTCCTCTTCTCCTTTTTCCTTCCATGTTTCCCAGAATCAGGGTCTTTTCCAATGAGTCCTCTCTTCCCATTAGGTGGCCAAAGTATTCAAGTTTCAGCTTCAGTCCTTCCAGTGAATATTCAGGGTCTTTTTTCCTTCAGGATTGACTGGTTTGATCTTCTTGCCATCCAAGGGATTTTCAAGAGCCTTCTTCAACACCATCAATTCTTTGGCGTTCAGCCTTCCTTATGGTCTTATGGTCCAACTTTCACAGCCATAGGTTACTACTGTGAATACCATAGCTTTGACTATACAGCACTTTGTGGATAGGGTGATGTCTCTGCTTTTTATAATGTTGTCTAGGTTTGCCATTGCTGTAACATATGGTGTGTTATGCTGTGTGACGAATGTTGAGCTGTAATATCGCTGGGACTGGTGAGCTGCTGCTGTGGAGACTTTCTATCTGCTACTAGAGAGACTGAGCCCTTTATGAACTGACCATACAGCCATCTAGTAGCCTTATTGCTGCCCTCAGCCTTTGGCTGGGACTATTCTCATGTGCATCAATGGTACCATTGAGCCTCTAGCCTCTGAGCCTCTAACACTAGCCGGCTTAAGAGTTGGGACTAAGGACTGCCCCTTTACAGCTGCTACACAGAGACCTTCACTTATTGCCTATACTAAGAGGTACCTCTCTGGGGAGGGGACATTGTACCATATCTTAGCTATTCTCCTTGAGTACACTCTTGACTAATTATTGTATTATTATTCTTATTACAGTTAATGCTTATATGCACTGTTTATTGTTGACTTTGTTGATTCATGTCTAATTGAAGTCTAGTGGTACAAAACTGTATTCTGTGTTAATTTGGCATAGTGATTAAACTGTATAGCAGACTGTGTCTGAACCTATCTTCTGTGTGCTCTTTTATGCTCAAAGCACCATTTACTCTAACCCATACCAATACATTGAGGTCATATACCACTAAATGGTCTTGTGTCTATTTCCTGATACTAATTCTCAGCTGAGGTAGCCACACATGTGTTACTTTAGGTGCGTGAAGTGACTTTCACTTAATCAGGAGTGCCAGAGGAGCTGAGGTTGTTCTTGGAGTCGAGGTGCAGAACAGAGAACCCAAAATACCAAGCAGCTACTTTGGGGGTAGAACTGCAGAACACACATCAATGTACTGAGCTATAGTACATGTTTAATACTTTGCCTGCTTCTTCTTCTGTTCTAACATATACATATTTGAATTGCTGGAAGAAATCTATTTTAGGTTTTTTTAATAAAACAGTTGTGAAGTCTACATTTTTATACAGTATATGTATAACTAAAGAGCATAGGCGTGCCCAGGGGGTGTGCCAGGTGTGCCTGGGCACACCCTAATCACCCAGTGCAACAGAGCCCCTGATAAAGCAATGCAGCTGGAACTCCTGTACCAGGCCTGGGCCATATCAGTTCAAAAAGGGGGCCCCGGGCACCTGCCAAGCAAGAGAACCAGCTGTACTGCCTTATTGCAGACACTGTTGTTCCTTCCCCTGCAGAATTGCTGGCTTCTCCTCCTCTTCCTCTGGCTTGCACTGCAGGAGGATAAATTCTAGTATCTGCCCCCTCCCCCCCTGCGCCTCCCTCCCGTGCATCACTTCCAGCTTCCCTCCTCTCCTCTCTTAACAGCACCTGCTGCAGGCACACAGGGGGACATTTCAGTCTGGAGAGTAGGGAAAGGGGCCAGCAGATATCTTTTCAGAATGTACACAGTGAGAGATCGGGACTGATCGCTCCTCTGTCTACTCATCGCTGAAGCATAGTAAACTATGTGTACAATGCCTCCGTTTGTGAATGAACAGGAAGCCTGTGAGCGCTTCCTATTCATTTTTCTGTGCAGCTGAGGCTGCATGAAAAGGGACGAATGAATGTCCATTTCTCAGTTTAGACCCCTTATATTTCACAAAAAAAAAAAAAAAAAATCTAAAAAAATAAAAACCAAATACAATTCTAAAAAGTAAATAAAACAAATATTAAGGACTGTGCTTCTATCATTTCTGAAAAACATAGCATTGCCGCCGTGGCATGTGTACGCCCCTAGCCACTGCCTCTGTTGCTCCGTTTTTGAGCTTTGAAGTGCACACCCTAATGCAATAGGCTGCGCACAGCTATGCTAAAGAGATTTATGCATGCTAACAGTATAATAGAAAAGGCAAAAATTTGTATGATTAGTTACCTAAAACCGGGGAGGTTTTTCAAAAAGCACCTGGATGACGTTTACTTGTCACATTCTGTTTCAGGGGAGTTTTTATGTTTTGCTTTACCTTGTGTAAATCAAGAAATTCATGTCCAGATTTCCATTATTCTTCTTCTAAATGTGCACTACATTTTAGCATCTTTTTTTAATTATTATTTTTTTGGGCACGTCAGAAACGCCCAGTAAAGCTTTGATGCACATTATAATGGGCCAACATTAACACAGCAAAGGAACATACCTCCCATACAGGAAATTGTGATCACATCAAATACATAACATTTTAGCATCACTGTATATATATATATATATATATATATATATATATATATATATATATATACATATATATATTTTATAATACCTGTTAATATGGTGCAATTTTTTAACCACTTTCTGTCTAGCCGCTGCAGTTTTGCTGCGGCAGAATGGCACGGCTGGGTGAAACAACGTTATGTAACGTCGCTTCGCCGCGTGGCCACTAGGGGCATGCCCTGTCGGAAGCGCGCGCGCCCGCTGCTCGCCCCCGGAGCTGAACTGTATGTATGAACAGCGATCTGTCATCTCCCCTATGCAGTCCCCTCCTTCCTTCAGTTGGAACACAGAGAGGGAACACATTTAACCCCTTAATCGCCCCCTAGTGGTTAAGCCCTTCACTGCCAGTGACATTTTTACATTAATCAGTGCATTTTTATAGCATTGATCGCTGTATAAATGCCAATGGTCCTAAAAATGTGTCAAAAGTGTCCAATGTGTCCGCCATAATGTCGTAGTCCTGATAAAAATTGCAGATCACCGCCATTACTAGTAAAAAAAAAATAATAATAAAAATGCCATAAAACTATCCCCTCTTTTGTAGACGCTATAACTTTTGCGCAAACCAATCAATATACGCTTATTGTGATTTTTCTTTACCAAAAATATGTAGAAGAATACATATCGGCCTAAACTGAGGAAAAATATCGTTTTTTTATATATATTTTTGGGGGATATTTATTATAGCAAAATGTAAAAAATATTGCGCTTTTTTCAAAATTGTCTCTTTTTTTTTGTTTATAATGCAAAAAATAAAAAGCACAGAGGTAATCAAATACCACCAAGAGAAAGCTCTATTTGTGGGAAAAAAAGGACGTCAATTTTTTTTGGGTACAACGTCGCACGACCGCGCAATTGTCAGTTAAAGCAACGCAATGCCGAATCGCAAAAAGTGCTCTGGTCAGGAAGGGGGTAAAATCTTCCAGGGCTGAAGTGTTAATAAATATCAGCATCTCACAAGGACCTGGACCCCCCCAAAAAAACTCAGTGGTTACTTAAAGAGGCAGGAGATGACTTCTATAGTCAGAAGGTGGTGCACAGGTAGTATCTTCCAGTTAAGCTGTGTGAATAAGGGTCCTGTGATCCACCTGAGCTCTGTGAACCTACTCTACCATAGGTGTTCAGGTCCGGGTCAGAAGGCTAAATAGGCTCCTCGTGATATGTAGACATGTACCGTAATGTGTGCCCAGTGCTCTTCTTCAAACTTCACAGCTCATTAATGAGTTCATTGAGAAGTCCTTTTAGGAGTCCTAGAAGGGATTGATGTGGAGGAGATTGCAGCTTAAAGCAGAAATGTAGGTCGAACCCTTACTTTGTACTAGACTACAATATCATTGAAATTGCTCACCTTCTTTGCTCTATGTACTCTCAATCAAACTTTGATTACATCTCTTCAAGGAGAGGAGAATGATGCAGTCATTTCCTTACCTCCTGAACATAAATGAAGACCCACAGCTGTCTGGAGTGCTGAAATACTTTATTCAAGAAGGTAATTTACTGCTTCTTTATAATGCACATGCTGTTGTGACCCAATCTTGTCCTATGGACCCTCTTTGTTCAATGTAAAATGAAAAATTAAAAATATGAAAAAGCTTTCCTAAATAGCAGGCCAAGAAATGGTCCCTATGTTGAGGTTCCTGTGACTACTTACAGTATGTGTGAAGTGCTTTTTTCCAATTGTGTTAAACTGTTCTAATACTGTTTTACTAAGGATTTGTGAATGTCTACACAATAAATTATGCAAAGATTAATTTCAATTATCCAATCATTTCAAAAGATTATCCCTGTTTTCTTATTTCATCTGCACATGATTGGATATTTGAACTTAATATTTACACAGCTTATTGGTGAATGTATTAGCACAACAGCCTCAATCATTTTATCATTTGTACAACGGGGCACTATTCCTCCCAACACAGCCAAAGGGGCATTATTCCTCCAAATGACACAATTGATGGGGCACTATTTGTTCCATTGTCACCAATGATGGAACACTATGCCTCTCACTGATACAAACAATGGGGCAATAATCCTGTCACAAACAAAGGGGCATTATCTGCCCTTCTCCCTGCTGACCACATTTTTTATGCCTATTGACCACTGAGCCCGGGGCTTTGTTTATTGCCATTGATGCAAGGGAGTTTTTTAACTCCCACTGGCCACAGTCTTATGCCCCGTACACACGGTCGGATTTTCCGATGGAAAATGTCCGATCGGAGCGTGTTGTCGGAAATTCCGACCGTGTGTGGGCTCCATCGGACATTTTCCATCGGATTTTCCGACACACAAAGTTGGAGAGCAGGAGATAAAATTTTCCGACAACAAAATCCGTTGTCGGAAATTCCGATCGTGTGTACACAAATCCGACGGCCAAAGTGCCACACACGCTCAGAATAAATAAAGGGATGAAAGCTATTGGCCACTGCCCCGTTTATAGTCCCGATGTACGTGTTTTACGTCACCGCGTTTAGAATGATCGGATTTTCCGACAACTTTGTGCGACCGTGTGTAGACAAAACAAGTTTGAGCCAACATCTGTCGGAAAAAATCCTAGGATTTTGTTGTCGGAATGTCCGAACAAAGTCCGACCGTGTGTACGCCCTATTAGTCTTAGACCCTCTCAAGTCTTAGGAATCCTTGATTTACAGGGCAAAATGACCACATAAAATGATGAATAAGAAACTTGTGTTTCTCAGGAAAAAAGCATAAAATTATTTACGGCAATGTATTCTAAAGGATGATTTTTGCAGGGTTGTCAAAGTGCATTTCAATCAATGTAAAAAGAGAACAATGTAAAAAATGTGTAAATATGTAATATGTGTAAATTAAAAAAAAGACCATGTTAAAAACAAATAAAATAGGTAAAATGCAAACACAAACAAACTCTCTAAATCAATTGTACAATATAGAACTTGATTTGATTGTAGCTGTATTAGTGCATTTGTGACAGAGAAAATTAAGTACTGTCCGTGATACTTTTTTTATTTGCACTAACATACAATTTTTCAGGACAAGCTTTTGGGGTAGAATATAGAAAAAATACAGAAACATAATTTAGGTTTAAATATTGTAAAACTAAAAAAGGACCAATAAATTAGAAACTGGAACCATAGTAAAAGGAAAACAACAAAACCTACAGATATGAAACATAAATTAGAATACAACTGAATAAAATTAAATCATTTCTACAACTGAATGAAATTAAATCATATATACAAAAAATGTACACAAATGAATGAGTGATTAAAAATGCTAAAAAAAATAAAAGGAAAAAGTGACAATAAGGAAATACTCTTCTCAGTTAGCTGTGACTTCTCTTGACATGTGCAGTAGAGGGATAAAATGAGATGAACTAGCTATTTCACTCTATATTGCAATATCAATCTTCTTTCTCGTGTCAATTGATAGTGGAAAGCAGCCAGGTGGAGGAGGCCTATTTCCAATTTAAGTTAGTTAAGTGAAGTGAACTACGATACTTTAAGCATCCCATCATATAGGAATTTTGAAAAATAGAGCTTTTCCTACACATGAATAGATATTACAAGTGTACACCATTTCATTTCACTTTACATGCTAGTAATTCAGAGAACTTACCTTGTATTGTAGTTCAGCAAAAAGTGGTATCATATGATAAAGTTTACTCCATTCTCTTGCTTCAGGGTCATCTGACATTGGCCAGGCTCCTTCTAATGCAATTACCTTGAGGGGACTGGGGTATGTATTAAGTAGCTAGTCAAAACCTGATACATTATTCTCTCTACTGACCTTCTCTGAAATGATGGGTGCCTGGATCTTTTATGGAACCACTGACTTCAAAACACTCCCTCTCCCCCAATATGTTTAATGAAGCAGAGTATAGTGACTGCTGAATAAAAAGATTACACAGCAGCCACTTCCACTGCAAGCCTGATTTACTTTTACAAGCAACTCAATATAAATATGCATTTCAGGTAATGACAATGCTGAACGTAACTGGATTATTTCATCCTCCTCCCACCCAGGCCATTTTTCAGTTTTCAGCACTGTCACTGTTAGAATGACAATTAATCATGCAACACTGTACCCACACAAATTTATATAATTTTTTAAACATATAGAGCTTTCTTTTGATAAAAATTCCGGTTTAAACGATCTATTTAAAAACTATTTGCTGGCTCTGTGAAGGACATTAATCAGTGTCTGAAAGATAACAAGTGGGATGCAACATCCCAAGTGATATAGAAGAGAACTATATGGTGTGTGTAAGCAGTGCTAAACCCCAGAAAGTTGGGCGAATCCTGAGCTGGGTGACGGGTATCTTCCATGATCCCATGAACCTTGGCTGGTAATGGTAGAGGTGAAAGACTCTACGGTTACTTTCTCTGCACTGGGACTCGTGAAGCCAGGCTGGTAAGACTTCCTTCCCATTCCAGAAATTTGCAGATCAACCTACATTGAATTTAGTGTAGACATTGTTTGCTTGAAAGCTTGTACTGTTCTTATAGCAGATCGTACAGTTCTGTTGTTGCACAGAATTTCAAGTTGGGAGTCTGGACTTTGGGGTGCCTTGTAAAGAGGGTATTTTACATACTTGCTGTCTAATAAAATTATGTGCTAGTCTTGTATGTGGTGCATGTGATGTTAAAAGGTAATGTTTAATGATTATCTCAATTTTACCTGTAACTTTTTTCTTGCTTAGAATTTTACCAAAGCATGCTACTTTCACTAACTTTGAAAACAAGGTGTTAATAAAACCTTATGGCAAGGCTAAAGTTGTTGTTAATGGAGTTTCAATTGTCATGGACACTAAACTGCAATACCTGGTAAGCTATGAAGGGAGTTTTGGGTTTTAATTATGACATGTTTATGCCATCCTATTAGATAGATGGTAAAAGGTTACTTTTTCAGCCATTTGTCATATAGATTTGGATATGTCATGGAATGGAAATAAATGAAGTTACTTGACATACAGTATGTTTATTGAAATCATGTGATGCGTCTAATGTTTTTTTTTTGTTAACAGTCAAAAATATCTGCAAATCTAGAAAAGAAAATGTTTATAATTTTAACTAGTTGATTTTTGATCATTGGTTAGGGGGTATTACTGTGCTTTTCTTTAATACAAACTTTTATGTCCCCAGGACCGTCTAATCCTTGGTTCAAACAGTGGATATCTTTACATTGGGTTTCCAGCTGAACGTGGCTCTGAGGACATTAGCAAGTTTGACTATGATTTCTTTCAGTCTGAACTGGCAGCAGCAGAGGGTTTTAGTGTAGATAAACTAGGTATGCATCTCTTCCTTTCATTTTTAGAGTCATTTATAGATTATGACTTTGACCTGATTAAAGTGGTTACAAAGTCTGCACATTAAAGGGGAAGTATGGGGTTTATAAAAAAAACAAGCATCCATACTCCCCTCTATGCTGCAGCATGGGTGTGATGCTGTTGCTGTTCAATGCTGGCTCTAAAACCAAGAACTGAGTGATCAAATGACCGCTGATCTATCAGTTCTCGGTCTGCTTGTAGCACAAAGGAGTGTCTGTCAGTCGCCACTCTCTGTTCTACTCCACCAGAGCTCACTGGAGCGCCAGGCTGGAGATGGGACAGGAGCAGCTGGCTTTGGCTCTCAGGTATGTTCTGAGAGGTAGAGCCAGCTGTCAATTAGGCAGCTGGGTGAATCACGACAATAAAGTCTGGCTACGTTTAGAGCCTGGCATGTCAGGTGAGAGGGGCAATAGCCTGCTAAAAGCTGACTCTGGGTCACAGGGAGCAAAAATAAGTGCAGTCCTGTGACCCACAATAGAAGTATGGTCAAAAAGTTTGGGCCATATTTCTCTTATAACGTGCTGATGTGACTGAATTAGCAGGTTCCAAGTGAGCAGTGCAAATCATATTTCTGCTTCTCAGTGTCACTTCCCCTCAAACTGAAACATTGGATAAGCCCAACATTTTGTATTTCTCATATGCTTTTCTGGAGAAATATCGCTGCTAGAGTTTTCAGGTCTGTACTTTTGATAAGGCCATTACAAGTGGAGCCCTCTCTCCTGGTTAGATTTTCAAATGTATTTTATATTTTGCAGAATGCAACAGGAGAAATAGGAACACCCAAAGTTCGGTGGGAACAACAAAAATTCCAAACTGGGAGGGAATGGAGCTAGAAAATATGAGAAGGATGTCTCACCACTGGTATAACCAAGAGATATAAGAAACCAGCAGGTGACACAGCCTACCAGACTCTGGATATAACTGAATATCTCTTCTGGGGGGACTAGCCTTTTAAAAAGTAATTCCACCTACATAAAATTAAATCAAGTTGCTGCATACGCTATTTTGGTATTTTCTGCAGACAAAAATTACTGTGGACTGTATTCCAACTGCATAGACAGTCCAAAATCAAGGTAATCCTATGGGCATAGTTCTCATTATTGCAGTGCATCACAGAACATCACAGTGCACATAGAAGCCAAAGGAAAGAAAGAAGCGAGCTCACAGGGCAAATGTAGATAGAAAAACGCTCATCAGCTGCATGTAAATGTGCGTCAACTGCATGTAAATGTGCATAAAAACACACATCAAATGCATGCATACATGCAAGGAAAAAACGCGCACTAGATGTGTAGTTTTTAGTGTGAATGGGCCCTAAATCATGACAATAATGTAAACATGTACAGAACAAATCCACAAAAATTATTTCCTGCCCGTGTGGAAGGCTAACTGTTTTCTTATTTGTTTCTTATGCTTATCTCAGAAATCCCAGCAGTGGATCCACAGGCTGTTAGGCAGCAGGCAAATAAGCAGCTACTAGACAGCAGCCTTCATATTTATCGTGTTTCTCATTGATCTAAGCCCACTTTCTTCACCTCATTTCTCACCCCAGCCTGGAGTGTTCTGCTTCTTCATCTGGCACATGGTACCACTCTGATATCATGTACCTGGTTAGAGGCCAAGATAATAAGAGGGCTTTTCTTACATCTCATCCAAACACCCCTGTAATGGAGAACAAGTGAAAGAAGGGTCATAGAGAGGTTGGTTTGACTGTGAGGTGCACATGCAGACTGATTAGAGGATGAACAAGGAGCAAAGCTGCAGGAGGGGTTATCGTCGTGAAGCCCATAACATAATAAAAGTGTGGTCTGAGACCAACCATGATCAATAATTGAGGAGGTAGGCAGTAAGGAAGGCAGAAGGCATAGTTGTGGTCTGAAGGCAGGCTGAGGAAGAAAGGGAGAAGACGGAGTTGTGGTCTGGAGGCAGGCCGAGGTCACACCAGGAAATTAGCAGACAAGGGCTGCAGTCAGGTATTAACCAAGTCAGCAGGCAAATGAAGATGAGGTCAGAATCAAGCTGGGTCAAAACAGGGAATTAGAGCAGAGACATGTGCAGGAGCAGGCCGAGGCAGCAACAGGTAAGCAGATCACAGGAACAGGTTGCAGGGTAACAGCTGAAAACCATTAAGCAACATCTTGGCTTAGCCTTATTCTTATATAGGCCATCAGGTACCAAGACTGGTATAAGATATGCGTGCCCGTTCGCCTGCATGCCCATTTGTCACACAGCTCTCTATTATTCAGAACCACAGGTTTATATGGCCCTCTACAGGAGTAGGACACTAGGCAGAAAAAAGACTTGGCTACGCCTCTGGGCAGTCCTAGATGGTATACATCCTCCTCTCTGCAATAGGCCTTCGGTTTTTTTTCTGCCTAGTCAGGAGGAAGGACCTAGTTCCCTGCCGGGATCTCTGGTCCTGGCATTTTTTTCCTTTTACATGGCATTTTTTCTCCTGTTTTTTTCCTGCAAAATCTACAATCAACTGTCAAACTGGGCGACAGTCTGAATATCTAGCTCAGTGGTCCCTCCAGTCTGGAGCTCCGCGCTTGGTCTGCGAGTGGACACGGGCCCCTCCCTGGGATGGTCAGACCTGTGGGTTCCCCTCTTTCCCCTCATATCCCCCTTTTGGTGGTCCCTGTGGGTCATCTTGGTACCCCCCGACCCTCCTTCCCTCCCCCCACCTCTGGGGTAGCGTGGTGGGTGGGTAAGTGGCAGGGGATGGTGTGCTGCACTGTACTGGTGGTGGGAGGGGCGCGCCGCCTGTGGATGGGCTTTACGGCTGGGGGGCGGCATTGTCTGATGATGGTGGTCCCATGCCTGGATCCCCCACTCCACTGTAGCTAATGTCAGGGCTCCAGGGATCCCTCCTGGGTCCCTGGGAGCCCTGTGGATGCCGCGGGTGGCGGCCATTTTGCCATATGCCATAACCTATGTAATTTAATGGCCAGCAGCCATGTTTATGTAGTCCGGTGGTCACGTTTGGTTGGTCCGGCATGCTTGTAGAACGGTGACCATGACAGTGGAGCCTCTGGATGGCGTTTTTGGCTGTGGGAGCTCCTCCTTTTCCCCTGGTGTTGACCCCTGGTTTTTATCTTTCCTTTGGACCCAGCATGTGGAGCTGAGCTGCCTCATCTGACTCGTCAGATCCTGAATCTGCCTCTGCCGCCGTGGATGTGGCCCACCCTGCAGGGTTTGTCGCCACGCTCCCTGATCTGTGCGGGGGACTTTAAAAATGGTGGATGCAGCTGAGGCTGCGGTGGAGGTGCCTGTTCCCTTTGGCACCCACAAGCCGTCTCGCACGGCAAAAGTGTTTCCTTATCCCTCCTATTTTGACAAGCTTGTCTATAACGGATGTGAGCGTCCAAAATGCCCCTTTGTGGTTCCTAAACACTTTGCTGTGAGGTACCCCTTTGAAGAGTCACTTCTCAAGAATTGGACTGTCCCACCAGTGGTGGATCGCCCTGTCTCCGGGTTGAACAAGGCAACCATGGTTCCGGTAGATGGTCTTCCCTCCGGACTTGCATGCGGGTGCTGGGCCTAATGTTATCTACCTTTGAGGTGGTTCCATTTGCACAGTTCCATATGAGGTTCCTGGTAAAATGGGACAAGTGTCCGAGGTCTCTGGACAATCAGATTCGGCTGAGCCGGGAAACCAAGGGGTCCCTGGTCTACCTTCGGCAGGGCAAATCCTTTCTACCTTTGTACTGGACAGTGGTCACCACGGATGCTAGTCTGTCTGGGTGGGGAGCTGTCCTGGAACTGGGCTCCGCTTAGGGTTGTTGGACTCTGGGAGAGTCTAGACTACCGTTCAATGTCTTGGAACTTTTGGCAATCAGGCTGTGCTTGGATCGCTGGACAAATTGACCCCGGGGGCTCCCGGTATGAATCCAGTTGGACAATGAAACGGCGGTGGCCTATGTCAATCACCAGGGCGGAACAAAGAGTGTGTTGGCAGCCCTGGAAGTGCCCAGCATCCTCCGGTGGGCAGAACGCTTTGTTCCGGCCCTCTCCGCCGTGCATATTTCAGGAGTGGAAAACTGGCAAGCGGAGTATCTCAGCCAGCAGGCATTTGGACCGAGGAGAGTGGTCCCTTCACCCAGACATGTTTAGTCAGATATGTCTCCGGTGGGGCACCCCCTGAGGTGGATCTGTTGGCGTCTTGGCTCAACAGAAAGGTACAGAGGTTTGTGGCAAGGGCAAGGTCAGGGGATCCTCTGGCGGATGCCACAGATGCTCAGGTGGCCCCTTGGGGCTAGTATCGTCTGATCGACCTTTCCTCCTCTCAAGCTACTACCGCGGATTTTGCGCAGGATCGAGGCCAAAGGGATTCCGATCATTCTGGTGGCCCCAGACTGGCCTCGCTGGTCTTGGTACGCTGACCTGGTGTGACTGGTCGCCGAAAATCCCTTGGAGACTGCCTCTCAGGAAGGATCTACTATCACAAGGGCCGATCTTTCATCCTGCTTTACAGTCGGTGGCTTTGACAGCTTGGCTGTTGAAAGCCAGGGGCTGAAGAATAGAGGTTTGCCTGGGTCGGTGATTCCAACACTGCTGAAGGATAGAAAGTCTACCTCTAGAAAGATCTGCCATCGAACATGGAAAGCGTATATTTTGTGGTGTGAGTCGACCGGTGTTCACCCTCGCTCTTTTTCGATGGCCCGGATTTTAACCTTCCTCCAACAAGGTGTCGAGCAGAAATTGGCCTTGAGTACTATCAAGGGCCAGGTGTTGGCCTTGGTGGTCTTTTTTCAGCGACCCCTGGCCACGCACTCCCTGGTGCGTACCTTTATTCAAGGGGTTTGACATCTGACTCCATCGGTGCGGTCTCCTCTACCACTGTGAAATCTGAACTTGGTGCTTGCAGTTCTCCAGAGGCCTCATTTGAAAGTAATCAGGAGATTCCCCTGCTTACCCTGGCCCGGAAGGTGACCTTTCTGGTGGCTATCACCTCTACTCGCAGGGTGTCGGAGCTGGCGGCCTTATCTTGTCGTACCCCCTACTTGGTGGTCCACAAAGATAAGGTGGTTCTTCCCCCATGTCCGTCATTCCTTTATAAGGTAGTCTCTGATTTCCATTTGAATGGAGACATTGCGTTGCCTTCCCTTTGTCCCAGGCCCAAACATCCTAAGGAATTTGCTTTGCATGCCCTGGACGTGGTTCGGGTGATTTGGGTGTATTTGGCGGCCACTGAGTCTTTTCGGAGGTCAGACTTACTGTTTGTAATCACGGCCGGGCCAAGAAAAGGGCTGTCCACTTCTTCTGCTACCATTTCCAGATGGATCAGACAGACGGTGACTCAGACTCAAGGTTTTTTTTGTTGAGCTCCGGTTTACCTGGTTGGCTATTGTGTTTAGCCTTGGGATTTTTGTTGTCCCACCCCTCATGTTTGGCACTGCTTGGGGACGTCCCTATGGTTCTGAATAATCGAGAGCTGTGTCTGTTAATAAACAAAAGAGAAAATGGGATTTTTGTACTTACCGTAAAATCCATTTCTTTGAGTTAATTAACAAACACAGTACCCACCCCTCTATGAAGTTTTAATACTTCTGCTTGTTACTACACTGAAAGCCTATAGCAGAGAGGGGGATGTATACCATCTAGGACTGCCCATATGCGTAGCCAAGTCTTTTTTCTGCCTAGTGTCCTACTCCTGTAGGGGGCGATATAACCCTGTGGTTCTGAAAAATGGAGAGCTGTGTCTGTCAATGAACTCAGACAAATGGATTTTATAGTAAGTACAAAAATCCCATTATTTAACAACTGTAGCCTAAGTGATTTTGAACTGTGGTTGTAGGTGGAGTCTGGTGGGCCGAATGAGCCCCTGGCTTCTTATATGTCTTAGATCAGATGTCTCAAACTGGCGGCCCTCCAGCTGTTGCAAAACTACAAGTCCCATGAGGCATTGCAAGACTGACAGTTACAAGCATGACTCCCAATGCAGAGGCATGATGGGACTTGTAGTTTTACAACAGCTGGAGGGCCGCCAGTTTGAGATTCCTGTCTTAGATACACCCAACAGTTCCTTTAAAACAACTCTAAAAAGAAGCCCAGTTGGCAAAAAAAGCGTTAATATTTATACTTGCCTGTCTCCTCTCCTGCACCATTGAACTTCTCTGTCTTAAAGAGATGCTAATAATCTTCTGGATCTAGCATTTTTGGGAGTGTCTAGTGCTTGTAAACCCCACTGCATTCTGAAGTTTTACTCACTGACCTTTATGTCCCTACAGGACAGAGTAGTGACATGAGGGCGGGTGTACAAAACCACAGAGCGCAGCGAAGGATGGTGGCATCCAACACTACTGCAAGTGTGGCAAATGCTGAAGATTCTTCAAGCTTATCTCTTGAAGACAGCAGAGTTTGGAGCAGGAAGGTTCATTCTTAAGCTGTATGTAAAGACAAATCATTTTTTTATATCAGGTTAGGGGAATGGGTTAGACTCTCAGTAAAGTTTTTTTTCTGTCTGTGTCCCTGCTGGGGAAATTTGCCACTCTTATTTGTTCTGGTGACCACTCTAACTCAGACAGAATGTGAAAAGAGAAAAAAAAACTTTAGTTGTTAGATTTCCTGTTGTATCTCTAGGACAGAAAGTCTCCCCAATGGGACACAGACAGCAAAAACTAACCTTGGCTATACATATTCATTGCAGTCTGGTCTTTTTATGTATTTTTTAATAGCAAGAGAGTAGCTTTAAATATGAGCCTTTCTGGTTCAATTCATTCTTCTTTCCATGCAGGTGCTATAAGCAGTAAAGATGGCAAACCTGACCCAAGTGTCCTGGCTGTCTTTCATGACTATATTAAACTGATGCCCCTGGTAGCTGAAGTAAATCAAATGAGTGAAGAGTTATCCAAGGTAAGCAATGCACGTCAATGACAACAAACAACTCCTTAGACTATTTGCTTCTAACTATAGCTTTACTGAAAGCTTGGGTGGAAGTAATATTACCCCTTTTCCCTTTATTTGTATTTTTTGAAGGAGGCAACATTACAAAAGTATACAAAAATAATTTGTTGTGCAAAAAGTGTCACCAAATAATAAAAAATAATAATTTCTCAGTGACAGCTGCACTCACAAAATGTCCACATAAACATTATATATATTAATATCAATGAAAAACGTGTTACGCTATCAATATAGAGTACATCAATTCAATCAAGTAAGAAATTCATATCTATCAAAAACTGTAAATAAGCATCTGTTAAACATTTATAAGTAATCCAGTAAAGTCCATCAGAAAAATGATGAAGAGAAGTGCTCTTGTGCAAAAAGTAAATATTTTTTAACAAAAATTCATGTTTCAGGGTGGATAGCAAAATCTTCACGCCCAAAGTGCACACCCAACTCTCAAACCACTTATCAGCTATTCTGATCCCAAGATGAGGGTCTGGCTGTACTTTATCCCAGTATCCCCAGGGGATGGAAGGATATCAGGAGCCAAGATTCCAGGATGGGTTACCATACCATTTGAACATCCTGGTCATATGGTAACCCATCCTTGAATCTTGGCTCCTGATATCCATCCATCTCATGGGGAGACTGGGATAAAGTGCAGCCAGACCCCTATCTTGGGGTCAGAATAGTTGGAAAGCGGCTTGAGAGTTCGGTGTGCATTTTTGGGTGTGAAGATTTTGTTATCCAAACTGAAATATGGATTTTTGTTGATACACAAATATAAATAAACTTTTTGCACAAGAGCACCTCTCTTATTTTTTTTCTGATGGACTTTACTGGATTATTTATGAATGTTTTTTAACACATTCTTATTTACAGTTTTTAATATATATGAATTTCAGCAATGTATGCACGCTATATTGTTAGCGCCACACGTTTTTCATTATTACGAAAGTATAACATACATCTGAATGTCACAACATTTATGAACAGCCATACTTCAGGACACAAATTTTGAAGATATACAAAGAAGGAATGATGAAAATAATGTGTGTGTGTATTTGGAACTCAAATCCAATGAATGACGGTATTTTTACATTTTTGTGCAGGATCTGAAATTTGACGGTATTTTTACATTTTGTGCAGGATCTGAAATTTGAGCTAAAGGTAAAAAATCTGGCTCTGACAGATTCCAGAGGGTATGATCTTCAGAAAGACATTGTGGTAAAAGTTACCAGCACAAAAACCCAACAGGTATCAGCACAATATATGTATGAATATGTTGCTGCATGCAAGAAAACAGCTCACAGCTCAATATTCTATATAATGCTCATACTCTTATACAATTTTTATTAATGTCTTTCATACAGTACTTTGTGTTTGTGCTTCTTTAATACACACACATTGCTATCTTTTCCATTACCATGCAATGCATTGGGGTGTCATTTTACTACACGTTGCATAACTGAATGTGCCCTAAATCTATATTTCAGTTTTCTCTTGTGTTTTGTTTCTCCTATTACAGAAGGTTAAATGTATTTAAATTGAGGTAGAACATCAAAAAAAGAAAAATAAAGCTTTAATTTTCTATTTTTTTTCCCTCTATTTATTGCACCATTTTTCCTTATTCCAAATTGCCTCACTTCCTGACAGTCTGTGCAATACAGATAGAACACAAACCTCTAAACATCCCTTTCATTTTCGTAGATCAGTCTACATACAGAGAGGCCATCTTTTATCTTTTCTGCCATTAATAATATCATATTTGTTGGATTTGAGGTATGGATGTGGTCAAAATCCAAGTTCATCAATAGGAAGTTTCTGATGGAAGAATTGTATCAGAGATTTCTGGATGGAGACATCAACTTTGACCGTAAAAGTGATCCATTCTGGGACCCGGTAGAGGTTATACATTTAGGATCCTCTCACATCTGGCTTCAGTCTTTAGCCTATTGTATGAAGCTGGAAGAACAGACTGAAGTTCTGGATTCCGAAGGGGCAGAGGAAGCCATTCTCATGATAAATATTACCCCCTGTTCCAGCTGTGGAAGGTACTTTTATGCTCATGTTGGTGTACACAAATATTTTTTTAAAATTCCTTTATTTTCACACTGAGTAGGTACAACCAGTTACATGTTCATTTATACAACAGTGTTAGAATCAAGCAAATGGAATACAGAAGTAAGTTTAAAACCCGAGATATCAAAAACAGCAAGGTCAGAATATCTGATTACTTAAATTAGCACCATATTCACAGTTTGTGGGGATTATACCCCCACATAACACTTTTGCCCAAAAATAGGACCTTGAGAGTGCTCCGGGGTCTTAGTTTCTTGGTTCGGTACTGATTCCCTAAGGTGGTAGATTGCATCACTCAGTGATAGATGAAGTTTTTTTTCCGGTAAGGATGGTAAAGGTGGGGATCTAAAAAGCTATGAAACCCAGTCATGGGACCAAATGAGAAGGTAGTTGTTTTTAAGATTTTCTTTGTATCTGGCCGTAGGGAAACCCATGCATGAGAATGCGTTAGACAGAGACTAATATCCCCAGGGATAGGTAAGGAATATGTCAGGATAAAGGAGGGAGGGAGGGTGAGGAAAGGAAGGGGAACAGAGAGGGGAGTAGAAGATGGGGGGTTAAGATATAAGAGAGCAAGAGTACAGAAAATATGAGAATACGAAATATAAGGAGGATTGACCTCCGCCTGAAGTGTGGAGCATGTTCATTCAGTTAGCTTGGTTGCTGGATTGCTCCATTTCCTGAAGATATGCTTCCATGTATATAAAGTGCTGCCAGGGTCTCCAGGTTTCCCGAAAGACCTCCTCCCTATTGTATAGGGTAGCCGTGAGATCCTCCATATCCCTTAGTTCATTAACTTTGGTGAACCACAAGGATTTCGCCGGTGGTCTCTCCGATTTCCAACACAGGGGAAAGCATGCCTTTGCGGCATTTAAAAGTTGAATGGTGAGAGAGGTCTTGTATTTTTTTTTTTTTTTTAACACAGGTAATGTTTATTGAAATAGAAAGTACAGTACACTTGTGAAATCAGATTAATTATCTTATACAAAAATATCCGTAGAACCAGAATCACAGTGATACATTTTGAGGTCAAGTAGTCATGCGACATAGGAACTTAAATCGTCTATGCAACTTTCTCCTAGTCTATTAATCTACCTAACATTCTTATTCTAAAATGATTTCATCAATCGCCTCAGTACATTGTAGACTTTTTTAGTTTATACTCCCCTTTGCATCTAAGTCCACCCTTTCCCATCAGTGTCTTTCCATAATCAAGGGAAACGGGAAATAGGGAAAAGGTGTCACGTAGGGTAGGTATCCTAGGGTGTGAAAGGATAGGCTGCTCCAACACATCTGCAAATTTGGTAACCCAAAACCCCCTTAGATCCCTAACCGGTGTCAGAAACACCCTATCTGCCCCCATTCCCCAGGGCCCCCTGGAGGGGGGGTTCCCGGAACCACCTATATGGTGAGGTGTCTCGCTTCAGTCCAGGCTGCCCAGATCTTGTCGAACTTTTGAGGACAGTTCCTTCCCATATAGGTAAGTTTATATAGTGGCAATACCGCATTGATCTGGGCTCTCCATGCCCCTACCATGGGAGGATCTCCTAACTTCCAGCGCAGTAGTATCTCTCTCCTGGCATAATATGCTGTGTAAAACACAAATAATTTTGTATATTTTGTTGTGGCCAAATTATCAGTAATGCCCAAGAGAAAGATAAGTGGGTCTACCTCCAGGTGTAATCCCGCCACTGCGTTAACCTCCGCCACCACTGTAGTCCAGTAGTTCTGCACTATAGGGCATGACCAAACCACATGGAAAAAGGTCCCCACCGACTGTCTGCATTTAGGGCAAGTATCATCCAATCCCGGGTATATAGAGGAAAGTCTTTGCGGAGTATAATATACCCTGTGCAAAAACTTTAGTTGGACGAGTCTATCTCTGGCCGAGATCATAAACGGTAAGCACTGCTGCAGTCCCTCCGACCAATCCTCTTCAGTCAGATTCGGGATATCTGAATGCCATTTATTAAATAATGTAAGTGTTCCAGAAGCAGTTTTACAGGTAAGCCTAAGATATATAGAGGACAGTGTTCGATCTATGTCTTTAGCTATCAACAGGGACTCAACTGAGTGAATCACTAACTCAACCCCCTCCGGAAACTGCGCCCGGGCTGCATGCCTGAGCTGCAGAAACCGGAAGAACATCCACGGGGGGAGGCCGAACCTCTCCTTCAGCTCAGTAAACGAGAGTAACTGTCCCTCCTTGAAAATATCCCGTAATGTCCGGATACCGAATCTGGCCCAGACCTGAGGATCCGGGACAGATTGGAGATGCGGCATTGTTGGGTTACCCCACAGTGGAGTATATGGAGAGACAGCCCGCCTGTCATTAAAGTAATGAGAGACCTGCTGCCATACCTTAATCGTCGTTTTCATATTTGATGTGACTTGAGGACTGTACCTCGGACCTCTATAGACCAGATTACTGAGCTCAGAGTATGAGCCAAGAATCGCCGCCTCTAGATTTACCGCTGGGTTGGTATTATCCTGTGTGAACCACCACCTCACCGAGACCAATACCGCCGCCCAGTAATACTTTTTAAAGTTTGGGAGGGAGAGGCCACCCTCTGAAAGTGATAGCTGTAGTGTCTGTTTGGCAACTCTAGGTGTTGTCCCTGCCCAGAGAAAAGAAGTGATAGCTTGGTCTAACTTTACGAAAAACGAGTTAGGGATGGGAATTGGAGTATGGCGAAAAGCATATAAGAATTTAGGAAGGAAGGACATCTTGATAAGGTTCACTCTCCCGACCAGGGTCAGTGGCAACGTTTTCCAGACCAAACAACGCTGGAGAAACTGTTGAAGAATAGGGTATACGTTGTCTATTAGATATTGTTTCGGATCTGTCTGTATGATAATGCCTAAATATTTGAATTTCGTCACTCTTTTTAGGGGGAGGGGTGGGCCGGTCGGCGGCGGAGCATCGGTCAGGGGGAACAGGAGGGATTTCTCCCAGTTCACCCTGACTCCAGAGAACCTTCCAAATCTGTCTATGATGTTCAGAGCGCCTTTTAATGATTGTTGGGCGTCATTTAGGTACAGCAGCATATCATCTGCGTAGAGTGACACTTTTTCTATCAGGGGAGGGAATGAAATACCTCCCATCTCCGCGGATGCCCTGAGCAATATCGCCAGCGGCTCGATCGCCAAGGCAAAGAGTGCCGGCGAGAGCGGGCAGCCCTGCCTGGTGCCTCGGTGGAGGGGAATAGAGGAGGAAAGGATGCCATTTGTGCGAATTCTGGCTGTTGGGCCTGAGTAAAGTAGTCGTAGCCATTTCACAAAATTAGGTCCTATCCCAAACCTCTGTAGTACTAGCCACAGGTATTCCCACTCCACCGAGTCAAAGGCTTTTTCTGCGTCCAGGGAGGCCACAATGCCCGTCCCCCCCTCCGCAGCCGGTCTCATTAATACAGTAAACAGTCTCCGTAAATTAATGTCTGTGCCCTTGCCCGGCATGAAGCCTGTTTGGTCTCCATGTACCAGCGACAAAATGACTGTGTTAAGTCTGGTAGCCAGAACCTTTGCGAGGATTTTCGCGTCCACATTAAGGAGCGAGATGGGTCTGTACGAAGAGCATAATTCGGGGTCTTTGCCAGGCTTGGGAATGACCACAATTACAGCTCTTGACATGGAAGGGGGCAGAGAATCAGAATCAAAGGAGGCGGAGAGGACTTCCAGTAACCTAGCAGCAAGGGTCTCAGCATGGGCTTTATAGAATTCAACTGGGAATCCATCATCCCCTGGAGTTTTTCCCCCTTGAAGGGAGCCTATAGCACCCTGGAGCTCTTTAATTGTTATTGGAGCATCAAGGCGCCGGCGAGCTGTCTCCGACAGGGAGGGCAATTCAATGGCCCCAACATACGTTTGAAGATCAGCGACCGAATATCCCACCCTGGACGTATACAGGTCCCTATAATACAACGCGAAACAGGTGTTAATATCTCTTGGGTCCGATAGTAACCTCCCCGAAGCATCTTTAATGTTGGCCACATTAGCTGAGACCACTTGCTCCTTAGATAGCCACGCCAATAGACGCCCAGTCCGCTCCCCCTGCTCAAATATGCGCTGCTCTTGGTGTAGTAATAGTTTTTTCGTGGCCGATGTTCGGAGTAACACAGCCTCTCTCATGGCACACTGTAGGTCTTTTCTATGGGCCTCATCTCCACTAGCCGTATACTGAGCCTCTAAATCTGTAGCCCTCTGCTCAGCCTGCAGCAGAGCCGCCCCAGTTTGACGTCTGGTGAGATCTATGGTCTTCTGATAGTGTTCTTTGGCATGATATTTGAATATCTCCCAGCTAGTTGCGGGTGTGGTGGCAGGCGGATTATTCGTCCAGAACTCCCGCACAGCCACCTCCACATCCTCAGCTACCCGGTCATCCGAGATCCAGAACCGGGACAAGCGCCACAGACAGTCGGTGGGGGCAGGGGTCATCCTTAAACGGAGCAGGACCGGAGAGTGGTCCGATATACCCCTGGGTAAGTGAGAGACCTCCTGTACCATTGCCAAAACGGCACTCGTGGCAAACACCAGGTCAATGCGGGACATAGCCCTATAGGAGGCAGACTGGCAGGTATATGATCTTAGTAGGGGGTTTTTCCACCGCCAGACATCTGTGAGGCCAAAGGTAGTGGCCCATCTGGACAGCGAGGACTCTGTTGTCGCATCCGACATCAGCTTGTCTATATGTGGACATGGAGGCATGTTGAAATCCCCCGCTAACAGTACCTTGTCTGTGGGATAACCTGCTATACTTTTCATAATTTTGTGAAGCACCGGTAACGAAGCCGGAGGAGGTATGTACAGTCCCACTATCACCATGGGCACATTTGCGACAACTGCATGTAGTATTACATATCTGCCCTCGGGGTCCAGGTGCAAGTCCAACAGTGTAAATAATAAAGTCTTGCGTATCAAGACGCTCACCCCTCTAGCGTATGTGGAAAAGGTGGCGTTGTAGTAATGTCCTACCCACGGTTTTTTAAGACCGAGGACCCGACCCCCAGTGAGGTGGGTCTCTTGCAAAATACAGATATCTGGGCGGTGCTTTTTAAGAAAGTTAAAGACAAGGGATCTCTTAATTCGAGAGTTCATCCCTCGAACATTCCAAGAGATCAATGTGATAGGGGCCATGGGATTTTGAGATAATGTGAGACAGACTGAAGGGGGAGTGCACTCGGACCTCGAGGGGAACATAACCACCCCCCATCCCATGTCACATCTGAGATCAGCAATCTAAATAATATCACTGTTCCTAAACCTCTATATCTGTACAATATACATTCCTGTGTATAACTATCATAACATTCCTTTTCTAAACTTAATCCCTTCCCCCCACCCCGCACACCCCCCCAACCAAAGTGTGCTTGTTCCCAGTAACTGGTTATGGTCATTGACCAATCGGGGTCATGAACTTAGGAGACACGTGGTAGAAATCCACCACTCAAGAGGTGTATCAGTCTCCATCTGAAGGAGATGCTGCCATCAAGCAGGAGTCACAGAGATTTCACCTGGCCGAAGCCAGGGGCACAAACTTAAAAATTGCGTTCCCATCTTGCCCCCCCCCTCCCCCACCCCCCTCCCCCCCAAAAAGAGAAAAAGAAAACCTGTTGTATAGAAAATGTAAATACATGGGAGCTTCGCCCTATCCCATGTCAAAAATAGGTCTTAGGTCAAGAAAAAGAAAAAAACAATAAAAAAACAAAGAACAAAACAGAACCCTCCAAAATCCGCAAAAAGAAAAGTTAGGTTGATCGAGCAGAGCAGGCTCGCTGCAAGCTTTTGCTTGCGCGCCAGGTACGATCAACAGCAAACCGAAGCGTTACCAGGATCGGGGCTACTTGGTCAGCAGAGTTCACCCTTTGCATGCGGTGGAGAAAGTATCCCTCTCTGTCAGAGTATCAGTGACCGTGAGGAGAGAAGTAGGGTACATTAGGCCCGCTGTCCAGCAAGTGTCTCTGGATCCCCAAAAGTTATCTGAGTAGCTAGCAATTAACAGGGTGGGTAATTGAAAGCGATCTCCCCGCTCTTCCTCAGATAATAAATCTGACATGCTTTGGCTGGTTAGCATAAAGAAAAAAAAAAAAAATATTGCAGGCTAATTGTGCTCATCTAACAGAGTTTCCTCGGTCAAGGCTGGCACAATGAACTGGTACCTGATGTCAAGGCTGGTGATGTTGCTAGCGATGGGCCAGGGTATTCAGCCATTGCAGGGCCTCGTTGGGGGAAGTGAAGAACCTGACGCTCTCTCCATCTTGTACACGAAGTCGGGCAGGAAATAGCATGCTGTATCGCAGGCCCTTGGTTCTGAGAGCCTGCTTCACCGCATCAAACGACTTGCGCTGCTTCTGGGTATCTACCGAGAAGTCCGGAAAGAACATAAGGCGGGCCGCCTCGTGTCGAACCTCCGCCATCTTGCGGGCCTCTCGCAGTATCAGATCTCGATCTCTAAAGTTCAGCAACCTAAATATAAAGGTGCGAGGTGGGGATCCAGGGGGACCCCGGGTCGGCGGCATCCTGTGAGCCCTCTCGATTGCAAAAAACGGAGAGAAAGCAGCCTGCGGGAACAGCGAGCGAAGTAACCGCTCTGTATATGCAGACGCATCAGAGCCCTCCGACCCCTCAGGGAGTCCTATGATCCGCAAATTGTTTCGGCGGTTCCGATTCTCGGAATCTTCGGCCCGTGCTTCCAGATGTTTCACCCTCACCTGTAGGGTATGCAAGGTGGCCGAATGGTCTCTGACCACATCTTCTGTATCGCCCACTCTGCGTTCCACCTCAGTCACCCGGTGCCTCACCTTCTCAAAGTCTTGTCTAATGAGACCAATTTCCAGTTGCACTGTGTCTATTTTGGTAGTTAGTGTGGACAAGGAAGATTGGCAGCCCGTGATGGCTTGCATTAGAGCCGCGAAGTTACTCTGATCCGCGAGAGCAGGCTCCTGTCCGTCCGTCTGTGTCGCCATGCTGCTCGCTCTCCCCACGTGGACAGCCGCACCGCCTGAGTTACTTTGGGTTTTACTCGGCCTGTGCTGATCAGAACGTCGCCGGCTCCGTGTCCGCATCCGCAGGGGGAGGCTGGGAGAGGGTTCAGATGGTTAAAAGGCTTGGCAGGATGGGTTAACAGGATAAATTCCCCGCGATGGCTGCAGAGCTCCTTGTTCAAGCGTCCTACACCGTCGCCATCTTGGACACGCCCCCCGGTCTTGTATTTTTTAATGGGTCGATCTGACAGATGGAGCAGACAGGCTGCAGGGTTCCCCTCCAGGGAAACACCCGTGAGGTGACTGATTGTGCGGGCCACCCCTAGCCAGAAAGGGGCAAGTTTGGGGCATGACCAGAAAATGTGTAACATCGTCCCCTCCTCAGTACCACAACGCCAACAGAGGCTGGGCAGTTGAGGGAAGAAACGATGAAGGATGGCAGGGACCCTGTACCAACGTGTCATGATTTTGTAACCAGTTTCTTGAACCCTGGTCGCAATTGAGGATTTCTGGGCAAAGTAAAGAATTTTTTGTCTCTGTACATCAGTGAATTGGATTCCAAGTTCCCCCTCCCATTTAGTGAGAAAAGAGGGTACGTATCCCTCCTCTGGTTGGGTTAGGGATGAGTATATCAGTGACAGGCAGTGTCGTATCGGCTCCCCCCGGTGGCAGATGAGCTCCAATTCAGTTCGTTTGCGGGTAACCCCTGGTTTCCGTAGATAACTGCGTAGAAAATTCCGCAGCTGCAAGCTGCTCCAGAAATCTAGGGGAGGGTCTGCCGCCACCATCCCGACGTTTAGGGAAAGTTGGCCATTGGGCTCTATGAAGTCGTGTAAATACAACCTGGTGTCTATTGCGAGTCGCTTAAATTGTGGGCTCTGCAATCCAGGTGGGAATTCCGGATTACCCAGAATCGGGACCATGGGGGATGGCTGCGGGGACACAGATAAGTGTCTAAAAGCATCTCTGACCACCGTTAAGGTGCTGCCCAGAGTAGGGTGTTCTGTGATTCCCTTGGGCAATGGTGTTGTGATCCAGGGCCAACTCTTGGCCGAACCCCCGGAGTCTTCCTCCTCCATTGCAACCCAATGTTTCGCCTCAGCATGACAATGCCAGTCCACCAACCTAGTTAGGTGGACCGCTCTGTAGTAAGCCTTAATATCCGGCAAGCCCACCCCCCCCTACTTTTCGCCAGATGGAGAAGTTGCAGTCGGACTCGCGGTTTGCGGTGGGACCAGACAAATGCCCGGAACATGGAGTCAATTTGTTTGAAAAACGCTGGAGGCAGTCGGATGGGGAGTGCCTGAAGCAGGTATAACACCCTTGGCAGCAGAGTCATCTTAAGGGCACTACATCTGCCGAACCACGTCAGCGTCAGGGAGTGCCAGTGTAGGAGGTCAGTTTTAAGGCGTAGAAGTAGTGGGTCAAAATTGGCCAAGTACAATTCCGCTGGATCTGATGTGATGTCAACTCGTATCGTATAAGCTTGGTTGCCCATTTCAGTGGAAAGGACGAACGTAAACGTTGGACAACTCCTGTTTCTACCGTTATGTTAAGAATGGAGGATTTGGTTAAATTAATCTGAAACGAGGAGAGAGTACCGTATTCTTGGAGGGATTGTAACAGATTGGGTAGAGAAGCAAGTGGTTCCGTCAGAAAGAAGATGAGGTCATCCGCAAAGGCGGCTACCTTATGGGATCCCGAGGGTTTCGGGTAGCCTACAATGTCGGAGTTTGCACTAATTGTGCACAACAGGGGTTCCAGGGACAGGATAAAGATCAGAGGGGAAAGGGGGCATCCCTGTCGTGTACCATTTCGGATATCAAAGAAGTCCGATCTCGTCTCGTTTACCCTTACCGACGCAGTGGGGCGAGTGTACAAGGAAAGTATCCACTGCAACATGGATGAGCGAAGACCTATGTGTTCTAAAGTTGCCCTGATAAAGGACCATTTGACGCGATCAAAGTCCTTCTCCGCGTCGGTAGACAGCAGGAGAAGAGCCTTTTTGGTGGTCTTTGCTGCATGAATCAGATTGATAACTCGGATAGTGTTGTCTCTTGGTTCACGTAGCGGCACAAAGCCTGCCTGGTCTCTGTGTATCAGACTCGGTATGTGGGGGAGCAGCCTGTTGGCTAGGATCTTGGCAAAGAGTTTAAGATCTGAATTCAGGAGTGCAATAGGACGATAGCTCCCACAGAGTGACGGGTCTTTACCCTCTTTCGGAATGAGGGAGATATAAGCCCTTAGGGTGTCTATTGGGAAGGCGTTCCCCTCCGTAAGGGTGTTAAGGGCAGAAACCAAAGGTTTCGACAGTGTGTCAAAAAAGGTTTTGTAGTACACTGGGGTTAACCCGTCAGGGCCAGGAGCCTTTTTCGGTTTCGAGGAGGCCAGTGCCACCCCCAGTTCTTCTACCGTCAGGGGTTCCTCCAGCTCCTCCCTCACATCCTCTGGTAATGATGGCATGCCTGAGGCAGCTACATATGTTTGGGGGGAATGCCTGCCCTCTAGAGGGGGGTCCATAGGTTGCGTTCTTTCCAAATTATAGAGGCCTGTGTAGAATGAGCGGAACACTTCTGCTATGTCTGAAGATGTATTTAGCTTCCGTCCTAAGGATGACTGTATGTGAGGGATATATGTTTTCGTGCGAGGGCCCTGCAGGGCTCTGGCCAGGAGTGACCCGGGTTTGTTTGAAAACTCGAACATGGTACGATGTGCCCACGCTAGTTTCTGTTTGGTCTTATGGAATAACAGTGTACATAGTTCCTCACGGGCCTTCTGTAGGTCTCGGAAGGTTGCGCGGGCAAGACTAGCTTTATGTATTCTCTCTAGTTTACGAATTGATGCAAGGAGTTCCTCAGTACGTTTCAGTCTATCTCGCTTGAGGCGGGTTCCTATTTTGATCAGTGCCCCTCTCACAACCGTCTTGTGGGCTTCCCAGACCACAAGGGGGTTGGGAACTGACCCCTCATTGACAGCGAAGTACTCCCGTAATGCGTTCAGTATCTCCGAACGGGTTTCCTCTGATTGAAGCAGTGCTTCATTTAATCGCCAAGATGGGGGGGACCTATTCATTGACCCCAATTGAAGAGTCAGGTGGACCGGTGCATGATCAGAGAAGGATATGACATCTATGGACGTTGATACCACTTTGTCAAGATCCTTATGTGACAGCAGCAGATAGTCTAGCCGTGAGTAGGTGTGGTGCACCTGGGAGAAAAAGGTATAGTCTCTGTCTTGGTTGTGAAGCAGCCTCCACGGGTCGACTAGGTGTAAGGTTTGGAGGTCCGTCTTGAGGCGCCTCAGACGTGAGTAGGACATGTGTGAGGATCCTCGTGAGACGTCTATGGCCGGGTCCATGGCAAAATTAAGGTCTCCGCCAAAAATAAGCATCCCCTCTGAGAACTCCAAGAGCTCAGAGAGGAGCTTGCGCATGAACTGAGGATGATTCACATTAGGGAAGTAGACATTTGCGAACGTGACCCGCACATCAAACACCCTTCCCTTTAGGAGAAGAAAGCGACCCTGCTCATCTGTCCGCTGTGCCTCGAATACCCATGGAACCGACCCGGCCAAAATGATGCTGACCTATTTGGACTTGGAGATCGGAGAGACACTGTGGTATGCTATAGGAAAGGCCCTATTAGTCAGCCTAGGTATAGAACCTGCCCGGAAGTGCGTTTCCTGCAAAAAAGCTACGTGGGTTTTGCCCCTACGCAAATCAGCCAGTAGCTGCGAGCGCTTCTCCGGGACATTGAGGCCCCGCACGTTTAGAGAGGTGACCTTAAGGTGACCCATTGTGTCTTCTGGCAGGGAAATGGTTGGCAGTATGTGTGTGGGAAGTTCCCAAATACAGAACCCCCTTCAGGCAGAGGTCAAGAAGAGAAAGAGTAGACCAGAGTAGGCGGGGAGTAGTAAGGTGAGAATGGGGGAGGGGAGGAGGGGTGGGGTGAGGGAAGAAATCGATTTCTGTCGTAGACTAACTATGGGCCCCTGTTGTACACTTAAAGTGTCCAGTCAGGGGACCGCCCTAATGTGGGGGTGGAAAGTGCGTTGAGTTCTACTCGAAAATAAGTAGAATTTAGGCAGTAATCTGAGTGAACATAGAAAGTGGAGATGTGGGGGAATAGCGCCTCTGAGAATCATATTGTTTCTAATATGAGAGCTGACATAACAAAACACAACCTTTGCTAATAGATACCTGCCACATTTACTGCCGTACACCCTCCGCCGCGACCAGTTAGTGACTGCGTCTCCGGGAGGCCCACGGATGCCATATCGAATCCCCTTACCAGTGCAAGCGCGGGATATTGCCGGCAGGGTCCACGATGGCGCCTCACGGTATGTCCCGGAGCGTCAGGACCAAGGGCCTTTGACCTTCGCAACGATGATTACCGAAGCAAGCCCTGAAAGGCGGGATCAGAACCAACATCACAAATGTAAAACAATAAGATGATAATAAAATGAAATATACCATTATAAAAGTCATAACAGAACATAACAGACAGAGCATGCTAACTATAGTTGTCATGTCCCTGGGGGTTGCTACACACTATAAAACCATAGAACCAACTTGTCATAGAACTACCCCCCCTCCCCCTCCCACCACAAGACTACTTGCATACCCTCCCAGGGGGAGCTAAAAAGCGGAAGGGGTCCCGGGGGCAACCCGGGTGACTAGCAGCGAGTCAGATGAACCAATGAACTATTAGAGGGGGGGGAGGGGGAAGCCGGGAAACAGACCGGGCCTCCAGGACTCAAATCTAATACTGTGGAGCCCACCTGTCCAGGACAGCTTAAAATTTAGCAAGAACATCTTGAGGTGCCGGGATTAACAGCCCGTCAGCTGTCCCCCCCACTGCATCCGCCCCCCCCAGCCGGCCACCAGTGGCGAGTCCATATGGGAGAGGCGGCGTACAAGCGAGCAGGCCCAGGCCACCAGTAGACTGAATTAACCCAGCACTTCCCCAAGCAGGTCAGTTAGAGTCAGTTGACAACCCGTCGTTCCCGAGAGGGGTACAAAGGCACATCCCTGGGACAAGAATTCTGAACGTGTATTATGTATGGTAGTCAACTCTGATCTGGGATATTGCCTATCAAAACGGTCTCCCAAACCCTCTGTAAGGGAAGATCTAATGTTCTTGGGATGTCCAGGGTGGTGATGTAGTGTGAATGTTCATCTTGTCTTACCAGTCTTTGGGAAGGGATGAAGAGTTAAGCTTCGGAGGACCTCGGGTGAGGTCTAACATTTTCACGGCTAGTGGCACGTGAGCGCGGTCTACGGACACGTTGCGGCCTGGGCAGAGGTGGGCCCAGGGCCTCCAGGGACAGCAGGTAGTCAAACCAGTTGGGGACACTGACAGCCGGCTTAGCTAGGAAACTGAACAGATCTGGGAGTTGGTCCGGTGAGCGTAGGTAGAATTCTGCTCCTCTCCTCCGCACGATGAGATGGAAGGGGTGTCCCCAGCGATACGTCGCCTCCGCCGACCGGATCACCTCTAGCAGCGGTCTCAAAAGGCCTCTCATTGCTCTTGTCTGCCTGGAGATGTCCGGGTAGATTCTGATCGACGCCCCATCAAAGTCAATTGGGCCACGTTCCCACGCCAGGCGCATGATCTCCTCTTTAATAGTGAAAAAGTGCACCCTGCACAGGACATCCCGCGGGAGGTCCATGGCTTCATGATCCTGTGATTCAGCAGGGGGTGTCCTGGGTCCTGGGATACGGTGTACCCTATCCAGCTCCAGCTCTGCAGCAGGCGGTTTCCCGAGCACCTGATTAAGAATAGCTGCCACAGTTGCGCGCAGGTCTGGCCCCATGGTGGCTTCCGGGATGCCACGGAGGCGCAAATTGTTGCGCCTGCTCCTGTTCTCGCCGTCATCTAACTTAAGTTGTATGTCAACAAGATGGCGGCGAAAGGCACGCTGTTCTTGCTCTATGGCGGTGATTCGGGCATCAGATGTGGATGTAGAGGATTCCAGTACAGTGACCCTCTCTTCTACTGTGTCCACTTGTTGGCGCAAATCATGAAGTTCCCTGGAAAGTGCATTTACTATAGTTGCTGCCATTTCCTGCAGGTCCTGTCTTGTAGGGAGACCGGACACAATGTCTCTGAGCCCTCTGCAGCGTTGCCTGGCTCCCCTGTGAAGCTGCAGCTGGGTGGAATGTCAGTAATGGGGATCACAGGGGACAGTATGGGAGAGGCTGACCTGTCATCTGCAGCGGCTCGATCTCCTCCAGCATTGAGTCCTGGCTGAGTTCCCTTCTTAGATGAGGCGGCGGCGCTCGTCGGAGGCACACGAGGCGGCGCCATCTTGGCCGGCACGGCGGGGGATGAAGCTGCGTGCTGCCTGAGGAAATAATGTGTAATTTCCGAGCCTTTCTGAACCTCAACGTCCAGCGGGTGTTTGCGGTCCCCTGGCATGAAGTCCGGCTCTCACAGACACGGTTTGCTGATCGTTCTCAGGGCTTCCCCACACAGAGCTCCGAGGTGTGTGTCCTCACTCTGCCATCTCTTGGCCACGCCCCCCGGTGTACACAAATATTAAAATGTTTCAAAAGCTTTGGGGCTACAAGCAGTGAACCTTTGTACATTGTTTAGTTGATCCAAACAATAAACTGATTTGTTGCTTGCTTGTCTCATATTAAATAAACCTGAAGAGATAAGGCTATATACTATGCATTGTTTGTTTTATTTAGTCAGTACTACATTTTGATCACATCACCACCAGGGCATAAAATATGTTCAAAGCTGGCAATACACTAGTAGTTTATAAACGAACATTTGTGTGAACATTCATGCGAAAATTCTTAGTACATTTTAAGCCCTAATGAATGACATTCAAAAGTACTTCAAAATTTCATTTGCTTTTAACATTCAATAACTATTAAAAAAAACAAAAAAAACAAATGTACTTGGAATGAAAAATGAAATTTGAATGAAATTCTACTGGTGTGTGGCCAGCTGAAGGGCTTTGTAGATGGCAAAAACAGTATGCCTTCAGGTGCATTTAGCTCACATGTAGATGGTCCTGACTTCTTCTAAGCTGGTTTCTGACCATCTTCAAAGATGATTCGAGTTGCTTTTGCATTCAATTTGACTTGCATAAGGATGAGGAGAAAAGCAAATACATGCTCTTGTACAAAAGCCATAAAGTGGCATGTGCTTTCCAAATAGACACTAGTTTTAGCACTACATTTACCAATAATTTTAAAGATACAATGTTTGCAGGAGACTTACAAGTGGAAAAAGAATAGTGACCTGCCCATAGCAATTACTTAGGATCTACCTTTTACTGATTTGTTCTACAGCGAACTAGATTTTTTTCCAGCACATGACTGGGCATTCTTTGAAAAGTGAATTTAATCGCATTCACTAAGCTAAGATAGCATTCACTTACAAAGCAAACAGCCTATTTGTCTTTAGTAAATTTGCTCCAGTGTTACATTGTCTATTCAGGGCAAAGTAACAGTGCCTGCTCAATAGCTCACAATTGGTAAATGCTTTTCAATATCTATTTAATCAATGCATCTAAAAAGATTTTACCAAATGCATTCAAGGGTCAGTCCGCTATTTCAGTTTTTGGCAGGTGTTTTATAGTTAAATGTCCGACATTCTAACTGACTGATTCACAGTACAGTGCACCCGGAAAGCATTCATAGCGCTTCACTTTTTTCACATTTTCTTATGTTACAGCCCTATTCCCAAATGGATTAAAGTCATTATTTTCCTAAAAATTCTGCACACAATACCCCATAATGACAATAATTAAAAATAGAAAACGAAAAAAATCACATGTACATAAGTATTCACAGCCTTTGCCATGACACTCATAATTGAGCTCAGGTGCGTCCTGTTTCCATTTATCATCCTTGAGATCAGGGGCGTTGCTAGGTGGCAAAAAGACCAGGGGCTTCAGCCCGAAGTCCGATGCTGGCACCGGGGGGGGGGGGGGGGGTCCAGGGTGGTCGTGGCACTGTTTTTTTTGGCTGGGCGGTGGGGCTGTGTGGCGGAGGGTAAGCTCACATGCTGGTTGCTGCCTGGGGCTTACCAATGCCCATCAATTTTGACCACTAATCTCAGCTACATGACACACTGACCATTACACTGACCGACCTAACCTACATACACTCTCACCTACCTGACCTACATATACTGACCTCACCTACCTGACATACATACACTGACCTACTTGACATACATACACCTACCTGACATACATACACCTACCTAACATACACTGACCTAGCTGACATACATACACCTACCTAACATACACTGACCTAGCTGACATACATACACCTACCTGACATACATACACTGACCTACCTGACATACATACACCTACCTGACATACATACACCTACCTAACATACACTGACCTACCTGACATACACTGACCTACCTGACATACATACACCTACCTAACATACATACACCTACCTAACATACACTGACCAACCTGACATACATACACCTACCTAACATACATACACTGACCTCACCTACCTGACCAGGAGACAGACTTCATGTGTCCAGGTGTCCTGCAGTTCAGTTCAGCCTCAGCCGTAGTGTGCGGTATGCAGCGCGCCCATCATGTGTCACAGCAGGCAGCCAGAGGAGGAGAGGAGACTGTTGAATTTCATCGCCTGGACCTTGGAGCTCCAGGTTTTGTCCTGCATGTAGTTATACAAAGTAGAGCCTGCCACCCAGTCCCAGCACGGCCAGCAGGCACAAGGCGGTATGGAGAAGACTCTTCTGCCTCCTGCTGCACACTCCAGTGCCCATGATCGAACACACCGAGATCCGGAACTCTTTACTCTGCCATCCGCCCCCAGCACAGCTCAGGTCATCAGTGCTATGTCACTCGGCAGCACTCGGCCGCACTCTGCAGATCAGATCGGTCCCAGCTCGGCGGCGGCCGGCGACGTTCGGGGCTAACAATTGGACGGTGCCTTCCTGAGACTTGGGGCTTTTTGGGGGCCCATTTGGGGCTCCAGCCCCCCCTAGCCACCCCCTCCCGACACCCCTGCTTGCGATGTTTCTACAACTTGATTGGAGTCCACCTGTGGTAAATTCAGTTGATTGGACATGATTTAGAAAGGCACACACCTGTCTATATAAGGTCCCACAATTAACAGTGCATGTCAGAACACAAACCAAGCCATGAAGTCCAAGGAATTGTCTGAAGACCTCCGAGACAGGATTGTATTGAGGCACAGATCTGGGGAAGGGTACAGAAACATTTCTGCAGCATTGAAGGTCCCAATGAGCACAGTGGCCCCCATCATCTGTGAATGGAAGAAGTTTCGAACCACCAGGACTCTTCCTAGAGCGGGCCGCCCAACAAAACTGAGCAATCGGGGGAGAAGGGCCTTAGTCAGGGAGGTGACCAAGAACCTGATGGTCACTCTGACAGAACTCCAGCATTTCTCTGTGGAGAGAGGAGAACCTTCCAGAAGAACAACCCCTTTCTGCAGCACTCCACCAATCACCCTTAAATGGTAGAATGGCCAAACGGAAGCCACTCCTTAGTAAAAGGCACATGACAGCCTGTCTGGAGTTTGCCAAAAGGCTCCTGGAGGACTCTCAGACCACGAGAAACAAAATTCTCTGGTCTGATGAAACAAAGATTAAACTCTTTGGCTTGAATGGCAAGCGTTATGTCTGGCGGAAACCAGGCACCGCTCATTACCTGGCCAAAACTATCCCTATAGTGAAGCAAGGTGGTGGCAGCATCATGCTATGGGGATGTTTTTCAGCGGCAGGAACTGGGAGACTAGTCAGGATTGAGGAAAAGATGAACGCAGCAATGTACAGAGACATCCTTGATGAAAACCGACTTCAGAGCACTATGGACTTCAGACTGGGGTGAAGGTTCATCTTACAACGGAAGATCCTGCAAAGAAGTAGGGAGAAACTGTGCAAAAAAACGTGTGCCAAGCTTGTAGCATCATACTTAAAAAGATATGGGGCTGTAATTGGTGCTAAAGGTGCTTCAACAAAGTATTAAGCAAAGGCTGAATATACTTATGTCATTTTTTTTTAATAGATTTCAAACAAACCTCTTTCATGATGTCACTATGGGGTATTGTTTGACAAATTTTGAGGAAAATAATGAATTTAATCAATTTTGGAATAAGGCTGTAACATAAAAAAATGTGGAAAAAGTGAAGCGTTGTGAATACTTTCCGGATGCACTGTATTTTATGACATAGTCACCATCAGGGTTTCTCACTCTTCCTAGATTTTTACATGCATTTTATGAGGAAAGCAACAGGAGATACTGAAATATGCAATGTTGGATTGAAACACTATAATTTCCAGCCTGAGAGCAAAAGAGTTGTAGTTATTGCTGTTTAAGTATCCAAAATATTTTAGGAAAAATCAACATATGTTACAAAATTGTTATTAGTATAAATAAATTAGTATTACACCTTATATTTGTCTGAACAAGTTTATTGCTACCTGTGTCCTGCAAACACTAAAAATAGTTATGAAAACGGTTTCTGAGACATTTTTCTGGCCCTGAAATTGTAGATGTAATTGGTTGATTGCACAAAGTGCTCAGTCAGGTTGCACAACTGTAAACTTGTAAATTTCTAGATTTGATTTATTTCGATTTGGCAGAATGGTAATGTAACATGTCATCTGAACACCATCAGTAATATAAGGTGGATTTAGCTGGAAAACTAAAACTTCCATGTCATATTTTTATAGGCCTTTAACTGAAGAAGACATTGTTATTGATCCTTTGGAACTGCTGGGAAGGAACATAGTTTTCCAAATTCATATCCAACAGTGTTTAGGAGTCCGATGGCTAAAAGAAGCTACAAACCGAGGGATACAGATTGGGTATGTGGGATGTTTGGTGGCCTAATTGTTTATTAAGGGAAATATAGCAGTGTCATCAACAAGATACATTTGTGGTTTGGTTTGCTGGATGAAGCACAACTGAATGAGGGTGGGTGGGGCACTTGTAATATGAACAAACTTCTGCATTTGCCCTATTCCAGCAATAACAGCTCCAGAGCCACTGGTGACATCTTTGTGTACATTTTTGCCCCTTCTGATGATGCAACTCCCATACATGAATTGCAGCTTCCCGGCACTGTGCACCATTCTTCAGCTTTTGATAGATCCTGGCAGTGTATATTGCATTGTGCAGTAACACAAGCTACAGTGATAGAAATCCAATCTTATGTGCTAATAAGCCTACATCATGGCTTCTGCATCAGAACATACTAATATTAATGAGGTCTTTGATGCAATGGCCATGATTCATCTGACTGCATCAGCACTTAAGCTGTGTTAAAAGTGCTTAGGTCAATGGTTCTCAACTCCTGTCCTCAGGACCCACTAACAGGCCAGTTTTGCAGGATAACTGAAATACATTACAGGTGATATTATTTGCTGCTCAGTGATTGAAATATTCTAGTCTGCATCTCCTCAAGGTAATGCTTAAAATCTGGCCTGTTAGTGGGTCCTGGGGACAGGAGTTGAGAACCACTGGCTTAGGTCATACTAAAATGTCATTCTATAATATTAATTAAGAGGCCACTTTAGAATGCCCCACAAGCCTTAAACGTGCCTTAAGTTCCATTAGCAGCTTAATGAATCTGGACTAAAACCTATTCTTATTTTATCTTTAAGGTATTGCTTTTATGATGTCCCTCAGCCACTGTATACAAAGCCAGTTTGGAAAACTGTAAATCCTGTGATTGATCACAAATTGCAGTTTGTTGCTTTGAATGTGTCTAATGAATTTCTTAACTACCTGCAGAAGAACGCACTAGTTGTAGATCTCTGCGGCCTTCAAGGTAAAGCTATTTTATACATATTTTGTATTAGCTGCTTATTATTAACTTCAATAATGTTTATTAGAAGTGATAGGGAAATAGGAAAATAGTTGCATTGATATAATTCATAATCCTTTGGATATATATTTTGGGACCCCTTTAGAATATGATCATGTGAAAAATCAAGTGTTGTAGCCCATATGTCCTTAGGTTGCAGCTACAGATGTGTCCAGGAATCGTTGGTATTTGGGAATCCCTGAACAGCTAACCTCTTATCCTAAGGGATCCATCACAGATGTGAAAATTAATCTTTCTAAGAACAGTGAATACTTCTCTTCAAGGATGACTCACCTGTCATCAGTAGCACATCCCGAGCAGCCTGGAAGATAGTCACTGCTGTCTTGCCCATGTATACCGCTTGTCCTGATTTGTGCTCAGATAGAATCCTACACAGCTTCATTTAGTGTACCTGCACACAGATGTTTGTAGGCGCATGGAAGCCCTTGCGTAAAATTCCCAGTTTTCTACCAGCTTCAGGGAGCAAAAGATGGGTCGTACAGCTGCCCAAAGAAGTATTTGTATGTAAACGCTTACTTGCTGTTCTGCATCAGAGTTTACCCATGCATGCATGTATGCATGTATGATTAATAATACAAATAAACTGCGCTTATGAAAAAAATAAAACAAGATACAAAAAAATATAACAAGCTGCACCACCAATGTGCGTCCAAGAATCAGTTTCCTGATACTAGCACAAAAGTCTACTAGCACAAAAGTCCCAAATTCAGTGTAACCGATTCGATGTGCCTTAAAGCAATTGTAAAGCTTCGTGTTTTATTTTATTTTTAAATGACAAACATGGTATACTTACCTCCTCTGTGTAAGGGTTTTGCACAGAGTGGCCCCAATCCTCCCCTTCTGGGGTCCCCCCGCAGCGCTCCTGGCTCCTCCCTGCATCGAGTACCCCCTCGGAGACCCGCTTTCCAAGGGGGCACTTGTGCGGGTGCGCCCCCGAGTCCTGCTGCTGCATCCATTGACAGAGACAGCAGGACTCGGCCCCAGCTCCCGGCTCTTGTGCCTGTGGATTTGATTGACAGCAGCGGGAACAATGGTTCCTGCTGCTATCAATCTGCCAATAAGTACTCAAGACAGTGGCTGGAGCTGCTGGGATAGGATTCAGGTAAGTAAAAAGGGGGCTCTGGGGGGGCAGCTGCACTACAGGAGGTTTTTCACCTTAATGCGTAGAATGCATTAAGGTGAAAAACCTTGAGGGTTTACAACCCCTTTAAGTTCCAGAATCCCACACACCACTTTGTGAATTCACCACCACCACATATAGATGTGCTCTTATGCTGGCCATACACTACACGAAAAATCTCCCGAAAGTCAGTCATTTAGACAGTTCATTCTTTTTTCGGCCAGTTAATGGGCGGTAATCGGTTGGGACATTTTTGAGTCAAGAAAACGAAGGATAAGTTTGGAAATTTTCTGCAGAATGAACGATAAATTGAAAGGTTAATGTGTTTCTCATCCAAACTGTTTGCACTAGGTATATGTGAAAAAACAAACAAAAAATGGATTAATTCATTTTGATTTATCGGTCATTACATGATAACACTATTGTTTTCTCTCATGGCCGAATGTTCATTTTCGAAAATGGGTTAGAACGATTTTTCATATAGTGTATGGCCAGCATTACCAGAGAGCATAGGCCTTCTATTACAGGAGGTCAAAGAAGGCTCATGTGTCTCATAAACCCATCCACTGTTTGTCCAGCAAAGAGAAGACGATGGGAGTCACTTAATAACAGCCCACAGACGTACCGACATCCCTCTTGTCTCAAACCATCAGAGCCGATGATGTATATCAAAAAAGAGATAAGCGCCAATAGTGTAAAACCTTTTACAATTCAAGTTTATTAAAAGTAATGCACTTGCACAACCCTGGATAAAAAACAGGTTCAATCAAGACATGCCCCGGAAGAAGTCATCCTTGTGACGAAACCGGTCGGGCAGAGGTACAGATCCATGTCATCGCGTCTTTTTGGATTAACCAACGATCATTTTTTTATACATTGAAAATTGATTGAAGCTGTTTTTTATCCTAGATTAAGTGCATTACTTCTAATAAAGTTGAATTGTAAAAGGTTTTACATTATTGGCACTTATCTCTCGCTTTGGTATATATCATCGCCTCTGATGGTTTGAGACAAGAGGGATGTCGGTACGTCTATGTATGTATGATGTATTTTGTCCAAACACGAGATTTCTGATTTCAGCAAATATGTCATACACACATGGGTGGGTAAATGTTGATGCAAAGGAGCATCGATGTTTACAGGAGTACATGTCCACACAGCCATGTGCATCTATGGCCAGCTGTGCGCACCACCTATGGCTCCCTGGGAGTGGGAAAAGTCATCAGTTTTACACTAGAGCTCCCTTGTGTCTGCAAACATCTGTGTGCATGTACCCTTATTGTAGCTGCTGCTTTAACTAAACAGAGTTGCTGTTACATGACATGGAGGATCTTGTGATAATGAGTCTGTATCTATACCCAAAACATTTATTTTTTTAGTCTTGGATAAAGTGGGGAAGGATTAGAACTCCTATTGGATTTTACTGTTGTCAGAGGCTCCATTGGAGAGATTTCTTTGCTTCCTGTTTGGTAAAAAGGTTGATAACAGGACAAGGAGTGAAGGGAGATTTCTCTAACAAGAACACAGATAGAAGTAAAAATGCTTATTTATTTAGGGAATGCTGGCACCTCTGCAAGATTTTTTACTTCTGTCTGTATCCCCGTTGCAGATCTTTCCTCGCTTCCTGCTTGGTAAAATGTTGTCCCCTGAACAGAAAGTGACAGAGCCCCGAAAAGTAGGATTCTTTTTTTTTCAAATATAAATTTTTATTGTTTTTAGAGAAAAGTCAGGGAAGGTACAGCGCAATGATAACCATAACAGGAAATGTACATGGGTAATTACTTCGATAAAAGCCGGCTATCTGTCCGGCGTTTGAAACACATTACAGTAATATCAATAAGACTTGTGACAGCATTTTCAACGACATTGTTGTTAGACACACGGCACTAGTATCATGAGTTATTGAGTGAGAAATGTCACATTGTCTCCTTAATCAGAGATCCAGTTGAGCTGCCCGATTCCCGAACACTATTAAATCGGAAGAATCAGAAAAGATAAAGGAGGGGAAACACATAGGTTCCAGAGAAAGTAATTAAAGAAAGAGAGAGTTGGGGGGGGGGTTCTGAACCCGGAAGCGGTGGGCGTGTCACCACTTTAAGTATCTATCGGGCCTGTATCAATTTGCTTTTCAAGAGTCAAACTGGGACACACCATCGGATAGAATAAACATATTCCAGAGTCTCCATTCCTTAGAATGTTTTTCCTGTTTTTTTTGTGCCGTGAGGACTAGGTCTTCTAATTTTTTAATTTCCTCTACTCTGCGCAACCACAACCCAATAGACAGAGGTGTGCTTTTTTCCACATAAGGGGAATGCAGGATTTAGTGGCATTCAATAAATGTCACACTATTGATTTTTTTGTAGCTCTGTGCCGGGATCGTGGTAGCGTGGAGAAGAAGAAAAGCTGGATCATTATGAATCGTATGATCTGTACATTTCTGAGTAACCGTCCCAACTGTTGTCCAGAAATGTTGCAGCAGAGGGCAAGACCAAAAGGAGAAGCATCCCCTTGTCCATCTGGCATCTCCAGTATTTGTCTGTGGTGGTTAGGAAGTACTTGTGTAATAACTGAGGTGTATAGTACTACCTGGTCAAAATCTTATAGTTAGATTCTTGTATTTTTGTACAAATAGATGTTTAAGACCAGCCTCGTTTTGGATTTTAGGTGTTTACAAGTTTAAAACAGGTTTTTTTGCTAGAAAATTACTTAGAACCCCCAAACATTATATATTGTTTTTTTTCTAACATCCTAGAGAATACAATAGCGGTCATTGCAATACTTTTTTTTGCACCGTATTTGCGCAGCGGTCTTCTAAGCGCACTTTTTTTGAAAAAAATTCACTTTTTTGAAAAAAAAAATAAGACAACAGTAAAGTTAGCCCAATTTTTTTTTATATTGTGAAATATAATGTTACGCCAAGTAAAATGATACCCAACATGTCACGCTTCAAAATTGCGCCCGCTCGTGGAATAGCGTCAAACTTTTACCCTTAAAAATCTCCATAGGCGACGTTTAAAAAATTCTACAGATTGCATGTTTTGCGTTACAGAGGAGGTCTAGGGCTAGAATTATTGCTCTCACTCTACCGGTCACGGCGATACCTCACATGTGTGGTTTGACCACCGTTTTCATATGCGGGCGCTACTCACGTATGCGTTCGCTTCTGCGTGCGAGCTCGTCGGGACAGGGCGCTTTAAAAATTTTTTTTTTTTTTTTTATTATTTATTTTATTTTATTTTATTTATTTTTTCACTGTTTTAAAAAAAAAAAAAATTTGGATCACTTTTATTCCTATTACAAGGAATGTAAACATCCCTTGTAATAGAAAAAAGCATGACAGGTCCTCTTAAATATGAGATCTGGGGTCAAAAAGTCCTCAGATCTCATATTTAGACTAAAATGCAAAAAAAAAAAAAAAAAAGTCGTTTAAAAAATGACACTAAAAAAATTTGTGCCTTTAAGAGAGTGGGCGGAGCCGTCGTAATGACGCCGCTCCGGCCGTCACATGGTATGGAGATGGGTGGGCGCCATCTTGGCCTCACTTGTCTCCATACCTCAGCAGGGAAAGGACCCGATCGCCTCCGCCGCTACCGACGGCTCCGGACCACCATTATCTTATACAGAATCGCTCACTGTAAAGATGGATATCTCGGTTGTGGCAGCAGCTGCTGCCGTTACCGAGATATCCATCTTCAAAAAAATGACGTATATATACAGTGAGCGGGGCTGAAGTGGTTAAGGAGAACCTGATCATTTGTTTTTGGGCGTCTGTAAAAGAGCGCTGTAAGTCAGTCTCCCATTTCCGTTGGAAAGACAAGTGAGGTTTTTCAGATGGGGAGTTGAGCACAGCGTATGTTTTGGATAACACTTGAGGTAGGGCCCCCTCGTTACTACAGTAATCCTCAAAGGCCATCAGGGTATGGGTAAATTGAGCGGGATTGGCGATCGAATGCAGGAAATGGTGTAGTCGTATTGCTTTCCAGAACCGAAGTTAAAAGTGATCAGTGTCTCTATTGTGAAAAAAAAAAAGTGATCAGTGTCACTTATCAGTGATTGGATGGAAGGCCACTGATTGCCATCTAAGAAGTGCAAGGCGCAATCCCTACCTGCCGATAGAAGTGCCTCATACTCTGATTGTTCAAGTCCAGGGGGGAATGCAGTTTTACCCAGTATTGGGAAAAGAGGAGAGTCTCTAGTGGAGAGGGAAGTTGTAAGTATGATCGTTGAGCTTATGTGGAGAGTAGTGCCTGTTACAGGATGGGATGTCAGAGCAGGTAGCTGGTCATAGCACCATGCAGCCCCTTTCAACTAAACAATTGTCTGGGCTCGTTCTAGTTGCATCCAGAGTTTGGTCTTACCGTGTCGATTCCAGTCAATAATTCTCCCAAGGTGTACCGCCAAATAGTAATTCCGTAGATCTGGGAGAACTAACCCTCCATAGTGTTTAGGCAGTGTAAGGTAACATCTACATAACCGAGGTTTTGAGTGTGCCCATATGCTGAACCAGGAGTGGAGTCCCCTATTACACTCCTATAGCAGCAAACGGGTCTTGGTTAAGAGGTTAAGAGGTTAAGAGGTGGAAAATTAAGTTCAAAGGTTCGTGTCAAGCCACTCAGTATAAGGGTTCCTAAATATTTGAGGGCGAAGTCTGACCATTTGAATTTGAACTGGGATTGTAAGGAGCTCAGTCTATTTGGTGCTATATTGATCCCCATTGCTGCGGATTTATCAAAGTTAATTTTTAGGTTGGACAGATTTCTGTATCTTTCAAACTCTCTGAGGAGATTTGGCAGGGACACTACAGGGTTAGTTAATAAAAACAGGTCATCCGCATAAGCCGAGGTCTTGTATTGGGCATTACCTATAGTTTTTCCCGATATGTCTGGGTTTGAGCATTTGGTACACAAAAAGGGTTCTAAGGCTAGGGCAAAAAGAAGAGGTGAGAGCGGACATCCCTGTCTAGTACCATTTGTAAGGGAAGGGATCTGAAAGGACTCCATTAGCTTCAACCTGAGCCGTTGGTGCGGAGTAAATATTGGAAATCCTTTGCAACATTTTATGTCCCAGGCCAATGTGTTTAAGGACAGAAACTCCCAATTGACGCGGTCAAACGCTTTCTCAACATCTGTGCTGAGGAAGACGCACAGTGTTTTAGGTTTTGGTTACGGAGGCCACATAAAAAAGGTTGAGCACTTTGGTGGTATTATCTCTCGCCTCTCGTGAGTGGATAAAGCCCACCTGATCTAGATGGACTATATCCGGCAAGTGTTGAGTTAATCTGTTGGCCAATATCTTCGTAAAAAGCTTAAGGTCTATATTCAGAAGGGAAATGGGTCTATAGCTGCTGCATGCGGCTGGGTCCTTACCGTCTTCAGGTATAAGGGAGATGTGGGCTCTCAGGGTATCACTAGAAAAATGCACCCCTTCACTGAGGGCATTGAACAGCTTCACCATATAAGGGCCTAGAAGTGGTAGGAGGAATTGGTAATACTGTAGGGTGAACCCATCAGGACCTGGCGCTTTTGCCAGGTTTCATCCCTCCCACCACTTGTTGCAGTTCTTCTAGGGTGATATGGTTGTCCATCTCCGCACCTACCTCTGCAGTGAGTTGGGGAATGTGGGATGAGGCAATGTAGTCCATTGCTGATTCATTGGAAGACCGCACTGGGAGATTATATAAAGAAGAGTAGTAGTGCCTGAATTCCTGTGCAATCTGGGTAGGCATGACCCTTTTTTCCCTCGAGGGTGCTATGATTTGGGGTACATATGTATTAAGTCTGTGATTTCTAACTGCTTTAGCCAGTAGTTTCCCGCATTTATTGCCAGATTCATAGGTAAGCTTCTGGCAGAATTGTAATGCTGCTTTAGCTCTATAGTGTAGTAAATCCACTGTTTGCCTTCTAAGGGACAACAGTTCAGTTTCCAGTGAGGCTACAGGTTTGCAACATTTATGTTTAGATTCCACTTCATGTATCAATTTCTAAGGCATGGAGGATTACCCGTTCTAAAGTGTGTTTCCTGTATAAACGCCACATCATCGTGGGTTCTTTTAAGATCATTCTATAACATACAATGTTTTTCAGGTACATTTAGACCCTTTGCATTCAGCGAGAAAATGTTGATGGAATCCATTGTCTCCGGGTCTTAAGGGCAGGGCTTTTTTTCTCAGAGAATAGGTGCAGGAACTCCCCCTTATGAGTCACCCTTCGTCTCTGCCCCCTACCCACCTCCGAGGACTGTCTCTTGGCTCCACCCCCTACCCACCTCCAAGTACCGCTCCTTTTAGAGAGTACTGAACCAAGTATCATTTTGTGCTACAAAATTGTATGGAATTTGATAGACCCCACCCAAGCAGCAACAGACCCCACCACAGCAACAATAGATCCCCCCACACAAAACGACAAACCTCCCCCCAGCAACAATGGACCCCGTCGCAACAAAATCCCACCCCAGCAACAATAGATCCCCACAAAAAAATAGATCCCCCAGCAGTCAGCATCAATGGACCCTCCAGCACACCTTGCCATGGAATACATTTAGTGCTGGAGGTGCCAGAACTGCGTTCCCCCTGCGTTCCCGCTGGAAAAAATACCCTGCTTAAGGGGGGTGCAGGGGGGTAAAAAGAGAGGGAGAAGAAAGATTATAGAAGAGAGAGAAACAGGAAAAGGCGAGAGCAAAGGAGAGTAAGATCAGATCAGGAAGAATGAGAGTGGACAGTATGAACTGTCCTTCCTACTAATAAATGCAAAAAATATTTTTGCAAAGGAGCACACCCCGGCTATCAACAGGTGAGGTGCTTCAGCCTAATGGGGAAGAGGTTAGATCAGACCGAGAGGAGTCATCCGAGCCCTGTCCAGCCTCCCCAGCTTGAAAACATGAGACAAACATTTACTCTATAACAGAAGAGTACTAAGCAAGAAGTAAGTGCAACTCCAGTGTCATACATAAACTTTTGTAAACGAACAACCACAAACAGCTCTGTGAGCGTTAATTAAGAGGTGATCCCAAACAGTGCCCTGAATCTCCGTGCATGCTACTGTAATTTCTTCTGAATGCCCAGGGATGATAATAAGTGCCCCTCGGTACTCAGCAAGAAATGGGGTGTGCCTGTGGATCTCGAGCATGCATAGTTTGTCCCCTGACGGAGAAGGTCCCCACCCATGGTCTTGGACGTCTGGCCCAATTCCACCACGGGAACCGTGCTGATCCCTTCGCCCCCATACAGGAAGTAGCGATCACTCCACCGAAGCCGAGTGGACTCCCCCCCACACCTCTTACCAATCTGGAGCACTGAGGGGGGGATAGCTGGATTCTAAACTTTCCGTATTCTATGCAAAACTAAACAGAAGATACCTCATTTCGATTGTGACACCTGGCGCCAGATAAAACCATTTTATTTTGTGTTGGTTAAAGTGGGGAATAAGTAAGAACTCTGTTGGTTTAACCACACAGGAAGTGGGGAGGAAATCTCCTCAATGGGGGCATAGTCGGCAAAAAAAAAAATAACAAAGGTTCTAACCCTTCTTCACTACATCTAACACTAAAATTATTCTTTTAGCAAGCATTCAACTTTAACTTGAAGCAAATAAACCTGTGCTTGGTATGTTCTGTTCAAATGCGTTTATTACTTACTGAGTAAACTGAAGATTTGCACCTCAGTATACTATACATTTCTCATTACAAATGAATAATCTCTAGCTAAAGAGATTATTAGTCCAGCTAAATGCAGTGTGCATATACCCTGATCATATCACTTCACAGTTATATTGCATATATTACTATACTGTAATCCCACAACGTCTGGATTTTATACTTTAAAGGGAAACTCTGTTGATCTTTAATCCATATGATTTTAACATTTTTGAAAGGTTATACATTTATAAATATTCATTTTATTTTTTTAATGTCTATAAAGGCCTTATTGTAAAAATCATAATTTAAAACAGGGTGTTTCCATGTGTGCAGCGCATGCTGGGTTGCCTATAAGAGAGCTCCGCAGCAGAGCTGCATTTGTTGACTTTTGCAGACTAAAGTGTGAATGTAACCTGAGATTCTGATGTCAGGTCTTCAGTCACAGCACAGCAGTGAACCAGCTACTCAAAATGCTAGATTATCACTAAGGATGAGCTCCGGCGTGTTCGCACACCCACGTGCAGAGTCCGCCAGGAAGTCGGCACTGCACTGCGCTAATCACAGGCAGTGAGACATTTTCTGATCTCTGCAGCCGCGCATCGGGACAATGTCTCACTGCCTGTGATTAGCGCAGTGCAGTGCCCACTTCCTGGTGGGCTCTGCACGTGGGCTGTGTGAACACGCCGGAGCTCATCCTTAATTATCACTAGACTCACACTCAGTGTTGCCAACCCCGCAAAGTAAAATTTACTGGCAGAACGCCAAAATTTACAAACGGCACCAATTTTTGACTGACAAACAATCATGACATTTACTGACAGAGCCACATTATTTACTGACACTGCAAAAAAAGTACTTAAAATTTTTGTTTTCAGTGCTAATCAGTGCAAATATCATTTTTTTAACTATAAACATGTAGCTAGTGCTATCAGCAATGAGTTTAAGTTAAACAAAAGTCAAAAAACATATTTATCCATTTACAGTTGTGTTCATAAGTTTACATACCCTGGCAGAATTTATGATTTCTTGGCCATTTTATAGAGAATATGAATGATAACACAAAAACTTTTCTTTCACTCATGGTTAGTGTTTGGATGAAGCCATTTATTATCAATCAACTGTGTTTACTCTTGTTAACCACTTGAGCCTCTTTCTGAGATTTGTTGTTTAGAAGTTAAAAACATTTTTTTTGCTAGAAAATTACTTAGAACCCCCAAACATTATACATTTTTCTCTAACACCCTAGACAATAAAAAGGGGGTCGTTGTAATACTTTCATTCACACAGTATTTGCGCAGCGGTCTTACAAGCGCACTTTTTTTGGAAAAAATACACTTTTTTGTGTTTTTTAAAAATAAGACTACAGTAAAGTTAGGCCAATTTTGTTTTAATATTGTGAAAGATAATGTTACGCCGAGTAAATTGATACCCAACATGTCACACTTCCCGCTCGTGAAATGGCGACAAACTTTTACCCTTAAAAATCTCCATAGGCGACATTTAAAAAATTCTACAGGTTGCATTTTTTTAGTTACAGAGGAGGTCTAGGGCTAGAATTATTGCTCTCACTCTACCAATCGTGGTGATACCTCACATGTGTGGTTTGAACACCGTTTTCATATGCGGACGCTACTTACGTATGCGTTCGCTTCTGCGCGTGAGTTCGGCGGGACGGGGCACATTGAAAAAAAAAATTTTTCTTATTTATTTTACCTTTTATTTTTTATTTGTACACTGTTCTTTAAAAAAAATGGTGTCACTTTTATTCCTATTACAAGGAATGTAAACATCCCTTGTAATAGAAAAAAAGCATGACAGGATCTCTTAAATATGAGATCTGGGGTCAAAAAGACCTCAGATCTCATATTTACACTAAAATGTAATAAAAAAATAAATAAATAAATAAATTAATAAAATTTTGTCATTTGGAAAAAAAATAAATAAATGTCCCTTTAAGAGCTATGGGCGGAAGTGACATTTTGACGTCGCTCCTGCCTTGCAATGGTATGGAGACGGGTGGGGGCCATCCTCCCCTCACTCATCTCCATACCCAGGAAGGACAAGCATCCAATCGCCTCCGCCGCTAGCTAGAGCTGCACGATTCTGGCTAAAATGAGAATCATGATTTTTTTGCTTAGAAGATAGACCACGATTCTTGCGGCGTAACATCATCTTTCACATTAAAACGAAAAAATTGGGCTAATGTTACTGTTTCTTTTTTTTTTTTTATTCATTGAAGTGTATTTTTTCCCAAAAAATTGCGTTTGAAAGACCGCTGGGCAAATACAGTGTGACATCAAATATTGCAGCAATTGACATTTTATTCCCTAGGGTCTCTACTAAAATATATATAATGTTTGGGGGTTCCAAGTAATTTTCTAGCAAAAAATATTGATTTTACCTTAAGAAACAAGCTTCAGAAAAAGATTTAGACTTTAAGTGGTTAAACTTCCTGCATTTACACGTTGTTTAAAAACTTGGCAGACTGCCTGGATTTTTTTTCTTTACACACAGACGTTTCCCTTTGATCTAAGAAGGAAGTTAGTTACAATGTTTAATTTTAAAAACTTGGCAGACTGCCCGATGTTTTCTTTTGACAGCTGAGTGAGCAGATAAGTCTCTCCACTTGTTATATGAAAGAATCGGCAAACTCTGCAATAGAGGTCGTCAGAGGGGTTGAATCAAGATCACGATTTTTTAACTATTAATTGTGCAGCTCTACCGCTAGCCCTCCTAAGAGGATACCAGAGTTATGGCCGCTAGCTGCTGCCATAACAAAGATATGGTTTTGGTATTGGTTTTTCCTTTGGATTTATCCTTGGCCTTGTTTGTACCTGTTGTTAGCCTTCCAATGCTTCTTACTGCGATAGCCAGTTATAGATGGGAGCAAGAGGCGTCATTTTTGTATCACAGTCAGGTTTTTGGTCAGGCAACGGACTGACACCTTTGCAGCCATTGTGCTATTTGCTGGGTGTTCAGTGTGCCCCTGTACCTTTAAGAAGGGGTGGCTCTCCTTCAGTCCACCTGCTCTCACCTACCCATCAGAATGCATGTGCCTCCACTGTGGGGACACTTATAAGTTAGTGTTAGGTACCACAGATACCAGGGTGCCTTGACGAGGCTCTGTGGCTTACGCATGCATTTGCAAATGTGTGCAGACTAAACCCCTGCTTTTAATGCATACTGTTAGACAGGTTTATTTGGTTGTCTGCGAGCTGGTGGTAAGTTAAGCTTGTTTTTTTCCCTTGGGTTTATCCTTGGCCTTGTTTGTACATAACAAAGATATCCCTCTTCAACGTTAGGACGTATATCGAGATGCGGCAGTCTGGAAGTGGTTAAAATGTACAAATATTTGTTATTTATTAACTCAATACAGGTTAAGCTTTTATATTTAGTAGGAATTTAGCAGGAATGTAGTAAAATTTGCTGTGTTTGTATCCGCTAATAATGATTTTAGAATTTTTTTCTGCTAATAATGATTTTAGTGTATTTTTAGCAAAAATACTGCTTTGGTAAACATTTGCGCAAATATCGTGGGGGCCTTAAAAATCAGTAGCACCTTCTTTTTATTCTGCTGATCCTATGCTTTCAGAAAATATATGGTTTGGGGGGGTCTTTAACTATTTCAGCAACAGAAGAATTTGCCCCCTTAATGACCAGAGCATTTTTTGAGATACGGTACTGCGTCATTTTAACTAACAATTGCGCGGTCGTGCAACGCTGTACGCAAACAAAATTGACGTTCTTTTTTCCCCACAAATAGAGATTTCTTTTTTGATATTTGATCACCTCTGCGTTTTTTTTTTTTGCGTAATAAACAAAAGAAGAGCGACAATTTTGAAAAAAAAAGATTTTTTTTAACTTTTTGCTATGATAAATATCCCCAAGTTTTTTTTTTTAAAAAAAGAGTATTTTTTCCTCAGTTTAGGCCAATATGTATTCTTCTACATATTTTTGGTAATAAAAATTGCAATAAGCGTATATTGATTGGTTTGCGCAAAAGTTATAGCGTCTACAAAATAGGGGATAGATTTATGCCATTTTTATTATTATTATTATTTTTTTACTAGTAATGGCGGCAATCTGCAATTTTTATCGGGACTGCGACATTATGGCGGACACATCGGACACTTTTGACACATTTTTGAAACCATTGACAATTATACAGCGATCAGTGCTATAAAAATGCACTGATTACTGTGTAAATGTCACTGGCAGGGAAGGGGTTACCACTAGGGGGCAATCAAGGGGTTAACTGTGTTTCCTGACTGTGTGTTCTAACTGTGGGGGGACGGGACTGACTATAGGAGATCACAGATCGTGGTTTCTAGCTATTAGGAACTCACGATCTGCCTCTCCTCACAGAACAGGGATTTGTGTGTTTACACACACACGCCCCTGTTCTGCCACTCGTGCCCGCAATTGCTTGCCGCCACTGTCCACAAGCATCGTGCCCCCCCCACGCAATGCAGCGGGCGTGAGCACTTGCTATCCCACCTAAAGGAGCCGATGTACAGCTACGATGGTTCGCGGGATCGTGCCGACCTGCCGCAGTATAATGACAGCGGCTAGTCAGCAAGTGGTTAAAAACGACTTCACTTCACTACCTCTGTCTACTTCATTATTTCTCCAGATTTAAAATTAACAGACTCAAACTGAAACACATATTCTTATGGATTTGCAGAAGGCTGCCCTGAACATGACTGGTCACTGCCAGATATAGAAAGTACCAAGGAAGGCTATATTCTAATTGACTGCATGAAAACATTACTCCCTGCATCTACTTTGGTGGTATGTACATTAAATTCACGTTTAAATGATTACTGTCATAACATAATACTACTTCTTGCTTCATACATGAATTTCTAGTACAAAGCTTTTAAAGTCATTTTCACAAGCACTTAAGTGCCTAGAATACCCCCAAGACACAATAACAGGGACGACACACTGCCCGGAGATAGTGTTCTTTTAAACGTTAGAACTTTAGTAAGAGATGGGGCTATATCTCTGAGAATGAGCGATCCTGTCTCTGAAGACAACTCCCTAGTGACAAGATCACTAAGGTTCAAGAAAGGAAGGGTGACCCCTGTAAGTTGCACATCTATGGTGTCCTGCTGCAATAGAGTGGCAAACTCAGCCTGGACTCTAACCAGGCCCCAACGCATTTCACTCCGCTGCCCGGAGCTTAGCCATGACTTAGTCCCCATGACTAAGCTCCGTGGGCGGAGTGAAATGTGTTGGGAACGTGGCCTGGTCGGAGTCCAGGCTGAGATTGCCACTCCATTCATTGCAGCAGGACAACATAGATGTGCAACTTCCAGGGGGTCACCCTTTCTTTTCTTGAACCTTTGCAGGAGCCAGGACGGGCTCCATTCCCTGTCAGCACTCTAGCAGCAGCTGCGGATGCACGGTCTACATATCACCACTCAACCCCCCCCCCCCCCCTTTATCGAGCCTGATAGTATTCTGACAGGATGCATCTTTAATAGCACTTTTAAAAAAAAAAACACAGAGACCAGTAATACATTCATCTTTTTTACTCTTCAAAGATGTCACCATTTTTAAGCAGAAAATAGTGTTTATGGATTTAAAGCATTTACCCCAACCTGCCTGCTGTACTGCCTGCTGTACCATGTACTTGAAATCCTCCATTCAATCATCCACCTCGCTTGTGTGGATGGGGGAATCTTTTTTTCTTTTTTTTGACTGCTGGTTGAACAAAAAAAAAAAAAAAAGATGAACTACAATTAAGGGGCATATAGGGATTTTTGGGGTTGATTTACTAAAGTGGACAAAAAAAGTTACGCTAATCAATGTGAAAAACGAGAAACCAAAACAAAACAGCTACGTGCTGACGTGATCACTAGGGATGGGCAGAACAGCCCCGTGTTCGGTTCCCACCAGACCCGAATAACGAACCCTATTAAAGTCAATAGGACCCGAATGTCAAAAATCAAAAGTGCCCATTTTGAAGGCTTATATTCAAGTAATTGGGCATACAATGGTTATAGGGGTCTGGGTCCTGCCCTTGGGGACATGTATCAATGAAAAAAAGTTTGTGAAAAACGTAATTTTTAAATGAGCAGTGATTTTTTTTTTTTTTTTTAAAGTGAAAGCCTAAAAATTAAAAATTCCTTCTAATATAGTTCCTGGGAGGTCCCCTTAGTCTACCTGTAAAGGGGGGGTCCCCTTAGTCTATCTGTACCATGTCTAGAATCTGCTGCAGCAATAACTGCATTTATAAAGCCAAAAAAAATTACATTTTCCCTGCAAGCTGCCTTTATTTTGCTCAGCAACAGCTGGGGAGCCAGTGTGTATGATGAGGCCACAATGTAGTGCACTGGGAACAAGATTAGAGATTTATTTTAAATATTCTGGTGTCACTTTGACTTTGTATAGAAGTAACAGGTGCAGAAAAATTACTCTTTTGGTGTCGGGGGCGCCTTCCCACCATAACCCTATAGAGGTGATCTTGATAAAGGCAAAAAAAATTGCAATGATATGCATATGGTTGGTGTTTTTGCTACGTTTGATGAGCCTGAGACACAGTTTGCAGATAGCAACAGTGCAATCTGCTGCAGATTTGCTGAAAAAGGCGCAAACAGCTGAGCTTTGGGGGGTGGGGTGGGAGATAACAGCTGCAGAATGTGATGGAATAGGGTGGCTGCTTTTTACTCTTTCTTGATGTCGGCCTCCTTGGGGTTGTGCCGCCTCACCTTCAGTTTCCTCCTCTGCTCTATCTTGCACCCAAGTCGTATCAGTGACTCATCATCATCATCATCTCCATCTCCTCCATCTTCATCATTACCACTGGAGACAACATGGCAATGCGCTGCGGCTTGGGGAACATGAATGCCAATTTGTCTACCAGTGTTCCTCCCTCTCTCAAGGCTCATGTTCCTGTCATCCCCAACCTCAGAACCAACATCTGAATCCAGTAATGGCTGGGCATCATCAAGGAGCAAGTGGCTGACGCTGTGGTCAAATAACTCAGCTGACTCTTCAATGGCTGATGTTGGGGCTATGGCAGGAATAGATGTGGACAAGGAAGCAGGTTTAACCACTCTGGCAACTGCAGGGGACTGCAGACTTGTCTCTGCTTGCGTGACAGAGGATGAGGAGGATGAGGACGGTTTAGTGAGCCAGTCCACCACCTCCTCTGCATGCTGTGGCTGGATAGCACGGACAAACTCACTAAACAGAGGAAATGATGCCCTGCCTGAGGATTGACCACCACATCCACCTTTGCCTGCGGACACATTTGTTGCTGGCCCCCTTAGAGTGTCAAGGGAATGTCTACCTCTTCTTGTTGTCCTTCCAGACATTATTGGGAGGGAGGGGGCGGTGCTTATAAGCAAACATAAAGAAGAAGTTGAAATCTGTACGTAGATGCACTTTAACCACTTGCTTACAGGGCACTTAAACCCCCCTTCTATCCAGACCAATTTTCAGCTTTCAGCGCTGACGCACTTTGAATGACAATTGCGCGGTCATACAACACTGTACCCAAATGAAATTTTTATCATTTGTTCACCACAAATAGAGCTTTCTTTTGGTGGTATTTGATCACTTCTGCGGTTTTTACTTTTTGTTAAATTTTTGAATTTTTAAAAAAAAAATTTTTCTTTTTTTATATTTTGTTATAAAAAATTTAAAACGGGTAATTTTTCTCCTTCATTGATGTACGCTGATGAGGCGGCAGTGATGGGCACTGATAGGCAGCAGTGATGGGCACTGATGGGTGGCAGTGATGGGCAGCACTGGCATGTGGCACTGATTGGCACTACAGGTGGGCATTGGTAGGTGGCACTTGTTGGCATTGATAGGTGGCACTTGTGGGCACTGTTAGGTGGCACTGTGGGCACTGTTAGGTGGCACTTTTAGGTGGCACTGATGAGGCAGATGTTGTGCTTCAACTTCGGGACCGATGTCCCTGACACCTGAGCCAGTGATCGGCTTTTTTCTCTACTCGCGCTGTCAGCGTGAGTAAAAAAAAAGCCGATTACCGATCTTTTGTTTACATCATGTGATCAGCTGTCATTGGCTGACAGCTGATCACATGGTAAGGGGCCGGGACCGGCCCCTTACTCGGATCGGTGATCAGCCGAGTCTCAGTGACTCGGTGACTCAGGGAGCGTACACAGGGGAGGCCTCCCGGGAATGCAGGTCCGCGCTGTGGCCGTCATCCGGCCATAGCGCGGATGTCTAGTGGTTAATCAATGTAAAGAGGTGTTTGGTGCACTTTAATTTGAGTACTCACACTACACAAACACACTCCACAGATACACTATAATATACTGCAATATAATGCGCCAAACGTACAGTGACGCACAGAACTATATGGCGTTAAACTGGCAGTAACGCACACAAAACTATATGGCATTAAACTGGCAGTAACGCACACAGAACTATATGGCGTTAAACTGGCAGTAATGCACACAGAACTACATGGCGTTAAACTGACAGTAACGCACACAGAACTATATGATGTTAAACTGGCAGTAATGCACACAGAAGTAAATGGCATTTAACTGGCAGTAACGCAATCAAATAGACAGTGTTCAAGCTGAACTGTCCCTACTCTAGCTATACACTAGAGCTGCAAGATTCTGGCCAAAATGAGAATCACGATTTTTTTGCGTAGGATAAAAAGATCACGATTCTCGTGACGTAAAATCTTTCACATTATCCCCAAAAAATTGGGCTAACTTTACTGGTTAGTTTTAGTTTTAGTTAGTTTAGTTTTTAATTCATTAAAGCAGGGCTTTTTTTCAGGGGGAACTTGGTGGAACTTAGTTCCACCACCTCTGGCTCAGACCCTTTGGTGCCTGCTCACCACAATCACTTGTAAACACAGAAGTCTGGTTTCTATGTTTACAAGTGACAGCTCTGCACTCTGTATGTAATGCAATCCTGGCATTTAATGCCTCTTTAAGACCCTTCTACTGTTTGTGAAATTTGACTGACTGCACCCACTATTTGATGTGATTTGGAGGGTGTGTGTAGGGGGAGGGGTTTCATGGTTAAGTTCCAGCACCTATTGTTTGAGAAAAAAAGCCCTGCATTAAAGTAATTTATTCCAAAAAAAATTCATTTGAAAGACCGCTGCGCAAATACAGTGTGACATAAAATATTGCAACAACCACCATTTTATTCTCTAGGGTCTCTACTAAAAATATATATATAATGTTTGGGGGTTCTAAGTAATTTTCTAGCAAAAAAAAAATGACAAATGTCAGAAAAAGGTTTAGTGTTTAAGTGGTAAACTTTCCTCACTTACACAGAAGTCTATGTCATTGACAAATTGTTACAATGTTTCTAGTTAAGTTCACTGATAAAGAATTTTCTGATTCTTGGCAGACTGCCCGATTTTTCTCTTCCTTTCTTTTGATGGCTGTGGCTTCAGAAGAGCAGAAAGAATTTTTTGCATAGCAAGAATCGTGAAACGCTTTTTTCAAGATCCAAAGGGGAAAAAATTGCAATAACGATTCTTGACGATTAATTGTGCAGCTCTACTATACATTATTGTAAAGATTACTGACTAGGGATGAGCTTTTTGTTCGGGTCGAACATGAGTTCAACTCGAACATTGGCTGTTCGCCCGTTCGTCGAAAACCGAACATTATGGGCCGTTCGCGCCAAATTCGAACGGCGCGTAATACAGCATCATACAGCAATGCACTGCGGGAGTGCAGTGCATTGCTGTATGATGACTGGCCACCATGACCTGCATGCTTTGGCCAATCACAGCGCCCTCAGCTAAGAGAGCCATAATTGGCCAAAGGCAGGGTGCCTTTCGCCAATCTTGGCTCAGGGGGACTAAGTCCACGCCCACACTATATAAGGCTGACTGCACGGCCTCGTGTAGTGTGTCGTTGCCGGCGTGTACAGAGAGTGTCATTTAGATTGAGTAGGCAGGAAGATTATTCAGTTATCTGCAGTGTATTTCATATTATATATATATATATATATATATATATATATATATATATATATATATATATATATATCCACTGCAGTTTAGCTAGATCATACTGCAGTCCATTCCTGGTGGTGTACTGTTTCTACTATACTTCTGGCAGGCAGGTGATTCCGTTAGCTGCAGTGTATTTCATATATATACAGTCAGTCTAGTATATACATATATATATCCACTGCATACAGTTTAGCTAGATCTCACTGCAATCCGTTCCTGGTGGTGTACTGTTTCTACAATACTTCTGTCAGGCAGGTGATTCAGTTAGCTGCAGTTTATTTCATATACAGTCACTCTAGTATATATATATATATATATCCACTGCATACAGTTTAGCTAGATCTCACTGCAGTACATTCCTGGTGGTATACTGTTTCTATGATACTTCTGGCAGGCAGGTGATTCAGTTAGCTGCAGTGTATTTCATATACAGTCACTCTAGTATATATATCCACTGCATACAGTTTAGCTAGATCTCACTGCAGTCCGTTCCTGGTGGTGTACTGTTTCTACTATACTTGTGGCAGGCAGATGATTCAGTTAGCTGCAGTGTATTTCATATTTTATATATATATATATATATATATATATATATATATATATATATATATATATATATATATATATATATATATATACATATATATATATAGTCAGTCTAGTATATATATATATATATATATATATATTACACTGCATACAATTTAGGTAGATCTCACTGCAATCCGTTCCTCCTGGTGGTGTACTGTTTCTACTATACTTCTGGCAGGCAGGTGATTCAGTTAGCTGCAGTGTATTTCATATATATATATATATAGTCAGTCTAGTATATGTATGTATGTATATATATATATATATATATATATATATATATATATACACACACATATATATATATCCACTGCATACAGTTTAGCTAGATTTCACTGCGGTCTGTTCCTGGTGTACTGTTTCTAATATACTTCAGGCAGGCAGGTGATTCAGTGATCTGCAGTGCATAAAATATATATACAGTCTCCTACATATATATAGCCACTGCATTCTAGTCTAGCCAAGCCTATATCTGACTGCAGTAACAAAAAAGACTAAAGGTCAAAAGAGATTCTTCAAAGAGGAACACTCAGGTCTTAAAAAGATACAAATCAGTATGCTTTATTAAATGCTATAAATTCCGAACAAGTGATACATGTAAGAATACATTTTCCTCCACCAGTATTAAAAATAAAAATATTTGCCAGAACAGACACACCATTAACACGCTCCTCATTCACTCCAGTTTACCCAAAATGATGGCAAAAAAGCCCCAGTTCTGTTCCCGGGCTGTATAATTATGGACTTCTTCTAAATAAGTAAAAAGGGGAATATGTGCCGGGCAGTCTCTATATATAAAAAAAAGATGTAATGAAAATGTAGCAGATTTCCCACGTTGCGGCCGTTTTGGTGATCAAGGAAAACAAATAATCCTTGTATATTCCTATACAACGTGATTAGGTGACGGTATACCGTATACCCATGTAAGGGGAAAATGTTCTTGAGAGTCTACAATTGCATCGTGACATGTATGTGGCCAGATGGATGATCACATCGGTTCTATGGGAGAGATTCTCAAATAAAATGAAGGATCTGCTTGTCTCACCTGATTGTGGTCATCCGCTCCATAGATGGGCAGTACCTCAAAAGTGGGATCCCTGGGTGATCTGGAGAAAGTAGATGTCCTCCCGATGTGTTAGTATAGCTGGTGTTTTTCTGTATCCTAAGATCTGGTCATTGTTGAAACAGCCTGTAATGCTTCGCTGAGCTATAGCTCCACACTGCTCAATGAACACTACCAAAGGGACAGGCTGAGCCTTGCAGCCCTGCAGCACTAGGAGCGGAGCATCAGTGGACAGGCTTTAAGCGGAAGTCGAAACAGTCTTGACCATGAAGGATATCCTGGATAGTGGAAACTCCACAGCAGATATGTCTGGCTCAGAATTAGTCTATAAGTAGGCTTACATATAGAAGCACAGAGTCCGAGTAATGTAATCACCGAGAATCATCCGTGAAACCGTAATGAGGGAATAGCTGGAAGGTGGGAGATGGTAAGGAAATCATTTCCAGATGGTTGCTGTGTATGTGGGGGCGTCCAGCTGACGCGTTTCAATCGTTAAACGATTTTCTTCAGAGCTAGATGTGTTCTGGGTCCTGCAAGGCTAAATACCAAGGTAATTGGTTTAAGTGGCTACTTGGAGAACCTGACAGACTGCCCACATTTTAAAACTTAACCCTAAGGGCTCAACATAGCTGTGTGTAAAACAAAAAGGTATCCCAAACACCCAGGGAATATACACACATACACTAAACCACACATTGAACCCTTCCAAAATAGATGGAAGGAAAAAAAACTATCATCAAGACCCTAAAAATGAAGGAAAATACAAAAATGAACATGGTAATGGAATAGAACTTTGGACTTCAACAATACATATTGTAGGGAATTTCGGCTTCTAAGACCACCCAGGTATGTTCAGGTAATGCAGGAAGACCTCCGTAGACCCCCAGGCCTGGAGATATCAATAATGTGACACAGGAGACAGGTTTGCTTGTCCACTTTAAAGATATCTAATTGCAATGCACAAAATTACAGTATTTATGCAGTTGAGGGGATGGGAGGAGTTTTACTAAACTTATACGTGTCAGAGAAATGAAAATAGGTTCAGTTAATATTGACCTATTAGCTGGTGTTATAAGACAAAATCTTGCATCACTTTCACTATAAGAGTATATATGTATTCTTACACAGATGTTGAGAAATGAATTTATCTTATCTAGAACAAACACAAGCTAGGACAAACTCCACATTCTAGCTATATTTAAATGTATATATAACCCTGAGAAGACATTTCTATAGATTACAGCTTAAACATGATGTGGATTTCAGTTGAAACTCATATTTGAGTTTTTTCAATTTTCCTGTAAAACATAGGATGGTGTCTTAGAATTAAAATGGAGTCCCTCATGATATGGGCTATGTTCTTTACAATCCCCTCTTTGAGACATTATTATATGGCTCACTACCTTTCACAGTTATGTAATTTTTCTTCTATCATAATACATACTGAGATAAATTCTATTCGCAGCAGCAGGATCAGAGGTTCGGGATGCCTTAACAATTATGCACATTATAAGCTTATAACAGGCATATAGGAACAAAACAAAAAGAATAATCATAATTATAGTTATGGCAGCACTTTTTATCCATGCCAATATTCCTACCCCGGAATCCCGGAACTTAGGTTTGCAAAAGGATCCCATGTCTTAGCAATGTTTCTAGCTTCATCTTGTAATTTGCTTACTTCTTTCCGGTGTTGTGCAATTATATCATAATAATCTGGTACCTCAATGCTTGTGTTATGAAACCAGGTACAGCACTCATAATCTTCTGTGTTTTCACATAACCCAGTTAAAGCAGCACTCATGCTTTCTATGGCTAACTCGTGTAGTTCTAATTGTTTTCTAATTGCCCTAGTTTCTATATTTAATTTAGTAATATCATCAGAATTCTTTTCCATTATTTCATCAATGATTCCAGTGTAATTATTCAATCTTTTCATTAAGTCTATTCCCCACCCAGTCCATGAAGGGAACCAAGCCCATGCCATATCTTTTTCAAGAAATAACTCCCTTTTATTGCGGTGTTTGAGGGGGTACCTAGGATGCATGCTAGCTTCAAGGAGGTGTCTTCCCTTGCTATCTCCTACTACGCCCATGATGGGGTCTAGGGATGCAAGATAACACCATCCTTGGGGTTCAGTGGGGATCCAAGGGTGACAGATTTTTCCACAACAAATATAAATACTGTTTCCTAGAGCTAAGGATCGTTTGTTGAATATTGTCATCATTTCATCAGAAAAATGGGAAAAAGTTAAACTCAACAATAATTGTCCTACAGTGGAAGTGGAACTGGAGTTAAGAAAGTTTATTAGAGTGGTGTTTAGGGCAGGTTCTGAAGTATGAAAGAAAGGGCTTTTTAACTGAAGTCATTGAAAAGTTAATATTAGCTTGTTGGCAAACTTCAGCTCCGTTTGTGGAGTTTCCCAACCTAAAACACCAGTCTGGGGAATGACTTCTACCAGTAATTTGGAAAGTAAGGGTATTATTTGAAAGTGTTCTTATGACATCTGTAAGGACGACAGGAGGTGTGCCATTAAGGAGTGGGGTGAAGTTTAGAGGTACTGCCATTAAGGGGATTCTAGCAGTGCTAGGATGGAGTTTACTACATATCCAACATTTTTCAAATCCCGATTTCTGGGCGTAGCTATATTTAAACTTCAACAATAACATTTTATCTGTAAAACTTTCTGAGTTTTCATTTCTCTTGTGTCTGTCATGTGTATTATTCTGTTGTAGAGTGTTAGAGGCCCCACAAATACCCTTTATGAGTCCCAAATCTTCAGAATGATAAATACAGTTAGTTATCAGCCAAGTTGGCAGAAACACAATCAGGGCAGCCCAGCATAGAAGGCACAAGGCCTTCCCAGAAGTCTGTGGTGAAATAAGCGACGTCATCTTGTTCAGAGTCTTGACCACCTGCTCCACTCAGTGTTCGAGGATTTATATCACCTGCTTCACCTCTCTGTGCTTTATCTTTGCCTTGCTTCTTAGGGTCCTGGTTGAACTTCTTTACGCGACTTGCATGAATCCAGGCCTGTTGTCCTTCTACCAAAATAGCTGTGCGGGTGACTGTGATCACTGTGGTTGGGGGTCCGAAGGGATACTCTTGTTTCTTGGTGCGGTTCAATCTCTGGACCACCACGGTGTCACCCACCTGCAAAGGGTGTGTAGGTTCCTGTGAAGAAGAAGGAGAGGTGCGAGCAACATTCCTTTCAACTTTATCCAAAGTTTCCCTAAGTTTTTTTACATATTCTTCCTGAATAAGATCTAGGTCCCCTCTTTCTAACATAAGTGGCTGTCTGGCCCATGGGGTGGGGAATGGCCTACCCATTAAGACTTCAAAAGGAGAGTATCCTGTCTTTTTAGAGGGTGTCATTCTTACCTCGGCTAGTACAGCTGGTAGGACCTCCTTCCAATTTGCATATGTACCTCCAGTGGCCTTCCTGATCTTATCTTTAATGGTTCTGTTCATCCTTTCCACTATACCTGAACTCTGGAGGTGGTAAGGAATATGAAACTTCCATTCTATTTTCAGTGTTTTTACCAGGTCTTGACAAACTTTGGCCATTTGGCCACAAATGCAGGACCATTGTCAGAGTTGATCTGTAGTGGGCAACCCCACCTTGGGATAATTTCTTGTATCAGAATCCTCACTACTGTTTGTGCATCTTCCTTTGTAGTTACAAACAGTTCTATCCATCTTGAGAACATGTCCACTATTATTAGCAAATATTCCTGTCTTTTACCTAGTTTGGGCATGTGTGTAAAATCTATCTGCAGATGAGTGAATGGTGTAGATGGATATATCAGATGTTCGTGTTTTGCTTTGTGAGGGTTGCTAGGGTTATTCCGAATGCATGTGATGCATCTGGAAACATATGCCTTAACGAGTGAGGGAAGACCTGGAATGTAAAAATCCTTATCCAAAAGTTCACATGTGACTTTCCACCCTCTGTGACCTATCCCATGGTATTGTGAAATAAAAATGGGTGCACTGGCTACAGGGATACATGTTCTCCCCTCTTTGCAGACAAGGTCAGTTTCTGGGTTTGTCTGCACACCTATTGAGTTCCATTGCTGGATGTCTTGATCTGTGGCATATGCTTGGAGATCACGCAATGTTTGATCCAAAAGGGGAATTTCTGGTGAGAGTAATGGCATTTGTATGTTTGCAGGCTGTGTGGATGCTGCTTTTCTTGCTGCTTTGTCAGCTAGGGCGTTGCCTTTGGCTATGTCATCCCGTTTCCCTGTATGTGACCTACAGTGTATTATAGCTATGGACCTTGGTAATTGTATAGCTTCTAACAGACTTGTGACAAGCATGGAATGTGAGATGGATTTACCATCTGCTGCTATGTAGCCCCGCCTTTTCCATATGACTCCAAAATCATGCGCATCACCGTAAGCGTACTTGGAGTCTGTGTAAATGTTTACATCCTGCCCTTCAAAAATCTGACAAGCTCTAGTAAGGGCTATAAGTTCTGCAGCTTGTGCTGATTGGAATGGGACAGGGTTTGCTTCCAGTATTTTATCAGGCAGCTGAACAACAGCATACCCTACATGGTATGTGTTATCATTTAGTCTTGAACAAGACTCATCCACAAAGACATTCTGTGCTCCAGGGAGAGCAGTTGAAGACATGTCTGGTCTCCGGGATGTGTCTTGGTGGATAAGGTCCATGCATTCATGTTGAGGCACTACCTCATCTTCTTCACCTTTCAAGCCTAGCAAGGCATTCAGGATTGGAGCTGGGCCAGAAGTGGGAGAGGCATATTTTATCTGAAGTTTTGGGTTACAAAGTAAAATTACTTCATAACCGCTCAGCCTCTGGGCTGACATGTGCTGGGTATGGATATTCTTTAGTAGAATGGATACATTGTGAGTGGTGTGTAGTGTGGTGGCATGTCCTAGAGTGAATGTTGTAGCCATTTTCACCACCATTGCACAGGATGCCAGAGCTCTGAGACACGCCGGCATGCAAAAAAATGCAATAGGGCGGAGTTTAGCCCCATGCTCCTGAGCCAGGACCCCCGCCATTGTTTTACAGTTGTCCCTTGCAAACAAGTGAAACATTTTACCATATTCAGGTAGTCCAAGTCCAGGACCTGTGACCATTGCAGTTTTAAGATACACAAAAGCATTGTACATTTCATCATTCCATTTCACACAATCTGGCATGTCAGTACCTGTGGCTTGCCTCAGGAGATTATCATAGTAGGAACAATCAGGTATCCATTGGCGGCAGTAACCAATCATTCCAAGAAAGGATAGCATGTCCTTCTTAGTAAGTGGGGGGGGCAGACTCACGAGAGCCGCAGCTCTCTTGTGACTGATTTTCCTTTCTCCTTTGGAGAGTACAAAACCAAGGTATTCAACATTTTCCCGGCACCATTGTAGCTTTTTCTTAGAATCCTTGTGACCATTGTCTGCTAACCAATGTAACAGATCTAAACCATAATTTTTACATGCTTTCTGGCTTGGACTACACAACAACAAATCATCAACATATTGAAGTAGGACGGAACCATGGCGGGGTATCCAAGACCGCAGGGTTGCTTGGAGGGCCACTGTGTATACTACAGGGGAGTCTACATAACCCTGGGGTAATCTACACCACGTCATTTGGCGATTTCTGAAATTAAATGCAAAGATAGGCTGTGTCTCTTCGTCAACAGAAACTAAAAAAAATGCATTACAAAGGACAATGACCGAAAAATACTCTGCATCGGATGGGATGGAGGTTAAGAGTGATGGCACGTCAGGCACTATGGGAGCGATGGGTATCACTAGGTTGTTTATAGCTCTGAGGTCTTGTACAAACCTGTAAGAGCCGTCCGGCTTCATTACTGGGTTAATGGGGGTGTTGTAGGGTGATAGTGTCTCTTTAAGAATTCCTTGCTGCAGGAACCTTTCCACCATTGGGGCCACTCCTTCCTGTTTTTCTTTTGAAATGGGGTATTGTTTGTGATAAACTGGCTGTGCCCATGATTTTAAAGCTGCCTTGTATGGGGTACAAGAAATAAGACCTACATCCAAGGAGCTCTTAGACCATACCGGATCATCTGGTGGAGGGAGATCACTATCCTCAGTGTAATATATTGGTATTACCTTGGAGTGTACGAAGACCCTTCCTTCAGTAGTCATTTTCAGTGTTATACCCAATCTTCCCATCAAATCTCTACCCAAGAGATTCACAGGACAATTTGGTATAATCCTGAAACAATGATGCAAGACTGTTGCACCTCCCCTTTCAACATCACTTACTGGTAAAGGTGGTGTTTTGTATGTTTTGATAAGTATCCCATTAATTCCCATAGAAGGTTCAGCAATTTTAGTCTCACCTCTGTAGTAGTCCTCACTGAGGGTGCTCCGAGTTGCCCCTGAATCGGTTAAAAACGGAACAGGCCTATTTTTGACATATAGGGTCACAATTGGTTGTTCATTGTAAGAGTGTGAGATCAAAGGAAATGCTGGGATACTACCTTCCGGGCAGATTCATTTCAGTTGCTGTTGATTCCACTGTATAGGGAATCGGGGACCCTGTTGCTTTGGGGCAACTTGATTCGGTTGGCTAGATTGGGGTCCCTGTGTATGCATTTGATCTTGATCTTGAGTATTTGGGTTATTCCATTCATAAGGACATTGATTTCTCCAGTGACCCTCTTGTCCACAGTTAAAACAACATGTGCGGGACTGCTGGGGTGGTCTGGAAAAACCATGCCCTCTCCCTTTTATTCTGCCTCTTCCTCTACCTCTGTTTCCACTGCCCCATTGTCCACCATTATCTTGGGGAGGCTGAGTTCGCACTCCACCCTGATAAAGGGTACTCACTGCTTTCTCTTTTATTACATCGAAACACCCTGCTGCTTCTTTCTGTATTAAAGTTTCCTGAAATTGGTCAATCGTCTGTGTGGTCCATTCAGATATCATCTGTTTCACCACCAAGGCGAACTGGGGTTTTAGATTATTCATATAAGTTTGAATAAACAAAGCTCCCACATCAGTAGTTGTAGCTAATCCAGCTTCTGTTGTCCAATTTTCATGAAACCTTTTCCAGAACTCAACTACAGTCTCTCCTGACTTTTGTTTGCATGATATGGCAGTAGGGAGGGAACTTTTATTTTTAAATACTCTCATCATTTCAGTCTCTAATTCTGTCCACATGGTGTTCCTACCTGGTACTGTGTTTAACCCATATGCTCCCGCATTTCCAGTGTCAATAGTGTTTATACTTGGAACACTTGCCCAGCTCCAGGAACTGGTGTGTCCTATGATACCATCAATGATAAGGCGCATATCTTCCTGTGTATAATTTCTACCCTTACAGGCCTTTTTTAAGTAAGTTAAAGTGCCTCCTGCAGAGGCAGTGGGTTTGGGGCAATGTTTTACTATCCTGTCAATGTCCTCAATGTCTATTACCTTTTTTGATAATTAATTTCCAATGGTCATGAAAGGTGCTTGAAGGTTAGTGTTACTATATACAGTTCCACTCTTTGTTTTAGGGGGACTAAGTATTTTATCCCCTTTAATGTCTTCTTCCTCCTGCTCTTGGCCAGGTGGTGAAACTACCCCTCCTATAGCTCCCTGATCTTCTTCTGGTTCACCTACCTCGACTCCGGCCCTCTGTGGATGCTGTCTATCTTGTTGTGGAGCGGGAGGAATCTGCTGTTGTGGCTGTGGTGCGGGGGGGACCTGCCGTTGTCTGGTTGCATAATGTCCAGCCAGAAGATCAATATCTTCCTTTCTTAAACTTGGATAGACATGTACATATGCGGGTGGAGGATGACTGACTATTGGCAGGGGTGGGGCTATTGGATCAGGGACAAATCTCTTTTTATCGGCTTTTATCGGCTTTTATCATCATGTTTCTGGTCATAATCTTCCTTACTTAAACATTTGGTGGGCTTTTTCTGTTTCTTATTATCCCTCTGAAACCAATATGGGGCGTATTTTAACCAGTTCTCTCCTCCCTTTTCCATGTAATCCATATCCCATTGAGGATCCCCGGGGTACCAAGGGAAAGCTCTCTTGTCTCCTAAACACAATCCTTTTATCATATCTATGTGAAATTCATCATTAGTGCCATCCCAGGGAAAGGGGTCTACACTGTGTATGGCTTCGGTCCATCCCGCTAAATTTGAAACCCATGGGACTATGAATTCATAATTAGTACCACAAATTCTGGCTACAAAATCCTTACACGTTTCTCCTGGATTGGGAAGAGGGGGAGGATCTTCTTTACCTTGTTTCTGACCCATATTGACAGTGGGAGCCGACTGTTTTACCACGCAGTCTTCTGATCCACACGACAGATTATCTTATAACTTCTATGCGACAGATAACAAAAAGCAAAAGATTTTGGGGTCACCGGAGTCTATTTCCTCATTAACCACTTCATATCCCTTCCCAAAAGGAATGTATCTATATATGTGTATGCAGAAAACAACAGGGAGGGGAGGGAATTTATGATCCGAAAGACGCAAATTGATTCAATATGAAAAGTAATAACAGATGAGGGAAGTGCCCTAACTACATCTGTATGTGGATAAAGCTAATTGCATGACACCCGGGGAATCTAATTGGGATAGTGGGGTGTGTTCCTCTGAATTAAAGGCATATCACAAAAAAGGGACCCAGGGGAAAGGAACGGGACAGGTGCCAGTTCCACCCAGGGAAAAAGAATTCATCAACAAGGAACCAGCAGATTAGCAAAAATATGAAAAATTTAATATTAAGTTGAATAATTCCACATATACACCAAACACAAAATTAAAAATTATGACAATAAGTGAACCAAGACCTGACACTAAGAAAATAAAATAGACAACGTTGTCTAGGAACAGAACAACACACAGATGGCCACCACTAAACACACACAACAAAAACGCCCAGCTGGATTAATGAATGAAAAGATACACAGCAAAACATGAAACGTCTCATAAGTATCTCAGAAGGTTGTGAATCAAGGCTGGGAGATTGGTGTGTGCAGCCGTATGGTTGGGGGGAAGTCCGCCTTGTAGGATGCCAATGCCAGGCCTTAGGTGAGCCTTGAGATGTATTGCATGGACATAGCTGATTGAGACACTAACAGCTGAGTGTCATACAATGACTGGTGAAGTAGATGAGCAGCTATGTGGGAATGGTACATAGATCAAGATGTAGGTGTGCCTGCATCGGTAATAATCACTGTGAATGAAATTGACAGTGGGTGGGAGACAATTGTGTAACTATGGTGACATCAGTCACGATTAGAATATGAACAGATACAGTCTCACCAATCCCGGGATACCGAAGTTGAGCAGGTTAGTGGATCATTCCAATCCCACTTGGATCATCTAAGGTGGTACGGAGCGGCTGCATCCAGGTCGGGTCAGCTGGATGGGGCTTCGTAGATCCGTGTGCTCGGTTTGCCAGCAGCGGTGATGAGGAGCGGAGGCGTGTTAGGGCTTGCCGTCTGAGTGCGGCGTAGGTCAGCGTCCACTTCCTGGTTCCATGCTGTGAGGCTTCACACGAGGGCGGACGGAATACCCAGGGCTGATGGGTGGGTCTGTGTGTGACGCTAGGTGGAGCGTGATGGCGTCATGCTGACGCGTTTCATCCATCACAGGGATTTCTTCAGAGCATGCGCCGTTGCCAGAGCGGACATCTTATATAGCCCTCCCACTTACATACGTGGATACAATGGCTATCTGTTGGCCTGGCAACGGTACAACAAATGGACTGCCATTCAGACCGGAAGACAACAAAGATTATGCAAATAAATGGAACGGGCCGGTCCGTGGGCGCACCACCTCTATACAGAGCATGAACTACTTAAACAAGGAAGGGAGGGAGAAAAGAAGGGGAGTGGAGTAGAGGGGAGAAACTGAAACTGAGACTAAATAGAAAATAAAAAATAAAATATAATATAGAAAGTGAAAATTAAATAATGAATAATAAAAGTTAAAAATAGAAAAAATAAACTAAAATATGAAAAAAATATAAGGAATAATTAATAAATGATGAAAAAATAATAATAAGTAATAGATGAAAAATAGAAAATGAAAAATGGAAGATAAAAAAGTAATAAAAATAAATATGAAATATAGAAATAAAATAAAAAGTAGTTGAGAGGAGCAATCAGGCAGTGAAAGTAGATACGTCACCTATATGGAGAAAGGAGAAAAGAGAAGAAAAAGAGAAAAGGCAATAGATGTGAATATGGACCTAAGGGGTAAGGAACACTGACAGATTGCACTCGTTTAACCCATGAGGGGACATGCTGTCAAGGGTATAAATCCACATTTTTTCTTTCTGGCAAAGAATTCTGTCGAAATCACCCCTTCTAAGGGGAAGATTTAATCTGTAGATACCCTTGACAGTAAGCCCAGTGGGGTCCCCCCCATGGAACTTGAGGAAATGTAGAGGAATGGGGCGCTCATCGTCTTTGCTGAGAATTCTTTGGACGTGCTCACCGACTCTGATCTTCAGTTTCCTCTTTGTCTTACCCACATATTTTTTGCCACAGGGGCAAGTGAGCATATACACTACTCGTGTGGTATTGCAGTTGATGAAATTATAAATTGTATGTGTATGCAGTACTGCTTATCTTTGTGGGTTTCCCAAAAACCCTCCAATATTAACCTCTGGCGTGGTTCTTATCCCCTACTAATTTATGGGTCTAAAAAGCTTTAATCAGAGCTGAGGCAAGAAATATTTTGTCAATAAAGACAAACTATACTTACCCTTCAGATGATTTTTGGCTTTTATCCCGGACAAAGAGCCCCCAGTTTCTGTAGGGAATTTCGGCTTCTAAGACCACCCAGGTACGTTCAGGTAATGCAGAAAGACCTCCGTAGACCCCCAGGCCTGGAGATATCAATAATGTGACACAGGAGACAGGTTTGCTTGTCCACTTTAAAGATATCTAATTGCAATGCACACAATTACAGTATTTATGCAGTTGAGGGGATGGGAGGAGTTTTACTAAACTTATACGTGTCAGAGAAATGAGAAATGAAAATAGGTTCAGTTAATATTTACCTATTAGCTGGTGTTATAAGACAAAAATATCACCAGTATCACAGCTCCTAATTTCCATGATATTAAGTGCTCCAAGTGTTCTAGTTTATCAATCAGTTTAGATAAATTTAGTTTAGTTAATATTAAAGCAATATTAAAGTCTTGTTGTTAAAGATCCTCCTCTTCTCGGATCCTCCGCCAGCGCTCCTGGCTCCTCCCTCCTGGCGGGTGCAAGCTGCTTGCTCTGGGGGCACCCAAGCAGGCGCGATCACGACTCATGGCTCTGTGTGTACTGTCAGCCCCACTTCCTTCCATCACCTGATTGGCTCACTGGATGTGATTGACAGCAGTGGAGCCAATGGCTCCCATTGCTGCCAAAAGCCAGTCAGGAGTGTGAGTTCCCAGAGAGGACGGTGCTGACCAATCAGAATCCCCTAGCCCGTCCTGTCATCACTGGAGGATAGGAGAGAAAACCAGGAGGATTTCAAATACTCGGACCGGTAAAGCAATGTCCCAGTGCCTGACAGCGGGGGATGGGGGGGGATGGGGAGGGGGTCCAGTGCAAGTTCACCTTTATAGATTTTCTGTAGAGGGGAACTTACCCTTTAAGTGCTGTCAATTTAATGTTTTATATTTTTATTTTAGCTTAACCATGCATATGCTGGAAAATTGGAGTCAGCATGCAAATTTTCTTAGTACATTGTTTCATTTATTTAATAAAGGAGAGCAAAGAGGTAGAGCTATTATGGTACTCATACAAAGTCACATTTTAGTTTACTGGCGTCAAATAGTTTAGGTGTTTACTATGAGCTACTGCACTACTTATGCATATTATGCTTCTGGTAAAGAGTGTGTGTACTTGGTGGTTATTAAAGTTATTTGGCACTGAAACACTTAAGTGGATTACATCTGAGCAAAACACCTATGTGGACTCTTAATGAGTATTTTGCACTTGATATGTTAACCCTTCATTAAACATTTGTTTGCTTGTTTATGGACAATGCATTTATTATCTATGATTATATTGTGCAAGTTCAATCTATACTGATGTGAAGGGGTGCTTTTTGATATTGATACTTTGCATATATGTTTATATTTTAAAGGGATAGCGCACCAGTTTTATACAACTATGCACTATGCATATTGCTTTAAGCCTATTAAAATAAACTGAACAAATACACAGCTACACATTATACAATTTTTTTCTTTTAGATTTACCAAAACCATATAATATGAGGTCAAACGTAAAGGTGTCCACCCTCACTAGTGAAATTGTTGCATATTCCAGACCAAAGTGCGAACGCCTCCATTAGAGTAAATTGTTCCTGCACCTTGAAGATTCTGCTGCTGATGTGTGGGCAGTGACAGAATTATCCACCTGACATGATCCAGGCTGTAGATATTGTACATACATAACCATTTGGCAAATTTTTTTTTTTTAGTTTCTGTCCTGGAGCATGTCAGCTGTGATTGTGATTTATTCAAGACACTCAGTATAAAAATACTTCTCTTTCTGGATTTCAGGATTCAGATAGCCAAGTGTCTGAGCTCTATTTGAAATTATTAAAATTGGAACAAGAGACTGAGCTTTTAAGGGACATCAACCGAGCCCTAAGAGAAGAGAATATCTTCCTGAAAGAGTCACTAAAACAGTCAGAAACGTGGAAATTTCAAGGTTAGTTATATCGTGTCTCTGCGTGCAGTTTTGGTCATTGAGATATATATATGTACTGTATATATGGTTACATTTTCCAACATATACACTATAGCTTGTTAATTTTTACCCTTTTCTGTTGAATTATTACTGTTAAATGTCATATTAAAATTTGCCTAGCTCAGGACTTTGTGGCATGGTTAAAACAATAAAGTGATTGTAAACCTCTGACATGAAATCTGAACAAAGAATATCCCTCTGTAGTGTGTACTTGTCTCAATCCAGAACACTACTGTAAGCTTCAGTTCTGTCTGTTGCCGTTTTCCTCTGCTATCTGCATGAGTCACTTATGACAGGTTTTCCTGACACCAAGAGTTAAAGAGGTGACAGAGAGGGAGTTCCAGCACGCAGCCTGCGATTACAGTATCAGCTCTATACCCATGTGAAGAAGGTATGTCCCTTTTTTCCAATCAGCTCTCAGGTGTCCTCACTGAGCTCTGCATAGTGTAACTTCAGCTCCCCATCCCCTGCTTTCTGAAAGCTCAGAGCTGTATAAATTCTGCAGTTTGAATGTCTATAGAGAAGAAGATTGTAATAAATAAACAGGTACAGCTTATGTAGGACAATGTGTTTCATCTCTGTGTATCACTTTAGGCTTGTCACTGTACTGGTTATATGTTTTAAGGGTTTACAACCACTTTAGGTCAGTTATATAAATTCACAGCATAGCACATGACCTGTATGGTTATAATGTTAAATTCACAGATATGAAGGTTAAAGGTCTCACAATCCACAATTTTTAGCCAAACCAATGGTCGGCATATTTTCTTCCATTTACTTATTTTGTCTCATGTTTATTTTTACAAAATGCAATAAGCAAGTCATTTACATATACATTTAGGTAGCAGTTGCTTGTGTACTTACCACTATGTAATTATAAACATAAAGTTTGCACTTTGAAGGCTGATTTACATCAGCAGTCGTGTTTAACGCACAGCTGCTGGTGTGCGCTGGGAGGACACAGTGTTGAAGTGCCAATCCCTGTGCACTGCATTGCGCTTTTTTTTTCCTGTCTGAACTTTATAGAAATGTACATGTGAGAAATCTTAAACATATCCCTGTACTCATCATTGAAGGCTCAAATGCAGCAGAAATTCCCCTTTAAAGAATAAAAAATTATTTAATTGCCTATATTGGCACACATATCCCCTCTGATCTTTCATCTCTTTTACACCTCAATTATCATAGAATCCTTACTGAAATATTTGAGATTTATCAAGCTGGAAATTGAAACATATTTCCTGGTTTGGCCACATATGCTGAAAATGGATATCGTTCCACGTCTTCTTTATATATTCAAAGCAATCCCTATCATTCTGCTTAAGAGCTTCTGTGCTCAACTACCTACACGGATCGCTGTATTAGAGACTTTGTCGAATGGTGCCCCTTACAAAACCTAAATTGGCAGGGGACTAGGCCTTCCAGACTTTGAACTATACCATAAAGCAGCTTTGTTGGATTGATTGTCAGACTGGTTCTACCATAGAACGGACAAACGAGTGGGCCAACTGGAGCCAAATCTTTCCTCTTTAGATCATCAGGCTTTCCCTTGGATACCTCCTCCCCATCAACCTCTTATTTCCTCCTTCCCCTACCTTGCCCATTCTCTCCTTTCTCCATCATACCCCGCATGTTGTCCCATCGTCAGGATCCCTTGAACCCCCATCTTTGACAATCCTTTCAGTCGAAGTCTATTTACAGCCGCCATATTATTCTTATCCCGAAAAGACTGGCCCCAACTGCACCATTTTCTCCCTGACTTTACTCCTCCATGAGTCTGTCCTTCATGACTCACTTTCCTTCAGCCTCTTCACGTAAGCCAGGATTTGCTCTCCTAGACCCAACTGACAAGCTGTCAGTTGGGTCAAGCTCCACAAACTTCGAACTGACCCCCAGTCTGACCCATACTTTATTCCTCTAGAGACATTTCTCTCCCAAGACACTCCCATAACCATACCGATTCTTGGTTGTATGTCATGTTGAGGGAGGGGACTTCCAAAGTCCCCTCCATTTGAAAGTGAGAAAATTTACACACTTCGTTCCCTGCAGATGACTGGAGGAAATGTTTCATCTTTACACATAAACTTGCAATGTCCTCATATTTTCATGAAAAGAGCTACAAGATTGTCCCATTGTGGTATAGGACCCTGCTTAATATGAACTGTATGTATCTCTTATCTCCTAAAACTTGTTGGAGGTGAATGGAAGAACAGGGCTTCCTACCTTCACATATGGTGGGGATATCACCTTATCTCACTGTTTTGACAGGAAATCTTTGTCTTATATAATTCCATGTGTAGCTCTGATGTGCAGGTCACTCCCAGGCTTGCTCTTTTGTTGATGATCCCTGCATCCATCTCCAAAAATTAAAAAGGACATCTTGAGCTACTGCTTGATAGTGGCTTAGGTTGTTATTTCCCACCACTGGAAGTCTAATTCTCCTCCTCATATCCTAGAGTGGGCCCAGATATCAACAATGTTATGGTACTGGAAACCCTTGCAGCAGAAGATAACACAGACCTAAAATGAGTCTGTAATACATGGATGTGTCGGTGGGCCTATAGGGACTCTGCTGCTGATTGCACCTTAGTATCACAGCAACTTTGCTACACCTTCCTAAAATTCTTTCTTTGAGAGTTCTCAGTGCTCTCAAAATTAGCTTCCCATGGCATCCTCCCTGCTCCTGTATCCCCTTCCTTGGTTTTGTTCATATCCCCTATTTAAACCCATTCTTTTCGTTACTTCCAGAAATTATTCCTGATCGACCTTAGAATAGCTCTTTGAATGATCCTTTGACAATTTCGTGTTTTCGTGTTCTTCCTATTATATTTGATTACACTGCAGATTTACATGTGGTACGAAACCATATTCTCATTGCTGTCAAACTACGTACTTCGAAACCCTTTGAATAAAGAGATATTTGACTGAAATATCACAAGTGGCATTCCATAAGGTTTTATTTTCACACCAGCATTGGGATTTAGTGGCTTCTCTATCAGCCTGCTGCACTGAAAAAGTACTGCATGCAGTAATTTGTTTCAACTCACACCCCAGCAATGCAGTGGTGTGAACTGACACCATAGCAAACAAGGCAATTTGCCCTGTCTTTGCGTTGGGACTGTACTATACAATGCTGCCCAGCGCATCACAATGCAAATGCTATAACTGTGCCATGATACGATTACAGTATTCTGTCGCTAATTAGAAACAGATATTTTAAACAATGTTGCATTATATATAAAGGAAAACTGTGCTGCGAGAAACATACCCTGCATTGTTGACCTTCTAAAATTGATGGTTACCTGGCCTTCTCCAATTTCAATACATTTTGAGCAACTGTCTTAGAACAGGTTTGCGAACAGTGCAGGTAAAGAGAAGCCTAACCTGTATCTTCTAGGACAGCAAATCAAAGTAAGTCAGAGGCAGCTAGAATTATAAGGAGATTAGCCATGGCAGCCTATATATTCCGATTAAGCTGCTAGCCATCTTTTAAGGCTTCAGTACTCAAAAACAGCATATTAGGCAACCTCAGATGTACAGAATAAAACGATGCATCTTGGAGCTGATTAAGCAAAATACACCTAGGGCTGCCCATACATTATACAATTTTCTTATTCAATTTCTTTTAGATGTACCTTCAACTATGTAGTGCAATGGCCTGCCTGACTGCATACAAATTAAAATTTTTTAGGTTTGACCTCGTATTATATGGTTTTGGTAATCCTAAAGTAAAATTGTATAATGTATGGCCTAAGTTTCAACAGGGGTTTATTATTTGACAGAGGTGGAGGAGAATGTACAGGGAGGGGAAAAAAGTATTTGATCCCCTGCTGATTTTCTACGTTTGCTCACTGACAAAGAAATAATCAGTCTATAATTTTAATGGTAGGTTTATTTTAACAGTGAGAGACAGAATAACAACAAAAATATCCAGAAAAACGCATTTCAAAAATGTTGTGAATTGATTTGCATTTTAATGAGTGAAATAAGTATTTGACCCCTTCGCAAAACCCTTGTTGGCAATGACAAAGGCCAGACGTTTCTTGTAGTTGGCCACCAGGTTCACACATCTCAGGAGGGATTTTGTCCCACTCCTCTTTGCAGATCTCTCCAAGTCATTAAGATTTTGAGGCAGATGTTTGGTAACTCGAACCTTCATCTCCCTCCACATATTTTCTATGGGATTAAAGTCTGGAGACTGGCTAGGCCACTCCAGGACCTTAATGTGCTTCTTCTTGAGCCACTTCTTTGTTGCCTTGGCCGTGTGTTTTGGGTCCTCATCATGCTGGAATACCCATTCACTACCCATTTTCAATGCCCTGGCTGAGGGAAGGAGGTTCTCACCCAAGATTTGACAGTACAGGGACCCGTCCATCGTCCCTTTGATGCGGTGAAGTTGTCCTGTCCCCTTAGCAGAAAAACACCCTTGAAGCATACTGTTTCCACCTCCATGTTTGACCATTGAGATGGGGTTCTTGGGGTCATAGGCAGCATTCCTCCTCCTCCAAACACTGCGAGTTGGGTTGATGCCAAAGAGCTTGATTTTGGTCTCATCTGACCATAACACTTTCACCCAGTTCTCCTCTGAATCATTCAGATGTTCATTAGAAAACTTCAAACGGGCCTGTACATGTGCTTTCTTGAGCGGGGGGACCTTGTGGGCGCTGCAGGATTTCAGTCCTTCACGGCATAATGTGTTACCAATGGTTTTCTTGGTGACTATGGTCCCAGCTGCCTTGAGATCATTGACAAGATTCTCCTGTGTAGTTCTGCGCCAATTCCCCAGTGTCTTCATGATCATTGAAATGCCACGAGGTGAGATCTTGCATGGAGCCCCAGAATGATTGAGATTGACAGTTATTTTGTGTTTCTTCCATTTGCGAATAATCTCACCACCTGTTGTCACCCTCTCACCAAGCTGCTTGGCGATGGTCTTGTAGCCCATTTAAGCCTTGTGTAAGTCTACAATCTTGCCCTTGACAATCCTTGGACAGCTCTTCGGTCTTAGCCATGGTGGAGAGATTGGAATCTGATTGATTGCTTCTGTGGACAGGTGTCTTCTATACAGGTAACAAGCTAAGATCAGGAGCTCATTACCTATATAGAAGACTCCTGGGAGCCAGAAATCTTGCTGACTGATAGAGGATCAAATACTTATTTCACTCATTAAAATGCAAATCAATTTATAATTCTTTGTCAGTGTGCGAATGTACAAAATCAGCAGAGGATCAAATACTTTTTTTCCCTCACTATAAAGGAACTAAATCAACATTAATATAAATAGGTGGGAAGAGACTTTTCAGAAGGATCATAATCAGAATGTAGGAACAAGGATTGTCGTGAGAGTAATCTTTAGACGTTAAATGTACTCAAATTGGCCAAGAATGCAGTGAAATAGGTAGCTGACCTCCTTGATGGAAATATATTCACTAGACTTAAAAAAAATACCAGGCTAAGAACTTGCAATACATTTTGTTTCCATATTTTGCATATACAGTAACATTTTCTTCCTTTCTGAATTGTATTAAAACGTGCTTGCTTTCTAGGTTGTGAGAAGGCTGTTAGAAGCTACAACAGTTCTGCTCAAAGTTCACATTCTGCAGGTTCTTCAAAAGAAGTAGTGAGAACCCCGATGCACAGGGCCAGCTATGATGCAGACTTTGCAAAAGCTCTGAAAGTTTTCTATCAAAGCATGAACACTATCCGAGGACATTTCCTACGGCTGAAACACTACAAGCCACCAGTAAGAACATTTAAAACTAATTTTGCAAATGCTCTAAATAGCTGGGCAAAAAGGTAGTACTGTGTACATAACTTTATCGTTAAAGGAAGGACATTTAATTTAACCACGTGAGCTCTGGAAGGTTTTACTCCTTTCATAACCAGGGCATTTTTTTTTGCCATTCAGCACTGTGCTACTTTAAAGCGGCGCTCCACCCAAAAAGGGGAGGCTTTGCTTGTTTGCATCCCCCCCTCCACTGTCACATTTGGCACTTTTTTGGGTGAAAGGGGGAGCGGGTACCTGCTTTTGACAAGTACCTGCTCTCACTTTCGGGTAAGATTGCCAATCTATGTGCATTTCTCCTTACCATCTGGGAAACACACATGTCCCAGAAGTCAGCAGGACCATTCAGAAAGCACAGTGAAGGCTTCTCTGCCGGTTTCCCTTACTTACAATCCCGATGCCTGCACCTGAAGCCGGTTGACGAATCAGCTCGGGGTGCCGACGTTACGGGATCCCTGGACAAGTGTCCTTATATTAAAAGTCAGCAGCTACAGCGTTTGCAGCTGCTGACTTAATTTTTTTTTTTCCAGACTGGAGCTCCTCTTTAACTGGCAATTGCACAATCATGCAACACTAACACAAATAAAACGTATATAATTTTTTTTCACACAAATAGAGTTTTCTTTCAGTGGTATTAGATCATTTTCTACTTTGTTATAAAACATATCCAATAAAAATAATCAAATGTCTTCATAAATTTAGGCAAAAATGTATTCTATTACATCTTTTCACTAAAAAAAAAAAAAATCCCAATACGTGTATATTAATTGGTTTGTGCAAAAATTAGTGTCTACAAACTATGGTGTATATATACACTGGAATTTACACTAGCTACTGTATGCTACTATAGTAGTAATGGCGGTTTACAAAAACTGTGTGCGATTGGCCACAGCCGATCAGCTGACTTCAGCCTCCAAACTCATGCTGTGTCCAGTCACATGCGTGCACAGCATATGCCCCCCAAAACTGAAAGAAGGGCCGTGACGTACCCGTACGTCGCCTTGCCTGCAGCTGAGCACGCTCACAGTACAACCTCTGTGGGCAGCAAACAGTTAAAGAGCCAGTGTGAATGGGCTTCTATTCACATCAGAACTGCTTCTCCCCTCATGCAAGTCTATGGAAATGAGAAATTCAAACTGATGTCAATCTGCATAGAACCATTAGCTTACCCACTGACACAGGACTTTAAAGTTACACATTAATGCTGGTAGGATGAAGGAACAAGCAAGCTTATGTCTCTCTGGTACCTCAGCAATGAAACTACAAACTATACTTGAAACAACAGCCAATAACTTCTGTCAATGATAAATGTGTCATGATAAAGCTATGATGGGATATTGGAAGAGTTCAGCATATAATATTTACAATACAACATTTCACTGTTTAAAGGTAATGTGTCATGAGAGACCAACAGAGGCTGCCATTGCCAAGCTCTGCTTCTGAAAATAGCGGTCATGCATGACTCCTGGTGTTTCTAATCTGGATATTTATTTAGGTCAGTGATTATTAAAGCTAGTGGGTCGGAATAATAGCCAAGCAGCTAATATTTATAAAGTGATATTAAAAGGTATATTTTAATAAAATAAACATGTTATACTTACCTGCTCTGTACAATGGTTTTGCATAGAGCAGACCAAATCCTCCTCTCAGGGTGCCCCCACAGCAGGCCACTTGCTATGGGGGCTCTCGCTTCCGAGCCCCACTCTGTGTGTTCATTAGACACACACAGAACAGGGCTCTGCCCACCCCCCATTGGCTGGGATTGACAGCAGCGGGAGCCAATGGCTTCCACTGCTGTCTCAGCAAATTAGGAGGCAGAGAACCAGAAGAGCAGCCACTCTCATGCACCTCGCTGGATCGTGATCAGGCTCGGTTAAGTGGGCACTGCATACTGAAAGTTTTTAACCTTCATGCGTAGAATGCAAGAAGGTAAATATTCTTCAGGTTTTAGAACCATTTTAAAAGGACATAAGCAATAAATTCCTCTTGTGATACGTTTACTTCAAGAATGATCTAATGACCCCAACTAGGCTGTCATTGGGACTACTTCATATTACCAGATTGCCTCTGTCCATCATTCTCTATTTTTACAGCTTTGCAAGATTCTATCAGCATATGCTTCTTTCTATTAAGGGATGAGATTAGCTTTCAGTAAGAGGAAATGGTTATGGATGACCAAAATCATGGGCATGCTATGCAAAGTTTGATGAATGTTAGCTTTATTTACTCCGCATCTTCAAGTCACCAAACAGTAGAAAATATTAGACAAGAAGACTCCTTTAGGTAGTATACATATTTCTCAGGATTCCATTCCCATGTTCAATGCTTCCTCATGCCAGAAACGTTCTACTTTTGAGCTATAGCAAATAAAATGCATCCACAAATGAACAAAACATCACCACTTCTATTTACTGATTAACAAAAGTCTGTTACAAATGGACAATATATAATGTAAAGTCTTCACATAGATAATGATATATGGACAATATAGAAATCAAAGCATTTTTTTTTCTATCCAGGAAGAAGAGAACATTTATCTGCTGCGGCTATTTACAGAGAAGCAGTCACAAATGTTTAAAGACTTTTGGCAACAACTTGAGTCTTGTATCTGCAAGCTGAAAAATGATGTTGCAGCCATTGTAAAGAAAAAAAGGCAAGAGGTTGCATATAGCAGATGTTGAGTTTAGAATAAAAATATTTTATTTAGTCCAATGGTCTCAAATTCTCTTCAGGTAATAGTCTACTCTGTGTACCTTTAGCTGTTTTATTCATGGCATTCTGTAATTGGAAAGAGCAACTCTGATGAAAAAGCCTGGCGGAGCAGTAACAAGATCTGTGCTAATTTCTAGTAGTGACAATAACGGGTACTGTAGACTGGCTGAATGTAATGTTCTCATGTTTAACTGGGTTTGGGTGTATCCTTTAAAAGTGTCTGACTAGGAATTAGGCAACCTGCTAGTAACTGAGACATTGGGTATTATTTACTAAAGGCAAAGCCACTTTGCACTAAAAGTGCACTTGGAAGTGAAGTCGCTGTAGAAAAAAAAAACAAAAAAACAGCATTTTAGCTTGCACATGATTGGATGATAAAAACAGCAGAGCTGCCATTCATTTCAGATCTACTCCTTAGATTTAGAGCGACTGCACTTCCATGTGCACTTGCAGTGCAATGTGGATTTGCCTTTCATAAATAACCCCTATTGTATAGACGTCTATATTGGTTTTAAACAAAGGGGTTTAGCTTTAGGGCTCGTGTAGAAGGGGAAAAATGTAGTTTCTTACAGGTGCATTTGAGATCGATGTGCAATACCTTTGATGTCTTAAACTGAATCAAGCTGCTTTTGCATTCTTATTGACTTGTATAAGGACAAAATCAATTCCTAAATGAACACGCCAGTGTGCACAAGGCCTTCAAAATGTACAGTAAGGGGAAAAAGTATTTGATCCCCTGCTGATTTTGCCCACTGACAGAAATTAAACAGTCTATAGTTTTTATGGTAAGTTTATTTTAACAGTTAGAGGCAGAATAACAAACAAAAAAAATAAATATCCAGAAAAACGCATTTCAAAGTTTTAAACCGATTTGCATTTTAATGAGTGAAATAAGTATTTGATCCCCCTATAAGGCAGCAAGATTTCTGGCTTCCAGGTGTCTCCTACACAGGTAACGCACTGAAATTAGGAGCACTCTCTAAGAGCCGGTTCACAGAGGCAGCACGACTTGGAGCGTGACTGCCTCAGGCGATCTGCACGCGACAGCAGCGGCGACTTGCAAAACGACTTCTATATAGAAGTCAATGCAAGTTGTCCCCAAAGTAGTACAGGAACCTTTTTCTAAGTCGGAGCGACTTGCGTCGCTCCTATTAGAACGGTTCCATTGTACAGAACGAGACACGACTTGTCAGGTGGCTAAGTCGCCTGACAAGTTGTCCCAGTGTGAACCGGCTCTAAGGGCCTCGTACATACGATACGAAGATCAGAAGGGAAAAGTCGAAAGATGAGCTGTCTGCGGATTTTCGGATCGTTAGTACGGTGCATTCGACAGACGATTTGACTTTTACATCAGACAAAAGCTGGATGTGCAGGCTATAAAATTTTTGGATGTGAACTCAACATCAGATTTTCAGATGGTCAGTACAGAAATCGTCACACAAAAAGTACAAACACGCATGCTCGGAATCAAGGAACGACTGGGAAGAGTTTGGTCTTGTAAACTACCGTTCATGACGCGGCAATTGATGAAATGTCGAAATGCAGCGCACATTCTCATCCTCTTTAATGGGATTATAATGAAGCTGCTTTGCTGGTGTTACTGATGTAGTTATGCGTATTTTAAAAGGCATGTGTTTTGTACGATCTGAAAATCACAAATCAATGCTAACCAAAAAAAATCCAAATGCAGCGCTAAATTAAATTAAGTAAAGTGATTAAATAATAAATAAGTCAGTGAGAATTAATTGAAAAGTTGAGGTGAAGGCTTCACCAAACTTCAGTGTGCACGAAAAAAAAACACACCACACCCATGTGCTGCCAAACTGCTTACCAGAGCAATGTAAAAAAACATGCGATGTAATCAAATGATGCCGAGGCTCAACATTAACTAGGAATGACACTCCATCACACGGCCAAAGGATGGGAAAAGCCAGATGGTCACATAACATCAAGACATCAGGGTACACATGGGAAGGCGAATGGATAGTGCAGTCACCAGCAGGATAACTCGAGTTAAAAAAAAACGGTCTCCCCCTCCAAGTCCCGCAGCTTGGGGCAGTGCCAGTGACCCGTCCTCCTCCGGTCCAATTCACTTTCTCTTTTAAACGTTCCAGTTACTCCGCCAATGCCAACCAAAATTCTACTAACTTCTACTAACACGAAATTAGCATAAGGGGCCCAAAGGGTGGTGCTTGAGAAATGAACTTCCTCGTTATACATTCATAGTACGTCACTAAGTTAGTGTTTGTCAAACGACATTTGTGGATAGTTAGTATGCTAGACAAAATCCTGCACACGCGCTTTTGACAAAAATCAGACGCTCGGTTGTCCAACAATCAAATCGTGTGTACAAGGTCTAAGGTCTGATTCATACCTATGCATTTTTAATGCTTTTTGCAATACAGAACGTGTTCCATAGGAAACCATGTTACATGGACTGTAGTGCAAATCTGCAAAATGCACTAAAAATGCATAGGTGTAAATCAGACTTTAGGCTGGATTCAGACCTATGCATTTTTAGTGCTTTTTGCATATTTGAACTACAGAAAGTAACCATGTTAAATGGACTCTAGTGCAAATCTGCAAAATGCACTAAAAATGCATAGGGGTGAATCATGCCTTAAGCTGGATACACACTATACAAATTTTTCCCTTTAGATTTACCAAGACCATATAATATGAGGTCAAACCTAAACACTTCAAATTTGTATGCAATCAGGCAGGCACTTGCACTACATAGCTGAAGGTAAATCTAAAAGGAAATTGTATAGTGCTTATCAAGCTTTAAAGGGAGTCTCCTAATCTCAGCTTGTTACCTGTGTAAAAGACACCTGTCTATAGAAATCAATCATATTCCAATCTCCCCACCATTGCCAAGATCAAACAGCTATCCAAGTATGTCAAGGACAAGATTGTAGAATTACACAAGGCTGGAATGGGCTACAAGACCATCGCCAAAACAGCTTGGTGAGAGGACAACAGTTGGTGCGATTATTCACAAATTGAACACACACAAAATAACTGTCAATCTTCCCAAGTCTGGGGCTTCATGCAAGATCTCACCTCATGGAGTTTCAATGATGAGAAATGTGAAGAATCAGCCCAGACATACACGTCTTGTCAATGATCTCAAGGTAGCTGGGACCATAGTCACCAAGAAAACTACTAAAAATACACTGTGAAGTACTGAAATCCTGCATCACCCGCAAGGTTCCCCTGCTCAAGAAAGCACATGTACAGGCACTTCTCTCCCCACATTACTTTTACTTGTGTCACAATTTTATCCTATGTATGCTGGTTTTATAATAAAAACCCAACTTTTTTGACCTACACGATTGGAAGCCCCCTTTCTTTTTTTTTTTACATACTTTCCGGATGTGAGTTGGTTGGGTCCTTCTGTTCCGGTCAGCTACTCTCCAGCCCAGCTGATATCTACCAGTCCTCTTGGATGTACCCTCTGAATCCTTTGGATCATCTGGATGGTTTGGTCGATTTGGATATCTATGCCCTAATGACTCGTTGTCGCTGACATTTGGGTCCACCGGCTCCAGTAAGGGGACGCATTCTTTTCTATGAATGGAAGATTCCTTAACTTGGAGGGTTCATACATTTGTTCCATCAGCATTTCCTTTCTGTGAACCAAATTAAGAAATGCAGCGCTGAACACTATTAAAGCTGAGAAAAAGACTGAGACATACATGAGTCCATATATGCGTATAAATAGAAAATATGACGACAAAACATAAGTCCAAGCAATAAGTTAAGGTGCGTAGTGGAGTATTAACTCATAGTCCATACATTGAAGGCAGAACAAATATGGATGGATGGTTAGAGACCCAAAGAACTGGTGAATGTAGTGTAGATCCATAGGATTAGGTTGGCATCGATGGTATCAAACAAATAAATAAAGATGGATACTCTTACCGAAAAATGTGGACTCCCCTGTCAGCGACATGGAGTCAATCAGGCAATGAGCCCCATCGGGCCGGGAAGGGAATCCAGAATGTTGAAACACACAGGGTAAACTTCCGGCAGCAGAAACCCCGAGGGACATGTGACAGGTGCCCAAAAATGGAGATTTCCAGGTGTAGAGTGGTAAAACAGCACTGGTCATCCAAAGGGAGTATATTCTTGTCCGGAGATTATGTAAAAGAAAAAAATCACCGCTTCCGCGTCCATGCCCCAGTTGAAGACCATTGGGTCGAAACGCGTCGGACTTTACTTCTCCTCCATGCTGCTTTGATTTGTAATTCTTGTGATCATCATTTTATCGTTTATGGCTTTTTAACAATAAAAATCCTCCTGTTTTTTACCTGCACCATGCGGAAGCGGTTATTTTTTCTTTTACATAATCTCCGGACAAGAATATACTCCCTTTGGATGACCAGTGCTGTTTTACCACTCTACACCTGGAAATCTCCATTTTGGGCACCTGTCACATGTCCCTCGGGGTTTCTGCTGCTGGAAGTTTACCCTGTGTTTCAACATTCTGGATTCCCTTCCCGGCCCGATGGGGCTCATTGCCTGATTGACTCCATGTCGCTGACAGGGGAGCCCACCTTTTTCGGTAAGAGTATCCATCTTTATTTATTTGATGTTTGATACCATCGATGCCAACCTAGTCCTACGGATCTACACTACATTCACCAGTTCTTTGGGTCTCTAACCATCCATATTTGTTCTGCCTTCAATGTATGGACTATGAGTTAATACTCCACTACGCACCTTAACTTATTGCTTGGACTTATGTTTTGTCATCACATTTTCTATTTATACGCATATATGGACTCATGTATGCTTCAGTCTTTTTCTCAGTTTAATAGTGTTCAGCGCTGCATTTTTTAATTTTATCCTTAGTTGTTTGTCACAACGTATGCTGCTGCTTATGCACTTTTGTTTTTTATAGAGCGCAGTGTTTTTTCTTACTTCCTTTCTGTGAACCACCATCTATGCATTGTGGACTTTTGGCTGTTTTTTTCCCTTTAAGGATTTCACCACTATATTGGACTTATTATGCATTTATGTATTCACTTATTACATTTATTTTGTATATGCATTTGATCATTCACTTTGTTTGCATATTCATTGGACACAATCCAAGCACTACATTTACATATCACTTCACTTTGAATACTCATCATACTCCTATGTAGCAGCTTTTTGATTTTTTTTTCTAGAAATCCACTTTCCTTGCACTAGTTAGCGCAATATTTGTTTTACCTCACATGTACAGGCACGTCTGATGTTTGCTAATGAACATCTGAATGATTCAGAGGAGAACTGGGTGAAAGTGTTGTGGTCAGATGAGACCAAAATCGAGCTCTTTCGCATCAATTCAACCCGCTGTGTTTGGGGGAGGAATGCGGCCTATGACCCCAAGAACAATATTCCCGTCAAACATGGAGGTGAAAACATTATGCTTTGGGGGTGTTTTTCTTTTGGGGGCCAGGCCAACTTCACTGCATCAAAGGGACGATGGACAGGGCCATGTACCGTCAAATCTTAGGCGAGAACCTCCTTCCCTCAAACAGGGCATTCAAAATGGGTAGTAGATGGGTATTCCAGCATGACAAAATGACCCAAAACACACAGCCATGGCAACAAAGGAGTAGCTCAAGAAGAACCACATTAAGGTCCTGGAGTGACATAGCCAGTCTCCATACATTAATTCCATAGAAAATGTGGAGGGAGCTGAAGATTCGAGTCACCAAACGTCAGCCTTGAAACCTTAATGACTTGGAGAGGATCTGCAAAGAGGAGTGGGACAAAATCCCTCCTGAGATGTGTGCAAACTTGGTGGCAAACTACAAGAAACCTCTAACCTTTGATTGCCAACAAGGGTTTTGCCACCACGTACTAAGTCATGTTTTGCAAATGGGTCAAATACTTATTTAACTCATTAAAATGCAAATCAATTTATAAAACTTTTTTTAAATGAGTTTTTCTGGATATTGCTGTTCTGTCTCTCACTGTTAAAATAAACCTACCATTAAAATTATAGACTGATCATTTTTTTGTCAATGAGAAAGCAAACAAAATCAGCAGGGGATGAAATACGTTTTTCCCCTCATTGTAGCCAAGTATCACAGAAGTGATGGAAGATTTAGGAACATGTCTGCAGCTTCCTGAAGTGGTAAGGTAAACTTGGCATTTCAGCTGTGGTGAAACCCTTGAGGCATTAACCCGTGTTATGTTATATATTGTCAGTATTATTCTAGTATTTAATGCACGCTTCACCTAACTTCTAAATTAGCCCTTGTATAGCTGTAGCTCCAATAAAAGAGAAAGTGTTAGAGTAAATCAACTTGTGTTTTGAATGAACTCTGTGTAGGACCACCAAATTGGATATCTTATGCCCTATAATATAAAGGGGATAGAAAGGTGTATTCAGCCTGATGGATGCAAATTGCTCTGTACTGATTACCAGTCATGCTGAAGCATTCATTCAAAACTCCAATCAGGTTTTTATTGCAGTCAGTGTTCCTTCTGGGGGAATCCACCCTCTTTTTTGCCCTTGTGGCTATTCTCAATAGGATAGAAAGTGATGGAAATTTACTAGAACGGTAATATAGAAATTTCCTGAAGGTTACAAACTTTGAGGGTATTTTCCTTCACTGTAAAGTTATTGCCTCTCACTTCCACTTAAGCCTGGTGCAAGAAGTGAAGAGAATTCTCCACATTGGGCCATAGACAAAAAATAACAATATATATTAAAAAAAAAAAAAAAAAAGGAGGAGTCTTGGCTTTACATATATAATTTTAAACATTAAAGATGGGCATCAATCATCATAAATGCACAACAGTGTAGTCAAGAGAAGATCAGGCTCAGGAAAAACAATGCTCCCGATTTACAGCATGGTTTGCAATTGTAGCACCTTATCTGCAGTGCAAAACAGAGATAACAAATGTCTCATGATATGTGAGGGCAGACAGATTTCCCCAGCCCTTGCCTGTTAGGAAATGCGTGTTTAATGCCAACCTTATAAGGAGAAATAAACAAGACATCACACACAGGAACATATATTACAATATTTTATTGGCTGAACAATTACTGTAATGCAAAGTTATGAAAAGCATTCTGTTATTCCATTACATTAGTGCAATTAGCTTTATCTTACAAATACAGGACAGAAAGCATTAAACATATTTAAGCCTAAGTGCTCTAGTTACCCCCCTAATCATGCATGTAGTTTCAATGCCAGCAATGCTCAGATCTCAGTCTTGCTAATGACATTAAAGTGAATGCCAGCTTTGTTCAGACGGTCAATAAGCTTGGTTTTGGAAAACGCTGCTCCAGGTGTGTAAACACCTCCCCTGGAAAACAAAAGCAGCTTTATAAAAAATTATTCACCAGACATAACACTGTCAGATTCAGCCACTTCTACAGTGCAAGATACAAAATGGAATAAGACCCTTCTCCCATCACAGATGCTCTCCTGTTCTCCAGAATATACACAAGAGACAAAATTGTGGATTTAGCACATATGGTTAGTATACACTTGGATTCAAGAATGGAGCAGACTGTATATAGCAAAGTCTTATTTTAAAAACCAATTAGGTTTTAAGCCTAAAGCCGAACATTGGGCAGTATCGGACGGCTCAATAGACACCAGTCAACATACGGCTTGTGTGTACAGCAGCCAGAGCGGCTTCTGTCGAAGGACATGACCGAAAGAGGTCTGTCAATCAGCATCTGATCAGTGCTCTCAGCCAATAGTTGAGAGCACTGAACGGAGTGTTCTGGAGGGAGGGAGGGCCATCCCCTACTCAGGACATAATAGCTCAGCGGGGGATATCGCTGTACTAACATTGGGTTGTTAGTACAGCAGCTCTTCTCAATCTCTTCAGTTTTTTTTTTCATTAAGCTAGGCTTAATGACTTGTGTCCTAGGTGAGCAAGGAGTTTCCCTTCCCCCCAGGCATCCAGCTCCAAAAGCCTTCTGCAGTTCTCTTATTAACAGTCCATGTATTTTCTATACTGTCATGATTGGGCATTTATCCTACTAACTTATTTTTTATATCTCATGCTTTTTTGAATGATGGAGTTAAAAAAGGATATAGATAGATAGATAGATAGATAGATAGATAGATAGATAGATAGATAGATAGATAGATAGATAGATAGATAGATAGATAGATAGATAGATAGATAGATAGATAGATAGATAGATAGATAGATAGGATTTTTTTTTTTCTTTAAATGAGATTCATATAGCAAAAATCTCTTCACACAAATGCCAATTGTAATAAAATGTTTTTCCACTCAATTCAGTATTTGTTTTAAATATAAGAAAAGAAATAAAATGATGTTGAGGCACACAGTGCTGTAAAAGAGAATAATGCCACCGAAGAATCTTGAATTACCCATGACAATGCACAAACCTTTTTGGAAGAGAGTCTGGTTCCTTTAAAATAGTTACTCCAGCCTGTACCATCCCAATTGGTGTGGTGACATAGCCAGCTTCTGTAATGTGAAGCAACATTTACAAAATTATAAAAAGATGTATGCATACTTGGAGAACTTAACAAAATATTTTAAGTTGAAAAAACAGATACAAAACAAAAAATATATTGCCTTATCCATTACTGCAGAAATAAGCGCAGAAATGCAAATCTTAAATTTTCATTCTTTACATCAGGCATATCAAATGTGAACGAAACAAGCTGAACTGAGTAATGCGCAATCGATCTAAATCCCTCAGCCTTGTGTGACAAAGCAATCCTCATGTATCCCTACCTTGTGCTGATACAGCAATACTTAATTAAGCGTGTATCTGAAGGGCTGCAACAACCATTACACACATAATAGCGGGCACCTCTAGGTGAAGCAGTCCCTTCAGGCTCAGGGATCTCCATGCTTTCATTGTGACCCTCATGCCATCAGTGGGACTAGGCGAGTTTGCAACAGAACAGAGGCCAGTTAGTGTTGAGGCTTAGATATTCAGAATGAGAGGTACAAATCAGAGCTTAATATAGGGGTTATCTCTTGCAGCAGTGGGGCGAAGTTAAGTGTTAAAGTAAACCTGAATTCAAGAAGTGAAGATTTGCCAGATTATAGTGAACATTTAGGATAATGATGTCTAATCATCACCCCAAAAATTCCTCTATTGATATTAGCCTGAAGAACATCAGTGCACTTGTTGGTATGGGAGTGCTTAGGCATACTGTACCTACAGTCTCATAGCTGTATACAGTGCATCCGGAAAGTATTTTGCAGCGATTCACTTATTTCATGTTTTGTTATGTTATAGCCTTATTCCAAAATGGATTATTTTCTTCAAAATTCTATAAACAATACCCCATAATACATATAAAATGTCATACTCAAAAGGAATTATTAAATACACATCAATGTGCCATACAGAAATACTGAATACATGTATAAAAACTGGATACAAATAGTGCATATTTCACAGAAAAAACAACCATGCAGTCCCCTGCATGTGTTAGAAAGTAATGTCCTTGTGAAAAAATGTATATGAAAATCCCAATGGGAAAGAGTCCACGTGCAATTACAAAAAAAAAATAAAACAAATCAAAATAAGTGAATCTTCCGCTGTGTATATGAACAACCTTCACCCGCTGTGTTGTACACCCAAAGTGCATGTCCACTTACCAGAAGTTGTTGACCTTTTTGGTTAAGAAAAGGGGTCAAATAAAGCCTTTAGCAAGAAATGGCTTGATGCCATAGTATGGATAAGCCGTGTGGGTCACCTTTTCCTCTCCCCCAGTAGGATGTCAGGAAATATGTAGAAGGATACAAGAAGGGCTAAAATAGTGTAATCCCATTTACTGATAAAACGATTAAAAACAAAAAGCCAAATGGCTGCTTACATTTAGAAGTGCCCTCGCACGGCACTGAGGCTGTACCGCTCTCGTATGGGACTCAAAACTCCCCTCTGCGCGTGGTAGCTGGCGTGCGCTTCACCACCAGCTGCCGACAACCACAGGGACCGGGAATCGAAACGTACGTCGAGGCATGTCTTGTTACACAATTTCGATCCACCATTCCGGTCCCTGTAGTTGTCGGCAGCTGGTGGTGAAGCCAAAATCATATGTATGTGTAACATAAGAATACTTATGTTAAGCCTTATCGCAATACTTTGTTGAAGCACATTTGGCACCAATTTCAGTCTCAAATCTTTTTGAGTATGATGCTACAAGCTTGGCACACCTATTTTTGGGCAGTTTCTCCTCTTCTTCTTTGCAGGACCTCTCAAGCTTCATCGGGTTGGATGGGGAGCGTCGGTGCACAGCCATTTTCAGATCTTTCCAGAGATGTTCAATCAGGTTCAAGTCTGGGCTCTGGACGGGCCACAAAGACATTCACAGAGTTGTCCTGTAGCCACGCTATTATCTTGGCCGTGTGCTTAGGGTCATTGTTCTGTTGGAAGATGAACCTTCGCCCCAGTCTGAGGTCCAGAGCACTCTGGAGCAATTTCATCAAGGTATGTCTCTGTACATTGCTGCATTCATTTTTCCCATAATTCTGACTAGTCTCCCAGTTCCTGCCACTGAAAAACATCCCCACAGCATGATGTTGCCACCACCATGCTTCACTGTAGGGATGGTTTTGGCTAGGTAATGAGTGGTGCCTGTTTTTCTCCAAACATGACCCTTGCCATTCAGATCAAAGAGTTCAATCTTTGTTTAATCAGACCAGAGAGTTTTGTTTCTCATGGTCAGAGTCCTTCAGGTGATTTTTGGCAAACTCCAGGTGGGCTGCGATATGCCTTTTACTGAGGAGTGGCTTCCGTCTGGCCAGTCTACCATACAGCCCTGATTGGTGGAGTGCTGCAGAGATAGTTGTTCTTCTGGAAGGTTCTCCTCTCTCCACAGAGAAACGCTGGAGCTCTGTCAGAGTGACCATCGGGTTCTTGGTCACCTCCCTGACCAGGGCCCTTGCTCCCTGATCGTTCAGTTTTGTCGGGCGGCCCGCTCTAGGATGAGTCCTGGGGGTTCCAAACTTTTTTCATTTATGGATGATGGAGGCCACTGTGCTCATTGGGACATTTAATGCTGCAGAAATTTTTCTGTAGCTTTCCCCAGATCTGTGACTTGATACAATCCTGTAACGGAGGTCTACAGACAATTCCTTGTACTTCAGGGCTTAGTTTGTGCTCTGACATGCACTGTTACGGGTGGAACATTATATAGACAGGTGTGTGCCTTTCCAAATCATGTCCATTTAACTGAATTTACCACTGGTGGACTCCAATCAAGTTGTAGTAACATCTCAAGGATGATCAGTGGAAACAGGATGCACCTGAGCTCAATTTTGAGTGTCATGACAAAGGCTGTAAATACTTATGTATATGGGATTTTTGTTTTTTATTTTTAATACATTTTCACGTTCTCATTATGGGGTATTGTTTGTAGAATTTTGAGGAAAATAATGAATTGAATCCCTTTTGGAACAAGGCTGTAACATAACAAAACGTGGAAAAAGTGAAGCGCTGTAAATACTTTCCAGATGCACTATATATGCAGTGTGAAATCCAAGGCACTGCTGCCAATACCTGCTAGACTCAGGCGATTTGGAGTGGGATGTAGTGATGTCACTACTGTGCTGCCTTTACCAAGATAGTCGCCTCCACACAGAGGAACAGAACGAGTCATGGTAAGTCAGTAATGGGGAAAAGATCAGCTGCACGGGAGCCAAAAGCAATACTAGTGATTAGACCTTTGTACTCTGCCTAGCCTTTTTTTGGCCATCTGCAAGTTTCAACTTTCTAGTTGTCTGTTACTAATGGCGAAGACATTTCTAAACATAGCAGGAATAAAAAACAAAAAAAAAAAAAAAAAAAAAAAAGGTTTTACCTGGTCCTGAAACCTGTGTACATATTTTTATATTAGGCTTTCCTTGCTGGGGATCTTGGTCCTGACTGTAGCCCTCTCCAAAAAACGTCATTGTGAAAGAGGATTCAGCCATCTGTGAACATACCATTTCATTTATAAACATATTACAGATAAGGTTAGCATTTTAGAATCACTTATTTAAACACATTGCTTGAAACTAAAAAAAAGACCTCAAATTTCCACAAAAATATCTATTTAAAAATAGTTTTTAATGTTTATGGACATTGGTGTAGTGGTTAGCACTTTCACCTAGCAGCAATAGGGTCGCTGGTTCAAATCCCGACTACGACACCATCTGCCTGGAGTTTGCATGTTCTCCCTGTGCGGGTTTCCTCCGGGTACTCCGGTTTCCTCCCACACTCCAAGGACATGCTGGTAGGTTAATTAGATCCTGTCGAAAAATTGGCCAAATATGTATATGTTGTATGTGTATGTGTATGTGTTTGTAAGTGTGTCAGGACCCCATGGGGCAAAGGACTGCGCTGTACCGCAGACGGACACCGGCTGCAAAAAGCGCCCTGAGGCGATTCAGTTCGCATAGGGAGCGCTGTACAAGTCATTCATTCATTCACATAAAAGATCACCACCATGAGCTAGTTGGTAAGTATTTTTAATTTGTTCTAAGAAAATTGAAAGCAGGTCAGTCACCTCCTGTGATTAAAGTACATGTGATAGCCACATGGCTATGTAGAGCATGCAAAATATTACACCAATATGCAAATATGGGACCACAACGTCACTCATTCATCCTTCGTAACAGAATGGGCTGTGGGTATGATGTTGTTTCCAACTTTTTGCAGCTCTGCACCACTTCCAACAATATGGGGAGACTGGGGGGAAAGGGGAGCTTTAGGCTTTATCAGCACTTCCTGCATGGCAACAACAACTGTATGCAGGCAAAGTATAAGGCAGGCATATACAGCCCTGATATTCATACAGGAGAAGCTGGGGGAGAGGGTGACAACACTATGGAATTTTAGGAGCAATCTTTCAGCACTGTAAGCCTTCTACAGGAGGAATACTGGTAGGATCAACAAGTAGGATGTGCTGGAATTAAAGGGAGCTTTCGCACATATGCAGAGAGAGACATGAAGGATTACACATTTAATACTGCAAAAAATAAATTTTTGCTTGGACATTTAAAAGCCAAATTGGTTGAAATGGTTTGAATATACAGATCAAACCTAATCATAAATATAAGCACACGTGGAAATGTATAAAAGCAAATAAGAAAAATAAAAAAGGAAAAGGAAAACCACACATTATAAAATACCCACTGTTTTTTTTAAATGTATTTATTTTTATAAGTGATCACATCATCTCTGTTCTCAGCTGCATAAGAGCTGGCTGGGGGAGGAGAAGCAGCAGTACACTGAACTGGCCAGTGAATGGCTGTACGGGGGGGGGGGGGGGGGGGGGGGGGAGTCAGGACAAGTCTTAATATTAGAGGAGAGCATACGGAGTTCCCATAGCTAGGGAACTGACCATGCTGTGCTATCCTGCTTAGTAAGGATGAGCTCAGTCGTATTCGCAACTAGCACGTGCAGAGCCCGCAAGGAAGTCGGCACTGCACAGCGCTAATCGCAGGCAGCAAAACATTTTCACGATGCGTGGCTGTAGAGATGGAGGAATGTCTCTGTTAACACGCCTGAGCTTATCCTTACTGCTTAGTGTGATCATTTTCTAATAGGAAAGTAGAGGGATTGGCAGGAACACCAGGGATTTCACACAAATGAAGCAATACAAAGAACAGGATACTTTCTCATACAAATACATGGTACAGCAGACACATATCAGGAATATGAAATGCTGGGGCTTCAAGGCCCAACTGTTTAAATCAACTAAATACATGCATAAAAACAAAGATGTGCCCCTGAACACAGACAAAGCGAGTTCAGGGACACACACCTGCCATGTCCATGCAGTCAGTGTGTCCAAATTGACATCATTGAGATTGCCTGCACAAAACACCTGTGCATATCTGTGCAGCCCTGCCCTTGGTACACAGCCCTGCACGGGTGAACATTATAATACACCCAATGTGAACAAGGGCCTTCAAGCTCTTCAATCATATGGGAGCATGAGCTATGATGATTGAAGAGCTAAAGGTCCACTTTAGTGTGGGGTATGCAGAGAAGGTACAGAGAGCAAAACTAGGTTCACGTTAACCAATGCACTAAAAAGTAATCTGCAGTGGATTGTTTTTCAGAGTGTGGTTAAGCAGCTGCTGTCAGAAGTTTTGGGGGCGATCCTGCTGCCTCCTGATTGCACTTTTTTTCTGAACACAGACCCATTGACTTTAAAAGGTGGTGCGGCCTGTCAACTTGGCATGCTGTGGTAAATTTGCCACACTCATGAAGTAAAGCATCATGGACGTGGCATTTGAACAGCCTCCTTCAGCTGCATTTTACACTTCAGGTGAGTGGCCCAGAGGCAGTAAAGCTCTCCCAGGTCGCCTGTACGCATCATTTTCCTTATGAACGGTGTTTGCTTTGCGAGGTAAAAGAACTAAGAATTTGAACAATTTTTGTTTTGATGCACCTAGAATATATTTAGTTGATTTAAACTAAAAGGTTCAATTGGGCTTTAACTTGGCCTCTTCTCTTCCTGCCACCCAAAAACAATTATCAGCAAATACTGACCATATACTTGGTATAGTCAGAACTTGCACAGGCCACAAGGATTGAGCACTGCACTGTGGCAGGATAGGGGTAATATTACATGTTCTCAGCACAAGGATTTTAAACGGTCGGCCATAACCAGGTTGGCTGTAATAGGGTTTAGGCACCAGAGGTTGTCCACCACACAACCGGGTATTAGTTATTGATTTATTTGCTTTATGATTTTGAAAATATTTGCAGTTTCACTGTAAAGGCAAATATATAGCACAGGTCAAATAGATGAGAAGCACCATTCGTCTACCCTCAGACATCTAAAACCTCATTATAATAAAAACCCAAGATAGAGTCAAAGCTGCGCTCAGACTTAAAACATATAAACAAACAGTTGTGAAAGAGAAAAAAGCTGCCAGCACCTATAAAAGTCCCGTATCTGACTCCCAAAATATAATAAACAAAAAAAGATGCAGCGCTATATATGTAAATAAAACATAATGAATGAGAACCCACCAAGTGACATCATATCAAATAATCGATGCATAAGTGGAATCAATCATGCAAAAAAAAAACTTTAACATGTGAAAAAAATTTTTAAAACAATATATGTGATAGTCCAAAAACATATTAAAGTCCATAGACAAAGAAGGAAAAAAAACCCTCATCCAGGAGAGGTGTGATGAGAAATAGATGATCCACCAAGGAGTGTGTGAGTAAGGTCTGCTTACCAAACAGCGATGACTACTATTACAGCAGTCTCGCCCAGCACAGGGATTATGGTCTCCCAAAACCACATGTACAGAGCGGGACCAATATCTTTAACACTCGACCATGACCGGAAATAAAAAGCAGAACAGATCCATAGCGCAATAACGTATGATAAAAGGTTTTTTAATTGAGATAAAATAGTTGCACTTACAATTTAGCAGAATCAATATGGCATAAAAGGCATCAAACACAGCAGCGGTGTCTCTGTGTGCCGCGGTTCACTTTCTGCACTGCAAAGCCCGTCTAAGAACGTGATGACGTTCGGTTTTTTTCCTTCTTTGTCTATGGACTTTAATATGTTTTTGGACTATCACATATATTGTTTTAAAAAATTTTTTCACATGTTAAAGTTTTTTTTTTGCATGATTGATTCCACTTATGCATCGATTATTTGATATGATGTCACTTGGTGGGTTCTCATTCATTATGTTTTATTTACATATATAGCGCTGCATCTTTTTTTGTTTATTATCTAAAACCTCATACTTCCCTAAGTATTGTGGGGTTAATTTACTAAAACTGGAGAATGCCAAATCTGGTGCAGCTGTGCATAGAAACCAATCAGCTTCCAGTTTTGTTTTTGTCAAAGCTTAATTGAACAATCTGAAGTTAAAAGCTAATTGGCTACCATGCACATCTGCCCCAGATTATACACAGTCCAGTTTTAGTAATTCATTTAGCCTGGCCATACATGGTCGAATTGCGAAAGACTTTTCTTTTGAAAATCAGGAATTTTGTGCGTTTTGAGATCCGATGGTGCCATCATTGATTTCAAAATTCGATACATTTAGAAGTTGTTTAGTTTTGACCTTATATTAAAAAACAAAAAAAACACGCACAACTTGCACACTAAACTTTGTACCAACTGTTCATCTACCGCACCCTTATTGCTTCCAGTTCTGAAAGTTCTAACACTATGCCTGCAAACAACTGGTCAGACTATAAAGGGCCTCTTCTGCAGGCACAAAAAATAACTTCAATAAACAGAAATCTGAGAACTTCTAAGGATTACAAAAATGTATTTATTTCAGTAGCATTTTGTCTGATAATAGCATGTGCCATCACCACTGCTATCGCTACCCTACTGTCAGCAGGAAAAGAGCAAGTGGTGCTAATAATGTAGCCAAAAATGACAGATTGTTGGTCATTAAAAACGTAAAATTGCTATAATTTTGGGTTGTAAAATATTTCCTAAAACAGATTTCATGAAATATAAACAAACACGCATATATACTTTTCAGTGAGCCTTTGGTTACCTGTTTTGGTGTTGGTCCCTCTTTGGAAAAATAACCAAAGGAAAAAAGTTTGGGGTACTGTAAAGATAGTAGAAAAACAATAAAAAGTGAAATGTAGACCAAGAACATACATATTAAAACATGTGTATAACTATTTCTATATTGGAAAAAAAAAAAAAAAAAAAAAACTCACTTAATTTTCGTTGATGGCAATGCACATATAAGCAGACATCAAAGCAAACACCTTAATGCATTTTGCACATAAAATACTGATGTGCAGATGAATAAAATAACTCATCAGTGCTGCAGTTTAATAGGTCTTTCCACTCAAATTAGATATTTTAAATATAAGTGGAGTCTCTTGAACTATTGACTTCGTCCTAGAAAAAAAATTATGTACACATCCACCATTTAACCACTTAAGGACCGGGCCTCTTTTTTAGACTTGGTGTTAACAAGTTAAAATATTTTTTTTTTGCTAGAAAATTACTTAGAACCCCCAAACATTTTTTTCAAGTACCCTAGAGAATAAAATGGCGGTCATTGCAATACTTTATGTCACACCGTATTTGCGCAGCGGTCTTACAAGCTCAATTTTTTGGGGAAAAAAAATACACTGACAAAAAAAAACAAAAAACAGTAAAGTTAGCCCAATTTTTTTTTATATTGTGAAAGAGAATGTTACGCTGAGTAAATTGATATCCAACATGTCATGCTTCAAAATTGCGCCCACTAGTGGAATAGCGACAAACTTTTACCCTTAAAAATCTCCATAGGTGACGTTTAAAAATGTCTACAGGTTACCAGTTTTGAGTTACAGAGGAGGTCTGATACTAGAATTATTGCTCTTGCGCTAAAGATCGCGGTGATACCTCACATGTGTGGTTTGAACATCATTTACATATGCTTGTGCGACTTACGTATGCGTTCGCTTTTGCGTGTGAGCTCAGCGGGATGGACGCTTTGATAAAAAATTGATCTTACTTTATTTTTAAACAGTCATTTAAAAAAATTCCTTGTAATGTCTGGCGTGAGCTCCCAAACCTCCCCCCCCCCCCACTTCTGTTTGAAATGAGCAGTGCATGTTAGTTGCAGTCATGTGCACTTCTCTATGCACACTACACATCTCATAATCCTTAGTCCATCTTGGGAGCAAGAGGTGGTGGCTATGTTCCTACTTACCATGGAGAACGAAAGTAGCCACCCTCGAACAGCTGGCTCACAACAGAGAGAAAAAAAAAAAAAAAAAAAAAAAAAAAAAAAAAAAAAAAAAAAGGGATCGATTAACCACTTGAGCTATGGAAGATTTTACCCCCTTCATGACCAGGCTTTTTTTTTTTGCTATTCAGCAGCACGCTACTTTAACTGGTAATTCCACGGTCATGCGACGCTGTACTAAGATTAAATTTATATTTTTTTCACACAAATGGAGCTTTCTTTTGGTGGTATTTGATCACCACTGGGATTTTATTTTTTGTGATATAAATGGAAAGAGACTGAAAATTGTGTAAAGTGTGCTACTTTTACTAACTTAAAGTAACAGAAGTGGGAAGCACTGAATTAATTATTCGGGATCTATTAGCACCTTGCATACAAGGCCAGAGCTTTCCCACCTTCCCAGAAAACACCATAGCATTATGAGCCCGGGTTCACACTGTAGCGAACACAGACATCGCATGTGAATCGCACCAATCACATGCGATGTCTGTGCAATGCAAGTGCAGCCATTGGATTCGCATCAAAAAAAAAGAAAAAGTGCAGGGACCCACCCCCACGACTGGAATCGGATCACATAGGTGTTCTCACCCATGCGATCGGATAACTACCCAAATCCACAGTTCGCATTGCGATCTTTGAACCGGTCTAGGGCGTCAATATTGTATTGACACCCGCATCGGTTTGCAGCGGGCATTGTGAAATGCCTGCGGGGGAAGATGCGATGCAGGAATCTGAACCTCACTAGTTACCGAATTGCTACAGTGCGAACCCAGGCTGAAGATTCCCTATGACAAATTGTGAAGTGGCATCCTCAAAGAAAAACATTGGCTACAGTGATTGAGCACTTTTCTAGTACTCCCTGAGAATCTGGTTCGCAGTTACAGGATCAGATAGCTTTTCTTTCGGACATCTTGTTAAAAAAAAATATATATATATATATATATATATATATATATATATATATATATATATATATATATATATATATATATATATATATATATATATATATATATATATATATATATATATATATATATATATCTCACACACAAATTTTACTTGGCACCAACAACTAGGAAAACACTTACTCGTATCAGAAGTTTGCGTCCAAAGCTGAACTTGGTGAAAAGTAGGAAAAGGAATCCTGCAAACATCAGTGTGATGACTGAAGCGATCCCACCCACCGATACATAGGCACCATACTGCACCTAAGGGGAAAAATAAAAAAAAGTTGGTTTAAGGACCAATGAATACAACAGGGATCTTCAAACTACCGCCCTCCAGCTGTTGCGGAACTACACATCCCATGAGACATTGTAAAACTCTGAGATTCACAGACATGGCTAGGCATGATGGGAATTTTAGTTGCTGAACAACTGGAGGGCCGTAGTTTGATGACCCCTGGAATACAACAATAGGCCTGTGTTCTGAAGTATCTACTGTTGCTTGCCCACCCAAAATGCTGCATAAACTGTTCAGGAAGAACAAATCTATAGGAGGTGTCTGGTGACCAGGAGGGGGTTGTACACTTACCTGCCTGGGCCAGAGACAGTTAGAGGGCCCTCTTGCTAAGAAATTAGCAAATTATTATTTTCCCTTAAATATAATATGGGACAATAAGGTCTGCGGACTTGATTTTATCCTTGAGCACTTTGGTTTAAATAAAACAGGGACAGTTGTGGCTTTAAATGGCTAGAACTCCCTTCATGCTCTTTATGCTGAAACACAAAGAAGGAAGACAGCAGCAGAAATGAAGGCATTAAAAGACCAAACTAGCAGTTGCTTTGTAGCGTGCATAAGTCAACTGCTAGATGGACTGATGACTTGTAAGAGCTGTGTGCAGCACATGCCTGAAGGAGATGAAAGGGCTGTAAACCTGTTACATAAGTCAGGGTACTCCAGATTGTCACAACTAGGATTTTGAGGATGTTCTCTCCTCAGGAGATGAGGAGAGAACATCTGAATTTGCTGATCATCAGTGAAGGAAAGGTATGCCAGACCTCTTATTACTAAGCATAGTAAAGGCAGCATGAAAGAGGACATAGCCTCTAAATTTGGGGCAGACCGTGTTATCAGTGAAGAAAGCAGTGGCTATGGGAGTGTTAAAACATCATCCACAACAGGCTATGAGAAAGGCCCAAGAATTTACTGTGAAATTTTCACTGTTGGTCCATGTATGGGATGGAATAATCCTAGTATATGCCTCAAACCTAATGACAAGGAAAACGGCGCCTCATGGAAAAAAAAAAAAACATTGAGTGAAGGTGAGATGGGTTATATAGAAAAAAAAGCCACAAGTTCATCCAACATAGAAGAAAAAAAAAAAAAAAACCAAACCACCACACAACAAAAAGACAAATGCACTAATAAAAAACCCCAATATACACAATCCTATAACCACAGTTTATCCAGAGAAAAAGAAAAAAAAAAAAAAGCCTTTACCCATAAATATTAGTATCCTGTTATATAATGTTAATCTAGGAAAAAAATCGAGGCCTTTCTTAAAACAATCTGAGTTGGCCAAAACCAGCTCTTGAGGGAGTCTATTCCATTTTCACAGCTCTTAATGTGAAGAAGCCTTTCCGTATTTGGAGGTTAAATCTTTTCCTCCAGACGTAAATTGAGCCCCCCCCTTGCCCTTTGATGACCTTAAAGTGAGCAACTTCACACCAAGTTTATTATATAGACCACTTATGTATTTATACATGGTAAACATATTCCCCCTTAATCTCCTCTTCTCAAGACAAAATAAATTTAGTTCCTTTAATCTTTCCACATAGCTGAGCTCCGCCTTGCCTCTTATCAGTTTGGTTGCCCTTCTCTGTACTTTCTCCAGTTCCGAAATATCCTTTTTGTGAACAGTTGCCCAAAATGGAACTGCATATTCTAGATGAGGCATTACTAATGATATACAAGTGGAACAACTAATAATCGAAGAATTGATGGGAATTGATATGGAACTCTTCATGTATGCCCTGCATTAAAACCTAATGAGAGCTGGATTCTTCTATGGTCCTTGCCGGGAGGCATGGGAGTAAAAATGGCAAAATTACCCAGCCACTATCCGATTAAGCCAGTTGGGGGAGTCTGAAAAAACTAAGGCTTTGTTCACTCCATGTGCAGAGATGCAAGTTTTTCTGCACCTGTCTCTGCAAGTGCCCAACAAAATAATTGTTCTCTATTCACACCACAACACTGGTATCTTGTGTGGATTTTTTCTGTGCAGGAATTTGCAATGTTTATGAAGATTTCTGCATGAGAAAAAAAAAACAAAAAAAAAACTGGCTATAACATAAACACGGTTGTGTGAATAAGGCACATAAAACATGTATTTGCTACAGATAAACGCAGAACTACTTTAAAAGAGAAGTATGGCCTAAGCTTTTTGGCCATACGTCTTGTATGGGTCACAGAAGTGCAATTATTACTGCACCAGCCTGCTGACATCACAAAGCCAGTCCCAGGCACTGGAAAAACCGTGACTTTAAGGTCAGGATCCAGCCAGATGCCTGACCAGCGGCTGGCTCAGAATCTCAGCATGCAGCCAGTCACTCCCGACTCCTACCCAGCCCGGGGCTCCAATGTGAGCTAGAGGGGGTAAAGCAGAGAGCCGTTGACTGACAGCCACCTCTCTCCGCTCAGTGAAGAAAAAAAACTGTTTGATGGGCATGTGATCCCTCAGTTCTCAGTCTTAGAGTCGTCAGGGACAGCTGCAGCATTGGACCGATGTTTCAGCCACATAGGTGACCATAGATGTTTATTTTATTTCCCACACTTCTCTTAAGATGAGATAAATGGTTTTTCTACAGTAGAAAGAATATTTTTGACTGCAGGATATAAAGCCTACAGCAGACTGTTGCCACTGGATTCAGACAAGTAAGCAAATGAACACACACTTTATATTTAAAAAAAAAAAAACTGAAAATAACTTATACAGATTATATTCCTGTGTTTATAATACATTTTAAACATATACAGATATGACAAGTTACAACTTACAGGAGTTTCCTGCAGGTTCTCATGCAGGTATCGCTGGGTCCTTTTAACAACGGCTGCATCAGCTCCCATGAAAGGAATTGCATACTCTTTTAGTTCATTGCTGTAAAATACTGCGCCTCTGAAACCAGAGAACTGGCATTAAACATCTGATTTGCGTAATGTATAACCATATGCAAAGTAACTGAATAATACATTATACAGAATACCAGAAAAGAATGAAACAAAATGATAGATGATATAAAAAAAAAACAGACATTTATATCATATACATATATAAAATCAAAAATATAGGAAGATACATAAAGTCAGGCCCAGTCTCACAAGGGCAGCCCACTGTAGTGTGGCCTAATGAACATTATGTCATGTGTTAAAGTGGTTGTAAACACAAAACAATAAAAAATAAAAAAAATGCATAGCATACTAGCTCATTATGAAATGCTCACCTTAGATCAAACCCCCGCAGCGGTCCCCGTACACTGCTCTGGCTGGCGACACCTCTCCCGGAGTTATTTCCAGGTATCGCGGGCTCCGGTGCTGAGATTTGCCAGCATCGCGCACGGGAGCTATCGGTAATGGCTGGTCAGCTGAAGCAACGGCACGAACGAGCTGTTGCTTCAGTGCGCATGTGCCGATGATGTCGGCACATGCTGATACAGGGAATATCTCCTAAACTGTGCAGGTTTAGGAGATATCCACGGTAGCCACAGGTAAGCCTCATTGTAGACTTACCTGAAGTAAAAAGTGAATTTACAACCACTTTAAAAGGCAGTTAATTTACTTAAAATGGTTGTAAAGACAGAAGGTTTTTAACTTAATGCATTCTATGCATTAAGATAAAAAAAAAAAAAACCTTGTGTGTGTATTAGCCCCCCTAATACTTACCTGTGCCCCATCTCTATCCAGCGATGGGTCAGCCAATCAGGAGAGAGAGAGGCAGAGCCGGACCGCGGCTCCATGTCTGAATGGACACACGAAGCTTAGGTGCCCCCATAGCAAGCTGCTTGCTGTGTGGGGGCACTCGACAAGGAGGGGCCAGGAGCACCAAAGAGGGACCCGAGGAGGAGGATACAAAACAACACATTAGTTTGTTACTGCATATTGTTGGAGTGTTATTCTCAATGAGCGTTGCCATAGTACACTAAACGCACATAATTGCATGTAACAGAAGCACAGTGGTGTCAACGTGGATCTACTACAGAGCAAAAACTTAGTGATTTTTTTTTTTTTTAAGGGAGTGGAGAACACAATAGCAAGCTGCACAGAATCTAGCATCCGACACTACCATAAGTGTGTTGCATGCGGAAGATTTTCAACAAGCTTACCTCAGTACAGCGACAACTGAACTCTACCAGGAGGACAGGTTACATTTACATTTTAAATTACAGGCTAGGCTTTTTTTTAAAATGTATTTTTTAATCTGGCAATAGCATCATTAAACTACTTGCCGACCAGCCGTTGTGTATTTACTGCGGCAATGTAGCACTATTGCGTTTGCTGCTTAGTTTGATAGCCACTAGAAGGCACCATCTCGCTGTGATTGGCTAGTAGGGATGTCAATCAATGGATCCGGTGAAACCGATGTCCGCCAGCCACCCACGATCATCCCCGGGAAAGGCAGACCCACAATCTGTCTATGTAAACAAGGCAGATCGCCGTTATGCAAGGGCACAAGATGGAGATCTCTCTGTCTTCCCCCAAATAGTGCAACTCCCCCCCCCCCCCTCCCCACTCTTAGTAAACACCCCCTAGGGACACACTTAACCATTTTATTGCCTCTGCTGTAATTTTCCCTGCCAGTGTCATTAGTGCAGTGACAGTAGGGGTGCGCATCTTTACTGGTCTCACGATTCGATTATCTGGTCAACGATTCGATTCCGCGATGCATCACGATTACCGACGAGCTCCCACTTCCGCTTGGGCCTCCTAGGCGGCCCTTCCACCCTGCAATCATCTGGGACACATCACAGTTCCCAAAAGATTGCCCGGCTATGCAAGAAAGCGCAGTGAGACATGCGCACCCGGCTGTGAAGCTGCGAGCTGTCACAGCCAGATGCCCAAAGTAGTATTGCCAGCACTGTGGACAGGCGGGGGAGAGAATGGAGGGTTCGGGTGGCCACGTCGCTGGATTGTGGGACAGGTGAGTGTCTTTATTAAAAGTCAGAATATACACTTTTTTGGTAGCTGCTGACTTAATAAACAAAAAATTGACTGGAACTCCGCTTTGAATTAAAAATAACCTCACTCCCTTAAAAAGTGTACTAATCCGGTGCACTACAGGGTACGGGCATTCGCACACACTGCTGCTTGGAGGTCAGAAGGGATTACAATCCACAGATGACAAACAGCCCTGTGAAGTTCCCTGTACTGTCTCTGTGCTGACCAGTGGCAGCTGGTGCTCAAAATTTTTTTTTTTGGGGGGGGGGGGGGCGCAAACAAACTGAAAAATACTGAACCTTCCCCTTAAAAACGCAGCCACCTGTGCCCATTAAATGCAGCCATCACTAACCCACACACACACACAAAATGCACGGGCCACCACTGGTGCTGACAGTTCCTTTGCATTCCTGTCTGCACCTTCCAGCACACTAGGAGTTAACAGTGGAATGTGCACAGGATAACCAGGGACCTGTCAGCAGGACAGAGCGAGAGGTGTAAGGTTACTGTTGTTAAAATGACTTTCTTTTAATAAATTCTGTGTTACAATGGATGATGTGCCCCGCTTTACTGTGTGTGCTTTTTTAAAAACTATGTCACTTCATACCGAATTTCACTGTAGTACGATATAACCCGCTCATGTGACTCCTGGTCCGTCCCGCCCCTCTCCTCGCTCTCACGAGTCCTGACGTCAGCGGGGAATTCTCAGCCCCGCCAGCTGACTATAGCTATCGTATCAGAAGAGAGGCGGGCGGGACTGAGAATTCCCAGCTGACGTCAGGACTCAGGAGAGCAGGGAGGGGCGGGACGGGACGGGCCGGGAGTCACATGAGCGGGATATATCAGACTACAGTGAAATTCGGTATGAAGTGACATCATTTTTTAAAAAGCACATACAGTACAGTGGGGCACATCATCCATTGTAACACAGAATTTATTAAAAAGAAAGCAATTTTAAAAATACACTCCGAGTGCTTTCCCGGGAGGGGCGGGGCTAGTCGCCATGACATCACACGCAATTGATTTTCTAGTCCTTATGCATCGATGCAAATATTAATTTCAGCACCCCTAAGTGACATTCCTTTTTTTTTTAGCACTGATCGCTGTATTAAAAAAAAAAAAAAAATTGTTTTCAAAATTGTCACTCTTTTCGTTTATAGCACAAAAAATAACCACAGGGGTGATCAAAATACCACCAAAAGAAAGCTCTATTTGGGGGGGGGAGACACATTTTATTTGGGTACAGCGTCGCATGACCGTGCAATTGTCAGGTAAAATAACGCAGTGCCGTATCACAAAATAATGGCCTGGTCATGAAGGGTGCAAAACCTTCCGGTCCATAAGTGGTTAAAGAAAAATTCCGTTAAAAATGTATGAGCAGTTTAGAGAGGGTTAAGTGTCATATGTACTGTATAAGACGCACTCAATGGCATCCATTATGAAATATTCTCATAACATCCTTGGAATTCTGAGCCCTGAGCCAGAGGAGGATTTCTAGAATACCCAAAACCCTGCACATCACCACATGGATAGAAAGCACAGATCAAACATTAAAAAAAGAACAGTTTTTAAATAGCCTTGTGAATGATGCTTCGGGGGTGAGTAACATACACTTTGCTTAACCCACGGCCATAAATAGCCCGACAGGGGTTCTAAAAACTCTCAACACACCATTAAAAATAAATAAATCAGATTTAGATAAACTTTAACTACAGTACAGCTTTTAGCCAAATAGATTGGGAAAAGCTGGTCTGTCACCATATGCTAATATATTATAATAAATATAATATAATAAAAATATATATATATTTTTAAAGAAATTTTTATTCTGCAGAGACCATATATACACATACAGAATCTCAGGTATTTTGAAACATCAGATACACCAAAAAAACACATTGCCTAGTGCATAATAATCCAGTCCACAGAACTGCTTCCCTGGTGCAGGGAACGCGTGACTTTAGTAAAAGTCTAGTATTCCCACCTGTATTCCAGTTTTTTGTTTTTTTTTTAAGTAAGAAAATGACTATATACAACCCCCCCAGGCATGAAAAAATATATAGAGTGGAATATTTCACCACCTCATCTTATAAGAAAAACTTACAGAACCGTGTCTATACCCCCACTCTCAGGTCCCTCCCATCAACTTTTGACAGAAACACATATACACTATACATACACACCTCCATACGTCTTCAGCTTTTACTCGTTCGCCCCATCTGCCAATGTCTCCTTTGAGTCAACCCACCTAAACCAAACCTTCCTAAATTTCCTAGGGCTCCCCTGGCCTACGTCATGCGGTACATAAGAATGTCAGCGTTCACAACTTTCAACCACATCCCTAACGTCAGTCATTCCGTGTGAATCCATCTCCTAGCTATAAGCTTCCCAACTCCAAATTACAAAAATCTGAGGAACGGTTTGGTGTGCTCATTTAACACCTCTTGGTCAAAAATTCCCAAGAGACATCTCAAGGGAGAGCATATATTGGGAAGGTCGACGTTGTCTGCGATAAATTCAGTCACCATGGACCACAATGGTCTCACCTTGGCACATTTCCAAACCATATGAACAAAAGAGCCATCCACCCACAAACCTTTAATGGCAAGTAGCAGAGTCCCTCCTGTTCATACGGAATAGTCTGACCGGTGTACAATACATCTGATGTAGGTCTCATAGCTGTATCATCCTATTTGTTGAAGATGACAGAGCCCAGATAAGTATCAAATGCCTCCTGACACATCTCCTCTGACAATTCCAATATAAACATTTCCCAACGAGATCTGGCCCTTGCTATCAACCTGGAGTCCCCTGGGCCCACTTCCCTATACTATCTGGAATTTCTTTTGACCGGGTCAGGATCCCCCAGGACCCTTTCCAACGAGGTATTCTGTACCTGTACTTCCCCTATACCGAACTGCATCACTGCCGCATGCCGCAGCTGGGTGTTTCGAAAATGCCAGGTTCTGGGTAGCCCAAACAGTTCCCTCAGCTGAGCAAAAGTGCACAGCTTCCCCTCCTGAAATATTTAGTGAAGATACCTAACCCCATATTTAGCCTATGCGCTCCCATCCTCCAGTTTGGAAAACTCCTTAAGGATTTAGATATACCACAGAGGGTTATTAGGCGATTTCCATAGGGGTGCATCTTTCTTTTGTTGGGCAGATATGAAATATCCGTCCAGGCAGAGCCATCACCAAACCCACCCTTCTACTCTGCACCCCCTTTCCTACATACCATATTCAGCAGAGTCTCCTGTGAAGTAGCCACCGCAGTTTCCAGCAACGTAGTAGCATAAGGCCCCTTTCACACGTGCGGATCCGACCCGTAAACATCCGCTTGCTCAGCGGGGATGGCTCCGTTGATCCCCACTGAGCCGGCGAATGACAGGGCGGACCCATGTAGAAGAACACAGGGAGAAAAATCATTTTAAATACATTTTAACCATCACTGTAAGTGGTAGCTTCTGCCATTTTTGCACCTTCTCACTAAGAGCTCCTATACTCAAATTATAGTGTCAAATTCAGCTCCAATAAACCCACTTTATCGTTTTTAAAAAAAAAGTTTGGCTTTAGTCAGAAAATTAAGTACTGATAGATCCCTTGCATACTGGCCCCTTTTACATGTACGTAAAACATTAAAAATAAGTGCCTACTGTTTAAAGTGCAGTAATACACTGTCTCGCCCTGCTCTGCACATGTCCAGTTGCTCTCTATTTTTTGGCACTAGAGGCTGATCTGCTGACAGCCTGGAGCTACACAATTAATCATTAAAAGATCACGATCTCGATTCACCCCCTCTGACAATCTAAGTTGTGGAGTGTCTCAATTCTTTCATGTAACAAGTATAGAGTTCTCTGCTTACTCTGGCAGTCTGCCAAACCGGGCATTCTGCCAAGATTTTAACAATATTGTAACTCTTCCATCTTAGATCAAAGGGATAAAACTTCTGTGTGAATATGCAGGAAGTTTAACCACTTAAAGAGGAAGTAAACCCTAATGGGTTTACTTCCTCTTTGTTTCCCTGCAAAGGTAAAGCACAATGGGCTACTATGCATCGCATAGTAGCCCATTATGTGTCACTTACCTGACACAGGAGCCTGCGATGTCACCGCTGTCCCCTCTGCTACGGAGCGTCCATCTTCTTGCTGGGTATCGTGGCTCCGGCGCTGTGATTGGCTGGAGCACCGATGACGTCACTCCCGCGTATGCGCACAGGAGCCGCCACTAACGGCACATCGCCGCTAGCAGCGGCCTAATCAGTGCGCCTGCGCGCCGCTGTCTTTCTGCAAATATCTCCTAAACAGTGTAGGTTTAGGAGATATTTCTTGGACCTACAGGTAAGCCTTAATTTAGGCTTACCTGTAGGTCAAAGTGGTCTGTAAGGCTTTACAACCACTTTAAAGTCTAAACCTTTTTCTGACACTTGTTTCTTACAGTTAAAAATCAGATTTTTTTTGCTAGAAAATTACTTGGAACCCCCAAACATTATATATATTTTTTAGCAGAGACCCTAGAGAATAAAATGGGGATTGTTGCAATATTTTATGTCACACTGTATTTGCACAATGGTCTTTCAAACGCAATTTTTGGGGAAAAATACACTTCAATGAATTAAAAAAAAAAAAAAAAAAAAAAAAAAAAAAACGTAAAGTCAGCCCAATTATTTTGTTTAATTTGAAAGACGATGTTACGCCGTGAGAATCGTGATCCATCTTCTAAGCAAAAAAATAAATAAATATTGCGATTCTCATTTTAGCCATGCAGCTCTATGACAGCCTAAATATTTACTGCTGGTCAGGGTCAGGAACAGGATTAATGCTAGAGGCAATTTACAGCACACGTTAATTTTGGTAGCATCATTATTAATGTGGAATGCCTGTTCCTTGCCAAATAATATTTTTTATCAAGTTGATAAAGTTTAAGTTCAAGTTCCACTTTAAACAAATAACTTACCTTCTTTTTAATTTTTTACCAACAACTGGAAGAGGTTTGAATGCCAATTGCTTTCTAAGCTTTCTCAGATTGCCTTGATCTGCAACTCCATGAATCGCAGATTGCCATGTCCCATCATGAATGCATGTGCCCTACAGAAGACACAATATCAGAAATATCAAAAAGAATTAGGGAGATAAAACAAAGGTGCCACGCTAAGAGCAGTAAATCACACAAACTTTAATAAAAGCTGAACACACGGTACTCACAGGATATTCTTAAGGATCTATACAGCATAGAAAGTGATGACGAAGATGATGATGATTTGGGCCTTCTTACGCAACATCTCTCCACTTCTCCCCCCGTGCAATACAGTAAATTTAGGCCTAAATCTATGTTTAATCCAACACATGTTAAAAAGGACCCTACCTCCAAACCTTTTACCAGGTTGTAAACTCGGACATGCAAAAATTATGTCAACAAACTCTTAACAGCCATTCTAACCTCACTTTTCAAGAAAAACTAGCTTTACAAAACTTGACCAAAAACCATGATCTAATCATCAAAACAGCGGGCAGAGGCATTGTAGTTCAGAATCACAGTGACTACCTGGCAGAAGCCCGCCGACTCTTGTCCAATGACAACACATACAAAAGAACTGCGCTGTGACCCCCTATCCAATTAAATTATAGAAGTCAAAATGCTGACAGATAAGACCAAAGTTAAAATCATCATCTCCACACATGAGTACGCCTTCTTTAACAAACAATATTTTTCCGGGGGGCGTGGTTTGGCTATGCAGCTGTGAGGACGTGTCTCTCTTGTGCTCCGGCGCCGACACATTATTTTCAGCACTTTCACTGATCTGCTCGCTCCCATCCACCTCACAAAGATGCGGAAGAGATCTGGAAAGCCCCTGCCTAAAAAAAGGAGCTGCCGTGGGATTGATTAAACGGTTCCTGGCCGCAGAACCAGATTATCCAGAGATCATGGACGGCCTAGGCCTGGCGGCATGAGCTCCGGTACAGGCTCTGCCCCCCGACGCAGGCCTGAACACAGACACCGCTCTCCAGTATCCTCGGCCGGCTCAGAGGGAGAGGAGGACTCCTCCAGACGTTCGGGAGTAGAGGCACTGGTAAGCGACCTGCCAACCAAGTCTGAGCTGGCTTCCATGTTATTAGGCGTGGAATGTAACATTAAGAAGGAGGTGTCTGAGGTCCCATCCAGACATCAAGGGTCTTCGCAGCGGCAGTCTAAATGAGGTGATAAGCCTCTACGCTGATGACATGCTTCTGTACCTATCCAACGCAGGTCCCTCACTTCAGGCAGCTCTGCATGTAATCACAGCATTTGGTATGTACTCCGAGCTTCAGATAAACTGGGCTAAATCCAAAATTCTCCCCTTAGACCTGTGTGCCCCTACGTCCGAGCAGGCCGCCCTCCCACTAGTCAGAGCAAGCATCATTAAATATTTAGGTATACACATCTCCCGCTCAATCCCCGACTTTATAGCACTCAATATTGAACCATTATTCCACATTCTAAAACTCAAAACACAGGTGTGGTCTAGGCTTCCCCTTGGGGTCATGGGTCGCATTAATCTTGTAAAGATGGTCCTCCTTCCCAAATTACTGTATATATTCTGGCAGTTTCTGGCAGTCCCCAGTACATCCTCCCCAACGCATATTTAAAGCAATGGAATCTATCCTCAATACTTTTGTATGGGGATCCTCCCGTCACAAATTGTCATGGAAGGTCTTGAAGTGTCCCACTGACCTGGGAGGCAGCGCACTCCCCGATCTCTACATTTATTACATAGCGGCTCAACTCTTCCACTTTTTCCATCTTAACCTCTCAGATAAAGTCTGCTACACTCAAATGGTATGCCCACAGTCCTCTGGCACGATTTCACACCCCTTTCAGATTCTATTTTGCAAGCCCCGCTACTTAACCTACACCAGTACTGGGGGACCAATGCTAACACATCATTGTAAAATTTGGCGTGCAGCTATGCGCATTGCTCAAGCACCCTCTCCACACTCCCACACCCCTTTATGGGATAACCCCAACCTCCCTGAACTCACCTCTCTCCCTGATCGCAATCTCTGGGTTTCCAAGGGCATCATATATTTAAACACAAGTTGTAGCCCATGGGATGGTCAAACTTTTCCAAACACTTAAAGATGACTTTGCCTTACCAAATCACATGCTCTTTCGCTACCTCCAAATTTGACACGCGCTCAACACGCAGTTTGGCAGCCCTATTCCAGCCCTTGAGATCCCACTTCCAGTAGATATAATTACGGGAAAGGACTCCAAAAAATTGATTTCCCAATTCTACACCTACCTTATGAGACCTGCAGCTGAGGTCGTTGCTCACCAGCTAAAGCTACGCTGGGAGTTAGACCTAGGCAGCTTGACGGATGAGGATTGGGAGGAGGCCCTTGCCAACTGCAAAGCAGTCTCTCCTAAACTTTCTGATCGTCTCTCCCATCTATATATGCTTCATAGATCATACCTAACCCCACGCCGCATATCCAAATACAGACACGACCACAATCCGAACTGCCCGAACTGTGGACACTGCACAGCCTCCTTTTTTTAATCTAATGTGGGCTTGTCCCTCTATACATGGGTTTTGGACCCAAGTGGTAAAGTTTCTACATGATCGCATGGGCTCCCCAATAACCCTATGCCCCCGCCAATGTTTGTTAGGGCTCCTTTCGCTCTCCAAAAGCGAAAAATACTTGAATACTTTTTTACAAGAAACGCTATTCCTTGCCAGGCTACAGATTGCCAGGCTACAGATTGCCAAAACATGGCTAAGGGGGGTCCCTCCCACCCTACAACAGTGGATCAGAGCAGTCAATACCACTTTATCGTATAAAAAAATAATATACATACACAGGGGCTGCCCAGATAAATTCCACAAAATTTGGGACAGATGGCTTGAAGACACCTCAACCAGTGATACAGGGCACTGAAGCATAAGCTGACTGGGCTGATTCCACCAGCCTCTCCCTTGGTCCCCTCATCACTGGGTTTCTCCCACTTAATAACTAGCTGTACTGCTCTGTGTAAACCTGTCTCCCCACAATGCCAACCAACTGTCTACATGCACTGAAAGTACTTTGTCATTTCCAATGTTTTGTATGCATTATATGTCAATTGGACTAATCCGTAATTGTAGTGCAAGTTGCACTAACCGTATCCGTGCCTTGTTGTATCTTTTCTTTTATGCTCAATTAAAGTTATTTTTGATTAAAAAAAAAAAAAAGAAGAAGGAGGTGTCTGCAGTGCGCGCCGACCTCTCGCATGTCTTAGAGAGGGTAGAGGAGTCGGAGCAGCGTCTTGATCGCCACGCGGCGGCCATTAGACACTTACAAACCTCAACCCACGCACTTACTATAGCCCATAGAATGGCGCTGTATAAAATTGAGGACCAGGAAAACCGCAACAGGCAGGATAACATCCGGATTAGAGGCCTGCCGGAGGCTAATGGGGATGAAGATCTTCTCCCCTCCGTCCGGGGCTTTTTCAACGGCTTACTGGGCCAGGCCGCAGACTACCCATTGAAAATAGATCGAGTGCACAGGGCCCTTCGCCCCCGAAATCTCTCTTTAGATGTCCCTCGCGATGTCATTTGCAGGATCCACTATTATGAGGAAAAATAACTCATTATGAAAAAAGCTAGAGATGCTGCTTCACTGGATTTTGATGGCGCCATGCTATCTTTTTCCCCAGACCTTGCTAGGGAGACTCTGGAGCGCCGCAAAGCTTTGCGTCCCTTGATGGGGAAATTCGAGCTGCCTCGATTAAATACAGATGGGGGTTCCCAGCTGCATTGATCGCTAACAAGGGTGGTAAGACTGCGATTCTCCGATTCCCAGAGGAGCTGGAAAAATTCTGTATGGATGCTAACATTTCTCCGCCGGAGCTTCCTGGCTGGCAGGATCACATCCCACCTCTGCCTACTAATGCCGAAACAAGATGGCAAAAGGTTGATCATAAAAAACGATCTTCTGCATCTGGAGGTTCACCCGAAATGGGTTGACACATTAAGTTGGATGGCTCAAGCTCTTTGCCCACTCCATTGCTGACCCACCAGGGTCGCATCTGCCTTTTACTGGGTCTTATGCAGCCTGGTAATGATACAGACTTTGATGGTTACGGTTTAGGCCTTCAGTCGTATGTCTGCATGGCGTAGCCATGACAGTTCTATGTCAGGCTCTAATTTTGTTTCTTTTTATATATATGTTCTTTTCTTATAGGTTTTTAATCATTAACAAGTGTTATATGTTTTACGCTCTGGGTAACTAGGCGTTTGGCCTTTCATGATCAGGTTACTGTGGTTATGACGCACCTTAAGTGCCTTGTTATTTGCAATTCTCACTTTGTGATGTTTTGGTGTTTGCGCCGGAGCAACCCAACGACACTTAACACCAAACTCGGTGACCGTCTGCATATGCACGGAGACCTTCGCTCCCCTGTTTATGGGGTGCCGTGCGGGCTGGCATCCCCGTGCCCCAGCTCATATTTGGGTGACGGTTGTGGGGGTGTTGGGCCGCCCGTGTGCCCCACCATGCACCGCAGTTCAATGCGTGCACTTTTTGATCACCCCCCCCCCCCCGAATGGTTCAAATTTCATTTGGTAATCGATATTGATCGTCCTTTTTTTCTTTTCTTTCTTATAACTTCTTTACTTTTCTTCACCTCCTCCCATCCTGCCCATTCCCCTCTCAAATTCTTCTTCCCCACCTAAGGTCCGGCTCCACAGGTTACAGTGAACGTGGATTCCCCCTGCTGGTCCCCATGGCTAAGGTAAATCTTATCTCTTTTAATGTACGGGGGCTGTACGCCCCGGGGAAAAGGCACAACTTATACAGGGAGCTGGGTCGCCTGCGGGGAGACATTGTTTTTCTACAGGAGACCCACCTCACTCACTCCACACAGGTAAAACTTTTTTCCCAACTGTACCCCATGTGGTACTATAGTTTATCGGATGTACATAAAGCTAAAGGAGTGGCCATTGGATTCCGCGGGGGCACCCCGTTCACATTTGAAACCATGTTAAGTGATCCACTGGGACGTTTTCTGTTTATTAGAGGTAACCTGGGTAGTATGCCCTGCACCCTGGCAACTATATATGCACCCAACCGCGACCAAGCAGGCTTCATTGCCTCCACTCTTAAACTCAGATTTCGCACGCAGGTGTGTCCTCCTGGCTGGAGATTTTAATATCCCATTAGAACCTGCTATAGACACGTCTAGAGGTAGAACTAATATTCCACATAAACGTTTACTGTTTATACGCAAACGCCTACACTAATCCCAGTTGGTTGATATATGGAGAATTATGCACCCACGTGCGAAAGATTATACCCATTTTTCGCAGGTACATCATACCTACTCCAGAATAGACTTTTTTCTCATTGATCACCACCATCTCTCACTCCCCACCAACACTCATATTGACTCATCTCCCCTATCAGATCATGCCCCGATTACACTAATGCCCCGTACACACGGTCGGATTTTCCGACGGAAAATGTGTGATAGGACCTTGTTGTCGGAAATTCCGACCGTGTGTAGGCTCCATCACACATTTTCCATCGGATTTTCCGACACACAAAGTTTGAGAGCAGGATATAAAATTTTCCGACAACAAAATCCGTTGTCGGAAATTCCGATCGTGTGTACACAAATCCGACGGACAAAGTGCCACGCATGCTCAGAATAAATAAAGAGATGAAAGCTATTGGCCACTGCCCCGTTTATAGTCCCGACGTACGTGTTTTACGTCACCACGTTTAGAACGATCGGATTTTCCGACAACTTTGTGTGACCGTGTGTATGCAAGACAAGTTTGAGCCAACATCCGTCCTAGGATTTTGTTGTCGGAATGTCCGAACAAAGTCCGACCGTGTGTACGGGGCATTACAATTAAAGTCCCCTCCTTACCACACAGGTCTACCAATTGGAAGCTTAAAGGGGTTGTAAAGGTAAACATTTTTTCACCTTAATGCATTCTATGCATTAAGGTGAAAAAACTTTTGACAATACCGCCGCCCCCAGCTCCCCCGTTTTACTTACCTGACGCCTCGAATCTTCGCTGCTCGTTCTCGTCATCTTCATTGCAGCTCAGCCTGGTCGCTGATTGGCTGCAGTGGATGGATTGAAAGCAGCGCAGCCATTGGCTCGCGCTGCTGTCAATCACATCTGATGACGCGGCGCGATGGGGGGCGGGGCCGAGTGATACAGCGAGCGGCTATAGCCGCCGGCTGTATCACGGGAGCGCGCCCGTAAGCACTCACCACCATGCGAGGGAGCTCGCATTAACCACTTGACGACCGCCTCACGCCGATGTACGTCGGCAAGGTGGCACGGACAGGCAAAATCACGTACAGGGTACGTGATTTGCCTTCCGCGGGTGGGGGGACCGATCGGTCCCCCCCCCGGTGCCCGAGGCGGTCGCCATTTCTTCCCGGGCGATCAAAGGTCAGGGGGAGGCCATCCATTGTTGGCCACCCCCTCCCGATCGCTCCCGGCGAATGAAAATGCTTCCTTCCCTCTGTAATGTAAACAGAGGGAAAGGAAGTGATGTCATCTCTCCTTGAGCCGGTCTTTTCGTCGCCGCGCCGAGGAGAGAAGACATCAAGTAAGTCTGCACAACACTACACTAACAGTAGAACACGCCAGGCACACTTGTCACCCCCCATCACCCCCCGATCACCCCCCTGTACCCCCTGTCACTCTGACACCAATAGCATTTTTTTTTTTTTTTGCATTGGTGTCAGTTTGTGTCAGTTAAAAGTTTTAGGGCAGTTAGGTTAGCCCCCTTTAGGTCTAGGGTACCCCCCCTTAGGTCCAGGGTACCCCCCTAACCCCCCCTAATAAAAGTTAACCCCTTGATTACCCCCCGTCACCAGTGTCGCTAAGCGATCGTTTTTCTGATCGCTGTATTAGTGACACAGGTGACGCTAGTTTAGGGAGGTAAGTATATAGGTTCGCTGTCAGTGTTTTATAGCGACAGGGACCCCCATATACTACCTGCTAAAGGTTTTAACCCCCTGATTGCCCCCTAGTTAACCCTTTCACCAGCGATCACCGTATAAGTGTTACGGGTGACGCTGGTTAGATAGTTTGTTTTTTGTAGTTTATTACAGTTTATTACAGTTTTAGGGCACCCGCCGTTTATTACCCTATAAAGGTTTAACCCCCTAATTGCCCGGCGGTGATAGATTTATAGTTTTTAGGATCTGATAAGGTCTGCGTCGCCCCAGGCAGCGTCAGGTTAGCGCCAGTACAGCTAAAACCCACGCACGCAGCATACACCTCCCTTAGTGCTATAGTATCTGAACGGATCGATATCTGATCCGATCAGATCTATACTCCCCAGCAGTTTAGGGTTCCCAAAAACGCAGTGTTAGCGGGATCAGCCCAGATACCTGCTAGCACCTGCGTTTTGCTCCTCGGCCCAGCCCTGCCCAGCCCACCCAAGTGCAGTATCGATCGATTACTGACACTTACAAAACACTAAGCACACATAACTGCAGCGGTCGCAGAGTCAGGCCTGATCCCTGCGATCGCTAACAGTTTTTTGGTAGCGTTTTGATACAGTCGCCAACAGTCAGGAGCTTTTTTGCCTGTGAGTCTCACTAGTGTACCCCTAAATTTAGAGGCCAAAATGGCAAATCCAAGGTACACTAGTGAAGAGGCCTACAGGATTCTGAGCATGACAGATAGTGAAGAGGAAGTCACTCATCTGTCAAGTTCAGGCTCAGAATACGAACCTGTAGAGGACAGCGGCTCCATGACAGATAGCTCTGACGACAGAGTTGTGGTCCCTGCTAGGGTCAGGCGTACCAGACCCCGAACTTATGCTGTCCTTGAAGTGCAAGAACCGCAGGGCTCTCGTATGGAGCAGAGCAGTACTAGCGCCGCTACTCCTTCTGGTGAACTGGCAAGCACCAGCGGCCTAGTACACCCTGGTCGTACATCCAGCACTGCAGTATCACGTGGTGACGTGGCGAGTCCCATAAGTGCAGTTCAAGCTGGCGAGGTGGCAAGCAGTAGTAGTGTCCCGCTGCCACCAAGAAGACAAAGACAGGCCCGTCGTGCCCATAGTGCCCTTCCTGCTGCATTGGCCAATCCGAATTGGGAACCTTCCACTTCTGCAGCACCCGTACTTCCCCCTTTCACTGGCCAACCCGGAATTCAGGTGGAAACAGTTGACTTTATGCCACTGGATTTTTATTCACTGTTTTTCACCGAAGATCTCTATAGATCTATTGTGGACCAAAGCAATTTGTACGCTGGTCAACACATCGCCACTATGCCCCAGTCCACCCTTGCCAGAGATTGGAGACCAATTACGGTCTCCGAATTTAAGACCTTTCTGGGCCTTTCCCTCCTCATGGGGTTGAATAAAAAGAGTAAGTTGCGGTCATATTGGTCCACTGACCCAATTTACCATTCATCCTTGTTCTCTGCTTCCATGGCCAGGGCACGATACGAGCAGATTTTGCGGTTCATGCACTTCAACGACAATGAACTCTGTCGTCCTCGTGGAGACCCTGCATACGATCGGCTCTACAAAATTCGGCCCCTCGTAAACCACTTCAACCAACGTTTTGCAGACTTGTTTACCCCCCATCAAGTTGTCTGCGTTGATGAGTCCCTGATTAAGTTTTCTGGCCGCTTGTCATTCAAACAGTACCTTCCCAGCAAGCGTGCCAGATACGGGGTCAAGATGTATAAGCTCTGTGACAGGGCCACAGGCTATACATATAGATTTATGGTTTACGAGGGAAGAGATAGTCACGTAGAGCCGACAAACTGCCCTGACTACATAGGAAGCGCTGGCAAGATAGTGTGGGACTTGGTGTCACCCTTATTCGGAAAGGGGTACCACTTGTACGTGGACAATTATTATACGAGCGTGCCACTTTTTAGTCACTTGTTTGATCAGCAGATTGGAGCATGTGGCACCGTGCGACCTAATCGCCGGGGCTTTCCCCAGCGGCTTGTAGATTCCCGTCTTAGGCTGGGGGAGAGAGCCTGCTTGAAGTATAATAATTTGCTCGCTATGAAGTGGAGGGATAAGAAGAATGTTTTCGTTCTCACCTCCCTTCATGCAGACACGACGACCCAAATTTCTACGGCGACTGGTGTTGTGGAGAAACCCCTCTGTGTCCACGAATACAACCTTAATATGGGAGGGGTGGACCTCAACGACCAGTTGTTGGCGCCGTACTTAGTTGCCCGTAAGGCCAGACGCTGGTACAAAAAAGTGTCTGTATACTTATTTCAATTGGCTTTGCTGAATGCTCATGTGCTATACAGAGCTTCAGGACGGACTGGATCCTTCCTTAAATTCCAGGAAGAGATCGTCAGAGCCCTTCTGTTTCCAGACGGTGCTCTACCTCACCTTCCCCAACCAAATGCAGTAAGCCGGCTGCATGAGCGGCATTTTATTTATGCCATCCCGAGTACCCCTACCCAACGAGCCCCCCAAAAAAGATGTCGTGTCTGCAGCAAGCGCGGATTTAGGCGTGACACCCGGACTTATTGTCCCTCCTGTCCTGGCAATCCTGGTCTTTGCATGGGTGAATGCTTTGAACGCTACCATACATTAGTTGAGTATTAGCGTAGGGTTCAGCACTGCACAGACTAGGCACACTAACACAGGGTCTCCCAAGATGCCATTGCATTTTGACAGACCCAAACCTGGAACAAAAGTTACAAAAGTTAAAAGTTACTAAAAAAAAAGTGTAAAAAAATAAAATTAAAAAACCAAAAATAGTTGTTGTTTTATTGTTCTCTCTCTCTCTCTCTATTGTTCTTCTCTTTTTTACTCTATTCTATTCTGCAATGTTTTATTGTTATTATGTTTTACCATGTTTCCTTTTCAGATTTTTCATACTTTACCGTTTACTGTGTTTTGTTGGTAACCATTTTATTGTTTTCAGGTACGCCATTCAGTTGCAGCGCGGATTTATTTATCTTGACAGCAACAGCGTTTGCTCCCACGATATATAAAGCCGTGACTCCAACGCTGTCGGAGGTGATTTCACCACCACAGTTACATACTTCAGCATATATGCCGAAGCGTGGGGGCAGTAGTGGGTGGAGGAGCGATTTGCTCCTGCCTTTTGCGGGAGGATGCCCCCATGCTTCGGCATATATAAATGGTGCATGTATGCCCATCATTAGAAGTGGGTGGATGAAGGGAGGTATTCTAATGGTGGGCATACCCACCGATCAATATCTTTTTTTCGTTCAGCCCACAGGCTGCATGAAAAAAAAGTTTACAATATATGCCTAACAAGGACCAGCAACGTACTGGTATGTTGCTGGACTTTGAGTGGTTATACCAGAATGATGCCTGCAGGTTTAGGTATCATCTTGGTATCATTCTTTTCAGCCAGCGGTCGGCTTTCATGTAAAAGCAATCCTAGCGGCTAATTAGCCTCTAGACTGCTTTTGCAAGCAGTGGGAGGGAATGCCCCCCCTCCCCCACCGTCTTCCGTGTTTTTCTCTGGCTTTCCTGTCCCAACAGGGAACCTGAGAATGCAGCCGGTGATTCAGCCAGCTGGCCACAGAGCTGATCGGAGACCAGAATGGCTCCAAACATCTCTATGGCCTAAGAAACCGGAAGCTACGAGCATTTCATGACTTAGATTTCGCCGAATGTAAACAGCGCCATTGGGAAATTGGGAAAGCATTTTATCACACCGATCTTGGTGTGGTCAGATGCTTTGAGGGCAGAGGAGAGATCTAGGGTCTAATAGAGCCCAATTTTTTAAAAAAAGAGTACCTGTCACTACCTATTGCTATCATAGGGGATATTTACATTCCCTGAGATAACAATAAAATTAATTAAAAAAAAATAAAAATGAAAGGAACAGTTTAAAAATAAGATAAAAAAGCAAAAAAATAATAAAGAAAAAAAAAAAAAAAAAAAAAGCACCCCTGTCCCCCCCTGCTCTCGCACAAAGGCGAACGCAAGCGTCGGTCTGGCGTCAAATGTAAACAGCAATTGCACCATGCATGTGAGGTATCACCGCGAAGGACAGAACGAGGGCAGTAATTTTAGCAGTAGACCTCCTCTGTAAATCTAAAGTGGTAACCTGTAAAGGCTTTTAAAAATGTATTTATTTTGTCGCCGCTGCGCGTTTGTGCGCAATTTTAAAGCATGTCATGTTTGGTATCCATGTACTCGGCCTAAGATCATCTTTTTTATTTCATCAAACATTTGGGCAATATAGTGTGTTTTAGTGCATTAAAATTTTAAAAAGTGTGTTTTTTCCCCCAAAAATGCGTTTGAAAAATCGCTGCGCAAATACTGTGTGAAAAAAAAATATGAAACACCCACCATTTTAATCTGTAGGGCATTTGCTTTAAAAAAATATATAATGTTTGGGGGTTCAAAGTAATTTTCTTGCAAAAAAAAATTATTTTTTTTATGTAAACAATAAGTGTCAGAAAGGGCTTTGTCTTCAAGTGGTTAGAAGAGTGGGTGATGTGTGACATAAGCTTCTAGATGTTGTGCATAAAATGCCAGGACAGTTCAAAACCCCCCCAAATGACCCCATTTTGGAAAGTAGACACCCCAAGCTATTTGCTGAGAGGCATGTCGAGTCCATGGAATATTTTATATTGTGACACAAGTTGCGGGAAAGAGACAAATCTTTTTATTTATTTTTTTTTTTTTTTTGCACAAAGATGTCACTAAATGATATATTGCTCAAACATGCCATGGGAATATGTGAAATTATACCCCAAAATACATTCTGTTGCTTCTCCTGAGTATGGGGATACCACATGTGTGGGACTTTTTGGGAGCCTAGCCGCGCACGGGACCCCGAAAAACAAGCCCCGCCTTCAGGCTTTCTAAGGGCATAAATTTTTGATTTCACTCTTCACTGCCTAGCACAGTTTCGGAGGCCATGGAATGCCCAGATGGCACAACCCCCCCCCAAATGACCCCATTTTGGAAAATAGACACCCCAAGCTATTTGCTGAGAGGTATAGTGAGTATTTTGCAGACCTCACTTTTTGTCACAAACTTTCGAAAATTGAAAAAAGAAAAAAAAAATACATTTTTCTTGTCTTTCTTCATTTTCAAAAACAAATGAGAGCTGCAAAATACTCACCATGCCTCTCAGCAAATAGCTTGGGGTGTCTACTTTCCAAAATGGGGTCATTTGGGGGGGGTTTTTGCCATCTTGGCATTTTATGGCCTTCAAAACTGTGATAGGCAGTGAGGAGTGGAATCACAACTTAACGCCCTTAGAAATCCTGAAGCCGGTGCTTGGTTTTCGGGGCCCCGTATGCGGCTAGGCTCCCAAAAAGTCCCACACATGTGGTATCCCCATACTCAGGAGAAGCAGCAGAATATATTTTGGGGTGTAATTCCACATATGCCCATGGCATGTTTGAGCAATATATCATTTAGTGACAACTTTGTGCAAAAAAAAAAAAAAAAATTGTCACTTTCCCGCAACTTGTGTCAAAAAATAAAATATTCCATGGACTCAACATGCCTCTCAGCAAATAGTTTGGGGTGTCTACTTTCCAAAATGGGGTCATTTGGGGGGGTTTTGTGCCATCTTGGCATTTTATGCCCTTCAAAACTGTGATAGGTAGTGAGGAGTCAAATCACAACATTATGCCCTTAGAAATCCTGAAGGCGGTGCTTGGTTTTCGGGGCCCCGTATGCGGCTAGGCTCCCAAAAAGTCCCACACATGTGGTATCCCCATACTCAGGAGAAGCAGCTAAATGTATTTTGGGGTGCAATTCCACATATGCCCATGGCCTGTGTGAGAAATATATCATTTAGTGACAACTTTGTGCAAAAAAAAAAAAAAATCGTCACTTTCCCGCAACTTGTGTCAAAAAAGAAAGTATTCCATGGACTCAACATGCCTCTCAGCAAATAGCTTGGAGTGTCTACTTTCCAAAATGGGGTCATTTGGGGGGGTTTTGTGCCATCTGGGCATTTTATGGCCTTCAAAACTGTGATAGGTAGTGAGGAATGAAATCAAAAATTTATGCCCTTAGAAATCCTGAAGGCGGTGATTGGTTTTCGGGGCCCCGTACGTGGCTAGGCTCCCAAAAAGTCCCACACATGTGGTATCCCCATACTCAGGAGAAGCAGCTGAATGTATTTTGGGGTGCAATTCCACATAGGCCCATGGCCTGTGTGAGCAATATATCATTTAGTGACAACTTTTTGTAAATATTTTTTTTTTTTTTTTTTTTTTTTTGTCATTATTCAATCACTTGGGACAAAAAAAATAAATATTCAATGGGTTCTACATGCCTCAGCAATTTCCTTGGGGTGTCTACTTTCCAAAATGGGGTCATTTGGGGGGGTTTTGTACTGCCCTGCCATTTTAGCACCTCATGAAATGACATAGGCAGTCATAAACTAAAAGCTGTGTAAATTCCAGAAAATGTACCCTAGTTTGTAGACGCTATAACTTTTGCGCAAACCAATAAATATACGCTTATTAACTTTTTTTTTACCAAAGACATGTGGCCGAATAAATTTTGGCCTAAATGTATGACTAAAATTGAGTTTATTGGATTTTTTTTATAACAAAAAGTAGAAAATATCATTTTTTTTCAAAATTTTCGGTCTTTTTCCGTTTATAGCGCAAAAAATAAAAACGGCAGAGGTGATCAAATACCATCAAAAGAAAGCTCTATTTGTGGGAAGAAAAGGACGCAAATTTCGTTTGGGTACAGCATTGCATGACCGCGCAATTAGCAGTTAAAGCGACGCAGTGCCAAATTGGAAAAAGACCTCTGGTCCTTAGGCAGCAAAATGGTCCGGGGCTCAAGTGGTTAAGGTGGTGAATGCATGCGGGGAGGAGCAGAAACAGCCGCCGAGGGACCCCAGAAGACCAGGTTCGGGGCCACTCTGTGCAGAACGAGCTGCACAGTGAAGGTAAGTATAACATGTTTGTTATTAAAAAAAAAAAAAAAAAAAAAAAAAAAAAAAAATACCTTTACAACCCCTTTAACGAACATCTCATAGCTGAGGAAATAGATAGAAAACAAAATAGGTGAGAATTTATCCCTTTACTTTACTGAAAATAAACACCCTGACATTTTATCGGGCACACTATGGGAGGCGCACAAGGCCCATATTAGAGGAAAGCTCATAGAGATGGGGTCTAGGAAAAAGAGGGAACGGACATTCCAACACTCTAAGTTGCTAACTTGAGCAATCACATAAAGCGAAACAATCGCAAGCGGTATTTCACAATTTGACTCTGAAAAGGTTAGAATTAAATTCCCTTTTCCACACAGAACAAAAAACAAGCTCGCATAGTGGCCCAACGTTTTTACGAATGGGGTAACAAACCGAGTAGATTATTGGCACGTTCAATGCAACAAAAGAAAACAGCCACCTTTATAGCTAAAATTAAAAACACTGCAGATGAGTTGGTTCACGACACGCCATCCATAGCTAAAGAGTTCTATCAACACTTATACCATGTTCAAAATTCAGTAACAGATCGAGACACTAAAACTAAGCTTATTAGGGAATATCTAGCTCAAGCTAACCTACCCAGACTATTACCTGATATTCTGGCCACACTGACAGGGGAGCTCACCACTTCAGAGTTAGGCGTTGCATTAATAGCTATGGCAAATGGTAAAGCCCCAGGTCCGGACGGATTTACTGTAGCATATTACCGTGCATTTGCAGATATCCTCCTTCCGCATTTAACCTCTTATGCTAACGTGATCTCTGATGGCGAGTCCCTCAGACCTGAAACTACCCACACACACATTACTATTAGTCCCAAACCTGGCAAAGACCCTAGTGCATGTGGAAGTTATCGTCCTATTTCGCTGTTGAACATTGACGCCAAAATTTATGCAAAAGCTATAGCGAATAGACTCCTTCCCTTGATCCCGCAGTGGGTTTCCACCGACAAGACGGGATTCATTCCTGGTAGGGAGGCAAGGAACAATTCCCTTCGTACCCTATCTCTAATAGCACATGCCCGGTGGTCGTCCCAGCACACCCTGTTACTATCAACGGATGCTGAAAAAGCGTTTGATAGGGTGGACTGGCACTCTCATGGCAACACTGGCTCATCTGGGCATTAAGGCTCCCTTACTGACTCAAATAACGGCACTGTATAATTTCCCTACGGCCCAATTAAGAGCGAATGGCACCCTTAGCGCCCCATTTACTCTATATAATGGCACTCGACAGGGCTGCCCTCTTTCACCTATTTTATTTGCCCTATCGCTTGAGCCCTTTTTGTCTACTGTGAGACATAACCCCTCTATACATGGGATTACCATAGGACCAACTGAACACAAATATGCCGCATATGCGGACGACATCTTGTTTTATGTACAACAACCCCTTATATCTCTCCCTAATCTTATGTCGGAATTCGCAAAGTATGGTGGTATCTCTAATTTTAAAATTAATATGCCTGAATCAGAAATACTAAATATATCTATTCCTACACAGACTGCTTCCCAATTGAAAAGTTCCTTTCCCTTTAGCTGGCAGGCACACAAAATGAAATATTTAGGTATTTACCTTACTCAGAACCCAGACGCCCTATTTAACGCGATTAAAGCTGACTTACAAAAATGGTCTCAGATGGCTCATTCCTGGTTGGGGAGAATAGGGGTCATTAAGATGAACATACTACCCAGGTTGCTGTTCCTATTTCAAATGATCCCATTTGGAATACCTGTAGGCTTCTTTACAATAATAAAATCGCTGATTGGCAAATATATATGGAACAGAAAGCGTCCCAGGATTGCCAGGACCCTTCTCAATAGATCTAAGCGAGAAGGAGGCTTAGCCTTACCAGACTTTAAAAAGGATTTAATGGCGATCATCTTGACCAGAATCTCTGATTGGAGATTCTATAAAACATCTAAGCTTTGGGTAGAGCTGGAAGTGGCACTGACCTCTTTACACAACTATGGGTCCCTCAGAAATATAGATCCCTATCATCCAAGACTTCCCCGCTTACTCACTCCACCCTTATGATGTGGGATTCTTTTTGCAAAACAAATAACTGGCCATATAATTCGCCTCTCATGCCACTGACAGGCCATAACTATTTCCCGCCGGGGAACATAGACCCCAAAACTCACACATGGACCCTGGGGATGTCGACCCAGTTACATCAAGTCACCACCTCAATGGGAGTTATCCCCTTGAACACAATTCTACGCGACTCGATGGCTACCCCTATGGATCAATGGAGATATTGACAACTGGCGGCCTTTGTCCATTCTCTCCCTAAACCCATCAGGCCTTTCACGGAATTGACACCTGTTGAAGCTGCTCTTGCCGAGCCCCAACCAGTGGAGAAGACTGTCTCCCACTTTTATCAAATAATGCAAACACTAAACCCTACAAGAGATCCGGCCTTCCTACACAATTGGAAAAAGGAGCTCCAGAAAGAACTGTCACCAACCCAAAAAAACACTATTCTCATAATGTCTCATATTTCTTCCTCAGCCACTAAAACAGCTGAAGTGAACTATAAACTTGTGACAAGATGACATTACACGCCAGTGCTACTTCATAAATACTTTCCACACATCTCCCCCCTGTGCTGGCGGGGATGTGGGGAGAGTGCAACCCACGCTCACATCTGGTGGTTCTGCCTGCTGATACGACCATTCTGGTTGACTATCCTTTACTGGATTAAAGAGATCCAAGGATCTGAGGTTTCTAATGATCCGTTAGTTGTACTATTACATTGTACAGGCAAATCAGTAGGTGCATATAAGAAATCTATAACTCCTCACCCCCTAATGCTGCTAAAGCACTTATCCCCAGATTCTGGAAATAAAAAAAAAATACCTACTTTACGCCAATGGCTAATGGAAGTTGATCGTACATATTATATGGAAGAGCTTACCTTCTCGCTTAGGAATAAATCTGATTATGTAAAAAAAAATATGGTCCTGCTGGTTTGCCTTTAAATACACAACTGCATTCGCAGAAAATATGTCACATCCTAAGTAAACTGTTTCAGATGGTGAATATTGCATAATAGGAGTCTGGACTGAGGCAACCCCCCCCCCCCCCCCCTCTATCCTTTCCCCCTTCATCCCCACTATTTTTTCTTCTACTCTCTGTATATTCTCTGTTATTTATTTGTAGTTATGTTTGGGATTCTTAATGGTACTTTGTCTGTATATGGTTGTTATATAACCAAGACACCACTGCTCATATTAAACCCATATCAGGGAGGATGATTTTAATTCTGACTAGCTGGTTAAATTTTTGAATACTTTTTGTAACGGTAGTAGCTACAGAAATTTGGTTGATTAAGTTAAGAAGGATGTTTTTACTGCTTTTTGTTCAATATCCATTTAATTGTCTGACGAAGTAATGGCATAATATGGTTGTCCACCCATCTGCATTTTCTTTATATCGTATATTGTACATTGTACCATTTCCTTTTTCTTAATAAAAAAAAAAAAAAAAAAAAAAGGATTAAAAAAAAACAATATTTTTCCCCCGAACTTTTACCACATTCCAACATTCCAAAAATACATAAAAGCATTCATAATCCCCCAGGTCGACCCATAGTCGCATCCACAGATAGCATTACCAGTTCTCTCTCCCAGTATATTGATCAATTTCTGCAACCGCTAGCAACTAGTCTTCCTTCCTACATCCGCAATGGCACACATCTTTCGGAACAATTAGAATACTATAGATGTGGGCTTCCCTCAACGTGAATTCACTTTACACCTCCATTCCGCATGAAATAGGCCTCAGAGCAACTGCAAACTTCCTGTCCTCTGATCCTCTACTCAATCCGGGCCAGGCAGAGTTCATTTTGGAGGCAACGGAATTCTGCCTGACCCATAATTATTTTGAGTTTGATGGAGATTTTTACCTCCAAGTAAAGGGTACAGCTATGGGGGCAAATTTTGCCCCCAGTTACGCCAATTTGACCATGGGGCTCTGGGAAGCCAATCACATCTGGCTCAACAATCCCTATGCCTCCCATATAGTTTATGGGAGGTATATCGATGATATTATCGTCATTTGGGATGGCCCACAGCCCCTCTTTCTTGATTTTTTTGAAACATTGCAACAACAATATTTATGGTCTTACCTTCACCTTGGAACATGATTCTTTACAACTTGCTTTCTTAGATTTAACATTATTTCATCAAAAAGGTAAAACTTTGGCCAAAAATTATACAAAGCCCACAGCCAGCATCTCATTCTTACATCACCACAGCTGTCACCATCCGAGGTGGATTTCCAACATTCCTAAAAGTCAACTTTGCCGGTTGCACAGCAATTGTACTCGTGAATCAGACTATATCACAGAAGGGTCCCTTTTGAAAAAGAAATTCATTGCTAAGGCATTTCCACCCAAACTCATTGATGGAGCCTTTGAATTCTGTCAGAGCACCCCTCATCAAATAGAGACACTGATCAGTCCACTGAACAACCTGTCAGGTTTGTGACTCAGTTCCATACCCAACATAAAGCAATGGAACGTATTTTAAATAAACATTGGACTATTTTACTCCAAGACCCACAGTTAAAATCCATCATCACAACAAAACCAAAACTCACGTACAGGAAAACAAGAAACATTAAAAACCTGGTTGCACCCAGTAAATATAAATCCAAACAGGGACCTACAAATCGCATTTCCATGTCTCATCTCCCTCTTTAGGATGTACCAGTATCGTAAAAAACTACGCTTGACGTGCAAACACGTCAATCATGGTCAAAAAGAGTTCACCGAAGCAATGGGGATATCACTACAGGCCCATATTCTTCTAAATTTAAAATCGAATTTTAAATTTAAATGGACGTCTTCCGCCCTGACTTATTTAGGCACGAAAATACCACCAGATCTGTCTCACATCTATGAGAGCAACTCCCCCCCCTCTCCTAGCTAAGACCAGGAAATTGCTAGAAAATTGGAATAAAGGGTTACACTCCTGGTTTGGGAGGTGCAACTTACTCAAAATGAGTATACTCCCAAAATTTTTATACCTCTTCCAGGCCCTACCGATTAAGATACCTCCCATATATTTCAAACAAGTACAAGCCCTTTTCACCCATTTTGTTTGGGCTCATAAAAAGCCTCGCATCCCAAGATCTCAACTATCCACACCAAAACATTACGGCGGCCTAGCTCTACCAGACGTAAGGAAATACTACCAAGCTACTCACCTAGGTAGAGTTCTTGATTGGTGCCGTCATAGGGACTATAAGTTGTGGGCACAATTAGAACACCACCAAACCACTATACTCCTACGATCTGCGATATGGTGTAGTGACTCTCTCCCTGCAGAATTGAAATTCCACCCTATCATCAGAAACACCATAAGACAGTGCATTCAAGCTACCTTACACACCTCTAACTACCAAAACATCACCTTTAACCCCGATTCTAGGTAACCCAATGTTCTTTCCTGGACTCTCCTCCTCGCAATTTTAGACCTTGAGAAGATCCAATTGTGTTTTAGCATCACAATTTGCGCAACAAAATAAATGGCCCTCCATCTCAGAACTAATGGACCCAGTAGGTCCGTTTAAACTTCTGTTTTGGGATGCAGCACGAATTCACCACTTTCTCCAGACCTTCCCAAACCCTCAAAGTTACACCAGGCCTTTGACCACATTTGAAGAATGTTGTAAAGACACAGAGCCATTGCCGCAGACCCTATCCAAGATGTACAGCCTATTGAACACCCCACCCCAGCCACCCAGATTACCATGCATTATGAAGTGGAAAACAGACCTCCAACGCACTTTTACAACAGTCCAGAAACAAAACATGATTAGCCTCTCCCTTAAGTCCTCAATATGCACTAAAGTCCAAGAGACGAATTATAAGATCCTGACAAGGTGGTACCTAACACCAAGTCGATTACATATCATTTTTCCTGACACTTCAAAGTATTGCTGGCGTTGTCACCAGGAAGAGGGAACGCTTCTACACATGTTTTGGTCATGTCCTATGTTGACAACTTTCTGGACTGCAGTTCGTACCATTTCCCAAAAATTCACTGACTTCCAAATCCCAAATGACCCGGCATTTTTTCTACTCCACATTTCTTCCATACCAATCAAAACCTATAAGAAATCTCTACTGAGACACTTAACAAATGCAGCCAAATCCTGTATTCCCATGTTGTGGAAACAGCAATCCCCACCAACCACAGCAATGTGGTTGAGAAAAGTAGAAGACATAAATAAAATGGAAGACTTGATAATGACAGCTCTAGATAGACAGGAAACCTATCGGAAAACATGGACTCATTGAAATATATTCAAGTATTCAGAAGAGGGTAAATCCCTCCTTAGGAGCTAAAACCCTACCATTTCATACTGATCGACAACCTACAGTAATCATCGTAAACAGAGATTCACGTATCTGAACGCCTAATACCCCCCCTCTTGTTTCTTCTTCTTACTTCTTTTCCCCCCTATTACTTTTTCTTCCATCTCTTTTTTTTTTCTCTGGTGGCTGCCTCCTGACTAGGGTATTTATACTCTCATATCATACTAGGATTCTAACTCAGAGAAACAAAGAGATATAGATATAGACCACTGTGGTATGTTGTGGGCTCTGCCCCTCTCTTTTCTATTGAAAACTAATAAAATATATATTTGAAAAAAAAAAAAAAAAAAAAAGTTCACCAACAAAGGTAAAAAACTTACCCGATCAGCAACTTCTTTAATTGTTCCACAGAGTTCGTTGTTTACTGCTTGATCTGCCCGTGTGGTTTGCACTACATGGGCAGAACCATACGCACCTTGAGAAAGGGGTTTGGGGAGCACCGCTGTCTCGTAGAGGCAGGAGACGACACGCATAGTGTCCCCCTCCACTTCCTCCAAAAACAGGATCATTACTCGTCGGGCCTCAGGGTCTGGATCATAGTCCATTTCCGCTACGTTCCCACTGGCAGAGCATTTTAAAACGCATGTCAGAGGGAACGTATTGGATTTATACTTTGGACTCCCTTGCCCCCGGTGGCTTGAACGAGGAAATAGAGGTCAGCAGTCTAATCTGACCCGTTTTTTTCTGTACATTTTCTTCTCCGCATTTTTTATATTTCTTGTCCATTTACACACATGAGCATTTTCCACACATCAGCAACTTCCCAGGTTATCTAGGTCAATTTCTTTAGTATATCCCTTTATTTTTATATTTTTTATATTTATTTCCATTTTTATTTAAATTTATTTTTATTATTTTTTCATATTTACATTAATCCCTAAATCATTTACATCTAAATTAAACTATATCACTCATCCATCATTCATTTAACCTCCAGGTTTTCCCTTTGCTGCCACCAGTTTGTGATGTTATCCACAATTATTATGTGTATAATTAAGTCTAGTCCAGTAATTTTAATAAATGTATTAAAGTGTACAATTTTCTATCTCCATCTTCTCCAATGTTACCTTCCCTCCCCCCCACTCCTTCCCCCCTTCCAACATTTTCTTTCCCTCTCCTTTCCCATTATATTCCCATCCGCATAGGGCTATGCATAAGGTCACCAGCCTTCAGAGCATCTATTCATATGTATAAAAGGTTTCTTCCGAATTACAAATGTTTTTTCAAGATTATATACACCACTCTGCCGTCCAGCCAGCCGCACGTCAGTGGAACCAATCAGCGCTATCCACCGGCTTCTTAAGCCCAATGCCAGCCAACGTTAGGCCTGAAGAAGGGGTGTAGCCCCGCAAAACGCGCCCCCTATTGGCTCCGATCACGGGAAGTGACCTCATCCCCCTGGTTGTCGGCGTGCGCTCTAACTACAGGAAGTGTTAACAGCGTCAGCTAGCAGGAAGTGTCAGCAGCCATCCACGCAGCCTGCTCTCAGAACACAGCCGTTGTCCAGCATCATGGATTTGGTTCACATCAATGACACCCGGCAGTTCATACCCTAATGCCTGAGACCTGTGTACCCTTGTGAGTACTGTGTGTTCAGCTTGTATTAAAGTTTGTGTATTTACTGCACTTAGAGTGGCGCCCTTTTTTTTAACATGCCATTGGTTCATCATGTTTTATCATTTAGCATAATTTACTATCGAGTCGCCACTCTGTGTCTGTTTCTTACTGTTAGCAGATCAGAGTGGTGGTCACATTGTGTTGGTTCTAGTGCTCACCACATCCCTGTATATGTATCAAAAAGAATTAGAACCAACATTAAAAAGAATATGGAATATTACAGATTTTCATTTTTTTTTAATGTCAGTATACACAGTTTTGTCTATATGTACTTATTATATTCAGGAATATATTTCATGACCAGAGCATTTTTGCTATTTAGCACTACTTTAATTGGCAATTGCGTGGTCATGCAATACTGAGAGATAGATATAGACACACACTTTTTTTGCATTGTGCTGTTAAACATAGCCAATAAAATAAAAATATCTATATAAAATTTAGGCCAAAATGTATTCTGCTACAGGTCTTTGGTTAAAAAATAAATAAAAAAATCCAATAAGTGTATATTGATTGGTTTGACTTTGAATGGAAGTTAAAGTGGTGTTCCACCTAAAAAAAAAAAAAAAAAAAAGCAATTGGAATTTTTTTTTTAACTCACCTCTAAATGCCTGTTGCTAGGGGGTCCCTCGTAGACTGCCTCTTTCAGTGCCTGGGCTGGTGACATCACTTCCCCCTCGGCACAGGAAGGACTCGGCTCTGCTCCCTCTTGTCAATCACCTGGGACCCATTACAGGTCCCAGGTGACTGATCGGCCAATCACGGCGCGCGGTGCCGCTCGCGCATGCGCAGTGGGTGCCTGGCTGTGAAGCCACAGCCCGGCACCCACAGTTGCAATGCCGGTGCCGCCAAATGGAGGGGGAGGTGAGCGGGGGTTCGATCCCACCGCATCACTGGACCCTGGGACAGGTAAGTGTCCAATTGAAAGTCAGCAGCTGCAGTATTTGTAGCTGCTGACGTTTAATTTTTTTTTTTTAATGGGCCCTCCTCTTTAAAGCATCTACCAATGATGCTATATACACTGGAATTTCTATTTATGTTTTATACAAGTAATGGCGGCGATCAGTGACTTATAGTGGTGCTGGGGGGCAATCTGAAAAACAGACAGTGGGTGGAAAATGACACATATCACCAGTGACACAAATACATTAATCAGTGCCAATATATTATACACCGTCACTGTACTAGTGACACTGGCTGGGTAGGGGTTTAACTCTAGGGGCAATCAAGGGTGCGGCTTCTACTAATCAATGATGCTGACTTTTCTCCCTGCTTCGCAGGGAAGAAAAAAAAAAAAAAAAGAACACAGCCACATTGCTGCTCTCTGTATAGAGCCCTGTGTTATTAGTAGACACAGGGCTCTGTACTGTGATTCGGTAAGCCGATCAGCAGGTCCTGGCCATAAATCATTGGCCAGCACCTGCTGATTGACTTGTGCTGTACCAAATCACAGTACAGATGGGGCAGATGGGGCAGAGAGCTTGGACAGTGATTGGATATGGGGCCGAAAGGAGAGTTCAGTCCAGGATTACTCCTAGCAACCTGGCATGTGCAGATGGGTTGATAGTGGTACCACTGATCTTGACAAAAGTCAGGGGAAGGTGCAGGTGAAGGAGGAATTATGGGCTTGGTTTTGGATAGAATTGAGTTTGAGGAAAGGGTGTGACATTCAGACTGATAGCTGTGCTCCAAAGTTTGGTAATATATAGTATGTACGATTTTTAAAAGTAGAAGTATAGCCAAAGCTCGTACTTCAAAAGGCTCATAGGAGTGCAATTCGTTTTGCACTCCTGTGACCTGTTTTCAGCAGAGCAGACTGAAGTCCCCAATGTCAGTCCAGGCACCGCATCATCCCGATAACGGGGTCTGGATTCACCAGGTGCCTTGACTGACACCCGTCTAACTGCTGCCATAACACTGGTATTTAACGTCAAAGTAATGACATATTTTTACTATGGGAGGGTCATCAAGTATGGGGGGCGATTAGTGCGTGTTTTTAACAACTGGTTTCAACTGTTACCTCTATCATATCGGAGTATTCAAGGGGGAATAAGCCTTCTAAAAGATTCTTTATGCAAGGGATTGTTACATATATTAATGTCAGCACAATATTTAAAGCAAAAAGCTAAAGCTCACTTCTGGTCCAGACTTGAAAGATAGGAAACTTTCTACTGCTGTCAGAGTACCTAGAAAGAGAAAATTATTCTTTCAGTTCCGTTTTATAATTACTACCTGACATAACCTTACAAACAAACTTACATTCGATATACACAAAAGAAAGAATAGGTGTGTTCCAAGTACCTGAACAAAGTGTAATTTGCATGTGAAACATCAGAGGGTCTAGATTCTTACTCTTTTAGGTGTATAAGGGACCAAGACAAATAAAAATCCGAAGAGTGGTTCTAGAATTCCACTACCCTACTAAAGAAGAGTTTTTATTTTTGTCTGCTGTTGAAGAGTTCCCCTTTTTTCATGTCTGATAAAACATTGTCAGCAGGACAGGAAGTCTCTCTAAAGCTGGCCATACACTAGTAGATTTTCAAACGAAGATTCATACAATTGTTTGTATGAACATTTGAACGAATATTCTCATAGAACATTCAATGACATAGTACATTGAATGTCAGTCAAAATACGAAGATTTTGTTTGCTTAATATTAAAATTTTGGAATAAATGTAATTTCCCTGAATGTAAAAAGGAATCGCCGTTAGAAATTCATTTGATAAAAAAAAATTAAAATAAATAATAATAAAAAAGAGCATTCTGTTTATTCTAATATTCAGTGATTGATTTATTTTGACTCATGGGGGCATTTATAAGCAATGTCTGGGATTTCATACAATGATTCAGTATAAACTTTGTTGTAGCAAATACATTATAGTATTTTTTTTTTTTTTTTTTTAAAAAGAGGGGGTCCACCCACCCCTGCAAAAATAAAAAGCCAGCAGCTACACATACTTCAGCTGCTGACTTTAAATAGGACATTTACCTGTCCTGGAGTCCAGCGATGTCGGCACCACAGCTGATGTCTCCAACAGATGTCGGGTGCTGCCGCCATTGCAGGTAAGGAAACCCAGCAGTGTAGCATTACAGCTTCATGCTGGGTCCCTACTGCGCATGCGCGAGGCACTGCAGCACTCTCCTACTGGCCCCGTGGCGGGGGAAGGAGGAGGGAGCCGAGCTGCTGATGTAATGCACAGCAGCCCGGACTCCCGGAAGTGGGGACAGGATACCTGTCGAATACAGGTATCCGCTCCCCACCCCCGAGATAATGGAGCGGAAGTTCCCCCACGGTGGTGTAGTGGATAGCACTCTCACCTAGCAGCAATAGGGTCGCTGGTTCAAATCCCAACCACGGCACTACCTGCCTGGAGTTTGCATGTTCTCCCTGTGCTTGCGTGGGTTTCCTCCGGGTACTCCGGTTTCCTCCCACACTCCAAAGACATGCTGGTACGTTAAAAAGCGCCCTGAGGCGATTCAGTTTGCATAGGTAGCGCTATACAAGTCACTCATTCATTCACTGAATATCAACAAATCCATTTGTAACATTAATAGTTTTAATCTTAATGGTTATCCTCTAGAACACAAGCGTCAAACTGGTGGCCCTCCAGCTGTTCCGGAACTACAAGTCCTTTGAGGCATTGCAAGGCTGACGGTTACAAGCATTACTCCCACAAGGAGGCATGATGGGACTTTTAGTTTCGCAATAGCTGCAGGACCGCCAGTTTGACATCTGCGTTCTAGAGATAACCGTTAAGATTAAAACTATTAATATTACAAATGGATTTGTTGATATTCAGCCAAAGCAATGGTAGTTTAAAACAAAAACAAAAACAAAAAAAAACAAAAAAAAAAAACAAACAACCATACTATAATGTATTTGCTACAAAAAAAATTATACCGAATCATTGTATGAAATCCCTGCTCTGGAATATAAAAAAAAGAATTACCTTGTATGCTGTTTCTGGTGAACAGAACACCCATGTCAGCTGGAATGGAGTCAAAGCCACTGCTGCCAACAACATACACCCCTTTATCAGCTGCTTGGCTGTCATACTTCAGGTACATCGATTCCAGGAACTGTGAAGAACAGATAGAATTAATAGCATGCATACATAAGGACATACTACATGACATACATAATAGATATTCAACTGACTTATGTAAAAAATGTATTGCGAGATCAAATATTGTAACCTGAAAAAATAAAAAAACAATTTTTAAATACTTCAAACTGCTACCTATATTACTACTATGGGAAAATCATACTATTTTCTATACAGTATGGTATTTCTATTTCAAAGGATTTTATATAATGGATTTAGAAGAGAGTCTGTAATATCTATTATAAAAAAGCATTAAGAGAATAAGAGGGGGGGGGGGGGGGGGAGAGAATGAGAAGCTATAGACCTTCCTTAGGTTTATGCAGATTGAGCTGCCAGTTTCTGTGTAAGAGGAAACAGCTGCTCACCCCAATTTGACAGGCGTGTGGGCGAGTGGCCCTGAATGCTGCCAGTATGCATTTGGGGCCTCTCACCCACATGCCTGTCAAACGGGAACAAGTGACTTTGTCTGTGCAGGTGAATAACATCTCTGATAGATGTTATGAGGCCTTTAAGTGTATTAGAGACAATCCTACCTGTGGGTTCTCATAAGACTTACTTGGGGTTCTCCACTTATATCCACAAAGTGCGCTCCATTTTCTACGCAAGCTCTCACCACAGGTTCACCGTAAAACCTGTACTATTAAACACAAGAAAAAAAAAAAAAAAAAAGAAAATCTTTTAATACAATACCACTACAAAAAGGAGCAATGCTATTGAGTAATGCAATCAAGACTGGGCAGTTTTTTCTTGTTGTCTGTATGCTGTGGGAGATTTTTTTTTTTACTTCTGATGTACACAACATGAAGTGAGGAGAAAACACTTCAAAGTAAGTGAAAATCTACCCTTAGACACCTGCCTTGGTATCAATTGGCCCTTTGGAAGAGTTCCCTTCACCTCTTGTTCGTTCTGGTGATAGCTGCAAATTATTGTATTTCCTATCACTTTCACAATGGTCACCAGGACAAGAAGAGGGGTAATCTCCTTAGAAGGGGGACGTGAGCAATACACACTTGAGGGTTTTTAATCTTTCCCTCTAGGTAGATGTGAACCTTCACTTTTAATAGGAAATCAGGGGGACTTGTAGGACCACCAGGGATTTCACACAACCAAAGCAATAAAGAGAACAGGATACTTTTTCATACAAGTACATGTAACACCAGACACATCAGGAATATGAAATGTTGGGGTAACATTCTGTAAGAGAAAAGTGTGTGTGTGTTTATGTTAAAATGCAGTTAAAGAACAACCAATCAGAATTTATGGTGCCAAAGCTGGGCTGTTGTGGGTTACTTCACCTCACATGCGAACAGCGGCAGTCGCTGTCAGCCTGTCATTAATTTAAACAGGCTGAGCGGCCCTTGCTATTCACATGCCCAGTAATTCCAGCAGCAAGAATTTGCCGATTCCAGCCACTGAAATCCAGTGGCTGTATGTATACAGCTATGTAAAATGTGGCCTAGGACAGGTCATAGATTATGCAATTTTCTTTTCTTACACCACAGGTAGAAAGGAAAACCCTCCTGCAGCGATATTGTGCTCTGCCGGCTGCGCCACTAATCAACCAGGAAACAAACTGCAGGCTGTACAACCGGATTGTCCTATACATGGATCAAAGTTCAGTTGGTCCCTGCAGAACTGGCCTGAAATTCGATCCATGTATGCAGGGCCGTCCCCTCCATCAATCCACAGCCCACCTCTGTATTCCATGTTCACGTGTGTACCCCTCCATCCACAGCTCACTTCTGTATCCCGTCTACCTCTGTACCACCCCCCATCCACAGATTACATCTGTTTCCCCCATTCGCAGCTCACCTCTGTACCCCTATATCCACAGCTCACTTCTATCCCCCGTCCACCTCTGTACCCCACCGTCCACATTCACCTCTGTATCCCCTGTCCATTTCCATACCCCCCCTCCCTCTGTCCACCTCTGTACCCCCCCCATCCACATTCACCTCTGTATCCTTCCGCCCACCTTTGTACCCCTCATCAACGTTCACCTCTGTATCCTTCTGCCCACCTTTGTACCCCCCCCCCCAAATCCACGTTCACCTCTGTATACTTCCATCCACCTCTGTACCCCCCCAGCCCCATGTCCACCTCTGTACCCACTCCCCCCCCCCCCCCCTCATGTTCACCTCTGTATCCTTCGGTCCACCTCTGAACCCCCTGATTCACATTTACCTCTGTACCCCAAATTCTCTGCACATGTGAATCCCCTTCTCTCCACGGTCATCTTTCTCACCTGATGACACGGCAGTGCAACACTGTCTCCGCATATCAGACCCGTAGCAGACAGCCAGAACACTTCACTCGGCTGTGTGCTACACAGGTCTGTCAGGCGGGGATAGGTGCGGGAGGAACGCGGAGCACCGCTCTGTCATTCTGTCACTCCAGTCCGCAGCTCCTGACAGAGGGAGAAGCGGGATGAGCGGGTTGAGGAGAAGCACACCAAGCTCTGAACCATACCAGGCCACATGCCCTCAACATGGAGAGGGTGCTTTGGGGACCTGTGTTGTCCCGTCAGAGCTTCATGCTGTGGTTCGTGACTCCCACGCACATGCAGCCAGACAGGCGGAGGACGTGAATCCGGAAGGAAGAATGGGGGGAGGATGGAAGCGCCTAGCACATTATGCTTTTACCTTGTAGGGTTTAAAAAATAAAATAAAATTGGTGCTGTTAACTACCTCTTTAAACTTTAAGAAAACAAAAAAATAAAAAGGTGAAATTGATAGCAGCAACGCGTCTCAAAAAAGTTGGTACAGGGAAACAAAAAGCTGGCAATGTAAGAGGTACCAACAAGGAAGAACTTTCTATATTATATTATGTGCGTATCTCACAGGCAGTTGCAGCTCTGCTTTCTAAAAAACAAACTTATTTAAGTGTCATCCATTCACTTATTCACTTGTTCTTCTTGTCTGATAAGCACAGTAATTTTAATTTTATTTTGTGCGCATCTCACAGGAAGTTGCAGCTTTGTTTTCTAAAAAAAAAAAAAAAAAAAAAAAAAAAAAAAAAAACCCACACATATTTATGTTTTAACAATTCACTTGCTCTTTTTGTCCGATAACCGCAGTAATTTTATTCTACTAACAAGGAAGAGAGCTGGAAGAACTTTTTGCAACTAATTAGGTTAATTGACAACAGGTCAGTAATATGGCTTGGTATAAAAAGAGCATATTGGAGAGTCAGTGTCTCCAAAGAAAAGATGGGCAGAGGTTAACCAAACTGAAAAGCTGCGTCAAAAAAAAAAAAAAAAAAAAGTGGCAACTGCAGAATTACATTGCTTTTTTTATTGTGATTTTATGTGATAGACCAACACAAAGTGGCACATAATTATGAAGTGGAGGGAAAATTATAAATGGTTTTCAAATCTTTTTACAAATAGCTGAAAAGTGTGGCGTGCATTTGGATTCAGCCCTGCAGCCTTAATTCTGATACCCCTAACTGAAAACTAGTGGAACCAATTGCCTTCAGAAGTCACCCAATTAGTAGAGTTTACCTGTGTGTAATTTAATCTCAGTATAAATACAGCTGTTCTGTGAAGCCCTCAGGAGGTTTGTTAGAGAAGCTTAATGAACGCCAAGGAATACACCAGACAGGTCAGGGATAAAGTTGTGGAAGTTTAGAGCAGGGTTAGGTTATAAAAAAAAAAAAAAAAAAAATTATTATCCCAAGCCTGAACATTTTATGGAGCACTGTTTATATGTAAAAATAAATACGTTTTTCACCACAAAAATTGTTAAATCTTCTCAGGTGTGCCGTGAACATTTGTAGATAAAAAAAGTTTTAGAAACACTGGTTTAAATCAAAGCAAATCCATGTGTTAGAATGGCCCAGTCAAAGTCCAGACCTAAATCCAATTGAGAATCTGTGGCAAGATTTGAAAATTGATGTTCATAGAAGCTCTCCATCCAATCTGACAGAGTGTGAGCTATGTTGCAAGGAGGAATTGGCAAAAACGTCACTCTAGATGTGCAAAGCTGGTAGAGACATCCCTAAAAAGACTTGCAGCTGTATTTGCAGCGAAAGGTGGATATACAAAGTATTGACACGGGGGGGCTGGATACAAATGCACGCCACACTTTTCAGATATTTGTAAAAAAAAGTACTAGTTACTTACCGGTAACTGTCTTTCTGGGAAATCTTCCAGGACGGCACACCTGAGAGATGAGAGGCTCCTCCCGACAGGAAACACAATCAATCAACAGCTGTTTTAAGTCCACACCCTTCCCCTTGATCCTCAGTTTGTAGAGAAGTAACTCCTGAACCTGTTTCACAAGGGAAATCATTCCTCATAGGTACTCACCTTCTTGTGTTCTAAAATTTTCCCTCCTCCAACGGGTGGGAAGTAGGCCTGCCGTCCTGGAAGATTTCCCAGAAAGACAGTTACCGGTAAGTAACTAGTACTTTTCTCAAGTCATCTTCCAGGACGGCACACCTGAGAGGATAATCAAGTAGCTCAGGCCTACCTTTAGGGTGGGACCACTGCAAGACCCTCTTGGCGAACCTCGGTTCTGCAGTGAGCTTTACCTTCACTCCATATGCTTGATGAAGGTATCTTAGCTGGATCATGCGGCTGATCTGCCGGTCTACTCCACCGGTGTCCCTGCCTTCTCTGCTTCGGATGCAGGATCTAGGTGGAGTGGGCTCTTAAAGATGGAATCAGAAAACATGTTAAACTTGTAGGTTATCAATGTTGCCTGTCACACATCTAACAATGGCCTATTCTGCCTATAGGTGCTGCTTAGAACCACTAAAAAGATTAAATCGGAGAGCTGTGTTGTAAGACAAGGACACTACATTGATCAATAAGGGAGCCTGTCTTAACACAACCCTGTCCAGGGAAATAAAACTGCCAAAAGGGGGGCCCCTGACAGACAACCTTTTTTGTTCATTTTTATCTTTACGTCAGCAAAGACTGAAGGGAAACCTACTTAAGGGAAATAGATTAACAAAAACTTAACCCCTGGGTTTAAGGCATGCCCAATCTATAGTTTTACTTATGCCTGAGAGCCTACTCAGGAGATTAACATCCGTAGCAGGAGAACACTCATACTGCTACATCTAGTTTTGCTAGAAGGGCAAAATGAAGGCCATGCACCGAGCTGTAACCTATTTGGTCGGGTATACATGTTTATACTTCATCTTCAGGCCATAAAACTCCTCTGAACCGAACTTCCTAAGTTCTTATTAAACAGGGCGATTCATTATCGCCTTCCTCCAGTGACCCATAACTCTACCGGGCTTCAACCCTAGGAAATGGCTCTGGCATCCCTGAATGTAAGGGGTCGAGGCTTTTTGACATGTGACATCTGCACCTGGACTCCAGGCCCTTTCACGGAAGAGAAGGCTGAAATACAAAAAGGTGATACATGTATTATTAATATCACAAATAAAAAAAATCATAGATTGTGGACATAGCACAATAGATTTAGACAGAAAGGACACAAGCATAGACATCAATGTTGTGTATCTGAGTGTGACTAGCTAAACCAAAATATCAAATATGGGAAGAGACCCAAATCTGAACCTCACAGTCTGGTTTTCTGATGTGCGGCCAATATGTAAGCATTAAGACACAAACACACCTTAAATGCTGCGCATTTCTGAAGTGCAGCTAGCTAGGTCATAACTGGTAAATACAGAAAGGCCGGGAACCCCCTTTTACAGTGGTGTTTTACTGATGTACAGCAAAACAAGGCTATAAAGAGAAGACAGAAAGACCCAAACTTCTATGTTGCGTATTTATGACGAACCACCAAGTACAGTTATAAGACACTTCCTGTTATGCAGTTCTGTAGTGCAGTTACATAGAACCAACAGAGAAAGAACACAAGCAACCTACAGCACTGTGTTTTTCTGAAGTACCATAAGGTAAGGCAATATGAAACAGAAAGCACCAACAAGCTTCAATGTTGAGTATTTCTGCTGTGCAGCAACATAAAAACAAAGAAACAACAGACAGCCTTTACAGCTGCGATCTTTCTGGTCTACTGCAAAATAAGGCAATAACTCCACAATGAGTATTCCTGCAGCATTGCAAAACCTGAACCAGAAGGGACAGATAAGCTTAGGGTTCCCACACCCGTGTGACCCAACCTGCCACTTGGGACTGCAAGACGCATGAGAAGTCCTACTATGGCTTCCAAAGGGTATCATTCGTGACTGTGCAACTCCAGGTCGCAGCGTATCCAGCAGTCCCTGCTTACGGAACCACAGACCTCAAGATTACACAGGTCGCAGGAAAAGCAGTTTTCGGGTCGAACAAGGGGTCCCCATGCTGTGGCTCCCTGGAGGAGTGCAGCCAACAACCCCCTACTGTGTATACCTAAGAAACAGCAAGGAAGATCAATGAGAAACACCACTTACTGCTGTGCCTTTCTGATATACGGACGATAAGTCAGTAAATATAGGACATACAGGACACAAACAATGTTCAATCTTTGTGTATGTCTGATGTGTAGCATATACCAATACTGAGCAGAGATGTCATTACCCTCAATGTGTCTCCCTGCTGAGCAGCAAAAACAAATCAGAAAAAGACAAACAACCTTCACTGTTGTGTCCTTTCTGATATGCAGCCAATAAGGCAGTAAACCTTCAATTTTGTATGTGTCTGATGTGCAACAACAATCTTGAATAGAGATAGCACATCCATATTCAAGTGATTTGGCATGTGACTCAACATGTCAAATCGCATGCCTAAAATTGGCAGCCATTGCCGTTAATCGCACTGTCTGAATCAGCCCGGGCCACTTTGTGGTGCTGCACTGATTACCAATGGCAGTATGTGTACTACCCCTGGCACAGGTTCAATTTTGTATTTTGCAACAAAATCAGGACCATCCGTCATCACTGCTGCCTTTCTGATAAGCAACCAATAAGGCAGTAATACAGGGCCCACAGACAGACCTCAATCTTGTATATGTCTGATGTGCAATAATATAACAGTTCTGAATAGAGATAGCACATCCATATTGAAGTGATTTGGCATGCAACTCAACATGTCAAAGTCGCATGCCTAAAATCGGCAGCCATTGCTGTTAATAGCGCTGTCTGAATCAGCACGTCACTTTGTGGTGCTGCACCGATTACCAATGGCAGTATGTGTGCTACCCATGGCCCAGGTTCAATTTGTATTTTCCAACAAAATCAGGACCATCCATCTTCACTGCTACCTTTCTGATAAGCAACCAATAAGGCAGTAATACAGGACCCACAGACAAACTTCAATCGTGTATATCTCTAATGTGCAACAATCTAACAATTCTGAATAGAGATAGCACATCCATATTGAAGCGATTTTGCATGCGACTCACATGTCAAATCGCATGCCTAAAATCGGCAGCTATTGCCGTTAATAGCACTGTCTGAATCAGCACGACGCCACCTTGTGGTGCTGTACCGATTACCAAAGGCAGTATATGTACTACCCCTGCCATCAATCTTTCCTGCTGCCTTTCTGATAAGCAACCAATGAGGCAGTAATACAGGACACAAAAACCCCACAGACAGACCCCAATCTTGTGTAGGTCTGATGTGCAGCAATATAACAATTATGAGCAGAAATGTCATCACCAGACTCAATGATGTGCGTTTCTGGCGTGCGGCACAAAAACCAGAAAGTACAGACCACCTTCCCTGTTGTATTTTCTGATCTGTAGCCAAACAAAGCAGTACCTTTAGGATATAAAGGACACCCAACAAGCTTCAGCAGAGAGGTCACAAATCTCAATGTGTACTTTAGTTTTCCCAAACACCCCAGCAAGGACAAACCTTCACTACTGAGGTCTACTGGTGAGCAGCCAAGAAGGAGTCCTGGTGTATCCCTTTATGAAATAACCAAACAGGAGCAATTTATTTCATAGGCCTAGCCTGGGCTGTAGATACTAATCCTTCACCACCAGTGAAGGAACCAATCCTAAAATGGTTGGACACCTTACTATAGTAGCTGTTGTCCTACCTTACCTCCGTAGATTGAGCAAACGCTAGCCAGCTCATACACGGGTGGGGCTGATCAGTAACTAAAGTCTCAATGAGCGCAGCCCTAGAGACCAATATAAGACCTCTAAAAAGGGTGGTTACCAATTTAGCCTGGAGGTAAATAGCCACCTGCAGCCCTTAAAGAAGCAATCATATAGCCATCTAGCTCTTGCATATGTTTGCACAGAAAATCCTTAATCAAAGGATATAGGAAAACGATTTATGGTAAATCGCCTTTAGATCTGTCACTGAGTGGACTGTAGTCCAAACCAAAAAGGTTTTTCTTACCCCCTGCATTAAAATATAACCACAATGTAAGAGTGGTGTGGGAGGTTGGAGCTTATGAAAAGTTACCCATAGCAAGCAACCCCCAAAAGGAGGATCTGTCACAAGGGAACCCCTACTGTGCCACACAGAAGCTTGGTCCCTGCCACATTGTTGAATGTTAGGTCAGCTTTTAAGCATCTTGGAGCAACTTTAAGCAGATTCTTGGCAGCTGGGCAAATAGGGCCAGATAACCTAGTGCACCTGCTGAGCAAGGGAGCTTACTCCTGAATCCTTCAACCATTGCACCATTAATAACTTGTTCAGTGGTATACCTGGCCAGTAAGGAACTCTTTGTTCTACCAGGTCACCCTCTTTGCTGTATTCACCCCTACTAATGTACCACAACCGGGTATGTAGGGAGAGGCTGGCAACCTACTGTTGTGATAACCACAGTGTCTCTGCTATAAGAGGGAGCTGTGGCTGGTGGTTTCTAGCAGTAGCTTCTGGGCTGTTCTGTTATGCAGACCCCAGGTCCTGCACTGCACCACTCAGTAAATACAGGTGGAAGGGGAAAAAATGCCTTACCTACCTCTTTCCCATCTGAGGTGGTTTAGGCACACTCGCTCCTCTGCACCACTTGTCCACCATACAGCATCATTGATGTAAGAGGGAGCTGTGGCTGGTGTTCTTAGCAAAAGCTTCTGGGCTATTTGAATCCAGACCCCAGGGGAGATGATCTCAAATGCCCAGAAACCATCTGGCTGGGATTGGGGATTTTTGACTCACCGTTGTCGTCTTCCCCTTTTTCCACAGCCACCGGGCTTGCTTTTCCATCCTTATGGTTCACACGCAAGGAGGATAGCCGCCAAAGTGCCCCCCCCACAACTGCTGTCCCTTTAGGGAGCTGCAAGGTTAGGCTGTGTCCTGCACTGTCCAGTCAGTATATACACAATGGGGGGGGGGGGGCAATGCCGTACGTTCCTCATTCCCATGAGGTGGTTTAGGCAGACATTCACCATAGTAAACTGGTGCCTCCTCGAAAGGAGGATGTGGGCGCCTGCTCCTGCTGACTCTCAGCCTTCCCTTCTGGGTAAGAACGCGGGTCGTTAAGGCGGTACCCTCCCAAACAGCCCACGCGAGCTACCAGGGACCCAGAAGTCAGGGGATACGATCCCCCTGGAAAGAAACGACGGCCAGCACCCCCGTCTGAACGGACGCCCGGACAGGTAAGGGGGGGAGACAGGATAAGGGCCCCTGAAGTTCTGGGGACACCACTGTACCCAGGGGCCTTCAGCTCTCAGGGGGGCTTTCCCAGTTTCTGCTGCCCCCCCTGAGGAAAGGATAGGGGAACCCCCCGGGAAGGATAAATATATCCTGCCAGACCCAGAGGCTTCCCAGGCATTTGGTCCGGCTCCCAGGGGGAGACCACCAGCCCCAGGCTTCGGTCATTTGGAAAAAAACAAACAGTTTCGCCGTGTAGGGAGAAACACAATCAAAAACTGAGGATCAAGGGGAAGGGTGTGGACTTAAAACAGCTGTTGATTGATTGTGTTTCCTGTCGGGAGGAGCCTCTCATCTCTCAGGTGTGCCGTCCTGGAAGATGACTTGAGAAATTTTGAAAACCATTTATCATTTTCCTTCCACTTCACAATTATGTGCCACTTTGTTTTCGTAAATCACATTAAATTCCAATAAAATACATTTACTTTTTTGGTTGTAACATGACACAATGTGGAAAATTTCATCGGGTGTGAATACTTTTGTATGCAGACTTCTATTTCTGACCTCCATAGCCCCTCATGCTAATTGTCATGCTAATGCAATGGCTTAAACGTTCTCCAAGTCCCTAACCTAGAAGTATGATAAGGAATTACGGACACTGACAGTATAATTTGTAATCTAAAAAAGGTACTGAAACTAGACACTGCTAGACAAATAGCATTTTCAGGAGGCCAAAGATCTCAAAATTCTTTCATTAGTAAGGACCGATGGGAACCATTCACTGTTTGTATCCATCACAATATGTTGAACAACAGTAATGAGAGACAGGGCATCTTTCTCCCAGATAAGCTTAACCATGATAGGATGTGAAAATAAAAAAAGTGACCACATACAAAACTGATAAATCCTAGTATTCAGTAGATCAAGGGTGGGCAACCTGACGATCGCCTGCAGGTGACCGGTGGACCACAAACAGGTTCCTGTGCCGCTGAGCCCCCGCCTTCTATGTGTCAGTCCTCGTCTCCCCTTCCAGCCTCCTCTGTCACGCCATGGTGATCAGCGAAGACCGGGAGCAAGCACACCTCAGGACAGAGGGCGGAAGGAGGAGCTGGCCAAACAAACCTTTTATGTTAAACCGCTAGGTGGTCCTAAGCAACTAATCACCAGCTTGCAAAATATGAAAAATCACTCTTCCAGCTCCCCCTCTGTCCAACACTGTGCTGCCTCCAGGTCTCCGCTGTGGAGGAGAGGACACTGTTATGGGCAGGGTCACCCCCATAGCAGTGTCCTCTACCACCCTTCACACCACCACCACCCCCCCCCCCCACACACACACACACACACAATCCCTGCAGTCTGAGCGCAACGCACTCCTGAAGCCTGCATTCTCTGCATAACGCACACCTAAACCCTGCACTCTTGTAAGACTTATTTTTGTTCTGAGTAAGAATATTTGATCAAAAAAAAATAAGTCTTAGGTCTTTGGGGGGGGGGGGGGGGCGCTGCGTCACTGTGCCAGGTGATCTTTGACCTCATCAGTGTTGTTCAAGTAGATCTCCATCTCTTGAAGGTTGCCTACCCATGCGGTAGATGCTGCAGGGTTATGGACTCATTCACAAGAGAGCATAGACCCATACTTCCATGCAGAGAGCTGTGCTTATGCACCTGGGGAGCTGGAGAGCTGTCTGCACAAAATACCTGCCATTCCCTGGGAGCAAATATGGTCCTCTGTGGTGGCTGCATTAGTTTTTTTTTTTTTTTTAACATTATGTGCCAAAGTGACAGAAGAGATATTAAAGTCTTGTTTTTTTAATTCTAAAAAAGTAAACATGTTATACTTACCTGCTCTGTATAGTGGTTTTGCACAGAGCAGCCCTGATCCTCCTCTTCTCTGGTTCCTCGTCGGCATTCCTGGCCCCTTCCTGTTGCCAGGTGCCCCCACAGCAAGCAGCCTGCTATGGGGGCACCCGAGCTAAGCCACTGTTCTGTGTTTCCATGCCGCTGCTGTGTATCCAGTGTGAAAGCCCCGAGGGCTTTCACACTGGAGCAATGCGCTGGCAGGACGGTAAAAAAAGTCCTGCCAGCAGCATCTTAGGAGCGGTGAAGGAGCGGTGTGTATACCGCTCCTGCCCATTGAAATCAATGGGACGGCGCGGCTATACCGCCAGCAAAGCGCCTCTGCAGAGGCGCTTTGCGGTGGTATTGAACCATTTCTCGGCCGCTAGCGGGGGGGGTAAAACCGCCCCGCTAGCGGCCACATACCGACGGTAAAAAGCCGCTAATAATAGCGGCGTTTTACCGCCGACCCCCGCCCCAGTGTGAAAGGGCTCTAAGAGACATGGAGCACCCCATACATGGCGTCAGACTCGACCTCATCTCATCCTTTTTATGTAGCTTGCAATGACCCACATTACCATACACTTGTTACCGCACTGTGTTGCTCTAGTGTGTTTTTTTAAACATGCTGCATTGATGTGCAGGGTTTTTTCGTTTACAAGGGGTTTCTCTCTTTACAGTGCATTGCTGAGCACTGTGTTGCATTGCATTATGTTACATTTAAACACATGTTCCATTTTTATGAAGCACACACCAATGAAACTCCTTGATGTGAACTGAGCCTATTGAAAACAATGAGCAGCACAAACCAAAGCAAAATAGTGTGAATGGGCCCTTAGGATTTGTTACCAGAACAGAGAAAAAAAAAAAAACACCCCACACACACACTTCCACTGGGGACACCTAACAAGGACTTTGATTAACCCCTAGTGAAGTCTATTCAAAAGTTAAAAAAAATAAAAAAAGTGGACTTTAGGTAAATTGTAAAAGATCATTACAATATGTTTTTTGGTTTTTTTTATAGAATGCACGTCTAACACAGCCCTGACTGGACCTTTTAGCTGGTATCTAAAGTACTGTATATTACAATGGCAGTAAATGTAGAAGCTGTAAAATAAATAAAAGTATATTCTTTACCTTCAAAAAGACATAGGGAGTTCAAGGACTCAATTTTAATGTATCTAGCCAAGCAATACAAATGAAAAATACAAAACATATATATGCCCCTCACATTTTTTAGCTGAGCAAAGTAACAATGTGAAAGACAGTGCCCTTTGACACATTGCAGAAGGGCCAAATGATTTCAGATAAAGTGACTTGCTGTGACTTCTAGCATGCATTTTGTAATAGTTGCCGATTTTTAGTCTATAGGTCACCTATTACTTTGCGGGCAAAGTTCTTTTATCAGATGCATGTGCTGCTGACTGCCCTAAAGAATCATTCAGACTGTTCCTGGCAAACCTCTTAAAGCGATTGTAAACTCTTACACAACACTTTCAACTACAGGTAAAGCTTATAAGGCTTACCTGTAGGTACTGGAAATATTTCCTAAACCTGCACGGTTTAGGAGATATTTACCATATACTCTTGTGCAGATGTCATCAGCGCATGCGTGCTAAAAAAAAGGGCACAATTGTGCCGTTTCTATAGGGCCCGTGCCGCGACCGTCGGCTCCTGCTCGGGAGTGACGTCACACGACTCCGGCCAGTCACAGAGCCGGAGTCCACGGCCCTGGAAGGAAGAGGGGTGAAGATGGACGTGGGGCCAGTGGGGACATTGCGGGCTTCGTATGCTGTAAAGTGCTACAAAATGGGCTAGTATGTGATGCACTAGCCCATTATCCTTTTACTTTGCAGGGAAATAAAGAGGAAGTAAAAACTTATCAGGGTTTACTTCCTCTTTAAAGTGGTAGTAAAGTGAAAATCTTAGCTGACAGGCAGGGTTTTTATGACAGAAGAGACCATAGAGGTCTCTTGTCATAAATTTACCCTGCCTGTCAGCGGTTAATGTGATCTGAGCCGCACATATGCAGCTCAGACCACATTTACGGCCCGCTCTGTCCCACGGCGATGAGACTCCCGTATGCATGCGCAGGCATGACATCACCTTGGCCCGACCAATCAAGCGGCTGTGTATACAAAACCAGGAAGGTGAAGTTGGAAGCCACTGGGGACCAGGGAGAGCCGTGTCAGCACAATACTGGAGGGCTCAGTTTGAAGGCAAGTCTACCATAATTTACCATTATGCATTGCGCACTAGTTCATTATGACTTAAACCTGCCAGGGGACCCATTCTTTTTCTTTATTACATAGACTTTACTACCGCTTTAAAAAGGTAATTGTAAAGCTTCCTTTGTTTTTTTTTTTTTTGTTTTTTTATATTAAAATAGCACATGTTATGCTTGCCTGCTCTGTGCACATCCCTCTTCTGATGTCCCCCACTGGCGCTCCTCGAGTGCCCCCATAGTAAGCCGCTTGCTATGGGGGCACTAGTGGATGCTCTTTTCCGAGTTCATAAGTCACACAGTATGGGGCTCAGCCCTGCCCCCCACTCCCTTGTCACTGACTCTGATTGACATCAGTGTGTCTGAGCCAAGGAGGACCGAGAGCGCCTCGGCTCTTGTGCACATCCCCGGATCGAAGTTGGGCTAAGACATGTATTTAGGGGGGCTGCATGTAGAAGCGGCCCAAAGCTCACAAAGAGTTCTGCAAATGCTTTATAAAAGGCTGCTGTACACACTGCTCTTATACATTCTAAAACCCATGCAAACATGGCACAAAAGGAAACACAAAGAAACTAAGGATGACAAGTCAGTTACATCAGGCAAAAAAGCCTTACTTGACACTTGAAGGATTGATTTGCAGCCCAATTTTTCAACTTCTATCTGGGTGTAGCAGCGGAGTAAGCAGTATTTTTATTTATGTAGTAGGTTTTCTTCACAAAGCCAAGAACATACCAGATTAGATTCTGACTTCAAACTAGAGTAAGCAACTTTTCAGATAAGTACTGTGCCAACCAAGACTTTGCATAATGCAGACATAAATCAATGGTCGCTCATTGTTTATTACTTACAGGCCCCACACAGTCCAGAACAACAGAGGCCTTCTTACACATTTCAGCGAGGGAGGGGGCGTCATTAACATCGCAGATTATAATGTCAATGGACTTCAGTTGCGGCTTGGCTAAAAAAGAAAGAGAAAAAAAATGTAACAGCAGAGACTGGTACCAATTCTAAGCCATTTCCCTTTTATTTGCCAGGATTGTTTTTTACTACAAAAAGGTGAGGGTGTTTTGAAGCCCTCCTCATTTTTGGACAAAGAGGGGCTTACTTCCTAAAGCTGGGTTCACACTATACTACACAACAGTAGTACGACTTTCATCCTACTTTGCTCTGCGACATCAGTCCTACATTGGTCCTACATTGATCCTACATTGATCCTACAGCCATCTGACTTTCATGAACAGGATACTACTTTGATCCTACTTTTCAGATAGTACACTTGTCCTTTGACCAATCAAAACTAACACACAATGGGAGGGACTACAGCAGGGGGCAGGAAATAACACAATGTCGAATGCCAAAGTCAGATGGTTAGGACAAGGATCCGACTTTAATCCTACTTCAATAATAGTCAATGGGCTGAAGTAGGATCAAAGTCGGACCAAAGTAGTACAGGGAGCATTTTCAAAGTCAGACCGACTTGTGTCGGACCAGTTAGGACGGCTTCCATAGGGAAACATTGATTTTCACACGTCATGCGACATGAGCTCCCAATGTCGGAGCGTTTGTCCGACCAGTGTGAACCCAGCCTAAAGCTGGAGTGTGCAAAATCAGACTCACTTCTGCACAGAAACCAATCAGCTTCCAGGTTTCATTGACAAAGCTTAATTAACCACTTCAGCACGGGGCCATAGACAAATGACGTCCACAGATGGGATCTCCCATCCTGGGTGGACGTCATATGACGGCCTGGGATTCCCGGCCGTCTAGGGGGTGCGCGCGCCCGCCGCGTTGCTCGGGACCCGGTGAGTGTGCCCAGCGGCTGCGATGTCCGCCGGGCATCCGCGATTGCCCGTTAATCGGGCCAGACCGTGGATCTGTGTGTGTAAACACACAGATCCACATCCTGTCAGTTCAGAAGAGAGCGATCTGTGCTCCCAGTACAGCGGAACACTGATCGGTCTCCTCCCCCATGTACGTCCCCTCCCCCTACAGTTAGAATCATTCCCTAGGAAACATACTTAACCCCTTGTGTCCCCCTAGTGGTTAACCCCTTCACTGCCTGTCACATTTACACAGTAATCAATGCAATTTTATAGCATTCATCGCTGTATAAATGTGAATGGTCCCAAAAATGTGTCAAAAGTGTCTTATGTGTTCGCCATAATGTCGCAGTGACGAAAAAAAATTGCGATCGCCGCTATTATTAGTAAAAAAAATAAATAAATATTTTTTTTTAAAAATGCCATAAATCTATCCCGTATTTTGTAGATTTTGTATTTTGTGCAAACCAATCAATATACGCTTATTGCGATTTTTTTTACCAAAAATATGTAGAAGAATACGTATCGGCCGAAACTGAGGAAAAAATTTGTTTTTAAAAAAAAAAATTGGGATATTTATTATAGCAAACAGTAAAAAAAATGTGTTTTTTTTTCAAAATTGTCGCTCTTTTGTTCATAGCGCAAAAAATAAAAACCGCAGAGGTGATCAAATACCACCAAAAGAAAGCTCTATTTGTGGGGAAAAAAGGACGTCAATTTTTTTTGGGTACAACATCGCAATTGTCGTTTAAAGTGTGACAGCGCTGAAAACTAAAAATTGGCCTGGGAAGGAAGGGGGTGAAAATGCCCGGTATTGAACCGGTTAAACAAGCTGAGGTTTTAAGCCGATTGGATTCTATGCAGAAGTGAGCCTGATTTTGCACTCTCCAGCTTTAGTAAATAAACCCCAGTGACAAGAGCAACAATGTTTTGGGGATTGTTCACACTAAATTTTTAACGCTTAACAAATGCACCTATAGCTTCAGTATGGGTCGTTAGACTCGCTTTAATGCGCTTTAGTATGGGCATTGGACTGGTGTTTTACAAGCGTTAATGAGGAATTAAAAATGCGCCCCAAATGCCCTATGGGCAGATTTAAAAGCATTTGGTGAGCGTTAAGGCGTGTTAAAACTGCTCCACAAAATGCCTATTCCATTACAGTTAATAAGCTAATCTTAATGCCCCGCACCTGCCTGCCAGAGCATTTGTGAAGCGTTACCATAGACTTGAACGGGAGGCGTTGAAAGGCTTCAAACGCCTCCTGCCTGGACATGAGGCTTCAATTTTGAAGCAACACGACGCCAACGCTTCATGTTTTCATAGTGTGAATAGCACTATGTGCTGTCCATTGTATCATTTTCATAGGCATTTGAGGGTTGTTTTAACACCACAGGAAAATCGTAACTTATATCAGTAAGGTTTAACCTGGGTACACACGGACCAAAAATCATACAAAAATAGTTCGGCAGGAATCTGTCGACTTTCAGCCCATGCACAGAGCTCCTTAACCCAACAGAAGGCGGTCTCACGAATGGCTTCTGTCGAAAGAGCATGCTGGTGGACCAACATCTGATTAGCTTCTCTTTTAAGCTAGCCAAAAACAGTATTATTAGCAATCTATATTATTTACAATGAAAGAATTTGCTGAAAAATATATTTTATTTCCAAAATATACATGCAACAATGATAGACAGTATTAAGCAGCCCATAGTAATTTTTTCCCATTCAACCAGAGGGCTGAAAAAATAAATAAATACAAATAAAATAAAAAGGGGAGGATTCAATTTCCCCAGCCACACATTCGAGATGGATTCCCCGACATCAGAATACAAAGATCAGTGCTGTAGTTTATAGCCTGCGGTGCCCATTGAGCGGGAAAGAACCTAACAGGGCGGTTGTACAGAAGTTGATTGATAGAGCGACTTTTGTAATACCAAATTGCCCATACATGGATCGAAATTCGGCCAGTCCCTACTAGAAGGAGTGCACATCTTCACAGGTCTCATGAACAATTTGATTCAATTCTGCGATGCATCATGATTACTGCCCATGGTTTTCACCAAAAAGTTTGAGAAATGTCCAATAAGCCAGTCATCACTGCAAGGGACCATTTTTAAAATTCCCAGAGGTCAGCTATAAGAATATATAATGGGCGTATGAGTGGATTGTGTTTAAGTTTTTTTTTTCTTTTTTTTTTTACACAGCATTGATCACTGTTGCTTAATTTGGCTAAATGAAGTTAGTAGGCAGAACATTAAAATGAGGACCTTTACACTGTTTATTCTGTCTTCCATGCACACACTCACTGTTAATTAATATTAGGTTATTACTCCCATTTTACCATGTGTTTGATCGAACTCAAAAATTAAAAAAAAAAAAAAAGAGAAGAAGTGATATATCCATGTGTTATGCTTTCCATTCCATTGTAAATTTTTAATTACACATTCTATTCAGAACACAAAGTACAAGGCAGGTACATGGGCAGCTCCCTCCTCCGTGTGAATGCAAGGCTTATCCAGACAGGAGATGAGAAAAGAAAAGGATTCAACAGGCAAAAGGTCATTCTGTCCAAACAGGATAGTGGGCTTGGGTGCTTGCATTACCTGCTGGCTTTCTTTGGGAACACAACAGCTAGATCTTCTCCCCACAATGCCCAGCTCTGTCCCTCCTGTCACTCAACTGACCTCCAGTTATTTTTTAGGAAAAAAAAAAAATTGCTAAATAACTGAACAGTCCAGATAGAATAACCCATCACCATGGCTGTAAGGCTCCTTTCACACTGGGGCGGTTTGCAAGCGCTATTGCGCTAAAAATAGCGCCTGCAAACCGACCTAAAACTGCCGCTACTGTTTCTCCAGTGTGAAAGCCCGAGGGCTTTCACACTGAAGTAGTGCGTTGGCAGCAGAGGAAAAAAAAAAAAAAAACACTCCTGCAAACAGCATCTTTGGAGCTGTGTATTCACCGCTCCTGCCCATTAAAATCAATGGGGCAGCGCGGCTATACCGCCGGCATAGCGCTGCTGTAGCTGCGATTTGCGGGCGGTTTTAACCATTTTTCGGCCGCCAGCGGGGGTTAAAACCGCACCGCTAGCGGCCGAATACTGCTGCTAAAACGACGGTAAATCGGCGCTAAAAATAGCGCTGTTTTACCGCCGATGCCCCCAACGCCCCAATGTGAAAAGTGGCCCAACAGCACACCGGGGAAGGAGCTTGGAAGTAACTCCAGTGCACACATCACTTTTCTCCTGGGAGAGCATTCCCAGCATACTCTACTTACATGTTAATATAATGCACCACGCTGCACTTGTTATACAGTTCTAGGAAGTATATAAAATGTATATACAGGAATTCACCTTAAAAATGACAAAGTAGAAAATAAAGTTTTCGTCTTATCCTAATGATAGGGAATACAGGTTATTAGGAGAAATGTATGCGGTCCTAGAATTCAGCCTTCCTCTCAGGTGAGTGCAGTTCTCTCACACGGAAACTTCTCACAGGTAAAAAAAAAAAACTGACAAACAGCCCTGTGAAGTGCACTGTACTGGTAGTTCCACTCGGCTTCCCTGTTTGCACATTCCAGCACACTAGGAGTCAACACAGTGGAAGGTGCGAACGGGGAAACCGAGCGGAACTCCCAGCACAGAGCCAGTACGAGTTGTAAGAAGAGTCCAAACTTAAATGTACTCTTACAGGTGTTAAACTAACTGTGTTTTATAGTACATCAAGTGCCCCACTGTACATGCTTTTTAAAAAATATGTAGCTATATACTGCATTTCAGAGTTCCCTCGGTGCTCATGTAACTGCCCGTCCTGCCTTCCTCCTCCCGGCTGTCAGCGGGGGATTCTCAGCCCCGCAGGCTATAGCTGTCAGATCGGGGGAAGAGCAGTGGGCAGGGCAGTCACATGAGCGCTGAGGGGCACGCTGAAATGCGGTATATAGCTACATATTTTTTAAAAAGCATGTACAGTGGGCCACTCATTGTACTGTGAGAAGGGATTCAATAAGACACAGTTAGTTTAAGACCTGTAAGAGTACGCTGGGAGCACTCTCCCAGGCGAGGCAGGGCAAGTCGGGATGACGTCATCCGCCAAACGATTAAGCCGGTCGTAGCATCGATGCAGAATCATGGACAGCTGAATCGCGATGCATCTATGCTACAATTAAATTCAATACCCCTAGTCCCTACTCAACCGGGCAAATTTCAATCCATGTATGGCTGGCTTTACAAAGACGTTTCCATGTACAGGAAAAATAAGGCCTTATTCACTTGTATTGCGTGCAGGCTGTGTTGGTTTTAACATCCGCATCTGACACCAGCTGTGTGCAGGCAGCCTATAGAAGTGGATGAAGCAGCAGATGGACAGATTTCAAAATTTGACAGCTGTGCAGAAGCGGCTACAGGGCCCTGATTGCAAACTGTCTGTGTCCAGGTTCATGGAGCTGCTCCTGCACAGCTGTCAAATTTTGACATGGATCTGTCTCAATGCAACTGCTGCGCCTACATCCTGACTGAATGAGGCCTAAAAAGTGCACTAAGCATCGTCAGTTGTAATAAAAAGAAGGATAAAACAGAATATCACATTTTCTGGTGAAGTTAGTCTAACAGTGATATTCTATTTGTACAATCTTTCTTCAGGGATTTTGAGTCAAGCATTTTTTTCCTATTCTGTGCATGTGACTACCTAATATCCACAGGGAGCCGCATTTTACAAGTACCTGTCAGATCATAATCATATGATTGCCTCATTAGCTCCACTGTCCTATAAACATAACTAAAGAAGCTGGCAGCAAATGTAGTTTAATGTTGCAGCACAGCAGAAACTAGGTGTTGTCAATTTGGTATAGCTATTCAGAGATAAGGTAGTTTTGACTTGTAGGTGCAGGTTAGAATTACAGTACAGCAAGCACTGTTCTTGTGTGAAAGACAAGACCATTTCCAGAGACAATGTGTCATGCCTTTAATTTAGGGACAACAGGTAGTGCCAAACATGTCAGCCATTCATTCAGTGTGTACTCAGACAACACTATTCTTCCTAGGCCCCTTTCACACTAGCCGACAGATCAGGGCGGACCCAATTGGACCCTCCATTCGCCTTTATGGAGCAGTCTGTTTACACCCGCTTACATCCAATCTGCTAAAGACAGACAAATGGAGCTCCGCTCCCCTTCTGTCTGGCGGATCGGATGGCAGTCGGGCGTAAATGGACAGGTGGTCCGTTTACATCTGACCGCCCATAGTGGAGAAGATGCTGTTTCTGCTCTTCATAAGTGGAGCGGACATGGACCAGTCATCCGCCTGCTCAGCAGGGATAAGCGGACAGATACCCCACTGAGCTGGCAGAGTCGGCCTCATGTGAAAGGGTCCTAAGTTTGGGAAGGATTAAAACCCCAGTTTATTTATTCCTGTCTGTGTCCTGTTAGGCCTCATCTACATGGCTATTCACTATGCAGATCAGCATATTTCTGCTGTGAGTGCGACCAGGTGTTTCTGATCAGCTGCGAACAGGAAGTCTGTACAAATCAATGACAGGCTGCCATTGTCCACGTCAGACATGGAGTGATTACCTGTGCTTAGGGACATATGATCACCCCTAGCGTTGATGCTAAGCACTTGTACGCGTGCAAATGATCCGATACTAAAGCCAATACCTTCAGACTTGGTTCACATATGTACGGGTCAGTTTGTACCTGTCCGGTGGGATGCCATTTAGCGGTCCAGGTGATTCAATTGTGAATTGTAGTGTATGAGATTAGAGATCGCACATGAACCGGATTGCAGTGAAGAAATGTCATCAGCACACCAAGGATTCCACGAAAAGGGTCCAAAGCTTTATTCTGTGGTCACATGATAAATATACAGCAACGCTTGCCTGACGAAGGGGCCCTGCGTGGCTCCGAAATGTTGCTGTATATTTACCATGTGACCACGGAATAAAGCTTTGGACCCTTTTCGAGAAATCCTTAGTGTGCTGATGACATTTCTTCACTTTAATAGACCACGGTTTCCAGCCTATGGTCATTACAGCACCCAGCATCACTGAACAGCCGATTATCTTGAATGTGTGCGCGGGGAATATTGTGTTTGAACTGGATTGAAGTCGACAGGACTCTTATTCAAATCACACTGTGGCTGGCCCGCAGGTATGTTGTGAACAGGCTGTAAAAACTAATTGAAACGCACATGAAACCTGCGTGGTTTTCCCATCCGTTTTCATGTATGTATGGTGTGAAAGAGTCCTGAAACAAAAAAAAAAACAAAACAAAAAAAACACCACACACAAGTCACATGACACTGAAAAAAGGCATCAGTAATTGGTATCAGCAAGTACAGTAGAAAAAGTAGCAGTACTCGTATTTGATCTTACAAAACTGGTATCGGTGCATCCCTAATCACCCCTGGATGCACTTGTGTCCAGTGGCACACATCTGTCCCTAATCACAGGTAATTGTCACAATCTGTTCTGAAACACCCGGCCATACTCATCGCTGGAATACACTGACCTGTGCAGTGTACAGCCCTATAACAGCGGTCACTGGAACAGGAAGCTCAGACTGGATTTCTCAACATTTAGGCCTCTTTCACACGGGGCGGTTTGCAGGCGCTATTGCGCTAAAAATAGTGCCTGCAAACCGACCCGAAACAGCCGCTGCTGTCTCGCTAGTGTGAAAGCCCGAGGGCTTTCACACTGGAGCGGTGCGCTAGCAGGACAAGAAAAAAAGTCCTGCTAGCAGCATCTTCAGAGCAGTGAAGGAGCGGTGTGTACACCGCTCCTGCCCATTGAAATCAATGGGACAGAGCGGTTATACCGCCGGCAAAGCGCCTCTATAGAGGCGCTTTGTGGTGGTTTAACCCTTTCTCGGTCGCTAGCGGGGGTAAAACCTCCGACGGTAAAGCGCCGCTAACAATAGCAGCGCTTTACCGCCACCCCAGTGTGAAAGGGGCCTTACCAGATGAAATAAAGAGACGATGATTCCACCTGGTGAGGACGCAGACACCAATACCAACCTGACATAGGATCTAATCCTACTCCACTCTAAAAGAAACACTTTGGATATACACAAACTGTAACTGGAAGGGGAAAGGGCTGTGAACAGCATGCAATGACCCACAGTAAGCACTAAGCGATGTCCAGGGCCACGGTCGGCAACCTGTTGATCACAATCTGTCCGTCAACCACAGGCAGGTGACAGGTAGATCACAAACAAATCCCCATGTTGCCAACCCTGTGTTTCCCCCACAGCTGCAGAGCACACAGGCGCACGCTCAACCAATCCTAGGCTGCAGGGACAGCCCCACCCCTTGCACACGGAGGAGACCGATTACTCCCCAGACATGAAAAGAAATTGTGAATGAAAATGAATGCCGGGATTCTCACGTATGATAAATTTTAAAAGGTAGGCTGAGTTTATGTTTCTACAGTGACATTTTATCAGATTTTTCTAAGTTATCTTTTTATTAGCGGCTTGTTAGTTCATTTATTTATTTTAAAGGGCGTGGCAACCCGATGATCTTTGATCTCTTTCATGATGCCCAGGTAGATCTCCACCTCTCAGAGGTTGCCTACCCCCTGTTCCAGGGTTCCATACACTAAGGCCTGATTCACACCTATGCAGTTTGCAGGTTGCATATTCTAGGTGCATTTTGCAATACACGTTCTTTATCCATTGAAGTCTATGGAACCAAAAACAAGTCCCTGGCCCTTTCCATAAAATGCAAAGATGTGAACGTGACCCATAGGAAACCATGTTAAATGAGGAGTGTGTTTCTGCAAAACTGAAAACGCACTAAAAAAAAAAAAAAAAAAAAAAAAAAAAAAAAAAAAAGCATAGGTGTGAACCAGACCTTACGCTGGCCATACCCCGGGGGGGGGGGGGATTTTCCAGCAGAATGATGGAATGGATGGCGACAACTTACCACCAACCAGCCATAACATGTCATATTATTACTACAGGTATGTACAGAGCACTGCACATCAGCCCCTGCCCCCAAAGAGCTTACAATCTAAGGTCAATTGACCACTTAAGGACTGCCCCACATACATTTACTGCAGCAGGGAGGCCACTCCGTGCCGGATTACGTACCTAGTATGTGATACAACACTTCCGAGTCTGGGGCGCATGTGCGCACCGCTGGCAACCCGCTCCCGTTGTGATTGGACAAAGTAGGAGCCAATCAGCAGGTCCAGTAGACTCTTCGCCCCGACCCGCTGATCTTTCAGGACACAAGCAGAACGGTAGTCTGCCTATGTAAACAATGTAGATTGTCATTGTGTCAGCGAGGAAGCCTTTGATCCTGTATTTCTGCAAAGCAGGAACATGGATCTTTGCCTTCCCCTAGTCAAAGCACCTCCCACACAGTGAGTAAGCACAACCTATACATTCGTTTTAAAGCGTAACTCCACATTTGTTGCGAAAAAATAAAACAAAAAAAAAAAAAAAAAAAACAACAACATTGCTCTCTGGGTGATCTATGTACATTGGATTATAACAAACTCTGTTGCAGATTCCTACCTTTTGTTATTCTGAAGTAATCCCTGTGTGTTTGTCTGTACTACGTGGGTCTAATGGGAGTGGTTTCATAATTATCAGTCAGCTGTGGCACCTGCAGGGCACCAATGAGGAAAGCTGCTGGGTCTGCATCCCTTTAAATGTTTTCCTATTGGAAAATATCTCACCAAAAATTATATTTTTGTTGCATGGGATGCCTGAAATCTGACTTGTATCTTAGGCAGACTTCTGGGGAAATTGGTGAGCCAATCACACAAGCATGAAATGATGTTTCTGGGGGGTGGTCAGTATACATTCTGTGTACAGAACAACTCCAGGAAGCCATATTGCTTTGCATTTATAGAAAATTACATTGGCTGCAGATTGAAAAGGAAAGGTCATTTTTAATAACATTCAATTACAATATGTCTTGTATCGCAATTGTATACGCTATATTTTTTTTTCCCCCACGAAAGTGGAGTTACCCTTTAATCGCCCCTAATGTGTAACCTCTTCCCAGCCAGTGTAATTAATACAGTGACAGTGCATATTTTTAGCACTGATCACTGTATTAGTGTCACTGGTCCCCAAAATGTCGCTGATTGCCACCATAGCTAGCAAAAAACAAACAAAAAAAAACCTAACTAAATAAAAACATCCCATAGTTTGTGAACTTTTGCGCAAACCAATCAATATACGCTTACTGGGATTTTAACAAAAATATGTAGTAGAATACATGTTAGCCTAAATTGATGTAGAAATTTGAATTTTTACATTTTTTTATTGGATATGTTTTAAAGCAGAAGAGTTTTTTTTTTTTTTTTCAAAATTTTCAGTCTTTTTTTTTTGCTTTTAGCGCAAAAAAACAAAAAACAAAAAAAAAAAAAAAAAACTGCAGAGGTGATCAAATGCCACCAAAAGAAAGCTCTATTTGTTGCAAAAAAAAAGGACTTTTTTTTGGGTACAACGTCGCACGGCCGCGCAATTGTCAGTTAAAGTAAAAAGTGGTTAACTGGAGTCTCTGAAGGAACCCCACACAGGGAGAACATGCATACTCCATGCAGATATTGTCCTGGCTGGGATTAATCAGAGGACCCCAGTGCTGCAAGGCAGAAGTACTAACCACATAGCTTCTTTTATTCCTATATTGCTCTATAGCGCCCCCTCCCTCCCCCTCAGTGCAATCCCCTCAGGGGTCTCTCTCACCCAGTCTGTCCGCAGCCCAGTCCAGCACCTCCTCCAACTTCTCTCTGCTCCTTCCGGCCACTGCCCAGCGCAGCGCCTGTCCCCTGAAATCTCCTCCATCCGCCACCCGGGACACCTCCTCCACCACGAACTGTCCGGTGAAGCCCGAGGCCCCGAATATAACGAGCTGGTACGGACGGCCTTTATTCCCTGCTGCACGCGCCATGCTTGCGACTCTGACTGACTCTGCTGACTGTCGGGGGGCGGAGTCAGTACCAGAGCTGGACCATGTAACGGGAGGGAGTGCGGCCATGTCATGTGACCAGAGTGTGTCATGTGATCAGGGCTGTGCAGAATGGAGAGGCCTGTCCTCTGTGTACTCATCTACCTGGAGCTGCTGCTCATACAATGACTCGGGAATATGGAGAACTCATTAAAATAGCAGAAAACTTTTCTGGATCTTTTTTTTTTTGCTTGAAAATTACTTAGAACCCCCCAAACACTATATATTTCTTTTAGCAGACACCCTGGGGAATAAAATGGCGGTCACAATATTTTATGTTACACAGTATTTGCGTAGCGGTCTTTCAAATGCAATTTTGTTTAAAAAAAAAAAATACACTTTAACCACTTACTTACCAGGCCAATTCTGACACTTCTCTCCTAGGTGTAAAAATCATATTTTTTTTTCCTAGAAAATTACTCAGAACCCCTCCAAACATTATATATGTTTTTTTTTTTTTTTTTTTCAGCAGAGACCCTAGGGCAGGGGTAGGCAACCTCAGCCATCCAGCTGTGGTGAAACTACAAATCCCATCATGCTTCTGCCTCTAGGAGTCCTGTCTGTGATTGTCAAGGTCTTGCAATGTCTCATGGGACAATGATGGGGCAATGATGGCGAACCTTGGCACCCCAGATGTTTTGGAACTACATTTCCCACGATGCTCATACACTCTGTAGTGTAGCTGAGCATCATGGGAAATGTAGTTTCAAAACATCTGGGGTGCCAAGGTTCGCCATCACTGCCCTAGGGAATAAAGTGGCAGTCGTTGCAAATTTTTATCTCGCACGGTATTTGCACAGCAATTTTTCAAACGTGTTTGTTTTGTTTTTTTAAGAAATAAATAACAGTTTCATGCATTAAAAAAACCCAAACACTAAAGTTAGCATGATTTTTTTTTTTGTATCATGTGAAAGATGATGTTACGCCGAGTAGATAGATACCTAATATGTCATGCTTTAAAATTGCACACGCTCGTGAAATGGCGCCAAACTACGGTACTTAAAAATCTCCATAGGTGATGATTTAATTTTTTTTTACAGATTACCTGTTTAGAGGTACAGAGAAGGTCCTGTGCTAAAATTATTGCTCTCGCTCTAACGATCGTGGCGATACCTCACATGTGTGGTTTGAACACCGTTTACATATGTTTGCGCGACTTCCGTATATGTTTGCTTCTGCGCACGAGCACAGAAGGACGGGGCACTTTAAATTTTTTTTTCTTATTTTACTCTTTATTTTTTATTTTTACACTGTCCCTTTATTTATTTGTATCACTTTTATTCCTATTACAATTAATGTAAACATCCCATTTAATATAAATAAGGATGACAGGTACTCTTTATGGAGAGATCTGGTGTCAAAAAGACCCCAGATCTCTCATTTACCTTTAAAAGCCATATTTAAAAAAAAAAAAAAATTTTTTCTAATTTTCGCTTAAAAAGAAAAAATATTTACCATTGCTTGAGAACCAGAAGGGACGTCAGACGTCACTCTGGTCTTCCAAAGGCATAGAGATGAGTAGCGGCCATTTTGGCCTCACTTTTCTCCATGCCCAGCTAACAGCTGCATTGGATCGCTCCCGGGCTTTACTGATCTATTAGGTAAGCCCAGGAAGTGGCAGGGGGGGGCACCCCTCCCACCGCTTCTAAAAGTGATCCCGCGGCGAATCCGCCCGCAGGACCACTTTTATCTAATCGGCCACAGTAAAAAAACAATACTGGGGTTATGGCAGCTAGCCAGTATTTAACATCAAGGTAATGACGTATTTTTACTATGGGCCGGTCGGAAAGTGGAATTGTTATACCATAACAACGTACTTAACCACTTCAGCCCCGGAAGGATTTGCCCCCATCCTGACCAGGCCATTTTTTGCGATACGGCACTGCGTCGCTTTAACTGACAATTGCGCGGTCATGCAACGCTGTACCCAAACAAAATTGACATCCTTTTTACCCACAGATAGTGCTTTCTTTGTGTGGTATTTGATCACCTCTGCGTTTTTTTGGTTTTTTTTCGCGAAAAACAAAAAAAAGACCAACGATTAAAAAAATATTTTTTTTTTTACTTTCTGCTATAATACATATCCAAAAAAAATATATAAAAAAACACATTTATTCATCAGTTTAGGCCGATATATGTTCTTCTACATATTTTTGGTAAAAAAAAAAAAATCACAATAGGCGTATATTGATTGGTTTGCGCAAAAGTTATCGCGTCTACAAACTATGGGATAGGTTTAGAGACTGTGGGGTTTTTTTAATTGATTTTACTGGTAATGGCGGCGATCTGCGTTTTTTTGCGGGACTGTGACATTGCGGCGGACAAATCTGACCCCAAATTACACTTTTTGGGGACCAGTGACATTATTACATTGATCATTGCTATAAAAATGCACTGATCAATGTAAAAATGACACTGGCAGGGAAGGGGTTAACACTAGGGGGATCAAGGGGTTAAATGTGTTCCCTAGGTGTGTTCTAACTGTAGGGGGGGTGGGCTACCTGGGACATGACAGAGATCACTGGGAACAGAGATCACTGGGAACAGAAGATCTGTCATGTCATTAGACAGAACGGGGAATCGCCTTGTTTACATAGGCAGTTCCCCATTCTGCCCCTACTAACCGCGATTGCGTGTCGCCGGTGGATATCGAGTCCGCAGGGCGCGCGCACGCTATCCTCCTTGCACGGACCGCAGTATATCTGCCTGAGCTGGTTGGCTAGTGGTTAAAGGAGAAGTGTAGTCAGATCTAAACGGCGTCCATGCGATCTGCTGTAGGTGTCAATGTTGGATTAACCACTTCAGCCCCGGAAGATTTTACCCCCTTCCTGACCAGAGCACTTTTTGCGATACGGCACTTCGTCTCTTTAACTGACAATTGCGCGGTCGTGCGACAATGTCCTTTTTTTCCCCCCCCCACAAATAGAGCTTTCTTTTGGTGGTATTTGATCACCTCTGCGGTTTTTATTTTTTGCGCTATAAACAAAAAATTTTGAAAAAAAGCACTATTTTTTACTTTTTGCTATAATAAATATCCCCAAAAAATATATAAAAAAACTAATTTTTTTCTCAGTTTAGGCTGATACGTATTCTTCTACATATTTTTGGTAAAGAAAAAAAATCGCAATAGGCGTATATTGATTGGTTTGCACAAAGGTTATAGCGTCTACAAAATAGGGGATAGATTTATAGAATTTTTATTATTATTTCTTTTTTTTATTAGTAATGGTGGCGATCTGCGATTTTTATTGTGATGGCTGACACATCGGACACTTTTGACACCATTTTGGGACCTATGCTATAAAATGCACTGATTATTGTGTAAATGACAATGGCAGGGAAGGGGTTAAACCCTAGGGGGCGATCAAGGGGGTTAAGTGTGTCCTAGGGAGTTATTCTAACTGTGGGGGGGATGGGCTTCCACTGACATGACAGCGATCACTGCTCCCGATGACAGGGAGCAGTAGATCCCTGCCATGTCACTAGGCAGAACGGGGAAATGCCTTGTTTACATTCTACCTCTCCACACTGCAATAGCGAGTTGCCGGCGAACATAGAGTTCCCGGGACCCCGGGGCACGCTCCCGCGGCGTGCAGCGAGTGGCGTGTGCGCGCCCGATAGGCGGCAAATTTAAAGGGACGTACAGGTACGCCCATTTGCCTGCCTGTGCCATTATGCCGACATCTGTGTGCGGCGGTCGGCAAGCGCAACAGATTGCAAAATGCAGTGTAATTGCCAGAACACCCATGCGATGCGATTCAGGTGCATGGGAAAAAAGGGTCCTCACCATTTCGGTGCAGATACGATGCAATGCAATTTTAGCCATACAAAATGTATGGCTCAAATCGCACCGCTCAGATATCGCATGTGATGTGCACTAGGGTTGCCACCTTTTCTTCAAGCCAAACCCGAACATTTTAGTGGTGCACGGCACTGCGCTTGCTTAACTCACCACCTGTCAAATACCTTCAAAACATGATCCACTATGGATCACTCTTCAGAGTGCCCTGCGACTCAGTTTACACTTGTGGTTGGGGGACAGTAAAATTTAGAGATTGAGCTGTGTTTTAACTGCTACTCAACCATTCCCCTTAAGCTGAAAAGGCAGCAGAGGGGGATGTACACTTGCCACAGCCAAAATGTTTTGCATCACAGTGCGGCAAAACATGTCTGCACTGTTGGGTTCAGTGAGCAGTACTGTGGACCATTCAAATGAATGGGGGCTTCCAGCATCCGTGTGTAATGCATTAAATTGTGGGGCGATGCTGTGGGGTTTAAACAGGTGGTGAGGAGGTGATATAACACCGCCTCCCTGCCTGGCAAATGCCCTCTGAAGAACAATACAAATGTGGATTGCTCTTCAGAGGGCACCACATGTGTAAATGAGCCGTAAGGCTGTTCAGCCATTCCAGTATATATAGCAGAATGACAGGGAGGGGGCAGAGTGACAAGGAAGGGGGGCAGAGTGACAGGGAGGGGGGCAGGCAGAGTGAAATGGAGGGGTCAGGCAGAGTGACAAGGAGGGGGCAGAGTGACATAGAGGGGGGCAGGCAGAGTGACATGGAGGGGGGCAGAGTGACATGGAGGGGGGCAAAGAGACATGGAGGGGGCAAAGAGACATGGAGGGGGCAAAGAGACATGGAGGGGGCAGAGTGACAGGAAGGGAGCAGAGTGACAGGGAGGGGGAGGGGGCAGAGTGACAGGGAGGGGGCAGAGTGACAGGGAGGGGGAAGGGGCAGAGTGACAGGGAGGGGGCAGAGTGACAGTGAGGGGGACAGGCAGAGTGACATGGATGGGGCAGAGTGATATGGAGGGAGTAGAGTGACAGGGAGGGGGCAGGCAGAGTGACAAGGAGGGGGGAGAGTTACATAGAGGGGGGCAGGCAGAGTGACAAGGAGGGGGGAGAGTGACATAGAGGGGGGCAGGTAGAGTGACATGGAGGGGGGCAGGCAGAGTGACAGGGAGGGGGCAGAGTGACAGGGAGGGGGCAGAGAGACATGGAGGGGGACAGGCAGAGTGACATGGAGGGGGCAGAGTGACAGGGAGGGGGAAAAGAGACAGGGAGGGGGCAGAGTGACAGGAAGGGGGACAGGCAGAGTGACATGGATAGGGCAGAGTGACAGGGAGGGAGTAGAGTGACAGGGAGGGGGACAGGCAGAGTGACACAGAGGGGGGCAGAGTGACAGGGAGGGGGCACGCAGAGTGACAGGGAGGGGGCACGCAGAGTGACAGGGAGGGGGCAGGCAGAGTGACGTGGAGGGGGCAGGCAGAGTGACATGGAGGGGGCACGCAGAGTGACAGGGAGGGGGCAGAGTGACGTGGAGGGGGCAGGCAGAGTGACAGGGAGGGGGCAGAGTGACAGGGAGGGGGCAGGCAGAGTGACATGGAAGGGGCTGCAGAGTGACAGGGAGGGGGCAGAGTGACAGGGAGGGGGCAGAGTGACAGGAGGGGGCAGAGTGACATTGAGAGGGCAGGCAGAGTGACATGGAAGGGGCTGCAGAGTGACAGGGTGGGTGACAGGCAGAGTGACATTGAAGGGGCAGGCAGAGTGACAGGGAGGGGGACAACCAGAGTGACAAGGAGGGGGGCAGGCAGAGTGACATGGAGGGGGCAGAGTGACATGGAGGGGGACAGGCAGAGTTATAGGGAGGGGGCAGAGTGACATGGAAGGGGCAGGCAGGGTAACAGGGAGGGGGACAAGCAGAGTGACATGGAGGGGGACAGGCAGAGTGACATGGAGGGGGCAGAGTGACATGAAGGGGGCAGAGTGACATGGAGGGGGACAGGCAGAGTGACATGGAGGGGGACAGGCAGAGTGACATGGAGGGGGACAGGCAGAGTGACATGGAGGGGGACAGGCAGAGTGACATGGAGGGGGACAGGCAGAGTGACATGGAGGGGGCAGAGTGACAGGGAGGGGGACAGGCAGAGTGACATGGATGGGGCAGGGTGACATGGAAGGGGGCAGACAGAGTGACAGGGAGCAGGGCTGAGTGACAGTGAGGGGGGCAGAGTGACAGTGAGGGGGGCAGAGTGACACGAAGGGGGGCAGAGTGACAGGGAGGCGGCACTCAGAGCGACAGGGAGGGGGCACGCAGAGTGACAGGGAGGGGGCATGCAGAGTGACAGGGAGAGGGCAGAGTGACATGGAGGGGGCAGAGTGACATGGAGGGGGCATGCAGAGTGACATGGAGTGGGGCAGGCAGAGTGATAGGGAGGGGGCAGAGTGACAGGAGGGGGCAGAGTGACATTGAGAGGGCAGGCAGAGTGACATGGAAGGGGCTGCAGAGTGACAGGGAGGGTGACAGGCAGAGTGACAGAAGGGGGCAGAGTGACAGGGAGAGGGCAGGCAGAGTGACAGGGAGGGGGCAGGCAGAGTGACAGGGAGGGGGCAGGCAGAGTGACAGGGAGGGGGCAGAGTGACATGAAGGGGGCAGGCAGAGTGACAGCGAGGGGGGTAGTGTGACAGGGAGGGGGCAGACAGAGTGACAGGGAGGGGGCAGAGTGACATGGAGGGGGCAGTGTGACATGGAGGGGGCAGAGTGACATGGAGGGGGCAGAGTGACAGGGAGGGGGCAGAGTGACATGGAGGGGGGCAGTGTGACAGGGAGGGGGCGGCAGGCAGAGTGACAGGGAGGGAGCAGAGTGACAGGGAGGGGGCAGAGTGACAGGGAGGGGGCAGCAGGCAGAGTGACAGGGAGGGGGCAGAGTGACATGGAGGGGGGCAGAGTGACAGGGAGGGGGCAGAGTGACAGGGAGGGGGACAGGCAGAGTGAGATGGAGGGGGCAGGCAGAGTGACATAGAGGGGGCAGGCAGAGTGACATGGAGGGGGCAGGCAGAGTGACATAGAGGGGGCAGGCAGAGTGACATGGAGGGGGACAGGCAGAGTGACATGGAGGGAGACAGGCAGAGTGACATGGAGGGGGACAGGCAGAGTGACATGGAGGGGGACAGGCAGAGTGACATGGAGGGGGACAGGCAGAGTGACATAGAGGGGGCAGGCAGAATGACAGGGAGCGGGGCAGAGTGACAGGGAGGGGGGCAGAGTGACACAGAGGGGGGCAGAGTGACATGGAGGGGGCAGAGTGACATGGAGGGGGCAGAGTGACATGGAGGGGGACAGAGTGACAGGGAGGGGGGCAGAGTGACAGGGAGAGGGCACGCAGAGTGACAGGGAGGGGGCAGGCAGAGTGACAGGGAGGGGGCAGAGTGACATGGAGGGGGACAGGCAGAGTGACATGAAGGGGGCAGGCAGAGTGACAGGGAGCGGGGCAGAGTAACAGGGAGGGGGGCACAGTGACACAGAGGGGGGCAGAGTGACATGGAGGGGGCAGAGTGACATGGAGGGGGCAGAGTGACATGGAGGGGGCAGAGTGACATGGAGGGGGCAGAGTGACAGGGAGGGGGGCAGAGTGACAGGGAGAGGGCACGCAGAGTGACAGGGAGGGGGCAGGCAGAGTGACAGGGAGGGGGCAGGCAGAGTGACAGGGAGGGGGCAGGCAGAGTGACAGGGAGGGGGCAGAGTGACATGGAGGGGGCAGGCAGAGTGACAGGGAGGGGGCATGCAGAGTGACAGGGAGGGGGACAGGCAGAGTGACATGGAGGGGGCAGAGTGACATGGAGGGGGCAGAGTGACATGGAGGGGGCAGGCAGAGTGACAGCGAGGGGGCAGAGTGACATGAATGGGGCAGGCAGGCAGGGAGGGGGACAGGCAGAGTGACAGGGAGGGGGCAGAGTGACATGGAGGGGGCAGAGTGACATGGAGGGGGCAGGCAGAGTGACAGCGAGGGGGCAGAGTGACATGAATGGGGCAGGCAGGCAGGGAGGGGGACAGGCAGAGTGACAGGGAGGGGGCAGGCAGAGTGACAGGGAGGGGGCAGAGTGACATGGAGGGGGCAGGCAGAGTGACAGGGAGGGGGGCAGTGTGACAGGGAGGGGGCAGACAGAGTGACAGGGAGGGGGCAGAGTGACATGGAGGGGGCAGTGTGACATGGAGGGGGCAGTGTGACATGGAGGGGGCAGAGTGACAGGGAGGGGGCAGGGTGACATGGAGGGGGGCAGGGTGACAGGGAGGGGGCGGCAGGCAGAGTGACAGGGAGGGGGCAGAGTGACATGGAGGGGGGCAGAGTGACAGGGAGGGGGCGGCAGGCAGAGTGACAGGGAGGGAGCAGAGTGACAGGGAGGGGGCAGAGTGACATGGAGGGGGGCAGTGTGACAGGGAGGGGGCGGCAGGCAGAGTGACAGGGAGGGGGCAGAGTGACATGGAGGGGGGGCAGAGTGACAGGGAGGGGGCAGAGTGACAGGGAGGGGGACAGGCAGAGTGAGATGGAGGGGGCAGAGTGACATGGAGGGGGCAGGCAGAGTGACATGGAGGGGGACAGGCAGAGTGACATGGAGGGGGACAGGCAGAGTGACCTGGAGGGGGACAGGCAGAGTGACATGGAGGGGGCAGGCAGAGTGACATGGAGGGGGACAGGCAGAGTGACATGGAGGGGGACAGGCAGAGTGACATGGAGGGGGACAGGCAGAGTGACATGGAGGGGGCAGGCAGAGTGACAGGGAGCGAGGCAGAGTGACAGGGAGGGGGGCAGAGTGACACAGAGGGGGGCAGAGTGACATGGAGGGGGCAGAGTGACATGGAGGGGGCAGAGTGACATGGAGGGGGCAGAGTAACAGGGAGGGGGACAGAGTGACAGGGAGGGGGGCAGAGTGACAGGGAGAGGGCACGCAGAGTGACAGGGAGGGGGCAGGCAGAGTGACAGGGAGGGGGCAGGCAGAGTGACAGGGAGGGGGCAGAGTGACATGGAGGGGGACAAGCAGAGTGACATGGAGGGGGCAGGCAGAGTGACAGGGAGTGGGGCAGAGTGACAGGGAGGGGGGCAGAGTGACACGGAGGGGGCAGAGTGACATGGAGGGGGCAGAGTAACAGGGAGGGGGACAGAGTGACAGGGAGGGGGGCAGAGTGACAGGGAGAGGGCACGCAGAGTGACAGGGAGGGGGCAGGCAGAGTGACAGGGAGGGGGCAGAGTGACATGGAGGGGGCAGGCAGAGTGACAGGGAGGGGGCATGCAGAGTGACAGGGAGGGGGCAGTGTGACATGGAGTGGGGCAGGCAGAGTGACAGGGAGGGGGGCAGAGTGACAGGAAGGGGGGCAGAGTGACAGGCAGGGGGCAGGCAGAGTGACAGGGAGGGGGACAGGCAGAGTGACAGGGAGGGGGCAGAGTGACATGGAAGGGGCAGGCAGAGTGACAGGGAGGGGGGCAGAGTGACAGGGAGGGGGAAGAATGACATGGAGGGGGCAGAGTGACATGGAGGGGGATAGGCAGAGTGACAGGGAGGGGGCAGAGTGACATGGAGGGGGCAGAGTGACAGGGAGGGGGACAGGCAGAGTGACAGGGCGGGGGCAGAGTGACATGGAGTGGGCAGAGTGACATGGAGGGGGAAAGGCAGAGTGATAGGGAGGGGGGCAGAGTGACATGGAGGGGAAAGGCAGAGTGACAGGGAGGGGGCAGAGTGACATGGAGGGGGCAGAGTGACATGGAGGGGGCAGAGTGACAGGGAGGGACCAGAGTGACATGGAGGGGGACAGGCAGAGTGATAGGGAGGGGGCATAGTGACATGGAGGGGGCAGGCAGAGTGACAGGGAGGGGGGTAGAGTGACAGGGAGGGTGGTAGAGTGACATGGAGGGGGGCAGAGTGACATGGAGGGGGGCAGAGTTACAAGGAGGGGGGCAGAGTGACATGGATTGGGACAGGCAGAGTGACAGGGAGGGGGCAGGCAGAGTGACAGGGAGGGGGACAGGCAGAGTGATAGGGAGGGGGCAGAGTGACATGCAGGGGGCAGGCAAGGCAGAGTGACAGCGAGGGGGCAGAGTGACATGAATGGGGCAGGCAGGCAGGGAGGGGAACAGGCAGAGTGACAGGGAGGGGGCAGAGTGACAGGGAGGGGGACAGGCAGAGTGACAGGGAGGGGGACAGGCAGAGTGACAGGGAGGGGGACAGGCAGAGTGACAGGGAGGGGGCAGAGTGACAGGGAGGGGGCAGAGTGACAGGGAGGGGGCAGAGTGACAGGGAGGGACCAGAGTGACATGGAGGGGGACAGGCAGAGTGATAGGGAGGGGGCAGAGTGACAGGGAGGGGGCAGGCAGAGTGACAGGGAGGGGGCAGGCAGAGTGACAGGGAGGGGGCAGGCAGAGTGACAGGGAGGGGCAGAGTGACGTGGAGGGGGCAGAGTGACATGGAGGGGGCAGAGTGACAGGGAGGGGGACAGGCAGAGTGACATGGAGGGGGCAGAGTGACATGGAGGGGGCAGGCAGAGTGACAGCGAGGGGGCAGAGTGACATGAATGGGGCAGGCAGGCAGGGAGGGGGACAGGCAGAGTGACAGGGAGGGGGCAGAGTGACATGGAGGGGGCAGAGTGACAGGGAGGGGGACAGGCAGAGTGACAGGGAGGGGGCAGAGTGACATGGAGGGGGCAGGCAGAGTGACAGGGAGGGGGCAGGCAGAGTGACATGGAGGGGGCAGAGTGACATGGAGGGGGCAGAGTGACATGGAGGGGGCAGGCAGAGTGACAGCGAGGGGGCAGAGTGACATGAATGGGGCAGGCAGGCAGGGAGGGGGACAGGCAGAGTGACAGGGAGGGGGCAGAGTGACATGGAGGGGGCAGAGTGACATGGAGGGGGCAGGCAGAGTGACAGCGAGGGGGCAGAGTGACATGAATGGGGCAGGCAGGCAGGGAGGGGGACAGGCAGAGTGACAGGGAGGGGGCAGGCAGAGTGACAGGGAGGGGGCAGAGTGACATGGAGGGGGCAGGCAGAGTGACAGGGAGGGGGGCAGTGTGACAGGGAGGGGGCAGACAGAGTGACAGGGAGGGGGCAGAGTGACATGGAGGGGGCAGTGTGACATGGAGGGGGCAGTGTGACATGGAGGGGGCAGAGTGACAGGGAGGGGGCAGGGTGACATGGAGGGGGGCAGGGTGACAGGGAGGGGGCGGCAGGCAGAGTGACAGGGAGGGGGCAGAGTGACATGGAGGGGGGCAGAGTGACAGGGAGGGGGCGGCAGGCAGAGTGACAGGGAGGGAGCAGAGTGACAGGGAGGGGGCAGAGTGACATGGAGGGGGGCAGTGTGACAGGGAGGGGGCGGCAGGCAGAGTGACAGGGAGGGGGCAGAGTGACATGGAGGGGGGGCAGAGTGACAGGGAGGGGGCAGAGTGACAGGGAGGGGGACAGGCAGAGTGAGATGGAGGGGGCAGAGTGACATGGAGGGGGCAGGCAGAGTGACATGGAGGGGGACAGGCAGAGTGACATGGAGGGGGACAGGCAGAGTGACCTGGAGGGGGACAGGCAGAGTGACATGGAGGGGGCAGGCAGAGTGACATGGAGGGGGACAGGCAGAGTGACATGGAGGGGGACAGGCAGAGTGACATGGAGGGGGACAGGCAGAATGACATGGAGGGGGCAGGCAGAGTGACAGGGAGCGAGGCAGAGTGACATGGAGGGGGCAGAGTGACATGGAGGGGGACAGAGTGACAGGGAGGGGGGCAGAGTGACAGGGAGAGGGCACGCAGAGTGACAGGGAGGGGGCAGGCAGAGTGACAGGGAGGGGGCAGGCAGAGTGACAGGGAGGGGGCAGAGTGACATGGAGGGGGACAAGCAGAGTGACATGGAGGGGGCAGGCAGAGTGACAGGGAGTGGGGCAGAGTGACAGGGAGGGGGGCAGAGTGACACGGAGGGGGCAGAGTGACATGGAGGGGGCAGAGTAACAGGGAGGGGGACAGAGTGACAGGGAGGGGGGCAGAGTGACAGGGAGAGGGCACGCAGAGTGACAGGGAGGGGGCAGGCAGAGTGACAGGGAGGGGGCAGAGTGACATGGAGGGGGCAGGCAGAGTGACAGGGAGGGGGCATGCAGAGTGACAGGGAGGGGGCAGTGTGACATGGAGTGGGGCAGGCAGAGTGACAGGGAGGGGGGCAGAGTGACAGGAAGGGGGGCAGAGTGACAGGCAGGGGGCAGGCAGAGTGACAGGGAGGGGGACAGGCAGAGTGACAGGGAGGGGGCAGAGTGACATGGAAGGGGCAGGCAGAGTGACAGGGAGGGGGGCAGAGTGACAGGGAGGGGGAAGAATGACATGGAGGGGGCAGAGTGACATGGAGGGGGATAGGCAGAGTGACAGGGAGGGGGCAGAGTGACATGGAGGGGGCAGAGTGACAGGGAGGGGGACAGGCAGAGTGACAGGGCGGGGGCAGAGTGACATGGAGTGGGCAGAGTGACATGGAGGGGGAAAGGCAGAGTGATAGGGAGGGGGGCAGAGTGACATGGAGGGGAAAGGCAGAGTGACAGGGAGGGGGCAGAGTGACATGGAGGGGGCAGAGTGACATGGAGGGGGCAGAGTGACAGGGAGGGACCAGAGTGACATGGAGGGGGACAGGCAGAGTGATAGGGAGGGGGCATAGTGACATGGAGGGGGCAGGCAGAGTGACAGGGAGGGGGGTAGAGTGACAGGGAGGGTGGTAGAGTGACATGGAGGGGGGCAGAGTGACATGGAGGGGGGCAGAGTTACAAGGAGGGGGGCAGAGTGACATGGATTGGGACAGGCAGAGTGACAGGGAGGGGGCAGGCAGAGTGACAGGGAGGGGGACAGGCAGAGTGATAGGGAGGGGGCAGAGTGACATGCAGGGGGCAGGCAAGGCAGAGTGACAGCGAGGGGGCAGAGTGACATGAATGGGGCAGGCAGGCAGGGAGGGGGACAGGCAGAGTGACAGGGAGGGGGCAGAGTGACAGGGAGGGGGACAGGCAGAGTGACAGGGAGGGGGACAGGCAGAGTGACAGGGAGGGGGACAGGCAGAGTGACAGGGAGGGGGCAGAGTGACAGGGAGGGGGCAGAGTGACAGGGAGGGACCAGAGTGACATGGAGGGGGACAGGCAGAGTGATAGGGAGGGGGCAGAGTGACAGGGAGGGGGCAGGCAGAGTGACAGGGAGGGGGCAGGCAGAGTGACAGGGAGGGGGCAGGCAGAGTGACAGGGAGGGGCAGAGTGACGTGGAGGGGGCAGAGTGACATGGAGGGGGCAGAGTGACAGGGAGGGGGACAGGCAGAGTGACATGGAGGGGGCAGAGTGACATGGAGGGGGCAGGCAGAGTGACAGCGAGGGGGCAGAGTGACATGAATGGGGCAGGCAGGCAGGGAGGGGGACAGGCAGAGTGACAGGGAGGGGGCAGAGTGACATGGAGGGGGCAGAGTGACAGGGAGGGGGACAGGCAGAGTGACAGGGAGGGGGCAGAGTGACAGGGAGGGGGAAGAGTGACAGGGAGGGACCAGAGTGACATGGAGGGACCAGAGTGACATGGAGGGGGACAGGCAGAGTGATAGGGAGGGGGCAGAGTGACATGGAGGGGGGTAGAGTTACATGGAGGGGGCAGGCAGAGTGAAAGGGAGGGGGCAGAGTGACATGGAGGGGGCAGGCAGAGTGACATGGAGGGGGCAGGCAGAGTGACATGGAGGGGGCAGGCAGAGTGACATGGAGGGGGCAGAGTGACAGGGAGGGGGACAGGCAGAGTGACAGGGAGGGGGCAGAGTGACATGGAGTGGGCAGAGTGACAAGGAGGGACAGGCAGAGTGATAGGGAGGGGGCATAGTGACATGGAGGGGGGAATAGTGACATGGAGGGGGGCAGGCAGAGTGACAGGGAGGGGGACAGGCAGTGACAGGGAGGGGGGCAGAGTGACAGGGAGGGGGGCAGAGTGACAGGCAGAGGGACAGGCAGGGGGCAGGCAGAATGACAGGGAGGGGGACAGGCAGAGTGACAGGGAGGGGGACAGGCAGAGTGACAGGGAGGGGGCAGAGTGACATGGAGGGGGCAGGCAGAGTGACAGGGAGGGGGGCAGAGTGACAGGGAGGGGGCAGAATGACATGGAGGGGGCAGAGTGACATGAAGGGGGATAGGCAGAGTGACAGGGAGGGGGCAGAGTGACATGGAGGGGGCAGAGTGACAGGGAGGGGGACAGGCAGAGTGACAGGGAGGGGGCAGAGTGACATGGAGTGGGCAGAGTGACATGGAGGGGGAAAGGCAGAGTGATAGGGAGGGGGGCAGAGTGACATGGAGGGGGCAGGCAGAGTGACAGGGAGGGGGCAGAGTGACATGGAGGGGGCAGAGTGACAGGGAGGGAGCAGAGTGACATGGAGGGGGACAGGCAGAGTGATAGGGAGGGGGCATAGTGACATGGAGGGGGCAGGCAGAGTGACAGGGAGGGGGGTAGAGTGACAGGGAGGGGGGGTAGAGTGACATGGAGGGGGGCAGAGTGACATGGAGGGGGGCAGAGTTACATGGAGGGGGGCAGAGTGACATGGAGTGGGACAGGCAGAGTGACAGGGAGGGGGCAGGCAGAGTGACAGGGAGGGGGACAGGCAGAGTGATAGGGAGGGGGCAGAGTGACATGCAGGGGGCAGGCAAGGCAGAGTGACAGCGAGGGGGCAGAGTGACATGAATGGGGCAGGCAGGCAGGGAGGGGGACAGGCAGAGTGACAGGGAGGGGGCAGAGTGACATGGAGGGGGCAGAGTGACATGGAGGGGGACAGGCAGAGTGACAGGGAGGGGGACAGGCAGAGTGACAGGGAGGGGGACAGGCAGAGTGACAGGGAGGGGGCAGAGTGACAGGGAGGGACCAGAGTGACATGGAGGGACCAGAGTGACATGGAGGGGGACAGGCAGAGTGATAGGGAGGGGGCAGAGTGACAGGGAGGGGGCAGGCAGAGTGACAGGGAGGGGGCAGGCAGAGTGACAGGGAGGGGGCAGGCAGAGTGACAGGGAGGGGCAGAGTGACGTGGAGGGGGCAGAGTGACATGGAGGGGGGCAGGCAGAGTGATAGGGAGGGGGCAGAGTGACAGTGATTTGGCAGAGTGACGTGGAAGGGGTAGGCAGGGTGACAGGGAGGGGCAAAGTGACAGGGAGGGGGAAGGGCAGAGTGACAGGGAGGGGGCAGGCTGAGTGACAGGGAGGGGGCAGAGTGACATGGAGGGGGCAGGCAGAGTGACAGGGAGGGGGCAGAGTGACATGGAGGGGGCAGGCAGAGTGACAGGGAGGGGGGCAGAGTGACAGGGAGAGGGCACGCAGAGTGACAGGGAGGGGGCAGGCAGAGTGACAGGGAGGGGGCAGAGTGACATGGAGGGGGACAGGCAGAGTGACATGAAGGGGGCAGGCAGAGTGACAGGGAGCGGTGCAGAGTGACAGGGAGGGGGGCACAGTGACACAGAGGGGGGCAGAGTGACATGGAGGGGGCAGAGTGACATGGAGGGGACAGAGTGACAGGGAGGGGGGCAGAGTGACAGGGAGAGGGCACGCAGAGTGACAGGGAGGGGGCAGGCAGAGTGACAGGGAGGGGGCAGGCAGAGTGACAGGGAGGGGGCAGAGTGACATGGAGGGGGCAGGCAGAGTGACAGGGAGGGGGCATGCAGAGTGACAGGGAGGGGGACAGGCAGAGTGACATGGAGGGGGCAGAGTGACATGGAGGGGGCAGAGTGACATTGAGGGGGCAGGCAGAGTGACAGCGAGGGGGCAGAGTGACATGAATGGGGCTGGCAGGCAGGGAGGGGGACAGGCAGAGTGACAGGGAGGGGGCAGAGTGACATGGAGGGGGCAGAGTGACATGGAGGGGGCAGGCAGAGTGACAGCGAGGGGGCAGAGTGACATGAATGGGGCAGGCAGGCAGGGAGGGGGACAGGCAGAGTGACAGGGAGGGGGCAGGCAGAGTGACAGGGAGGGGGCAGGCAGAGTGACAGGGAGGGGGCAGAGTGACATGGAGGGGGCAGGCAGAGTGACAGGGAGGGGGGCAGTGTGACAGGGAGGGGGCAGACAGAGTGACAGGGAGGGGGCAGAGTGACATGGAGGGGGCAGTGTGACATGGAGGGGGCAGAGTGACAGGGAGGGGGCAGAGTGACATGGAGGGGGGCAGTGTGACAGGGAGGGGGCGGCAGGCAGAGTGACAGGGAGGGGGCAGAGTGACATGGAGGGGGGCAGAGTGACAGGGAGGGGGCGGCAGGCAGAGTGACAGGGAGGGAGCAGAGTGACAGGGAGGGGGCAGAGTGACATGGAGGGGGGGCAGTGTGACAGGGAGGGGGCGGCAGGCAGAGTGACAGGGAGGGGGCAGAGTGACATGGAGGGGGGCAGAGTGACAGGGAGGGGGCAGAGTGACAGGGAGGGGGACAGGCAGAGTGAGATGGAGGGGGCAGAGTGACATGGAGGGGGCAGGCAGAGTGACATGGAGGGGGACAGGCAGAGTGACATGGAGGGGGACAGGCAGAGTGCTATGGAGGGGGCAGGCAGAGTGACAGGGAGCGGGGCCTAGTGACAGGGAGGGGGGCAGAGTGACACGGAGGGGGGCAGAGTGACATGGAGGGGGCAGAGTGACATGGAGGGGGCAGAGTGACATGGAGGGGGCAGAGTAACAGGGAGGGGGACAGAGTGACAGGGAGGGGGGCAGAGTGACAGGGAGAGGGCACGCAGAGTGACAGGGAGGGGGCAGGCAGAGTGACAGGGAGGGGGCAGGCAGAGTGACAGGGAGGGGGCAGAGTGACATGGAGGGGGACAAGCAGAGTGACATGGAGGGGGCAGGCAGAGTGACAGGGAGCGGGGCAGAGTGACAGGGAGGGGGGCAGAGTGACACGGAGGGGGCAGAGTGACACGGAGGGGGCAGAGTAACAGGGAGGGGGACAGAGTGACAGGGAGGGGGGCAGAGTGACAGGGAGAGGGCACGCAGAGTGACAGGGAGGGGGCAGGCAGAGTGACAGGGAGGGGGCAGGCAGAGTGACAGGGAGGGGGCAGTGTGACATGGAGTGGGGCAGGCAGAGTGACAGGGAGGGGGCAGTGTGACATGGAGTGGGGCAGGCAGAGTGATAGGGAGGGGGCAGAGTGACAGAAGGGGGCAGAGTGACATTGAGAGGGCAGGCAGAGTGACATGGAAGGGGCTGCAGAGTGACAGGGAAGGGGCAGAGTGACAGGGAGGCGGACAGACAGAGTGACAGGGAGGGGGCAGAGTGACATTGAGAGGGGCTGCAGAGTGACAGGGAGGGTGACAGGCAGAGTGACAGAAGGGGGCAGGCAGAGTGACATTGAAGGGGCAGGCAGAGTGACAGGGAGGGGGACAACCAGAGTGACAGAGAGGGGGGCAGGCAGAGTGACATGGAGGGGGCAGGCAGAGTGACATGGAGGGGGACAGGCAGAGAGATAGGGAGGGGGCAGAGTGACATAGAAGGGGCAGGCAGGGTGACAGGGAGGGGGACAAGTAGAGTGACATGGAGGGGGCAGAGTGACATGGAGGGGGATAGGCAGAGTGACAGGGAGGGGGCAGAGTGACAGGGAGGGGGAGGGGCAGAGTGACAGGGAGGGGGCAGGCAGAGTGACATGGAGGGGGCAGAGTGACATGGAGGGGGCCGGCAGAGTGACATGGAGGGGGCCGGCAGAGTGACATGGAGGGGGACAGGCAGAGTGACATGGAGGGTGCAGAGTGACATGGAGGGGGCAGGCAGAGTGACAGCGAGGGGGCAGAGTGACATGAATGGGGCTGGCAGGCAGGGAGGGGGACAGGCAGAGTGACAGGGAGGGGGCAGAGTGACATGGAGGGGGCAGAGTGACATGGAGGGGGCAGGCAGAGTGACAGCGAGGGGGCAGAGTGACATGAATGGGGCAGGCAGGCAGGGAGGGGGACAGGCAGAGTGACAGGGAGGGGGCAGAGTGACATGGAGGGGGCAGAGTGACAGGGAGGGGGACAGGCAGAGTGACAGGGAGGGGGCAGAGTGACAGGGAGGGACCAGAGTGACATGGAGGGGGACAGGCAGAGTGATAGGGAGGGGGCAGGGTGACATGGAGGGGGCAGAGTTACATGGAGGGGGCAGGCAGAGTGACAGGAAGGGGGCAGAGTGACATGGAGGGGGGCAGAGTGACATGGAGGGGGCAGGCAGAGTGACATGGAGGGGGCAGGCAGAGTGACAGGGAGGGGGACAGGCAGAGTGACAGGGAGGGGGCAGAGTGACATGGAGTGGGCAAAGTGACAGGGAGGGACAGGCAGAGTGATTGGGAGGGGGCATAGTGACATGGAGGGGGGCATAGTGACATGGAGGGGGCAGGCAGAGTGACAGGGAGGGAGCTGAGTGACAGGGAGGGGGACAGGCAGAGTGACAGGGAGGGGGCAGAGTGACAGGGAGGGGGCAGAGTGACAGGGAGGGGGGTAGAGTGACAGGGAGGGGGGCAGAGTGACAGGCAGAGTGACAGGGAGGGGGCAGGCAGAGTGACAGGGAGGGGGACAGGCAGAGTGACAGGGAGGGGGACAGGCAGAGTGACAGGGAGGGGGACAGGCAGAGTGACAGGGAGGGGGACAGGCAGAGTGACAGGGAGGGGTCATGTAGAGTGACAGGGAGGGGGCAGAGTGACTTGCAGGGGGCAGGCAGAGTGACAGGGAGGGGGGCAAAGTGACAGGGAGGGGGCAGAGTGACATGGAGGGGGCAGAGTGACATGGAGGGGGATAGGCAGAGTGACAGGGAGGGGGCAGAGTGACATGGAGGGGGCAGAGTGACAGGGAGGGGGACAGGCAGAGTGATAGGGAGGGGGCAGAGTGACATGCAGGGGGCAGGCAAGGCAGAGTGACAGCGAGGGGGCAGAGTGACATGAATGGGGCAGGCAGGCAGGGAGGGGGACAGGCAGAGTGACAGGGAGGGGGCAGAGTGACATGGAGGGGGCAGAGTGACAGGGAGGGGGACAGGCAGAGTGACAGGGAGGGGGACAGGCAGAGTGACAGGGAGGGGGACAGGCAGAGTGACAGGGAGGGGGCAGAGTGACAGGGAGGGGGCAGAGTGACTGGGAGGGGGCAGAGTGACAGGGAGGGACCGGAGTGACATGGAGGGGGACAGGCAGAGTGATAGGGAGGGGGCAGAGTGACAGGGAGGGGGCAGGCAGAGTGACAGGGAGGGGGCAGGCAGAGTGACAGGGAGGGGCAGAGTGACGTGGAGGGGGCAGAGTGACGTGGAGGGGGCAGAGTGACATGGAGGGGGCAGAGTGACAGGGAGGGGGACAGGCAGAGTGACATGGAGGGGGCAGAGTGACATGGAGGGGGCAGGCAGAGTGACAGCGAGGGGGCAGAGTGACATGAATGGGGCAGGCAGGCAGGGAGGGGGACAGGCAGAGTGACAGGGAGGGGGCAGAGTGACATGGAGGGGGCAGAGTGACAGGGAGGGGGACAGGCAGAGTGACAGGGAGGGGGCAGAGTGACAGGGAGGGACCAGAGTGACATGGAGGGGGCAGGCAGAGTGAAAGGGAGGGGGCAGAGTGACATGGAGGGGGGCAGAGTGACATGGAGGGGGCAGGCAGAGTGACATGGAGGGGCAGAGTGACAGGGAGGGGGACAGGCAGAGTGACAGGGAGGGGGCAGAGTGACATGGAGTGGGCAGAGTAACAGGGAGGGGGACAGAGTGACAGGGAGGGGGGCAGAGTGACAGGGAGAGGGCACGCAGAGTGACAGGGAGGGGGCAGGCAGAGTGACAGGGAGGGGGCAGGCAGAGTGACAGGGAGGGGGCAGAGTGACATGGAGGGGGACAAGCAGAGTGACATGGAGGGGGCAGGCAGAGTGACAGGGAGCGGGGCAGAGTGACAGGGAGGGGGGCAGAGTGACACGGAGGGGGCAGAGTGACACGGAGGGGGCAGAGTAACAGGGAGGGGGACAGAGTGACAGGGAGGGGGGCAGAGTGACAGGGAGAGGGCACGCAGAGTGACAGGGAGGGGGCAGGCAGAGTGACAGGGAGGGGGCAGGCAGAGTGACAGGGAGGGGGCAGTGTGACATGGAGTGGGGCAGGCAGAGTGACAGGGAGGGGGCAGTGTGACATGGAGTGGGGCAGGCAGAGTGATAGGGAGGGGGCAGAGTGACAGAAGGGGGCAGAGTGACATTGAGAGGGCAGGCAGAGTGACATGGAAGGGGCTGCAGAGTGACAGGGAAGGGGCAGTGTGACAGGGAGGCGGACAGGCAGAGTGACAGGGAGGGGGCAGAGTGACATTGAGAGGGGCTGCAGAGTGACAGGGAGGGTGACAGGCAGAGTGACAGAAGGGGGCAGGCAGAGTGACATTGAAGGGGCAGGCAGAGTGACATGGAGGGGGACAGGCAGAGAGATAGGGAGGGGGCAGAGTGACATAGAAGGGGCAGGCAGGGTGACAGGGAGGGGGACAAGTAGAGTGACATGGAGGGGGCAGAGTGACATGGAGGGGGATAGGCAGAGTGACAGGGAGGGGGCAGAGTGACAGGGAGGGGGAGGGGCAGAGTGACAGGGAGGGGGCAGGCAGAGTGACATGGAGGGGGCAGAGTGACATGGAGGGGGCCGGCAGAGTGACATGGAGGGGGCCGGCAGAGTGACATGGAGGGGGACAGGCAGAGTGACATGGAGGGTGCAGAGTGACATGGAGGGGGCAGGCAGAGTGACAGCGAGGGGGCAGAGTGACATGAATGGGGCAGGCAGGCAGGGAGGGGGACAGGCAGAGTGACATGGAGGGGGCAGAGTGACATGGAGGGGGCAGAGTGACATGGAGGGGGCAGGCAGAGTGACAGCGAGGGGGCAGAGTGACATGAATGGGGCAGGCAGGCAGGGAGGGGGACAGGCAGAGTGACAGGGAGGGGGCAGAGTGACATGGAGGGGGCAGAGTGACAGGGAGGGGGACAGGCAGAGTGACAGGGAGGGGGCAGAGTGACAGGGAGGGACCAGAGTGACATGGAGGGGGACAGGCAGAGTGATAGGGAGGGGGCAGAGTGACATGGAGGGGGCAGAGTTACATGGAGGGGGCAGGCAGAGTGACAGGAAGGGGGCAGAGTGACATGGAGGGGGGCAGAGTGACATGGAGGGGGCAGGCAGAGTGACATGGAGGGGGCAGGCAGAGTGACAGGGAGGGGGACAGGCAGAGTGACAGGGAGGGGGCAGAGTGACATGGAGTGGGCAAAGTGACAGGGAGGGACAGGCAGAGTGATTGGGAGGGGGCATAGTGACATGGAGGGGGGCATAGTGACATGGAGGGGGCAGGCAGAGTGACAGGGAGGGAGCTGAGTGACAGGGAGGGGGACAGGCAGAGTGACAGGGAGGGGGCAGAGTGACAGGGAGGGGGCAGAGTGACAGGGAGGGGGGTAGAGTGACAGGGAGGGGGGCAGAGTGACAGGCAGAGTGACAGGGAGGGGGCAGGCAGAGTGACAGGGAGGGGGACAGGCAGAGTGACAGGGAGGGGGACAGGCAGAGTGACAGGGAGGGGGACAGGCAGAGTGACAGGGAGGGGGACAGGCAGAGTGACAGGGAGGGGTCATGTAGAGTGACAGGGAGGGGGCAGAGTGACTTGCAGGGGGCAGGCAGAGTGACAGGGAGGGGGGCAAAGTGACAGGGAGGGGGCAGAGTGACATGGAGGGGGCAGAGTGACATGGAGGGGGATAGGCAGAGTGACAGGGAGGGGGCAGAGTGACATGGAGGGGGCAGAGTGACAGGGAGGGGGACAGGCAGAGTGATAGGGAGGGGGCAGAGTGACATGCAGGGGGCAGGCAAGGCAGAGTGACAGCGAGGGGGCAGAGTGACATGAATGGGGCAGGCAGGCAGGGAGGGGGACAGGCAGAGTGACAGGGAGGGGGCAGAGTGACATGGAAGGGGCAGAGTGACAGGGAGGGGGACAGGCAGAGTGACAGGGAGGGGGACAGGCAGAGTGACAGGGAGGGGGACAGGCAGAGTGACAGGGAGGGGGCAGAGTGACAGGGAGGGGGCAGAGTGACAGGGAGGGGGCAGAGTGACAGGGAGGGACCGGAGTGACATGGAGGGGGACAGGCAGAGTGATAGGGAGGGGGCAGAGTGACAGGGAGGGGGCAGGCAGAGTGACAGGGAGGGGGCAGGCAGAGTGACAGGGAGGGGCAGAGTGACGTGGAGGGGGCAGAGTGACATGGAGGGGGCAGAGTGACAGGGAGGGGGACAGGCAGAGTGACATGGAGGGGGCAGAGTGACATGGAGGGGGCAGGCAGAGTGACAGCGAGGGGGCAGAGTGACATGAATGGGGCAGGCAGGCAGGGAGGGGGACAGGCAGAGTGACAGGGAGGGGGCAGAGTGACATGGAGGGGGCAGAGTGACAGGGAGGGGGACAGGCAGAGTGACAGGGAGGGGGCAGAGTGACAGGGAGGGACCAGAGTGACATGGAGGGGGCAGGCAGAGTGAAAGGGAGGGGGCAGAGTGACATGGAGGGGGGCAGAGTGACATGGAGGGGGCAGGCAGAGTGACATGGAGGGGGCAGAGTGACAGGGAGGGGGACAGGCAGAGTGACAGGGAGGGGGCAGAGTGACATGGAGTGGGCAGAGTGACAAGGAGGGACAGGCAGAGTGATAGGGAGGGGGCATAGTGACATGGAGGGGGGCATAGTGACATGGAGGGGGGCAGGCAGAGTGACAGGGAGGGGGACAGGCAGAGTGACAGGGAGGGGGCAGAGTGACAGGGAGGGGGGTAGAGTGACAGGGAGGGGGCAGAATGACATGGAGGGGGCAGAGTGACATGGAGGGGGATAGGCAGAGTGACAGGGAGGGGGCAGAGTGACATGGAGGGGGCAGAGTGACAGGGAGGGGGACAGGCAGAGTGACAGGGAGGGGGCAGAGTGACATGGAGTGGGCAGAGTGACATGGAGGGGGAAAGGCAGAGTGATAGGGAGGGGGGCAGAGTGACATGGAGGGGGCAGGCAGAGTGACAGGGAGGGGGCAGAGTGACATGAAGGGGGCAGAGTGACATGGAGGGGGCAGAGTGACAGGGAGGGACCAGAGTGACATGGAGGGGGACAGGCAGAGTGATAGGGAGGGGGCATAGTGACATGGAGGGGGCAGGCAGAGTGACAGGGAGGGGGGTAGAGTGACAGGGAGGGGGGGTAGAGTGACATGGAGGGGGGCAGAGTGACATGGAGGGGGCAGAGTTACATGGAGGGGGGCAGAGTGACATGGAGTGGGACAGGCAGAGTGACAGGGAGGGGGCAGGCAGAGTGACAGGGAGGGGGACAGGCAGAGTGATAGGGAGGGGGCAGAGTGACATGCAGGGGGCAGGCAAGGCAGAGTGACAGCGAGGGGGCAGAGTGACATGAATGGGGCAGGCAGGGAGGGGGACAGGCAGAGTGACAGGGAGGGGGCAGAGTGACATGGAGGGGGCAGAGTGACAGGGAGGGGGATAGGCAGAGTGACAGGGAGGGGGACAGGCAGAGTGACAGGGAGGGGGACAGGCAGAGTGACAGGGAGGGGGCAGAGTGACAGGGAGGGGGCAGAGTGACAGGGAGGGACCAGAGTGACATGGAGGGACCAGAGTGACATGGAGGGGGACAGGCAGAGTGATAGGGAGGGGGCAGAGTGACAGGGAGGGGGCAGGCAGAGTGACAGGGAGGGGGCAGGCAGAGTGACAGGGAGGGGCAGAGTGACGTGGAGGGGGCAGAGTGACATGGAGGGGGCAGAGTGACATGGAGGGGGGCAGGCAGAGTGATAGGGAGGGGGCAGAGTACAGAGATTTGGCAGAGTGACGTGGAAGGGGTAGGCAGGGTGACAGGGAGGGGCAAAGTGACAGGGAGGGGGAAGGGCAGAGTGACAGGGAGGGGGCAGAGTGACATGGAGGGGGCAGGCAGAGTGACAGGGAGGAGGCATGGTGACATGGAGGGGGCAGGCAGAGTGACAGGGAGGGGGGCAGTGTGACAGGGAGGGGGCAGAGTGACATGGAGGGGGGCAGAGTAACATGGAGGGGGGCAGAGTTACATGGAGGGGGGCAGAGTGACATGGAGAGGGACAGGCAGAGTGACAGGGAGGGGGAGAGGCAGAGTGACAGGGAGGGGGCAGAGTGACAGGGAGGGGGGTAGAGTGACAGGGAGGGGGGCAGAGTGACAGGCAGAGGGACAGGCAGGGGGCAGGCAGAGTGACAGGGAGGGGGACAGGCAGAGTGACAGGGAGGGGGACAGGCAGAGTGAAAGGGAGGGGGCAGAGTGACATGGAGGGGGCAGGCAGAGTGACAGGGAGGGGGGCAGAGTGACAGGGAGGGGGCAGAATGACATGGAGGGGGCAGAGTGACATGGAGGGGGATAGGCAGAGTGACAGGGAGGGGGCAGAGTGACATGGAGGGGGCAGAGTGACAGGGAGGGGGACAGGCAGAGTGACAGGGAGAGGGCAGAGTGACATGGAGTGGGCAGAGTGACATGGAGGGGGAAAGGCAGAGTGATAGGGAGGGGGGCAGAGTGACATGGAGGGGGCAGGCAGAGTGACAGGGAGGGGGCAGAGTGACATGGAGGGGGCAGAGTGACATGGAGGGGGACAGGCAGAGTGATAGGGAGGGGGCATAGTGACATGGAGGGGGCAGGCAGAGTGACAGGGAGGGTGGTAGAGTGACAGGGAGGGGGGGTAGAGTGACATGGAGGGGGGCAGAGTGACATGGAGGGGGGCAGAGTTACATGGAGGGGGGCAGAGTGACATGGAGAGGGACAGGCAGAGTGACAGGGAGGGGGCAGGCAGAGTGACAGGGAGGGGGACAGGCAGAGTGACATGCAGGGGGCAGGCAAGGCAGAGTGACAGCGAGGGGGCAGAGTGACATGAATGGGGCAGGCAGGCAGGGAGGGGGACAGGCAGAGTGACAGGGAGGGGGACAGGCAGAGTGACAGGGAGGGGTCATGTAGAGTGACAGGGAGGGGGCAGAGTGACTTGCAGGGGGCAGGCAGAGTGACAGGGAGGGGGGCAAAGTGACAGGGAGGGGGCAGAGTGACATGGAGGGGGCAGAGTGACATGGAGGGGGATAGGCAGAGTGACAGGGAGGGGGCAGAGTGACATGGAGGGGGCAGAGTGACAGGGAGGGGGACAGGCAGAGTGATAGGGAGGGGGCAGAGTGACATGCAGGGGGCAGGCAAGGCAGAGTGACAGCGAGGGGGCAGAGTGACATGAATGGGGCAGGCAGGCAGGGAGGGGGACAGGCAGAGTGACAGGGAGGGGGCAGAGTGACATGGAGGGGGCAGAGTGACAGGGAGGGGGACAGGCAGAGTGACAGGGAGGGGGACAGGCAGAGTGACAGGGAGGGGGACAGGCAGAGTGACAGGGAGGGGGCAGAGTGACAGGGAGGGGGCAGAGTGACAGGGAGGGGGCAGAGTGACAGGGAGGGACCGGAGTGACATGGAGGGGGACAGGCAGAGTGATAGGGAGGGGGCAGAGTGACAGGGAGGGGGCAGGCAGAGTGACAGGGAGGGGGCAGGCAGAGTGACAGGGAGGGGGCAGGCAGAGTGACAGGGAGGGGCCAGGCAGAGTGACAGGGAGGGGGCAGGCAGAGTGACAGGGAGGGGCAGAGTGACGTGGAGGGGGCAGAGTGACATGGAGGGGGCAGAGTGACAGGGAGGGGGACAGGCAGAGTGACATGGAGGGGGCAGAGTGACATGGAGGGGGCAGGCAGAGTGACAGCGAGGGGGCAGAGTGACATGAATGGGGCAGGCAGGCAGGGAGGGGGACAGGCAGAGTGACAGGGAGGGGGCAGAGTGACATGGAGGGGGCAGAGTGACAGGGAGGGGGACAGGCAGAGTGACAGGGAGGGGGCAGAGTGACAGGGAGGGACCAGAGTGACATGGAGGGGGCAGGCAGAGTGAAAGGGAGGGGGCAGAGTGACATGGAGGGGGGCAGAGTGACATGGAGGGGGCAGGCAGAGTGACATGGAGGGGGCAGAGTGACAGGGAGGGGGACAGGCAGAGTGACAGGGAGGGGGCAGAGTGACATGGAGTGGGCAGAGTGACAAGGAGGGACAGGCAGAGTGATAGGGAGGGGGCATAGTGACATGGAGGGGGGCATAGTGACATGGAGGGGGGCAGGCAGAGTGACAGGGAGGGGGACAGGCAGAGTGACAGGGAGGGGGCAGAGTGACAGGGAGGGGGGTAGAGTGACAGGGAGGGGGCAGAATGACATGGAGGGGGCAGAGTGACATGGAGGGGGATAGGCAGAGTGACAGGGAGGGGGCAGAGTGACATGGAGGGGGCAGAGTGACAGGGAGGGGGACAGGCAGAGTGACAGGGAGGGGGCAGAGTGACATGGAGTGGGCAGAGTGACATGGAGGGGGAAAGGCAGAGTGATAGGGAGGGGGGCAGAGTGACATGGAGGGGGCAGGCAGAGTGACAGGGAGGGGGCAGAGTGACATGAAGGGGGCAGAGTGACATGGAGGGGGCAGAGTGACAGGGAGGGACCAGAGTGACATGGAGGGGGACAGGCAGAGTGATAGGGAGGGGGCATAGTGACATGGAGGGGGCAGGCAGAGTGACAGGGAGGGGGGTAGAGTGACAGGGAGGGGGGGTAGAGTGACATGGAGGGGGGCAGAGTGACATGGAGGGGGCAGAGTTACATGGAGGGGGGCAGAGTGACATGGAGTGGGACAGGCAGAGTGACAGGGAGGGGGCAGGCAGAGTGACAGGGAGGGGGACAGGCAGAGTGATAGGGAGGGGGCAGAGTGACATGCAGGGGGCAGGCAAGGCAGAGTGACAGCGAGGGGGCAGAGTGACATGAATGGGGCAGGCAGGGAGGGGGACAGGCAGAGTGACAGGGAGGGGGCAGAGTGACATGGAGGGGGCAGAGTGACAGGGAGGGGGATAGGCAGAGTGACAGGGAGGGGGACAGGCAGAGTGACAGGGAGGGGGACAGGCAGAGTGACAGGGAGGGGGCAGAGTGACAGGGAGGGGGCAGAGTGACAGGGAGGGACCAGAGTGACATGGAGGGACCAGAGTGACATGGAGGGGGACAGGCAGAGTGATAGGGAGGGGGCAGAGTGACAGGGAGGGGGCAGGCAGAGTGACAGGGAGGGGGCAGGCAGAGTGACAGGGAGGGGCAGAGTGACGTGGAGGGGGCAGAGTGACATGGAGGGGGCAGAGTGACATGGAGGGGGGCAGGCAGAGTGATAGGGAGGGGGCAGAGTACAGTGATTTGGCAGAGTGACGTGGAAGGGGTAGGCAGGGTGACAGGGAGGGGCAAAGTGACAGGTAGGGGGAAGGGCAGAGTGACAGGGAGGGGGCAGAGTGACATGGAGGGGGCAGGCAGAGTGACAGGGAGGAGGCAGAGTGACATGGAGGGGGCAGGCAGAGTGACAGGGAGGGGGGCAGTGTGACAGGGAGGGGGCAGAGTGACATGGAGGGGGGCAGAGTAACATGGAGGGGGGCAGAGTTACATGGAGGGGGGCAGAGTGACATGGAGAGGGACAGGCAGAGTGACAGGGAGGGGGAGAGGCAGAGTGACAGGGAGGGGGCAGAGTGACAGGGAGGGGGGTAGAGTGACAGGGAGGGGGGCAGAGTGACAGGCAGAGGGACAGGCAGGGGGCAGGCAGAGTGACAGGGAGGGGGACAGGCAGAGTGACAGGGAGGGGGACAGGCAGAGTGACAGGGAGAGGGCAGAGTGACATGGAGTGGGCAGAGTGACATGGAGGGGGAAAGGCAGAGTGATAGGGAGGGGGGCAGAGTGACATGGAGGGGGCAGGCAGAGTGACAGGGAGGGGGCAGAGTGACATGGAGGGGGCAGAGTGACATGGAGGGGGCAGAGTGACATGGAGGGGGACAGGCAGAGTGATAGGGAGGGGGCATAGTGACATGGAGGGGGCAGGCAGAGTGACAGGGAGGGTGGTAGAGTGACAGGGAGGGGGGGGTAGAGTGACATGGAGGGGGGCAGAGTGACATGGAGGGGGGCAGAGTTACATGGAGGGGGGCAGAGTGACATGGAGAGGGACAGGCAGAGTGACAGGGAGGGGGCAGGCAGAGTGACAGGGAGGGGGACAGGCAGAGTGACATGCAGGGGGCAGGCAAGGCAGAGTGACAGCGAGGGGGCAGAGTGACATGAATGGGGCAGGCAGGCAGGGAGGGGGACAGGCAGAGTGACAGGGAGGGGGCAGAGTGACATGGAGGGGGCAGAGTGACAGGGAGGGGGACAGGCAGAGTGACAGGGAGGGGGCAGAGTGACAGGGAGGGACCAGAGTGACATGGAGGGACCAGAGTGACATGTAGGGGGACAGGCAGAGTGATAGGGAGGGGGCAGAGTGACATGGAGGGGGCAGGCAGAGTGACAGGGAGGGGGCAGGCAGAGTGACAGGGAGGGGGCAGGCAGAGTGACAGGGAGGGGGCAGGCAGAGTGACAGGGAGGGGCAGAGTGACGTGGAGGGGCAGGCAGAGTGACAGGGAGGGGGCAGAGTGACATGAAGGGGGGCAGAGTGACATGGAGGGGGGCAGGCAGAGTGATAGGGAGGGGGCAGAGTTACAGTGATTTGGCAGAGTGACGTGGAAGGGGTAGGCAGGGTGACAGGGAGGGGCAAAGTCACAGGGAGGGGGAAGGGCAGAGTGACAGGGAGGGGGCAGGCTGAGTGACAGGGAGGGGGCAGAGTGAAATGGAGGGGGCAGAGTGACATGGAGGGGGCAGTGTGACAGGGAGGGGGCAGTGTAACAGGGAGGGGGCAGAGTGACATGGAGGGGGGCAGTGTGACAGGGAGGGGGCAGAGTGAAATGGAGGAGGCAGAGTGACAAGGAAGGGGCAGTGTGACAGGGAGGGGGCAGTGTGACATGGAGGGGGCAGAGTGACAGGGAGGGGGCAGAGTGACATGGAGGGGGGCAGTGTGACAGGGAGGGGGCGGCAGGCAGAATGACAGGGAGGGGGCAGTGTGACATGGAGGGGGCAGAGTGACAGGGAGGGGGCAGAGTGACATGGAGGGGGGCAGTGTGACAGGGAGGGGGCGGCAGGCAGAGTGACAGGGAGGGAGCAGAGTGACAGGGAGGGGGCAGAGTGACATGGAGGGGGGCAGTGTGACAGGGAGGGGGCGGCAGGCAGAGTGACATGGAGGGGGGCAGAGTGACAGGGAGGGGGCAGAGTGACAGGGAGGGGGCAGAGTGACAGGGAGGGGGCAGGCAGAGTGACATGGAGGGGGCAGGCAGAGTGACAGGGAGGGGGCAGAGTAACATGGAGGGGGGGGGAGTGACATGGAGGGGGGTAGAGTGACATGGAGGGGGGCAGAGTGACAGGGAGGGGGGGAGAGTGACATGAAGGGGGCAGTGTGACAGGGAGGGGGCAGAGTGACATGGAGGGGGGCAGAGTGACAGGGAGGGGGGCAGAGTGACAGGGAGGGGGGGGGAGTGACATGGAGGGGGGTAGAGTGACATGGAGGGGGGTAGAGTGACATGAAGGGGGCAGTGTGAGTGACAGGAGGACATGTGGAGGGGACACACTATTCTCGCTCATATACAGGACATTGTGTGTTGGCACCGGCCCTGACTCCCGATCATCACATACAACACAGAGGTGATAGCAAAGAATCCTAAGAATTCCCCCCTCTCTCTTCTCAGATCAGTGTATTTCTTACCCAGCCAGGTATTGTGGATGTAGCTGATTCTGCGGATGGTCTCCTGCACGGTCTGTTCCCGGTCAGCTGTCTGTGTGATAAACTATATACTGTACATTAGACATGTGCACACTGAAATATTCGTTTCGGAACTTCGTTTTCGTCCGAAAAATACATTTAGTTACTCTCGAAATTCATTTTTATTTATTTTATTTCGTTAAAAAATGCATTAGTCTGAAAATCCGGCATAATTAAGGTCGAATCTGTCATTGAAGGCTTATGGTGTCTGTTGAATGTTCTAAGAAGATACGACGGAGCAGCTAAACTGTACGACGCCGCAATCGTACATTTCCGGTCAAATGTTCCGCCTACAAGCTATAGTAGAATTCTAATGTTGTATGACACTAGTAATAATTATATTTATTAATTATTATTACTAGACAACCAATATTAGAATTCTTCTATAGCCTATGGGCGGAGCATTTGACCATAAATGTCCACTCGCGGGAACTGCTTCGTTGAATGTTCATGTCGAATCTTTTCTCTCTATGTCGAATAATATTGGACTAATAGAGTTAGGTTAGGCACATTCGACCTTTTTTGCTATTGTCTCTATAATGTTGAATATTTTCTCTCTATGTCAAATCTTTTCTCTCTATGTAGAATAATCTTGGACTAATAGAGCTAAGGTTAGGCACATTCGACTACAAGTTCGATGGACACAGATCCCTACTGTCAGGGTCATGTCGAATCTCCTATCCATATCGAACTGTTGTCGCAACGAAAATAAAGCGTTTGTTTATGTTGAATCCTTTGGTTTTCGGATTCTGCACGTTCGTTATTGTTTGTTAAAACGATAACGAAAATACCCGAAATTCGGACGAAAATGCATTTGGACGAAAACGAATGCACATGTCTACTGTACATGCTGATCGGCCGATCATGGAGCTCCTATCCCCGATCCAGCTCGCTGTCCTCCAATTCTCCACTTACACCTTAACACTGACAGGGCACTGCTGGCCAGACTCTTTATTCTATAGCGGTCTCGTCCTCTGTAAAGTTGTCCAGCGTTCGAGTGCCCTCAGTGTCTGCCGGGCACCTCCTCTCCTCCTGTAGGATCCTGGGCATTGTCTGAGAAAGTCACGTGAGCTGCGGTTCCCAGCAATTACCTTCCCCGGCGGATACTATAGAAGCAGGGGTCGGGACTGATTAAATTGTCCGAACAGATGTATTAGCATAATAACCTGTAGTAATGTTCCTGCCCCGGACCCCAGCTGAAGAGATGGAGCTCTGAGCGACAGTGCGGTCTGGATCATGTGTCCAGGTTCCAGGCGGCAGGAGTCCCGGACACGTGATTCAAAATTACTCTAAATCCGTACTGTCTGGGTGAATCCCGGCCGATCATGGAGCTCCTATCCCCGATCCAGCTCGCTGTCCTCCAATTCTCCACTTACACCTTAACACTGACAGGGCACTGCTGGCCAGACTCTTTATTCTATAGCGGTCTCGTCCTCTGTAAAGTTGTCCAGCGTTCGAGTGCCCTCAGTGTCTGCCGGGCACCTCCTCTCCTCCTGTAGGATCCTGGGCATTGTCTGAGAAAGTCACGTGAGCTGCGGTTCCCAGCAATTACCTTCCCCGGCGGATACTATAGAAGCAGGGGTCGGGACTGATTAAATTGTCCGAACAGATGTATTAGCATAATAACCTGTAGTAATGTTCCTGCCCCGGACCCCAGCTGAAGAGATGGAGCTCTGAGCGACAGTGCGGTCTGGATCATGTGTCCAGGTTCCAGGCGGCAGGAGTCCCGGACACGTGATTCAAAATTACTCTAAATCCGTACTGTCTGGGTGAATCCCGGCCGATCATGGAGCTCCTATCCCCGATCCAGCTCGCTGTCCTCCAATTCTCCACTTACACCTTAACACTGACAGGGCACTGCTGGCCAGACTCTTTATTGTATAGCGGTCTCGTCCTCTGTAAAGTTGTCCAGCGTTCGAGTGCCCTCAGTGTCTTCCGGGCACCTCCACTCCTCCTGTAGGATCCTGGGCATTGTCTGAGAAAGTCATGTGAGCTGCGGTTCCCAGCAATTACCTTCCCCGGCGGATACTATAGAAGCAGGGGTCGGGACTGATTAAATTGTCCAAACAGATGTATTAGCATAATAACCTGTAGTAATGTTCCTGCCTGGACCCCAGCTGAACAGATGGAGCTCTGAGCCACAGTGCGGTCTGGATCATGTGTCCAGGTTCCAAGTGGCAGGAGTCCCGGACACGTGATTCAAAATTACTCTAAATCCGTACTGTCCGGGTGAATCCCGGACAGGTGGCAACCCTAATGTGTACAGGAATGCGGTGCAATTCCTGTGCGAATCACATGTGGTGTTCTGCATGCACTAGTGTGAACCCAGGATAAAGCGGATCTTCACTGTATCTGAGCACCACAAACCAAAAACACTATTTAATTAATTTTTTATATTCAAAGCAAATTCCCCCATCCATCCATTTGGGGAAGTACAGTAACTAAAGAATTGTAAAAAAAAAAAAAAAGTTTAAAACAAGTAAATATGATTGAAGACACATGACTGAATATGATTGAAGACACATGACTGCCTGAAAGTAAAGTGCAAAATGAGTGAGGCTCAAAAAAGGTAGATGAGCAGCTGTTGCACGTAGGGCAAAATACACACATTTGTGTGACACTCGTCGTGCTACACTTACAAGTGGGGAGGAAAGTCCAGAGCCCAGAGTTGGGGTTTCAATACTTTCTCAGCCACTGATTTTGAACAATTATAAAGATCTGACATGACCATTTCTGACACTCAGGGCTTTTGCTGGGCATGAGGACAAAAACATATCAGATCAATTAGATCAACATGAGAGCGAGACAACTTGCATTTCCTTAAGAAACACTGCAATAGCAGCGCCTATATTTAGGTTTACTTTAAAGCCAGCCATACACATTACAATCTGATTGTACAATTTTCTTTAGATAAAAGTGCCAACAACTATGTATTATGCCTGCTAAGTGCTAATCTTGAAACTAATTGAATGGACTGTCAAAGGAGCAAAATATTATATATATCCTAAATGAATTCTGCACTGATGTCAGAGTATTAAAGTGATCTGAAAAAGGAGACGGCTGCACACATAAATATCCACAAACAGATATTAAAATTATATATAAACCCCTATGTGAAAGCGCTGTCCCTTAAATAAACATTTCCTACCCGTACATATATTCAAAATTGCAATCAAATAATATATATGCAAGAGTATCACCTAAAAATTGTTACATACTATATAATCTTAAATGTAAAAAGTCCAATACGCTCAGTAGATCGTAGATATAAGGAAGAAAAAAAATGCACACAGTGTAATATTGCACAAACAGCTTGAGTTTATTCACTCACAGACATACTATTTTTAATATAGGTATTTATTAGGAGGTGCAACCTCCTTTTTCAACACTAGATGGTGCATTTTTCATTTTTAATATGATTTGAATACATTATTTTAATTTTCGGCTTTATAATTTTTATCAATAATTTTATCAATATTAATTTTTAAATAAAATATGAAATTGTGTATTTCCTTTGTCATTTTTAGGTATTCGACAGTGGTATTTGTTATGTTACACACCAATAGCAGAAGGAGAGTGGTATCCTGCTATGCCTATGTGTATTCTCTATAAAAAGTGTCATTAACCACTTCACCCCCTGGAAGGATTTGCCCCCTTAATTACCAGGCTATTTTTTGCGATACAGCACTGCGTTGCTTAAACTGACAATTTCGTGGTTGTGCGACGTTGCACCCAAACAAAATTGACGTCTTTTTTTCCCCACAAATAGAGATTTCTTTTGGTGGTATTTGATCACCTCTGCGGTTTTTATTTTTTGTGCTATAAACAAAAAAGAGCAACAATTTTGAAAAAAAAAAAACAATATTTTTTACTTTTTGCTATAATAAATATCCAAAAAAAATTTTAAAAAACAAAATGTCTTCATCAGTTTAGGCCAATATGTATTCTTCTACATATTTTTGGTAAAAAAAATACCAATAAGCATATATTAATTGGTTTGTGCAAAAGTTAAAGCTTCTACAAAATAGGGATAGATTTATGGCATTTTTATGGAATTTTTATTATTTCTTTACTAGTAATGATGGTGATCTGCAATTTTTAGCGGGACTGCAATATTGCAGCAGACAGATCATACACTTTTGACACATTTTTGGGACCATTGACATACAGCGATCAGTGCTATAAAAATACACTGATTACTTTGTAAATGTCACTGGCAGTTAAGGGGTTAACACTAGGGGTGATCAAGGGAGTAAATATGTTCCCTAGTTAGTGTTTCTTACTGTGAGGGGATGGGACTGACTGGGGGAAGAGACATATTGCTGTTCGCAATTACTGCAAACAGCAGATCTGTCTCTACTCCCCTGTCAGAATGAGGATTTGTGTGTTTAAACATACAAATCCCCGTTCTGGCTCTCGTGCCCGCCATCACGGGTGGCCGGCGGTGATCGTGCCTGCCAGCCACGCGCAGCGAGTCCCCCGCGCGCACCTGCTATGCCTCTTAAAGGATACCTCTTGGCTCTTATAGCTATTTGCGCAGGAGTGCCAACCTGCCGCCGTATATGTACAGGAGCTGGTTGGCAAGTGGTTAAAAAATTTTCAGAAATGTTTGTTGCTTTTCTTTCCCCTTTACTCAACTGCTGACATTAGGTGTGCTATGCACACCCCACATATTGTCTTCAAAACACACATCATTGTTCACTCTGTCATTCAGTCCCACTGCAGCTCCCCTCCCCACATGCCAGCAATTCCCAGCTGTCAGAATGACAGCCAGGAGTTGTTGTGTAAATACATCAGCTATGACAGCTGCTTCTGCCAAAACAACACAGTGATTATAATCACTATTCAGACATGGAAAGAGAGGTACAAACTTACAGTGGGTGTAGAAAAGAATCACCCCCCCATACCACCGTTTAAAATAATAATATTTTGTTGCTTTGTAGCCTGAAAAAAAAAGAAAATAGAAAGACTCTGCAAGGCAAAGGCATAATGAGCTAGTATGCACCGCATACTAGCTCATTATGAAATACTTACCTTAGATCGAAGCCCCCGTGTCGCAGCCCAGTCCACGCCGAGGGAGCTGACATCTTGCCCTTGAGAACTTGTTTCTTCCAAGTTCGGGGCTCCGGCTGACGTCAGCGGCTGCATGCAAAGGGAATATCTCCTAAACCATACAGGGTTAGGAGATATTAATTTTACCTACAGGTAAGCCTTATTATACAAAAAAAAAAAGGAGACAATACGCCCTACTCCAATCCTCCTATCTCAGCGCTAAAGGATATTTAGTATATGAAGATGGAAAATAATGATTGTAATAAACCGCAGTGATTTAACCTGATGTCACCATATTCTGAGTGAGATATCTCTCAGCAGCCACTTAATAAAAAATAGAAATATAAATATGGATGAATGAATGTACTATATGAAACAGCAATTAACCCATCAAAGCAGCGCTATTTTCAGTCCTCAATGCTGACTGATAAACCAAAGTCTTTGTAAATGCAAGCAAAACACATGCAGGCAGGTAAATTCCAACAAAGACACAGCGGTAGGAGCTCGGTCTGGATTCCCTTATATGAATAGTAGATCTGATGGGTGCACCTTTCACCATCTATTGGGACACCTTGTGCTGCACACACCCCATAGGGGTTCAAACTCACCGGAGCCAGGAGGTTACCAAGCCTTGGATCAAATCCTCTCTCTGTTTACTCCCGAAGTCCTCCAGGGTTGATGATCAAATAACAGCAACAATGTCCACATGTAAAAAAAGAGACCCCGAATAGTCCAGTACCGTTTTGATAATTTATTGTAAGTCACAAATCAGAGAAAAAAAAAAAACTAATAAAGTAAATAAAGTAAATACTCTGTAAAAATCAGTGGGCGCAGTTCCTTACAAAGGATAGCCTTCTAGCTTTCAGTTGGTTGGTAATAGTGGATAACTCAAACTGCTTCTCTCAAAGCACAAGGGTACTGGTTGCAGACTGGATGGATGTTACACACTCACAGCTGATCAGTCCTTCATTCCACTAGTATACAACTACAAGCTTGGAGCGCACTGCGTGTCAACCAGGCACAGCTGATCCGCACTTCCCCCCTCTCGTGTCTGAAGCTTCAGGCTAAAAGCACACTGCTTCCTCACGTGATAACGGTTGCCGTGGTATCGTGCTCTGACTAGTTTCGTCAGGAAGACTTTTTCAAAGAGCATGCTCTTTGAAAAAGTCTTCCTGACGAAACTAGTCAGAGCACGATACCACGGCAACCGTTATCACGTGAGGACGCAGTGTGCTTTTAGCCTGAAGCTTCAGACACGAGAGGGGGGAAGTGCGGATCAGCTGTGCCTGGTTGACACGCAGTGCGCTCCAAGCTTGTAGTTGTATACTAGTGGAATGAAGGACTGATCAGCTGTGAGTGTGTAACATCCATCCAGTCTGCAACCAGTACCCTTGTGCTTTGAGAGAAGCAGTTTGAGTTATCCACTATTACCAACCAACTGAAAGCTAGAAGGCTATCCTTTGTAAGGAACTGCGCCCACTGATTTTTACAGAGTATTTACTTTATTAGTTTTTTTTTTCTCTGATTTGTGACTTACAATAAATTATCAAAACGGTACTGGACTATTCGGGGTCTCTTTTTTTACATGTGGACATTGTTGCTGTTATTTGATCATCAACCCTGGAGGACTTCGGGAGTAAACAGAGAGAGGATTTGATCCAAGGCTTGGTAACCTCCTGGCTCCGGTGAGTTTGAACCCCTATGGGGTGTGTGCAGCACAAGGTGTCCCAATAGATGGTGAAAGGTGCACCCATCAGATCTACTATTCATATAAGGGAATCCAGACCGAGCTCCTACCGCTGTGTCTTTGTTGGAATTTACCTGCCTGCATGTGTTTTGCTTGCATTTACAAAGACTTTGGTTTATCAGTCAGCATTGAGGACTGAAAATAGCGCTGCTTTGATGGGTTAATTGCTGTTTCATATAGTACATTCATTCATCCATATTTATAAGCCTTATTATAGGCTTACCTGTAGATAAAAATGACAAATTGGGGTATACAACCACTTTAAAGTGGGAATAAAAAAACAACTCAAAATTTACAAATAAACATTTCTGACATTTCAACAAAAATAAATAAATCAGTCACCAATATAGCCCCCCCTTCTTTTCAATAACAGTCATAAGCCTTCCATTCATGGAGTCTGTCCGTTTCTTGATGTGTTGTGGACGATCAACTTTTTGTGCAGCACCAATTACAGCCTCCCAGACACTGTTTGTAGAGGTGTATTGTTTTCCTTCAGCATAAATCTCCCATTTAAGAAGGGCCCACAAGTTCTTAATAGGGTTTAGGTCAGGTGAGGAAGGGGACCATGTCATTATTCTTTCATCTTTAAGATCTTTATGGGCTAGCCATGCAGTGGAGTGCTTCAATGCATGCGGTGGAGCATTCTCCTGCATAAATATAATGGTCTTCTTGAAAGATGCAGAGTTTTTCCTGTACCACTGCTTGAAAAAAGTGTCTTCTAAAAACTGGCCGTAGGTTTGGGAGATGATTTTGAGTTTATCTTCAACCCCAAATTTAAATTTTTTATTTAGTTGCATAATAATTCTGCACAGTAAGTCTGGGTTTACACTAGCGCAATCTCAGAGATCGCAAGTGCCAATAACATGCGATCTCTGAGCAATGCGAGTTCAGCCATAAAGTTGTATGGCTGAACTCGCATTGGATTCACACAGAAAATAGTGCAGGGACTTGTTTTTGCATGCACTAGAATTGGATCGCATGGGTGTTCTCACCTATGCGATCCAATTCCTGTGCGAGTTCACAGTTCGCACTGCGATCTGTGAACTAAACTGGGGGTATCATTAACTTTCGCACAAAGCAGTGTGAACTGCCTGCGGAGAGGAGCGATGCGGGAACCGGCGCTGGAATCTCGCTGGTTCCCGCATCGCAATAGTGTGAACCCAGGATTATCGTTGCCCAATAATTGTGCACATAGATATTCTCCTAAGAAGGCCAAAACCTCACTTTTACCTAAATATTCAGGTTTGAGGTTTATTAACATTTTGGATTGACCAAGAGCACTGTAGTTGTTCCATAATGAAAAGAATCCTTAAAAATACAACTTGCCTAATAATTGTGCACACGGTGTACATCTGACCACCCATAGAGGAGAGCGGGCTGTGTCTGTGTCCACTCTGCATAAGTAGAGTGGCCATGGACCAGCCATCTGCCTGCTCAGCGGGGATCAGCAGACAGATTCCCTGCTAAACTGGTGGAGTCCGCCTCATGTAGAAGGTGCCTAAGACCCCATATACACCATTAGATTTTCTGCAGATTTTTGTCTTCAGATTTACCAAAACCTTGTAGTGCAAGGGCCTGCCTGATTGCATCCAAATTGAAACTCTTAAGGTTTGACCTCATATTATATGGTTTTGGTAAATCTGAAGACAAAAATCTGCAGAAAATCTGATAGTGTGTATGAGGCTTTACACTGGTCAAAATGGAATAAATATAATAGGATTTTTATAACAGCTTACCTGTAAAATCCTTTTCTTTGAAGTACAATATGGGACACAGAGCAATAGTAGTTACTATGTGGGTTATAGGCCACCTTCAGGTGATGGACACTGGCACACCCTAAGACAGGAAGTCCATTCCCTATATAACCCCTCCCACTACTGGGAGTACCTCAGTTTTGTAGCAAAGCAATGCCACGTGTACACCAGAAAGAGGGGAGGGACCTCTGTGTCCCATTATGTACTTCAAAGAAAAGGATTTTACACGTAAGCTGTTATAAAAATCCTATTTTCTTAATCGTACATCACGGGACACGGAGCCATAGTAATTACTATGTGGGATGTCCCAGAGCAATGCCAACTGAGGGGAGGGAGACAGAACAACATACCTCCTAACTTTTGAACTTCCCAATGAGGGACACTTGCGCTTCATACAGAGTGTAGGGTTGTGGGGTGCGCTACATACAGAGTGCAGGGGTGTGCTACATACAGAGTGCAGGGTTGCGGGGTGCTCTACATAAAGAGTGCAGGGTTGCGCTACGTATGGATTGCAGGGTTGCGGAGTGTGCTACGTACTGAGTGCAGGGTTGCAGGGTGTGCTGCATACAGAGTGCAGGGTTGCGCTACGTACTGAGTGCAGGGTTGCGGGGTGTGCTACATACTGAGTGCAGGGTTGCGGGGTGTGCTACGTGCTGAGTGAAGGGTCGTGGGGGGGAGATGGGTTAGAGTGAGGGGAGAGGAGGAAGGGGGGGAGGAAGGGGAAGGGGGGGAGAAGGGGAAGGGGGGAGCCCTCCTGTGGGAAGGTGTGTGGGTATGTGTGTGTGACACAGTACCTTCCATGCAGTGCCTGTTCTCATAGCTGGGTGGTCACAGGGGGTCACGGAGCTGCTCCATCCAGAGGATCTCCTTGCTGCTGTTTCTGTCTACCTGCACGTCCTCGCTCTTGGATCAGACTATCCATTGGTCATGGCAAGGAGATCTTCAGAGCTCTTCTCCCTGCAATCGGTTCTGGCCGTCCTAACGACTCTTCATCCCAGCCGCCTCCTGGAGCCCTCAGCCAAAGACAACACAGTTCACCCGCTCCCAGCCAAAGACTCCTAAAGGCTGGGAGGTGGGTGGAGACAGAGCTGGCAATGAAAGAGATGACACTGACGGCTCAGCTTGGAGATGTGCACCCGCTCCCAGCCACGGACTGCTGGCTGGGTGGCGGGGGAAAATGGAGCCGCCCGCTGACAATGAGCAGAGCCGGTAAAAAAGTTGAATGATGGGTCGAAGATGGAAAGCAGAAGATGCCGCCGAGTCAGCCTGCAAATGAAACTAGAGTGGTAGTACTCACTGGTGTGCAGTGGTCTGTACAGAGGTTGCTTCTTCCTGCGGGGGAGGGGGACAGTGCAGAAGTGCAGTGCACAGAAATGCCCTGCTGACCGGAATCTTCACACGGAATGGATCCCAGTGCCGAAACTTGTTTCGGCACTGTTTTCCGGGACTCTAGCCCAGATCCACGGGACCCTGGGACACACTTGAAATAGCGGGAAGGTCTTGCGGAATCCGGGACAGTTGGGAGGTATGACAACGGAATTAGGGCAACATGAGACCAGAGGAGTTATACTGCTGCCTGCAGCACACTACGTCCAAAGGTGATATCCTAATGCCTTTTTACATTCACCTGATAAAATCTGGTAAATGTATGGACTGAAGATCAAGTTGAGGCCTTGCAGATTTGAAGCATGAAAGCTTGGTGATGCACTTCCATGAAGCACTAACAGTCCTAGTGGAGTGCGCTTTTGATTTGAGAGGGTGGAATCCTCCTCTTTAAACCATAAGCCTGAACAGTTACTTGCTGAATCCATTTATAAATAGTAGATTTCAATGCTGCCTGTCCTTTTTCTAGGACCTTCAGGCAACACAACAGTCGCCTTCAAGTAGACCTCGAGTGGTCTCATGTATGTAGAATGTAGTAATTTTCCTTTCGTAGAACAGGGTTCTGGAAAAAATGAAGGTAGAACAATATCCTAGTTCGGATAAAACTAGACATTACCTTCGGTAGAAAGTTAGGATGAGGACGCAATACTACCTTATCCTTGTGAATATTCAAATATGGCTCTTACAAAAAAAGAGCAGCCAACTCTGATACCCTTAATGCAGAAGATATGACTATCAGAAAATTAGTTTCCTTGTCAAAAGGACCAAGGGAATATGCTGTTTCGGCTCAAATAAGGCTGTTTCAGCAATGCCGACAGAAAAAAAATCCAAGTCCCAAGGGTTCAGGGGTGACTTAACCGGAGGATTAAGCCGCGTTACTCCCTGAATAAGCTACGAACCAAAGAACGCAAAGCAAGTGGTTGTTGAAATAATGCCGACAAGGCTGAAACCTGGCCTTTGATAGTATGCAAGGCCAGCTTCATTTCTAACCCCATCTACAGAAAGTCAAGGATTGTACCTATCACATACTTCCTGGGGTGCCAACCCCTGGATTCACACCAGGAGACATATGCTTTCTAGACTTTAATCTATGATTCTGGAAGCCAGCTCCCAGCATTAATCAAGGTAAATACCACTGGACCTGACAGCCCATGCTTCTCCGAACCGTTAAATTTAGTGTTTGTAAGGTAGGTTGGAATACTGGACCTTGAGAGAGAAGGTCTGGACGTAGTGGTAGGGTCCATAGGTCCCCTACCGCCATCCATAGGCGTGCGCACAGGGTGTGCCAGGTGTGCCTGGGCACACCCTAATTGCCTTGTGTGGTGCATATTCCCCCTGTTTAGACCACTGATATTTCATCCAAAAAAAAAAAATTTTAAAAATAAAATAATTTAAAAACAATAAAAATCAAACTACTGGCACTGTCCACTGCCCTACTGACAGCATCAGTACATATACACATGCATATGTATTTGAGCTTTGGGATGCACACCCTAATGCAAGAGGCTGCGCACACCTATGCCGCCATCCTTATGATCTCTGCATACCAAGATCTTCTGGGCCACGCCAGGCCACAAGAATCACTGATCTCCCTTCCTGCTTGATCCTGCAAAGCAGTCGTGGAAGCAGGAGGAAATGCATAAATCGGTGAGAACTGATTCCACGGGAACACCAAGGCATCTGTTCCGCATGCTAGCAGGTCCCTTGTTCTTGATACAAAGTTGTCGATCTTCTTGTTGAACCTGGACACAAACAGATCTATATCTGCAATCCCCCATCTTTGACATATTGCCAGGTAGATATCCGGGCGAAGGGAACATTCTCCCGGGAACAACTGCTGGTGACTCAAGTAGTTCACCTGCCAATTTTCTATACCCGGAATGAAAACTGCCGATAGGCAAGGTACATTGTTTTCTGCCCAAGTTAAGATATATTTCACCTCTCTCTGGGCCGCACGACTTGTCGTGCCCCCTTGGTGATTGATATAGACCACTGCTGTGGTATTGTCGGATTGGATCCTGACAGGACAATTCCGTAACCTGAACATCCAGGCCCTCAGGGCCAAGCGCGCTGCCCGGATCTCTAGAATGTTGACGGGCAAGGTCATTTTTGATCTGGACTATTTCTCTTGGACAGTTGCTTCTTCCTGGACTGCTCCCCAACTCAAAAGGCTGGCATCTGCTGTTACCATTTTTTACAGGTAGCTGGTAGGAAAAATTTTCCCTTCTGCAGATTCTTGGTTATCAACCACCAACTGAGGCTCCGTTGCACCCTGGAGACAGACACATTGGGAAATCTAGAGCTTGGACCTACTTGTTCCAAGCTGACAAAATACTGTTTTGCAGCAGCCTCAAATGAAACTGAGCATAAGTAACGGTCTCGAATGAAGCCACCATCTTTCTCAACAACCTCATGCAAAGTCGAGTAGAAGGATTCTTCTTTGCTATGACCATCTGAATCAGTTCCTTTATGGCACTGACCTTCGCCTGGGGCAAGAATACCTTTTTCTGGGCTATATCAATAATCAGACCCAAGTATTCCAATCTCCTTGATAGGTTTTTATAGAGGATTTCTCTAGGTTGAGAATCTGACCTCAGTATTCCAGGTAGTTGACTGTAGATCATACTTTGGTCTAAGCGGGCTACCGAGAGCAGATCGTCTAGGTAAGCTACAATCGTTATACCTTGGGGTCTTTATCCGGCTACAGGAGGGGCCAGACCTTTGTAAATACTCAAGAGGGGGGAATTTGGGACTTTGAATGAGGCACAATGTTTGTGCCTCCATCCCGGGTTCAAGTACATGAAAAAGGGGAATGTGGGACTTTAAATGAGGCAATTGACTTGTGGAGGTAGAGTATATAGTAATTTTTTATTTTTGTAACAATAGTAAAAAAGTATTTTCATATGTTTTGGATTACTTAAGCAGGTGAGCTTGATTGCCTACCATTTCACTGTGTGTTTGACACCAGGGAGGTAACACACACAGCCTATTCACTGGATACAGACACACGTAAGTTATGCACATTTTCTCCTTTTTTCAGCCCTTTCCCCTTTTTTTTCTTTTTTTCCTTTTTTTCTTTTGACTCATGCAACATACCCACTCACTTTGGTGTATCTGTGGATTTTTATACATACACAACACTCATTACAATATACACATATCATTTTTTTTTTTCTCTCAAACACTCATCATGTTTTTTCACTTTTCACATTTTCTCACTTTTTTACTTATTTCACTGTTTTTACACATATTTTTCTCATTTTCATACATTTTCTTTCAGAACACCATACTTTTAATCATCCCAACACATGTGGAATGTGTTGCAGCAATCAGGCATGCTATGTGGAGGTTTTCTTGGCTGGGGTGGGGTTCCTTGCCTCAGCTCTGGAACAGACAACCTCCTCGATGCTAGCCAAGAACAGTGCTATAGCCGACCTGTGAGTACAGATCTCTTTCTCCCCATGAGGTCTTTTCTCCCTTTAAAGGGGTAGAACATATTTACTAATATTACATATTTATTTATATTTACAGTTTACTTCTGTTTCCAACTCCTGATGAATGGCATATAGCCATGAAATGCTTCGAGTTTCCATGGGGTGCTCAGACAGGTCCGGCTCATTACTTATTTACTGGCCCATATATACTTTTTATACATCTAAGATTCATTGAGTACTATGTAATTATCAATGTGTATGTGTACCTATCTTATAGCAGCTCTTTTGCATATGATGTACTAATGCCTGCTAAAATGAAACACCTTGTATTATATTTATCAACATTTACTATCTTTTATGTGCTGCCAAGCTAATGTATATGTATCCATTATGTTTATGCAATTGTGCACGTATACATATGAAAATACTTTACTATTGTTACAAATAGAAAATGATTACTATATACTCTACCTCCACAAGTCAATTGCCTCATTTAAAGTCCCACATTCCCCTTTTTCATGTACTTGAACCCGGGATGGAGGCACAAACATTGTGACTCATATAAAGTCCCAAATTCCCCCCTCTTGAGTATTTACAAAGGTCTGGTCCCTCCTGTAGCCGGATAAAGACCCCAAGGTATAACGATTGTAGCTTACCTAGACGATCTGCTCTCGGTAGCCCGCTTAGACCGAAGTATGACATAGTACATAGTACATATGAAAATACTTTTTTACTATTGTTACAAATAAAAATTGATTACTATATACTTTACCTCCACAAGTCAATTGCCTCATTTAAAGTCCCACAGTCCCCTTTTTCATGTATTTGTAAATACTCATGGTGCAGTAGCTAGACGGAAAGGCAGAGCTACAAATTGAAAAAGAAGATTTTCTACCTTGAAATGTAGATATTTCTGGTGAGCGGGAAATATAGGTACATGGAGGTATGCATCCCTGATGTCTATTGACACCAGAAGTTCTCCACCTTGTAGGACGGAGACCACTGATCTGATTGACGCCATGCGGAAAGAGTGGATATTCAGAACCGGTTTAGATATTTGAGACCTAGAATGGGTCTGACATACTCATTTGATTTTGGTAAATTGAAAAGGTTTAAATAAAACCCCAATCCCTGCTCTTGCATGGGAACCACTAAGATCAATCTTTTGAGACAAAAGATGGTCCAATGCTTGAAAGAGAGACTTCTTATCCTCTGGAGTCTGAGAAAACGAGGAGACGGGGACCTTCGGAACTCAGGTTTGTACCCTAGAGTTATTGAGGAAGTCACCCATCTGCAGCCTACGGCACCTGGCATTCCTAGGCGGTCCCCCATCCAGGTACTGACCAGGCCCGACCCTGCTTAGCCTCTGAGATAAGATGAGATATGGCGCTTTTAGGGTAATGTGGCCGTAGGCTCCGACACATTTCCTGCCAGACCCTTGAGAACTGCAGAAGTCTTGCCCCCCACTCGATCGAGGGGGGAGGATACTTATTCCACTAAAAAATGTTTTGGATGTATTTATCCAAATTAACCCTAAACAGCCGTTCACCGTGAAAAGGAAAACTAGCCAGGAGCTTTGCATGACGCTTCGGCTGACCAATCTTTCAACCATAAGATTCTATGCTTATGCACCAGCCAAGCGTAAGGCGCAGGGCTTGAAGAATAGAACCTCTCATGGCGTCTATTGCCAAACATAATGCCGCTGGTAACTCGGCTAAATCCTGGGCCTGCTGATCAGGAATAACCTTGAGCACCTGTTTCAACTGGTCTCTCAAGGATTGACATACACCAATTGCTGCTGCTGTTTTTTTTTTTTTTTTAACAGGAATTTCCAACTTTTTATCTGTTGGATCCCTAAGCATTTGAGCATTGTCTATCGGATAAGTCAAACTTTCATTCACAGAGGATATAGCAGCGACAATTACTGGTATCTCCCACATCTTAGTGAATTTTTCCTCCATAGGAAAAAGTGTTAAAACTTTATAGGAGGAAAAAAATGTTTATCTGAGTGATTCCACTCAGAATATTATATTATTTATATATATATATATATATATATATATATATATATATATATATATATATATATATATATATGCCTTTCCAGCAATGAATGGACAGGAAAGGCATGCACAGCTTGAGGAGGCTTTAGTGAACCCAAACAAGAGTAGGCATATCAACCGACTCAATGAAGAGTAGCAAAAAAAGTGGAGCGGACAAATTCAGTAAGAATTGCACCATCAATCTTTCAGATTGTGAAGCTGATCCCCCCGCATTTGACCCCTCAGAGGAGGAGTCATTAGCCTGCTCATGGTCCCCTGAGGGAAAGCGCATTTTATCCCATTCTGGGATGCGATTAAAGCTGCTAGCCAATTCCAGCATGGCTTGAGGAAAGCCCTTTTCAGTAATATAGACAGGGGCTGCAGTGTTGAAAACAATTGCAATATTTGATAGCCCTGATCGCTTATTCTGACCGGCCACCCCAGAACTCTCAGGGGAAGATGCCAATGTAGAGTGTTTAGAGCTTGAAGGTGTCCCTTTTAAGCCCTTTTTTGGGGTGTTTCTACCCCCCTTCTGACCATAGCCCGATGCACAAATGCAGAGGGACTACCAGAAGAAATCGCATCCACTGCTTGAGCAAATAGTCCAGCAACTGCCGCTGCTATTTAACGCTCAGCCTGATGCTTTTAGTAAATGCGCCAAAGGAATACCTGTGTCACCACTTACATGCCTCTTTTTAGCTTTTGCGTCTCTCTGACAGCTGCAGTCAGCAAAAAATAGAGTCTTTTAAAAGTACCCCAACGCTGGACGTTGCTGCACGCCAACGCCGCGCTAAACCACACCCACTCCATGTTCCCACCATGCCCTCCCCCTCCTCTTCTTCAAAAAAAGAGTGTTTTCCCACGCGAGCGCGGGGCTCTGATATGATGGGATCGGCGTGTGTGTGGGGGGAGGGCGGCGAGGAGGAGGAGGGCTGTGACAAACCGCCGTACAGAGGCAGTGGAGAACAGAGCGGCATCCGACGATCGTTCTGCTTCTCCCTCTACTCAGAAAGAGGGAGAGCTTTTGTCCGGGTGGGGGGGGGTGTTTTTTAGAGGAAAATCCCCCCCCCCAACATCTTACCGGAGTCCTGTGACTGCCAGCCGGAGAGAGGTCTGTCAGCGTCTGCTGACACAGCATGATCTGAGAAAGCATGGCAAGGTATGTGCTCTATACAGCCCCCAGTGGTGACTTTTAGGCATGACAACATTTACTTCCTAAAGGAGACAATTCATAACAAATACCAGCGCACACGCTGACTCGGCTTGGTGCCAGTTCCCCTTTAAAAGGCCAGCAGCTGCTCTGGTACAGTGCTGTCTGATCTGCAGCTTAACCTGAGTCTGATCCTGAACCTGCTGTGTTACCCGACCTTGCTTCGTTGACTACTGCTGCCTTCTCCTCTCCTGACCCGGCCTGCTTGACCTTGCTACTTCTGAAACTACTGATATCCTGTTGCCGAACCTCTGCCTGCCTGCTGACTACCCTTAGCCTGCTGATTATACTACCTGTTGCCCATTCTGACCCGGCTTGTCTCACTCTGCTTAGTCCGTTCCTGATTCAGCTCCGCCTAGATCCAGGGGTCGCTGACTTGCACCTATACCACCGCTTCCTACTGCTTCTGCTACCAGTTCGTCCGGTGGATCACCTCTACTACCTGCATCAGCTACCATGGACCATACAGGCGCTCCTACCTCATTGCGCTCCTGTACCACTGTTGCAACCCCAGTGGTCCCCGAGCCAGGGCTGTAAGAGAGGTCTCCTTCTACAGTTGGGCTCTGATACTAGGTACGTGACAGTATCAGACAACCATGACTGAGCCTACAGAAGGAGTCTCTCAGATGGAGGAGTTGGGCCGCCACCTCGCAGCCCTCACACAAGCTGTACAGTCCCTACATGAAGGGTACCTTAAGTTGGAAGGACAAATCCAGACACTCCCTGTCAGCTCAGTTCCAGTATCCTTCACTGCACCTCCACCTGAGCCCAGAGTTCCTGTTCCTGAGAAATTCTCTAGGGAGCGCATCAAGTTTCGGGCCTTCCGCAACACATGTCAGCTGTATTTTGCTTTGTAACCCCGGACTTTCATGCTGGAATCCACCAAAGTGGGGTTTATAATCTCGCTACTACAAGGGGATCCTCAAGCCTGGGCCCACCGGTTACTGGAAGGAGACGACATACAGACACATACCATGTCGTCTTTTCTCAATGCTATGTCACAACTATATGACGATCCATTACGTACTTCAATGGCAGAAGCTGCTCTCCATGCGCTCCAGCAAGGCCGCAGAGCAGTTGAGGACTATGTGTCAGACTTCAGATGCTGGAGCGCAAACACCCAGTGGAATAATGCAGCTCTGCGGCACCAGTTCCGCATGGGTCTATCTGAGGACTTGAAAGATGAACTTGCCCGAGTAGAAATACCTGATACCTTGGAAGGACTTATCAGTCTGGTAATTCAGATTGACCGGCGGCTCCGTGAGCGCCAATCAGAGAAATGCACCCAGCAGACCCACTCTGTATGGATGACACCAAAGGCTCCTCTTCAGCCCCTTGCCGGCTCAAGTTCCATCAACCCCGCATCTGCTGCTCCAAGGCCCATGGTCCAAGGTCTTTTTAGCTGACGGCTCAAGTATCAGTTCTGGACCAGTAACTCAGGAGACACCTCTTTTACCCGTTAGTTCCTCCCATCAACATAAGGAACTTTTGAGCCTTGACGCTATCACTTCCCCCTTGTTTCCTGTCATCCTGGGTTTACCTTGGCTCCAGGCCCATAACCCTCAGATTAACTGGTTGTCCGGGGAGATCAAGTTTTCATCACCGTATTGTCTGAAGCATTGTCTACCAGGATCTATGAGTACGTCAGCAAACCTATTCTGTATGGACTTTGATCAAGATGTTCTTCAATCTGTACCCAAACCCTACCACCAGTACCTTGACGTCTTCAGCAAACAAGAAGCTGATACCTTGCCGTGCCACCGCCCATATGACTGTCCTGTTGATCTCTTGCCCGGAGCTGCGATTCCATTTGGATGTGTGTTTCCATTGTCAGAGCGAGAACAAGAGGCATTGAAAGAGTATGTTGATGAGAACCTCAAGAAGGGGTTTATCCGCCTATCCACTTCCCCAGCAGGAGCAGGGATATTCTTCGTAACCAAGAAAGACCACTCTCTTTGCCCTTGTGTGGATTTTTGAGAGCTAAATAAAGTTACGGTTAAGAACCGCTGCCCCTAACGACTGAGTTGTTCCAGAAACTGAGATCTGCAACCATTTTTACTAAACTGGACTTGAGAGGTGCCTATAACCTGATACGTATCCGAAAAGGGGATGAGTGAAAGACAGCTTTCCACACCAGATTCGGGCACTTCGAGTATCTGGTCATGCCCTTTGGGCTCTGCAATGCCCCGGCCACCTTCCAACACTTTATTAAAGATGTGTTCCGAGACCTGTTGGATATCTTCGTTATGGTCTACTTGGACGATATCTTAATCTTCTCTGACACCCTTGATGAACACCGAGAGCACGTCAGTATTGTGTTAGGCCGACTCCGTCAACACAAGCTGTATGCAAAACCAGAGAAGTGTGAATTTGGGCGGCAGAGCATTCAATTTTTGGGACTAGTAATTTCTACAGCAGGAGTTGAAATGGATCCCCAAAAAGTGTCCGCCATACTGGAATGGCCTGTACCCACGGACAAGAAGGGGATGCAATGCTTCTTAGGTTTTGCGAACTTTTATAGGAAGTTCATTAAAGGGTTCTCTGCCATCATCACCCCAATAACACAACTAACCAAACAAAACCTACGATTCTGCTGGAACTCCGAGGCACAGAGCGCTTTCAAAATGCTAAAGAAACTCTTCACTTCGGCTCCTATCCTCAGCCACCCTGACCCGTCCTTACCCTACATCCTCGAAGTGGATGCTTCCGAAAAAGCAGTGGGGGCAGTTGTTTCCCAATGTCAAGGGGTTAAAGCCTTGATGCACCCTGTGGCCTTCTTCTCACGGAAACTTTCTCCAGCAGAAAGAAATTACGACGAAGGAGATCGTGAGCTTTTTAGTCATCAAAGCAGCACTGGAGGAGTGGAGATACTTGTTGGAGGGCGCTAACCATCCCATACTGATATATACTGACCATAAAAATTTACAGTATTTAAGATCTGCCAAAAGACTGAAGCCACGACAAGCTCGATGGGCTCTGTTTTTTACTCGTTTTTCCTTTCACATAACCTACGGACCTGGATCAAAAAATACAAAACAGGACGCACTATCTCGTATGTATGATGACCCAAAGGACTTGTCAACACCAGATACCATCCTGCCTACAGGGAACTTCCTACTTCTGCAGACGGATCTTTTGTCACAAATCAAACAAGCTTCCATGAACATCCTCAGCCCCACTGGAGTGACTCTAACCCCTAAAGACAGTCTGCTTTGGAAAGGAGGCAAGATTTTTGTTCCTGAGAGTGTGCGAGTGGGGGTCTTAAAGATGTTCCATGATCATCCGCTGGCAGGCCATTTTGGCATACATAAGACTCTTGAACTCGTACGAAGTACCTTTTGGTGGCCTGACCTAGAAGGATTCTGTAAGAAATATGTGAATTCATGCTCTGTTTGTATTTAGAACAAGACAGCCACAGTAAGTCCTGTGGCCTGCTGAAACCTCTACCCATTCCTGATAAACCATGGCAGATGATCTCTATGGACTTTATACTGCATGGCAATCTTTGTTGTAGTGGATCGATTAACCAAGATGGCCCATTTTTTGCCCTTAAAGAGTACCCCATCTGTTATGGAAACAGCCCGAGTGTTCATTAAGGAGATTGTTAGATTACATGGGATCCCTGCAAACATCACGTCTGATCGTGGTGTACAATTCACCTCACGCTTCTGGAGAGCCTTATGTAAAGTGTTAAAAATTGAGTTGGCATTGTCCTCAACATACCATCCCCAAACTAATGGGCAAACTGAGAGGACTAATCAAACGCTCGAACAGTACATCCAGTGTTTCACATCCTTTGCTCTGGATGATTGGGTATCCTTACTGCCACTAGCAGAATTTGCCTACAACAATGCCAATCACTCAGCTACAGGTCAATCCCCTTTCTTTTCTAATTATGGCTTCCATTTATCATTTTTACCTGATTTCATTTCAGAGTCTACAGTTCCAGCAGTACAGAATACCACGGACTTCATCAACCGCAATAATAAGATCTTGCAGGAAGCAATGGCCAAAGCACAAGCTGACAACAAGAAGGCTTTTGATAGGAAAAGGAGAGGAGAACTTAACCTACAGCCGGGTGATCAGGTATGGCTTTCCACAACCAATCTTAAGTTGAAATGTCCATCAAAAAAGTTGGCACCCAAATTTACTGGTCCCTTCCAGGTGAAGAGGAAGTTGAATGAAGTATCATATGAACTGTCTTTACCTGACTCATTTAAGATACACCCTATATTTCAGGTTTCGCTGCTGAAGCCTGCAGTACCTGATCCTTTCCCCGACAGAGGACCTAAACCACCGGAACCTGTTTTGATTGATGGAAATGAGGAATATAAAGTTGAGGCTATCTTGGATTGCAGGAGAAGGCGGAATCAGGTAAAATTTCTTGTTAAATGGAAGGGATACGGCCTGGAGGACAATTCCTGGGAGCCCACATGCAATATTCATGCAAGATGGTTAGTTCGTGCCTTTTTTCTGGCTCACCCTGATAAGAAGAACCTGTTGAGGTTGCGCATGGGGGGGGCAATGTCAGGGATACCCTGTGGCAGGACAGACACTCAGGCGTGCGCGCATGTTCCTTTGGGAGCGCGCTGTACCAGGCAGCAGTGCGTAAATGTGCGCAGAGTCACGAGGCAGGCGCGTGTGTGCGAGAGCACGCGGCAGGCGCGCGTGCTGACTCGGCTTGGCGTTAGTTTCCCTTTAAAAGGCCAGCAGCTGCTCTGATACAGTGCTGTCTGATCTGCAGCTTAACCTGAGTCTGATCCTGAACCTGCTGTGTTACCTGACCTTGCTTCATTGACTACTGCTGCCTTCTCCTCTCCTGACCCGGCCTGCTTGACCTTGCTACTTCTGAAACTACTGATCTCCTGTTGCCGAACCTCTGCCTGCCTGCTGACTACCCTTTGCCTACTGATTGTACTACCTGTTGCCCATTCCGACCCGGCTTGTCTCACTCTGGTTAGTCCGTTCCTGATTCAGCTCCGCCTAGATCCAGGGGTCGCTGACCCGCACCTATACCACCGCTTCCTACTGCTTCTGCTACAAGTTCGTCCGGTGGATCACCTCTACTACCTGCATCAGCTACCATGGATCATACAGGCGCTCCTACCACACTGCGCTCCTGTACCACTGTTGCAACCCCAGTGGTCCCCGAGCCAGGGCTGTAAGAGAGGTCTCCTTCTACAGTTGGGCTCTGATACCAGGTACGTGACAAAAATTCTTTAGAAGTCTCAACTTACCTTTCCCGTCACAGCGAATTTTGTGGTAAAACCAAAAGACCCAATCTTCACCTCTCACGGTGGGCTCCGTTTTTAAAAAACCTTCAGGAACTGGGGCCCCCTTTTTTATCGGGGGGATCCGCACTCCTGGACCCGTAATAGCACCCCGCCAGAAAAAACTTATGGCTGAAAAAAACCAAAAGCACTGGATCCCGGGGTCCAGCTCTCTAAAAAGAGAAGCATTACGGGCTAAACCTTGTTTCTTCCGCCACAAGGCCCAGGAACCATTCAATTCGGCCTAAAAAGACACTTTGAATGGATCTGACTGCATAGCTATCCCCAGCAAGGATTGCTACAGTGGAGCTCAGCATAGCACATCTTTACTCGTGACCAACACCTTAGACCAGTGGTTCTCAACTCCAGTCCTCAGGACCCACCAACAGGCCAGGATTGCAAGATAGCTGAAATACATCACAGGTGATATCACTTGCTGCTCAGTGATTTCAGTATTCTAGTCTGCAACTCCCCAAGGTAATACTTAAAATCTGGCCTGTTGGTGGGTCCCGAGGACTGGAGTTGAGAACCACTGCCTTAGACACTGGTGAAAAAACTGAGGTACTCCCAGTAGTGGGAGGGGTTATATAGGGAGTGGACTTCCTGTTTGAGGACGTGCCAGTGTCCATCACCTGAAGGTGGCCTAAAACCCACATAGTAATTACTATGGCTCTGTGTCCCATGATGTACGATTAAGAAAGCATTTTTTTAGTTAGTTTTTTTTTTTGTCTACAGATTGCATGAATATAAATCCATTTTTGCAAGAGAATATGGGCAATAGAAAGCCTTGTTTTTTGTAAGTAATACTTTATTATTATCTTAACCCCTTCATGACCAGGGTCAAAACCAACCTTGACACTCAAGCCCAATAATGTAAAAATGACAGCGGTCCATAGGTATACAGGTGTGGGAGCTGAAGTAGTTAGATATTCCACTTACTTGCTCTTTCTATTGTTCCATTATCTGAATAAACTTCTGTCCAGATATCTAGTCCTGTTTCAAGTATTTTTTCTGTCTCAATCTTGAAATTTTTGTCCACAAAGCAATTTCCCACTTTCTTTCCCTATTTAGCATTTGCTATCTGGCTATTTAGATATTTATTTTCTTTCATCTATTATGCTTTCTCAAATCAAAATGCCAGATTCTCCAGTTTACGTTCAATTCTCTCCTATTGTGAAACTGCTCACTCTGATTTCACTGCACACTGTGAGCAGTCTACCTGGGAAAGCCCACTCCTCCACACCGACATTCACCCCCAACCAGCTCATCTGCCTGTAGTGTAAAAAGAAGCAAATAAAAACACATTAATGACACCACTTGGTCTATGTAAAATAAATGAAAATGTTTCATTCAAAAATAGATTAGCATGTCAATTAGGAGGCGGAGAAGGCAAAATGTAAATGTATAAAACCCCGGCTTTATTTGACCTTAAATTATTTTAAACCAATAAAGATGTCATCATAAAAAAAATCAACAAACCTACATTTTCTTGAATACCAAAAGTAGGTCATATTTTATGCATTTTTTTTTTTACACATGAAAACTAAATGATGGCTTGTTATTCTTCAAGTTGCCACATGATATGTAATATGCATAAATAACCACTAGAGGTCAGACTAAAGCAAATGTTCATAACAATAGCAGACATGAACAAATTGCTAGATGGCACTATAATACAATAGTATCATAGAGTTAAAAATGTCTTTTTGCCACGAAGTTCAGTCATAATTGAAAATCAAAACACTTTTTTACAGTAGAATATAATATATGTATACATACAGTGATTTGAAAAAGTATTCACACCCCTTGCAAAAGTGGCACATACAGTATCTCACAAAAGTGAGTACACCTCTCACATTTTTGTAAATATTTTATTATATCTTTTCATGTGACAACACTGAAGAAATGACACTTTGCTACAATGTAGTAGTGAGTGTACAGCTTGTATAACAGTGTAAATTTGCTGTCCCCTCAAAATAACTCAACACACAGCCATTAATGTCTAAACCGCTGGCAACAAAAGTGAGTACACCCCTAAATGAAAATGTCCAAATTGAGCCCAATTAGCCATTTTCCCTCCCCGCGTCATGTGACTTGTTAGTGTTACAAGGTCTCAGGTGTGAATGGGGAGCAGGTCTGTTAAATTTGGTGTTATCGCTCTCACCCTCTCATACTGGTCAATGGAAGTTCAACATGGCACCTTATGGCAAAGAACTCTCCAAGGATCTGAAAAAAAGAATTGTTGCTCTACATAAAGATGGCCTAGGCTATAAGAAGATTGCCAAGACCCTCAAACTGAGCTGCAACACGATGGCCAAGACCCTACAGTTGTTTAACAGGACAGGTTCCACTCAGAACAGGCATTGCTATGGTCGACCAAAGAAGTTGAGTGCATGTGCTCAGCTTCATATCCAGAGGTTGTCTTTGCAAAATAGACATATGAGTGCTGCCAGCATTGCTGCAGAGGTTGAAGAGGTCAGCCTGTCAGTGCTCAGACCATACGCTGCACAAATTGCATCAAATTTTCTGCATGGCTGTCATTCCAGAAGGAAGCCTCTTCTAAAAACAGTTTGCTGATGACAAGCAGACTAAGGGCATGGATTACTGGAACCATGTCCTGTGGTCTGATAAGACCACGATAAACTTATTTGGTTCATATGGTGTCAAGCGTGTGTGGCGGCAACCAGGAGAGGAGTACAATGACAAGTGTCTTACCTACAGTCAAGCATAGTGGTGGGAATGTCATGGTCTGGGGTTGCATAGGTGGTGCAGACACTGGGGAGCTACAGTTCATTGAGGGAACTATGAATGCCAACACGTACTGTGACATACTGAAGCAGAGCATGATCCCCTGAACCGCAGGCCAGTATTCCAACATAATGACCCCAAACACACCTCCAGGACGACCACTGCCTTGCTTAGGAAGCTGAGGGTAAAGGTTATGGACTGGCCAAGCATGTCTCCAGACCTAAACTTTATTGAGCATCTGTGGGGTATCCTCAACGGAAGGTGGAGGAGCGCAAGGTCTCTAACATCCACCAGCTCCGTGATGTCGTCATGGAGGAGTGGAAGAGGACTCCAGTGGCAACCTGTGAAGCTCTGGTGAACTCCGTGCCCAAGAGAGTTAAGGCAGTGCTGGAAAATAATTGTGGCCACACAAAATATTGACACTTTGGGCCCAATTTGGACATTTTCACTTAGGGGTGTACTCACTTTTGTTACCAGTGGTTTAGACATTAATGGCTGCGTGTTGAGTTATTTTGAGGGGACAGCAAATTTACACTGTTATACAAGCTCTACACTCACTACTTTACATTGCAGCAAAGTGTCATTTCTTCAGTGTTGTCACATGGAAAGATACAATAAAATATTTACAAAAATGTGAGGGGTGTACTCACTTTTGTGAGATATTGTAATTGTGAAGTGGAAGGAAAATGCTAAATGGTTTTCAATTTTTTTTACAAATAAATATGTGAAAAAAGTGGCGTGCATTTGTATTCAGCCCCCCTGAGTCAATACTTTGTAGAACCACCTTTCACTTCAATTACAGCTGTAAGTCTTTTTGGGTATGTCTCTACCAGCTTTGCACATCTAGAGAGTGAAATGTTTGCCCATTCTTCTTTGCAAAATAGCCCAAGCTCTGTCAGATTGGATGAAGAACGTCTGTGAACAGCAATTTTCAAGTCTTGCCACAGATTCTCAATTGGATTTAAGTCTGGACTATGACTGGGCCATTCTAACACATGAATATGCTTTGATCTAAACCATTCCACTGTAGCTCTGGCTGTATGTTTAGGGTCGTTGTCCTGCTGGAAAGTGAACCTCCGCCCCAGTTTCAAGTCTTTTGCAGACTAACAGGTTTTCTTCTAAAATTGCCCTGTATTTTGCTCCATCCATCTTCCCATCAACTCTGACCAGCTTCCCTGTCCCTGCTGAAGAAAAGCATCCCCACAACATGATGCTGCCACCACCATGTTTCACGGTGGGGATGGTGTGTTCAGGGTGATGTGCAGTCTTAGTTTTCCGCCACACATAGCGTTTTGCTTTTAGTTCAAAATTTTTAATTTTGGTCTCATCTGACAAGACCACCTTCTTCCACATGTTTGCTGTGTCCCCCACATGGCTTCTCGCAAACTGCAAAGGGGACTTCTTATGGCTTTCTTCTTGCCATTCTTTCATAAAGGCCAGATTTGTGGAGTGCACAATTCCAGAGTTACCATGGGCCTCTTGGCTGCTTCTCTGGTTAATGCTCTCCTTGCCCGGCCTGTCAGTTTAGGTGGACGGCCATGTATTGGTAGGTTTGCAGTTGTGCCAAACTCTTTCCATTTTCGGATGATGGATTGAACAGTGCTCCGTGAGATGTTCAAAGCTTGGGATATTACATGTTTATAACCTAACCCTGTATTAAACTTCTCCACAACTTTATCTCTGACATGTCTGGTGTGTTCCTTGGCCATCATGATGCTGTTTGTTCTCCAACAAACCTCTGAGGGCTTCACAGAACAGCTGTATTTATACTGAGATTAGATTACACACAGATGGACTCTATTTACTAATCAGGTCGCTTATGAAAGCAATTGGTTCCACTGGATTTTAGTTGGTCTATCACATAAAATCCCTATAAATACATTTACACTTTTGGTTGAGAAAATTGAAAAGAGAGTACGGCTACAATCAAATCACGCACACTTTTGGTTGTAACATAACAAAATGTGGAAAATGTCAAGGGGTATGAATACTTTTTCAAGGCCCTGTACATTGGTGGTCAGTGGGAGAAGGACTCCCATATATTGCTACTTGGAGGGAGAAAGGCCCCCTAACATTGGTGGTTGGGGTGGGGAGCTTCCTTACTGTCAGGGCATGGATTTGAACCCTGTCAGGCAATGTCTCTTCTTTTTGAATCCCCTGGAATGCTGGACAGTTCTCTGAACAATTCCATGGATGATCCTGCCTTGAACCTTGTACTCTTTGCTCCTTCCATGAACTTCCCGATTTAAGCCATGTCTCTGCACTTCCTTTTTGCCAGATTATTATGCTCTCTCCAGCTAGTATCTCGCTCTTGTCTTTCCTGCTGCCGTTCATTTTTGCTACCACTCATTATCGACCCTTGGTTTGTTCCTCGACTTTGCTTTAGCCTGATCCCAACCTACGATTACTCATTTCTTAATTTGGGCTTGTTTATTGACTACCCTTCTGTTTGCTCCTTATCTGGTACTGGACCCCAGCTTGATCACCTCCTGGTGGGGCGATCCTGAAGAATGGGACCTGGTACTAACATGCAGCAAAACCCATCTCCACCAATAGGAGCTCTGGTGAACACTGGTTAGTACTAATGCCGCGTACACACGGTCGGACTTTTCGTCTACAAAACTCCGACGGACGCCGACGGACTAAAGCTGGCTGACAATCCGATCGTGTGTGGGCTTCTCTGGACTTTCAGCGGACTTTTCCAGCCTCAAATTTGACGGACTTTAGATTTGAAACATGCTTCAAATCTTTACGTTGTAACTACGCCGGACCCAGAAATCCGCTCGTCTGTGTACTAGTCCGACAGGCAAAAACCCACACTAGGGCAGCTATTGGCTACTGGCTATCAACTTCCTTATTTTAGTCCGGTGTACGTCATCACGTACGAATCCATCTGAATTTTGTGTGATCGTATGTAGGCAAGTCCATTCGTAAGAAAGCTGCCGCAAGTCCGCCAAAAGTCCGTCGAAAGTCTATCGGACAGGCTGTCGGACTTTTTTTTGTAGCCGAAAAGTCAGACCGTGTGTACGCGGCATTAGACTCTGCACTTCAGGTGAGCCTATGTCATCCGCCAGGGTGACTGCTTGTGTACCTATCCTGCTGGTTGGGGGTAGTCCTGCTACTGCTATTACAACTGGTCTTTGAGCCTGACCCCTGATCATGATACTTACATTGATGGTCAGTGGTGAAAAGAACCTTCTTTACATTATTGGTTGGAGGGAGAAGGGCTCCTTTACACTTGTGATCAAAGAAAATCCGGCAGAGTACGGGCTGCCAAATCGTGCATCCTATAGTTATCTACAGATTAGACATGCCCTGGGAAAGCAGTTTGGAAGGCTACCCCCCACATGGTGCAAGATCCCACTACTACAAACAATAATCAAATCAGAGACCTTCAAGGGGTTAACCACAGAGATATATACTCAGCTAATAAAGAAAACAAACACGCAGGTGTGCTCTTCGGGGGGTAGAGACAGGTGGGCGGCTGATGTGGGGGAGATAACGGACATACAATGGAAAAGGATTCTGGAATTGGGACCAGAGGTGTCGGTCTCTCCCTCACAAAAGGCCTCCCATCTGATGCTGCTGCACAGATCCTACTACACACCAAAAAAGCTCTTTATGTTCGTTCGCCGAACTAATGACGAATGCCCCAGATGTAGAAGAACAGGCGACTTGATCCACATGTTTTGGAGGTGCTCAAAACTAGTTAGGTACTGGCCCGAGATCCTAAAGAAAATAAACACCACGTTTAAAGTTAATCTAGAGCTAGACCCTAAGATCTGTGTGCTGGGATGTGTTACCAGCGGACTGAGAGACAGTAGCACAGGGGTAGCGGTAGCAAGGTGCCTATTCCAAGCTAGAAAATTAATTGCACAGTCTTGGCAATCTAGGACCCCCCCCCTACCCCGGAAGAGTGGATAGGAGCTGTCAACTCCACAGTGTGGAGCGAAAGAACATTCTACATTAGGTCTGGCAACTATAATAAGTTTGCAAGAATGTGGAACCTGTGGGTTCAAACAATGCCTTGCCCGTCAACAGTGCTACCCTAGTGCTGAGAATACCCGTCTCCCTACCAATGGGGAGAGGCCGAGCTAGGAGTAGCTTAGAGTCTAGAGCCGAGAGAGAACAATGCACGACCCTACGCTGTCCACCGGACGTGTTTTGGTATTACAGGGGTTTAAAGGGGGGGGGGACTACGGGAGGATGGGGGGCCACAGGAGGGTGGGGGGGCCACAGGAGGGTGGGGGGGCGGGACCTTCAGAAAGAAAAGTATCAATTACATTATACGCATAGTAGCAATACGAGGGTACGCGGTTAAGTGGTTCTTAAGGTACAGGACGTACGCTATGCACTTTGCAGTGTGGCACTGTTACAATCACATATATCCTGTAATGTATACTGTAACAATACTCAAAGTTATAATAGATACAAAAAAAAAAAAAAAAGGGGGGGTAAACATGGAAAGGCCACAATGATGTGACTGGAGTAGAGATATATATGAACACTATTCTGAAAATAGTCTCTGGACAAAAGTTTACTGATGTGGCAAAAAAAAAAAAAAAAAAAATCCGGCAGCAGCTGCAGCAATGAGAACATGTTACATGTTCCACCCCAAAAATGGGTGGAACGTGTAACATGTTCCCAAAGGTGGACATTTTGCAAGCTGCAGACAACTTAAAGTGTTACTAAACCGAGGACCCTGCATTTACTATAGCTGGTCTCCCACAGTACACAGAACATAGAAATGCAATTATTTTAGTAAATATAAACTGTTAAATACCTTTTCTCATCAGCAGTATATTGCAGTCTTGTGACTTCTATCAGTGTCTGGCCGAGCACTTGTTAAAGCTTGTAGGAGAAATTTTCATTCTTCTCTGACCGTCCTATGAGTCTGCATGACCTCTGACTTTGTCTGGACACTGCAGGTTGGCCGTGTGGTGATCACATGTACCCTCTCAAAAAAAAAAACCCTCTAGCAATACACACCAAACTACATGTGCAGAGTGCCTCCTAGGGCTTTGTTCTATTAGGAGATGATGTGGGGATAGTGGAAGAAGGGGAAGATCAGAAAAGACAGGATCAAACAGCCCTTTTGCACAATGCAGAGGATTAACCCCTTAGGTTCCACACTGAGAGTAACAAGCATATACACACTGATTTTACTGTTTTGGGTTTAGTAACACTTTAAGCATGTGAGTTGTCCATTTCGGTACTTTTCTTTGAAACCCTCAAGTATGTTTGTTTTGTAGAAGAGAATATTGTGACGTAAACATGCACCATGAAACAATTAGTTCTCACCAAACACAGATGAAGAATACACAAGAGAACCAGAGATTAAGAAACCATATAGGAAGTAAATTTGTGTTTGCCTTTTCTTACCAAAAAAAGACATTAAAAACAATACAATTAATACTGCATTCATTTGTATATTAAGCTAAAAACATTTTTTGTTTGTTTTGACTAAAAAAAGGAAGGGTTATGAACCCTATCTGGTTTTAAATGTTTCCGGTGACCATTGTCTCTAGTACAGAAATTGATAGGAAATTCAAAATTCATTAGTTGTCATGGGAACAAAAGGTGAGAGGGAAACTAGTTCTCTTTATCACTGCATAAAGGGTATATTTTCTTGTTTTGGAGAGATTTCCTCTTAACTAGTGCCGTGTTTCTGGTATAGGAACTGAAGGAAAATCTCCCCGATTAGATGCAGACATTACAAAAAAAAAAACAAAAAAAAAAAACCCTGATAGGGGTTTCAACTGACAGGGAAGAATAATCTTTCTATTTAACATTACTGATGTCATTTGGTGATTTTCTTTATGAGTCCAAATTCTTTTTTATTAGGGAATCATTTATTCTATAATAATGACATGTATTTCTAAAATACTACTGCGTCTAAATGAACCTGTAAACATGTATGCTTACGTAATGAGAAATTTCCATCATGTAACATGAGTTAAAGTAACACTAATGCCCTGTTTTTCAGCTGCAGGGACAGGACGACTGGTTGCAATCGAGGGAAAGATGAATGTAGCCAAGTACAGAGATATCCTGGATGAAAACCTTCTACAGAGTGCTCAGGACCTCAGACTGGGTCAAAGGTTTACCTTCCAACAAGACAATGACCCTAAGCACACAGCTAAAATAATGAAGGAGTGGCTTCACAACAACTCCGTAACTGTTCTTGAATGGCCCAGCCAGAGCCTTGACTTAAACCCAATTGAGCATCTCTGGAGAGACCTAATAATGACTGTCCACCAACGTTTACCATCCAACCTGACAGAACTGGGGAGGATCTGCAAGGAGGAATGGCAGAGGATCCCCAAATCCAAGTGTGGAAAACTTGTTGCATCTTTCCCAAAAAGACTAATGGCTGTATTAGATCAAAAGGGTGCTTCTACTAAATACTGAGCAAAGGGTCTGAATACTTAGGACCATGTGATATTTCAGTTTTTCTTTTTTAATAAATCTGCAAAAATGTCAACAATTCTGTGTTTTTCTGTCAATATGGGGTGCTGTGTGTACATTAATGAGGAAAAAAAATGAACTTAAATGATTTTAGCAAATGGCTGCAATATAACAAAGAGTGAAAAATTTAAGGGGGTATGAATACTTTCCGTCCCCACTGTATATCTGAAAGGTTTATGGCTCGCTGCTGGAGCATACCAAGAGGCTTGGAGCTGAGAGGAGAGAGGCACACAGAGCAGCTATGCCCACTCTTCCTTTCTGCTGCCCATTTAGAGAAGCCTTTGTATTTTGTGAATGAGTTCACATAATACAAAGTAGAGCTACACAAGTAAACGTCAAGAATAGTTATCGTGATTTTTTTCCCCCGTTGCGATCTTGACAAAGTATTTCCCTATTCTTTCTATGCAGAGAATTCTCTCTACCCGGTCTGCCAAAAATCACAACATTCCTTAGCAGTGGAACTTAAGTATAAACATTTTAATGATTTGTCCTTTAGGCACCTTTCACACTGGGACGTTGACGGTAAAGCGGCGCTATTTTTAGCGGCACTTTACCGTCGTTTTTGCAGGGGTTTTCGGCCGCTAACGGGGCGGTTTTAACCCCCCGCTAGGGGCCGAAAAAGGGCTAAAACGACCCACAAAGCGCCACTGCAGTGGTGTTTTGCCAGCGGTTCGGCAGCGGTGCCCATTCAGTTCAATGGGCAGGAGCGGTGTATACACTGCTCCTTCGCCGCTCCAAAGATGCTGCTTGCAGGAGTTTTTTTACCGTCCTGCAAGCGCACCACTCGTGTGAAAGCCCTCGGGCTTTCACACTGGAGAGACAGGAGAGGTTCTTTACAGGCGCTATTTTTAGCGCTGTAGCGCCTGTAAAGCGCCTCAGTGTGAAAGGGGTCTTAGATCAAAGGAATACACTTTGGTGTGTAAATGAGGGAAGTTTAACCACTTAACCACTTGCCGACCGCTTAACGCAGATATACTGCGACAGAATGGCACGGGCAGGCAAAAATCACGTATCTGGTACGCGATTGCCTTCCCGCGGGCGGGGGGTCCGATCGGACCCCCCCCGCTGCCCGTGGCCCAGCCCACCCCACCCAAGTGCAGTATCGATCGATCACTGTCATTTAAAAAACACTAAACGCATAACTGCAGCGTTCGCAGAGTCAGGCCTGATCCCTGCGATCGCTAACAGTTTTTTTGGTAGCATTTTGGTGAACTGGCAAGCACCAGTCCCAGGCAGCATCAGGTTAGCGCCAGTACCGCTAACACCCACGCACGCACCGTACACCTCCCTTAGTGGTATAGTATCTGAAAGGATCAATATCTGATCCGATCAGATCTATACTAGCGTCCCCAGCAGGGTTTAGGGTTCCCAAAAACGCAGTGTTAGCGGGATCAGCCCAGATACCTGCTAGCACCTGCGTTGTGCCCCTCCGCCCGGCCCACCCAAGTGCAGTATCGATCGATCACTGTCACTTACAAAACACTAAACGCATAACTGCAGCGTTTGCAGAGTCAGGCCTGATCCCTGCGATTGCTAACAGTTTTCTTGGTAGCGTTTCGCTGAACTGGCAAGCACCAGCGGCCTAGTACACACCTGTCGTAGTCAAACCAGCACTGCAGTAACACTTGGTGACGTGGCGAGTCCCATAAGCGCAGTTCGAGCTGGTGAGGTGGCAAGCACAAGTAGTGTCCCGCTGCCACCAAGAAGAAGACAAACAGGCCAGTCGTGCCCATAATGCCCTTCCTGCTGCAGTCGCCAATCCTAATTGGGAACCCACCAATTCTGCAGCACCCGCACTTCCCCCATTCACATCCCCAACCAAATGCAGTCGGCTGCTTGAGAGGCATTTTCTTTATGTCCTCCCGAGTACCCCTACCCAACGAACCCCCCAAAAAAGATTTCGTGTCTGCAGCAAGTGCGGATATAGGCGTGACACCCGCTATTATTGCCCCCCCTGTCCTGACAATCCTGTTCTTTGCATTGGTGAATGTTTTGAACGCTACCATTCACTAGTTGAGTATTTGCGTAGGGTACAGCATTGCACAGACTAGGCACACTTTCACAGGGTCTCCCAAAATGCCATCGCATTTTGAGAGACCCGAACCTGGAACCGGTTACAGTTACAAAAGTTAGTTACAAAAAAAAGTGTAAAAAAAAAAAAAATAAAAAAATAAAAAAAATAGTTGTTTTTTTGTTCTCTCTCTCTATTGTTCTGCTCTTTTTTACTGTATTCTATTCTGCAATGTTTTATTGTTATTATGTTTTACCATGTTTGCTTTTCAGGTATGCAATTTTTTATACTTTACCGTTTACTGTGTTTTATTGTTAACCATTTTTTTGTCTTCAGGTACGCCATTCACGACTTAGTGGTTATACCAGAATGATGCCTGCAGGTTTAGGTATCATCTTGGTATAATTCTTTTCAGCCAGCGGTCGGCTTTCATGTAAAAGCAATTCTAGCGGCTAATTAGCCTCTAGACTGCTTTTACAAGCAGTGGGAACCTGAGAATGCAGCCGGTGATTCAGCCAGCTGACCATAGAGCTGATCAGAGACCAGAGTTGCTCCAAACATCTCTATGGCCTAAGAAACCAGAAGCTACGAGCATTTCATGACTTAGATTTCGCCGGATGTAAACAGCGCCATTGGGAAATTGGGAAAGCATTTTATCACACCGATCTTGGTGTGGTCAGATGCTCTGAGGGCAGAGGAGAGATCTAGGGTTTAATAGACCCCAATTTTTTCAAAAAAAGAGTACCTGTCACTACCTATTGCTACATAGGGGATATTTACATTCCCTGAGATAACAATAAAAATGATTAAAAAAAAATGAAAGGAACAGTTTAAAAATAAGATAAAAAAAAAGAAGAAAAAAAAAAAAAAGCACCCCTGCCCCCCCTGCTCTCGCGCTAAAGCGAACGCAAGCGTCGGTCTGGCGTCAAATGTAAACAGCAATTGCACCATGCATGTGAGGTAATGATGTAATTTTAGCAGTAGACCTCCTCTGTAAATCTAAAGTGGTAACCTATAAAGGCTTTTAAAGGCTTTTAAAAATGTATTTATTTTGTTGCCACTGCACGTTTGTGCGCAATTTTAAAGCATGTCATGTTTGGTATCCATGTACTCGGCCTAAGATCATCTTTTTTATTTCATCAAACATTTGGGCAATATAGTGTGTTTTAGTGCATTAAAATTTTTTAAAAAGTGTGTTATTTCCCAAAAAAATGCGTTTGAAAAATCGCTGCGCAAATACTGTGTGAAAAAAAAAATGAAACACCCACCATTTTAATCTGCAGGGCATTTGCTTTAAAAAAATATATGAGGTTTGGGGGTTCAAAGGAATTTTCTTGCAAAAAAAAAAAAAAAAATTTTTTCATGTAAACAAAAAGTGTCAGAAAGGGCTTTGTCTTCAAGTGGTGATGAGAAGAGTGGGTGATGTGTGACATAAGCTTCTAAATGTTGTGCATAAAATGCCAGGACAGTTCAAAACCCCCCCAAATTACCCCATTTTGGAAAGTAGACACCCCAAGCTATTTGCTGAGAGGCATGTCGAGTCCATGGAATATTTTATATTGCGACACAAGTTGCGGGAAAGAGACAAATTTTTTTTTTTTTGCACAAAGTTGTCACTAAATGATATATTGCTCAAACATGCCATGGGAATATTTGAACTTACACCCCAAAATACATTCTGTTGCTTCTCCTGAGTACGGGGATACCACATGTGTGAGACTTTTTTTGAGCCTAGCCGCGTACGGGACCCCGAAAACCAAGCACCGCCTTCAGGCTAAGGGCGTAAATTTTTGATTTCACCCTTCACAGTTTCGGAGGCCATGGAATGCCCAGGTGGCACAAACCCCCCCCCCCCCCCCAAATGACCCTATTTTGGAAAGTAGATACCCCAAGCTATTTGCTGAGATGTGTGGTGAGTATTTTGCAGACCTCTCTTTTTGTCACAAAGTTTTGAAAATTGAAAAAAGAAAAAAAAAATTTTTTCTTGTCTTTCTTCATTTTCAAAAACAAATGAGAGCTGCAAAATACTCACCATGCCTCTCAGCAAATAGCTTGGGGTGTCTACTTTCCAAAATGGGGTCATTCGGAGGGGGGGGGGGGGGGAGTTTGCCACCTGGGCATTCCATGGCCTCCGTAACTGTGATAGGCAGCGAAGAGTGAAATCAAAAATTTATACCCTTAGAAATCCTGAAGGCGGTGATTGGTTTTCGGGGTCCCGTACGCGGCTAGGCTTCCCAAAAATTCCCACACATGTGGTATCCCCATACTCAGGAGAAGCAGCTAAATGTATTTTGGGGTGCAATTCCACATATGCCAATGGCCTGTGTGAGCAATATATCATTTAGTGACAACTTTGTGCAAAAAAAAAATAAAAAATTTGGCACTTTCCCGCAACTTGTGTCAAAATATAAAATATTCCATGGACTCAACATGTCTCTCAGCAAATAGCTTGGGGTGTCTACGTTCCAAAATGGGGTCATTTGGGGGGGGTTGTGCCATCTGGGCATTTTATGGCCTTCAAAACTGTGATAGGTAGTGAGGAGTGAAATCAAAAATTTACGCCCTTAGAAATCCTGAAGGCGGTGATTGGTTTTCGGGGCCCCGTACGCGGCTAGGCTCCCAAAAAGTCCCACACATGTGGTATCCCCGTACTCAGGAGAAGCAGCTGAATGTATTTTGGGGTGCAATTCCACATATGCCCATGGCCTGTGTGGGCAATATATCATTTAGTGACAACTTTTTGTAATTTTTTTTTTGTCATTATTCAATCACTTGGGACAAAAAAATTAACATTCAATGGGCTCAACATGCCTCTCAGCAATTTCCTTGGGGTGTCTACTTTCCAAAATGAGGTCATTTGGGGGGGTTCTGTACTGCCCTGCCATTTTAGCACCTCAAGAAATGACATAGGCAGTCAAACTAAAAGCTGTGTAAATTCCAGAAAATGTACCCTAGTTTGTAGACGATATAACTTTTGCGCAAACCAATAAATATACGCTTATTGACATTTTTTTTACCAAAGACATGTGGCCGAATACATTTTGGCCTAAATGTATGACTAAAATTGAGTTTATTGGATTTTTTTTATAACAAAAAGTAGAAAATATCATTTTTTTTCAAAATTTTCGGTCTTTTTCCGTTTATAGCGCAAAAAATAAAAACGGCAGAGGTGATCAAATACCATCAAAAGAAAGCTCTATTTGTGGGAAGAAAAGGACGCAAATTTCGTTTGGGTACAGCATTGCATGACCGCGCAATTAGCAGTTAAAGCGACGCAGTGCCAAAATTGTAAAAAGTGCTCTGGTCAGGAAGGGGGTAAATCCTTCCGGGGCTGAAGTGGTTAAACACTAAACCTTTTTCTGACATTTGTTGGATTCAAGTTAAAATCATTTTTTTTTGCTAGAAAATTACTTAGAATCCCCAAACATTAGATATATATATATATATATATATATATATATATATATATATATATATATATATCTATATATATATCTATATCTATCTATATCTATATATATATATAGTAGAGACCCTAGAGAATAAAATGGTGGTTGTTGCAATATTTTATGTCACACTGTATTTACGCAGCAGTCGTGCAAATGCACTTTTTTGGTAAAAAAATAACACTTTGAGTTAAAAAATAAAAACTAACCAGTAAAGTTAGCCCCATTTTTTGTACAATGCAAAAGATTTTACGCCACGAGAATCATGATATTTTTATTCTAAGCAAAAAAATTGAGATTGTCATTTTGTGCAGCTCTAATACAAAGGCTTCTGTGGTAGGGCAGGTGGAAGGGAGGGTCAGGCATAGCAGCTGCACCAACTCTAATGTTGAGGATGCTTCCTGGAAATACAGCAATAGCCATCATCGGGATGTGCAATAAAACTATCAGATGCAAATAACAGAGATAAGCCCAGAAGAGGTCACCTCCATGGACATATCACTCATAGTGTGCCTTCACTTTTTACAAGCAGAATACCTGGAAATCAGCTTTAAGTCATTCTAGAAACAGGACTGTAATTTACGCTCCACATTTATGTTTTTCACTGTTACAATGAAACCTTTCATTGGTCCACTTGTAATGTGGACACCAGACAGAAATCTCATAAGTGAAATAATGGTGGTCCTCTAGAACCCTTGTTGATGGTTGCACTGAAAAGCTAGGATTTTGCCAAAGGAGGCTAGAAATGAAATGTACGGTAGGTAGCTGTAGGTTCTGAAAAAGCTTCACAACATTACCCGATACTGTCTATCACTCTGCACTTCTGACCAACTATATAGGCAGGTATCAGAACGGGGATTTCCAGCTTGCAATGGCAAAACATTATACAACTTAATATCATTGGTACAAGAGAAGCAATAAAAGACAGCGGAACAACCACATAAAATATCCTTTCTTTAATTACAGAGAGGGCAAATTAATTTATGCACAGATCATGGAGACAACAATCAGAAAAACAGAACAAGGTAAGACCAGTGAACACCAAAATTTGTGTGAGGACAACCTAATATAATTTGTGCATAAACCTTATGTTATAGATTTTTGAAAAGGGGATATATAACGTTCTCCTTATATAGTATAACCATTTTAAAATAATTTCTCTTCTAAATCTTTGCCATAAATGCTTTCCTTTTACAGTACTATCATGTCACTTTAAATAAATGTTTTCCCATTCTGTTACAGTCAAAGTGATGTATTTTTTGTCTTAAACACAAATAGAATTCAACATTTTCGTGAAACCATTCAAATGGGAGAGTTGAAAACGGTCTGAAATTTTACAGCAAAATGTACACACCCTCAATTTAAAAAAAAACATACATTTTTAAAATCAAACAGAACATTTTTTCATGCTTCAACACATCAAAAGAGATGCACATATCCTTTAAAATGACAAAATAAATATATTTATCAATGAAAATGTACTGGGCCTGCCAGTACAACCAAGTCCAGAGGAATTATTGCCAGCAATGATTGCTCAGGAAAACAATAGTTTAAGGCTTTCTAGTTCCCACAATGCACAGTTTTCTTGTTTCATTCATGCCTTATCTTGTTCCATGTATTAGCAATTGAAATAAACACCTGCAAATTGCTCCCTCTTATATAGGCAGTACTGCAAGAGGCTAAATGGAAGGGGGAATAATTACGAGGAGGTTGAGGATTGGGGTATTAATGAGGGTGATGCATGGGAGAAAGGGGGCATGTAGACTGTTGATGCATGGGAGAAAGGAGGCATGTAGGAGGGTGATGCATGGGGGAAAGGGGGCATGTAGGAGGGTGATGCATGGGAGAAAGGAGGCATGTAGGAGGGTGATGCGTGGGGGAAAGGGGGCATGTAGGAGGGTGATGCGTGGACATGTAGGAGGGTGATGCATGGGGGAAAGGGGGCATGTAGGAGGGTGATGCGTGGACATGTAGGAGGGTGATGCATGGGGGAAAGGGGGCATGTAGGAGGGTGATGCGTGGGGAAAAGGGGGCATGTAGGAGGGTGATGCGTGGATATGGAGGAAGGTGATGCGTGGGAGAAAGTGGGTATGTAGGAGGGCGATGCGTGGGAGAAAGGGGGCATGTAGGAGAGTGATGCGTGGGACAAAGTGGGCATGTAGAAGGGCGATGCGTGGGAAAAAGGGGCATGTAGGAGGATGAGAGGTAGAGGGAATCCTAATCTGATTGTACAATCTCCTTTAGTTCTACCATCAACTCTACAGAGCCTGCCTGAATGAATATAGATTGATTCAATAGACTGGGTAGGTCCTTATATTGCATCATTTTGGTAAATCTAAAGTTGATGTGAAAACAGTGTACAGTCAAAATGTAACATGTATGGTGACCCTAAGGCTGTATGGGAAGAAGGGGCATGCAAAAGGGTAAGGATGAATGGAAAGGGGGGAGGCATAACACTTGCCTTAGGTGACAAAGTAGGGTCACTCTTAACCTTTGCATCTATTTACAGTCAGTCACCACTTTATTAGGAACATCTGTTACTGAACGCAAATAGCCAAACAGTCAATTATGTGGCTGCAATGCAATAAATAAGTTATGCAAACATGGGAAGACAGTTCAGCTGTTGTTCCAGCAAACATTTGAATGCAGAATGTATACTTTGACAGTGGGATGATTGTTGAAGCCAGACATGGTGGTTGTATCATATCAAGGTTGTACTCTTGGGATATTCACATACACGGTTTCTCTAGAGTTTAAAGTGAACCTGTGGCCAGGTATGAATGTTCAACTAATTAACTTTACATGCCAAGCAGTACCTTAAAAGGATGTGTATGGGACATGTATGCGGTTAAAAAAAAAACAAAAACAAAAAGCACGAACAGTACACACTTACCTCAATACTGCAGCAGCTGTCCCATGTTGGCTCTAAAACTGAGCGATCAAATGACTGATTGCAGTGGAGAGTGGTGACTGTCATTCATTGTTCATTGCTTTGCCCTTCCAGCGCTCACAGGAGTGCCAGGCTGGAAAGGGGGTGGGCGCAGTTGGCTTTCGCTCCCAGCCACAAGTTGAGAAGCGGAGCCAGCTGCCAATCAGGCAGCTGTAAGCATCCTGACAATGTGGTCAGGAGCCTTCCAGAGCCTGGAGCAGCTCTGCGATGTCAGCTGACAGCAGGCTTTAGCTCGTTGTCAGCTCATTCTGGTTCACAGGAGAGCAAAAGCAAAAGAAAGTGCACTTCTGTGACCTACAAGAAAAGTATGGTCAAAAAAGCTTTGGCTTCGGTATCACTGTTGCCTATGTCCTCGGAGATTTGCTCTTTCTAACCAAATTGATAACCAGTGTCACTGGATATAAAAGTGAGGGCAAATCCAACATTTTGAGTTGCCACCATAACAGGAACAGAGGGGAATCTATGGGGAAAGATATCCACTCACTTCCTGTCGAGTCTTCATGACAGTAGTTTTAACCCTCCTTTACTCCATCCAAAGAGGAGATGCCAAGATTAGATGACCATACTGGGTACCACTACTGTTAAAGAGCAACTCCACTTTTGTTGACAAAAAAAAGAAAAAAAGAAAACACATTCCCCACTGGGCGATCTATGTACAAGGATTTTAACAAACTTTGTTGCAGATTCCTACCTTTTGTTATTCTGAAGAAATCAATGTGTGTTTGTCTGTGCCCATGTGGCAAAGTGAATCCAATGGGAGTAGTTTTATAATTATAAATCAGCTGCAGGGCACTAATGAGGAAAGCTGCAGGGTCTGCATCCCTTTTAGACGCGATTTCCTGTTGGGAGTATCTCACCAAAAATGACATTTTTGTTGCAGGGTACACCTGAAATGTGTCTTAGTGCAGACTTCTGGGAAAATCGGTGGACCAAACATACAAGCAGGAAATGACATATCTGGGGGGCGGTTCTTACACGTTCTGTGTTCAGAACACCTCCAGGTAGCCATATTGCATTGCATTTTCAGAAAACTACCACGACTGCAGATTGAAAAGGTAAGGTAATTTTTAATAACATTCAATTACAATATGACTTGTGCCAGAATTGTATACGCTATATTTTTTCTTTATTTGCCATTTTTTTCCTCCCACGAAAGTGAAGTTACCCTTTAACTAAGAACAGGAAAATAAAACTACTGAAGGCGATTAAAAAAAAATTGTCTGTTCTGACAAATTCTGTTCTAGAATGTAATGGAGCTGGAGGTTTGCATCATAGGCAGTTTGAGCACCTTTCTGAATCAATGTTACTAAGAATTAAAGAGCTTTATATGGCAAAAGTGGTCCTAACCAATACCTAGATGTTTTTATCTCCAGCTGTGGGAGGGATTTTAGACTGTAAACATCTTCAAAGACACACATTGAGGTGAAGCACCCAGTATTCTCTGTAAAGAACTATATGGGAAGTCATCACTATATAAAATAATATATTTTCCTTCCTCGCTAAATAGCATGGCAAAGATTTCAAGGAAATTTGCAGACTGCCTTGCAACCCAGAGATTACAGTTAAAGTAGAAGTCAGCCCCATGGGAAACAGTAAGCAGCAGAACAAGAGGGCAGTTATTGCAAGTATTTATTTCACTGGTTACTTTACTCCTATTAAGGCCCCTTTCACACTGATCCAGTACACTACTCTCACAATGTGGGTGCAGCGCAGCGTACCTGCGGTTTTTGTGTGGTTAGCTGCTCTTCGCTACAGACTTCTATTATGTTCTGCGGCTTTGGTGCAATTCCTACATGCAGGAGTTTTGGTGCACTTTCTGAAAGTGCACGAAAAACGCAGGACACAGAAATCTATGGTAAAGTGCAGCTAGCCCGCACAAAAATCGTGGGTACACTGCGTTGCACCCACGCTGCAGGAGAGGGGCACCGAATCAGTGTGAAAGGGGCCTAATCCATGTACAACTTGTTTTGCACTTGGTGGAATAAGCCTTTAACGTATTTAATTCTGCTGACATCTAAGAAAACTGTACGGGGATTTTTTCAGTTTTGTCAAACTGCAAAGTAACAGCAAGAAAGTAAAACAGAGAACATATGATAAGGAAGAGGGTGCAAAGTTTCTAAAATAAAATATCATGGTTTACATGACAAGCAGATTCTGTTTCAGTGTTCCGACCACAGCTGAATAGAAATTAAAATTACAGAACACACAAATAAAAACTGCATTAAAAATATATAAGTTAAGAGTCTAAGTTTACAGAACACACACACAGTCTTATTGCATTAAAAACAGAATGCCGCAAAAAATTAATTGTACACAGAAATCCTCCATGTGGGAAAACTTAGCCATAGAAGGCTTTTCATGGAAATACCCAATAAAAACAAAAGTTGACCAAAAAATGTAATGCCGCAGGTTATAGAAACAGTAGGTGGACTGGTGGTATTTTTAGTGGTATGTCTCAGTACCGATTTCCCACCACTATGAATTGCTTAGTCTATTTTTATATTCATTTAAAATAATCAGCCATAGACTCTTCTTTTATAATATTTAAAATACAATTGAAATGTTCATTAGGCAGGTTGGATTGTAATCCAAGTTCATGTTTTTTTGCAAGCTATAGTTGTAGTCTGTAGCCACAAATGCTTTCCAGACCAGGTTCAGTCAACTATGTGACAAACAGCCAATGCCTTATTTCTTCTATTCCCTGTACTGCCTGAGTATAGTAGAAGTCCACGTTTGCCGCAAAATCTTTACAAACAGAGGAATCCATATCTCCAAATGTGCAGTATAAAGCGGTGCCACCAATGCTGAGGAACACTGTTACAATGCAGAGTGCAATAAGCAAAATGCAGGAGCCTCCGTTTATCTCTTCTGAAATACAAAAATACATATACAGTTAGAGGTGTACAATGCATTTATTTAGCATTTCTGCATTAAAGTAAAATGTATATGCACTATACACAAAATGACAACACTTTTTCATATCAGACACCCCATTTTAAGAAATTATTTGTTTTGTGTTGTCACTTTAATCCTTCATGGGCAATACTATAAGCCCAACTACATAAAAGGCCAGTCAACCCAAAAGTAATGTTTAAAGTAGAAGTTCAGCCTAAAACTAACTCTAAATCTACTGCCACATTCTAAAGCCTCGTACACATGATGTGATTGTTGGCCAACCGAGCGTCTGATTTTTGTCAAAAGTGCGTGTGCCAGGATCTTGTCTTGCATACCAACAGTACACAATTGTCGTGCAACAAACACAAACGTAGTGACGTACTACGAGGATTTTCAGCTCTTGAGTGCCACCCTTTGGGCCCCTTCTGCTAATTTCGTGTTGGTGAGCATGGATTCCGAGCATGCGTGTTTGTACTTTCGACTTTTGTGTGACGGATTTGTGTGCTGACCATACGAAAATCAGACAACAGACCGTTGTCCACCGAAAATTTACTAGCCTGTCATCCAACATTTATTGGCTAAAAATTGGACAACAATTGCCAAAAGGAGTGTACTAACGGTCAGATTTTAGAACAACAGTCTGTCAACAGACAGTCCCCTGCCAGCAATCGCATCGTGTGTACGAGGCTTAAGACTAATCTATGAATATAAAAAGATTTGGAAACCAAACCAATCATATTTAAAACGGTATTACCGCCAGACACTCATCCACTCACCCCATATAGAGGTGGGGCTCAATGGCTAAATAACAGAGAAAACGCTATGCCAAAAGAGGATAGGCATAGAATAGTGCCACAGCATAGAGCCTCTGAGATAGTGTCAGAAAAAATACGATTAAAATATCAAAATTGACAAATTATTACAAAAAATAATAAATAATTATGTAATTAGACAAATACAAATTCATAAAACCATCAATCCTCCACCATAAACCATCCATAGACAACGTTGTCTAGGGACAAACAAATACAATAGGGACCATGTAAATGCACTGCTAGAGGCAATAGGCAAAAAATAAGGAGACACCGCCAGTGCCACACAGTCCTAATGTGGATATAGAGGGGCCAAATGCAAAATTCAAAAATCTAAAATCCTGAGGGCTTCAATATATGGCTGGAGGGGACACACGGAATGGGACACTGTGCGGGAGGCTTGAGGGTGGATGGTAATCAGAGGAGAAACGGGAAACACAAAGTAATGCTGACAACATGGGTAGTCACTCATGAAGCAAAGACCACATTCCCAATCGCCTAGACCTATTGCCTCTAGCAGTGCATTTACACGGTCCCTATTGTAGATACATGTGAAGTGTCCAGACATTTTGTTTGTTTGTTTGTCCCCAGACAACGTTGTCTATTAATGCCATATGGTGGAGGATTGATGGTTTTATGAATTTGTATTTGTCTAAATACAAAATTATTTATTATTTTTTGTAATAAATTTTCAATTTTGATATATGAATCATATTTTTTCTGACACTATATCTCACAGGCTCTATGTTGTGGCACTATTCTATGCCTATTCTCTTTTGGCATAGCGTTTTCACTAATATATCTAACCCTGTAAAGAAAAAATCATTATACATACCTTTTCTAAAGCCGATCCAGTCCAGTCTCCAGCAGCAGATGCTGTATGAAAGACAGCAGACAATGGCTTGGAAAGGATGTCACTCATAGACTTATTATGGGGCTTCCATTGTTGGCTACCTCTCCTACACACGCCTACACAGAGAAGCAGCCACTGACAGCTCAGCGTGGGACTAGACCAGATTGGCTGCAGAAAAGGTATGTATAGTGATTTTTGCTCTACAGTAGGACCACTTTCACAAGGGCTAAAAATAGCACCTAAAAAAAACGCCTCCCCTGCCATCCCAATGTGAGAGTGCTTTCACAATGGGGCGCTGCGCTGGCAGGATGTTGAAAAAAAGTCCTGCAAGCAGCATCTTTGGGGCGGTGGAGGAGGAGTGTATACACCGCCTCTGCCCAGGCGCTTCGACGCTACATGGGCCCAGATTTTGCATTCTAAAGTTTTAGTAAATCAGCTCCTTTATATTTTAGTTTTCTGCCTATCATGGACAAGGAGGGGGCGCGGCTTTTGAACAGTGAATGGCCGCCGAATAGTAATAGCACGCGCTGATCGGTGCAGAGCGCACACGGAGGCATGCACAGGACACAGGTAGCATGCACACAGACACATGCACACATACACAGGACACATGCACATATACATATACACAGGACACATGCACATATACACAGGACACATATACACAGGACACGTGACACATGCACATATACACAGGACACATGGCACATGCACATATACACCGGACACATGGCACATGCACATATACACCGGACACATGGCACATGCACATATACACCGGACACATGACACATATGCACAAGACACATGACACATATGCACAAGACACATGACACATATGCACAGGACACATGACACATATGCACAGGACACATGACACATATGCACAGGACACATGACACATATGCACAGGACACATGACACATATGCACAGGACACATGACACATATGCACAGGACACATGACACATATGCACAGGACACAGGGAGGTATACAGCTGCAGATGGGCATTGTTGACCCTCTTATTCCACTTACAGTAGCTGCTGCATTTCTCACCCTCGTCTTATACTCGGGTCAATAAGATTTTCCCCATTTTTTTGTGGTAAATTAGGGCCTCGACATACTCGGATCGACCTATACTCGAGTTTATACGGTAATTGATTTACTGTTTTATTCCATAGAACAGTGCAAGCAAGAACCTACCTTGTTCAAGTGCATCTTCTGCTTCTTGGAACCGCACTTTCCTCTTTGCCTGTTTCTGTAAAGGCTGAAAAGTCTTGTCTCCCTCACTGCCATCACGCTTCTTTAGTATGGACACCAAACCAGCAACTGGGCTCACCTAAAGAAAAGAAAAAAAACACGACGACATAAGGATATGTTCTGCATAATGGCTGTATGGTGTTTGGCTTCATTTAAAAAGGAATATATTATATTTTAAAGTGATTGTAATTTAAAAAAAAAAAAAAAAAAAAAAAGAAGTACAAACATGTCATACTTTCATTATCCTCCTCTTCTGAGGTCCCCTGCCAGCGCTCCTGGCTCCTCCACTCTTTCGAGTGCCCCCCCAAAGCACTTGCTTTGGGGGCACTCGTGCAGGCTCACTCCAAAGCCTAGCTGTGTGTCTACTGACACAAACAGCATGGCTTGGCCCTATCCACACTCTCCTCACAGGCTGTGATTGACAACAGCAGGAGCCAATGGCTTCCACTGCTGCCTTCATGTCCAGGGAGGAGAGAGAGGAGAGCACCAGATCAAGATCAGGCTCACGTAAGCATTTAGGTGGGGCTGGGTGGGAGCCCAACACAGAAGGCTTTTTACCTTAATGCATGAAATGCATTGGGATAAAAAAAAAAAAAAAAAAAAAGCTTCTCCCTTTACAACCACTTTAAAGGCAGTATTTATTCACATTCTATTTTCTTGAGAGTAATTTTAGACATGATTTTCACATTTCACTCGCCATGACATGTTTTTAAAATGATATATAATATACTGTACATATTTGTAGGTGTGCCCTGTAGTGATTTTCTGTATTTCAGATCATGCAGTGAGCATCCTTGCTGAAAAACTGCTGCAAGACAATCTATTAAAAGATAAACTAACAAGCCTTCAGAAAAAGCATTCTAATAAAGTTTGACCTATTCACCTACATCTAGATAAGAAAAGCAATAAAAGTGTAAAAATACGATTAAGCAGGAAGCACAGAACAAATATAGAATGAACAAATATGGCTTCCTTTTACATACACAGTGAACAAAAAAAAAAAACAATGTGTGTGGATGCAGACCAAGAACAGTGTATTGCACTCAGCCATGAATTTTCTGAAGTCGCTTGGCCACCCAGAGGTGATCTACAACCTCATGAGGTACACGAGTGGCTGCCAGGCAATGATGCCCAAGATTGACAGAGCAAGTAGGAGACACAGCACCCTGTACTTCTCTAGACATTGTCACTGATCACCACGAATCAAAATCTTTTAACAATCACATAAACCTCACAAACAAAAAACCTGAGCATCACTGCAATGTTTTTGTTTTTTTACCCATGAGAATCTTATTTTACCCAAGCGCCGCTGCAAGCTTTTTTTCCCCCTAAAAAACACCACCGCAAAGTTAATTGCTTGCAGTGAACACCAATGCAAGAAGTAAGAATTTTACAATAAGTACCAATGAAAAGTAACACCCCTTTCACACTTGACACTAAAAATAGCACCTGAAAAGCACCTCTCATGCCTCCCCAGTGTGAAAGCCCGAGTGCTTTTACACTGGGGCGATGAGCTTGCGGGACGGGAAAAAAAAAATCCTGTAAGCAGCATCTTTGGGGCACCCCTGCCCACTGAAATGAATGGGCAGCGCTTTGGAAGCATCGCAACATGGGCGCTTTCAAACCTTTTGTTGACCAAAGTCAGGGGTTAAAAGCTCCCCCCTAGCGGCCCAAAAAGTGCTGCTAAAATGGCGCTTTACCGCTAACGGACCCGCCGTCCCAGTGTGAAAGGGGTCTTAGTGCCACTGAGAACCAATGCAAATGACTTATTCTGATATTTAGTATGCAATTCAGTATGTTTTATCAATGTTTGTTATATTTACATGATTTTGGATGTACAGCATACTGAACGCACACTGCAAGCTGTGAACGAGAAAATTATGTCAGGGGAACTCACATCTTAAAGGACACTTACTTTTTGTGGAATCCAGCAATGTCGGCACCCCAGCCGACATTGGCTCTAGGGTGCTACCACTGCCATTTGTGGTAAGAGAAAACCGCCCTACTGCTCTGCACTTTCTGAATGGCCCAGTGGTGGGAGGAGGAGGGTGGCCTAACTTCCAAGTCATCTCGCTGCACGATCTCTTGGAAGTGGGGAAGAGTACCTGTCAAAAACAGGTACCTGCTCCCCGCAAAAGGTGCCAAATGTGGCACTGGAGGGAGGGGGTAGTCGGGCAGATAAGCGGAGCTTCCACTTTTGGGTAGAACTCTGCTTTAAAGTAGAACTAAAGGCAAAACTATTTTTTTCATATTGCATAAAGTAAGGAAAGGTTATAACACCTGTCAGTTTTCTTGGCATCTGTGTTCCATTGGGGGGATTTTCCTTCACTACCTGTTCAATAGCCAAAACAGCAAGTGAAGAGAAATCCCTCAAAGTAAGGGCTCGCCTACACACATTAACACACATTAAAGCACCTTCTGCTTCAACATGTTTTTGTTATGTATTTTTGTTGCTTCAGTGATGCTTTTTGGACACTTTTGCTTGGCAAATTACCCTTTGTGCGTGGATTTTCCATTTGTTTCAACCACTTGCCGCCTGCCCACCGTCAAATGATGGCTGGGCAGTGCGGCTCTCGTTTTGGGTGGATGTCATATGATGGCCTCCCAGAACGACGCTGCTAGGACACGGCGCGACCCCGATCTATGTAAAGACCCGCAGCCGCGGCTTTTTAACCATGTGATCGGCTGTGTCCAATCACAGCCGGTTACATGTAAACACAGACATGCCAGTAATCAGCGCTCCTCGCCTCACACTGGACAGAGTGTGAGGAGAGGAGAGCTGATCAGCGGCATCTCCTCACAGGGAACAGCTAGGTATGTAATCAGGGCACTGATCATCAGTACCCTGATTACAATTAAGTGCCACCAGTGCCATCAAAGAGTGCCCACCACTGCCAGCAATCAGTGCCAAACAGTGCCCACAATTGCCACCAATCTGTGCCCACAAGTGCCAGCAATCAGTGGCCATTAGTGATGCCAGTCAGTGCTGGCTATCAGTGCTGCCCATCAATGCTCATCAGTGCCGCCAATCTGTGCCCAGTGCCACATATTAGTGCCACCTATCAGTACCCATAAGTGTGACATATTCATGCCTCATCAGTGCCGCCTCATCATTGCAGCCTATCAGCGCCCATTAGTGCTACCTCATCAGCGCCCATCAGTGAAGGAGAAAAATTACTTATTTACAAAATTTACTGACAAACTAAGAAAAACTTTTTCTATTTTTTTTTCAAAATGTATGTTTTGTTTGTTTTTTAAGGAAAAAAAAAAAACCCAGGAGTGATTAAATACCACCAAAAGAAAGCTCTATTTTTGTGAAGAAAATAAGTGTACAGTGTACCATGACCGCGCAATTGTCAAAGTGTGACAATGGCCTGGGCAGGAAGGTGTAAGTGCCCTGTATTGAGGTGGTTAAAAGGGGCCCAGTAGAACCCCAGCTCATTAATATCCCTATTCAGCAGATCCCCCCTGCTCAGTAGTACCCCCAGCTCTGCTGATGCCCCACTCATAGTACCCCCAGCTCTGCTGATGCCCCACTCATAGTACCCCCAGCTTTGCTGAACCCCTGCTCCGTAGTAACCCTCCGCTCTGCTGATCCTCTGGTTTTCTGATCCTCTTCTCTCCGGTCCCCGCTCACTTCCTGCTACATTGCTCCCATGCTGCGCACCACACGTGACATCTGCTAGTTTCTCCTGATCTGGTTCCCCAGCACTGCTGATCCTCTGCCGCTCAGTCCTCACTATGCAGTCCCCCGCTCACCTTTCACTATAACATTCCCATATTGCATACCACGTGTGCCGTCTGCTAGTTGCTCCACTCCAGTCTAGACCCTGCTCACTTTCCTTCTGCTCCATGCTACACGCCAGATCTGACGTCTGCACCAGACACTTCCAGAATATATACACATGAACCGAAAGTGACTGCCGACGTAGTCTTTCCAGTTCACTTGTTGGTTTCCCAGTACATCCTAGGATATCCAATACCCGTAATCCCTCCAAAATAGCTGAAATAACGCCCCTCAAAAGCTTCGGGTGCTGTAAGCAAGCTTTGTCAGACTTCTACGGAGGCTTTGGAGATGCTTCAAAGCACCAAGAAAGTAACATGGGGTATAATTTTTGAAGCAAACACGTGAACAGGACTGTAAGGTAACTATTTTATTTAATGACAGGTACTTTGATTGGCATTCAGAGTGTTTAAAAAAAAAAAAAAAAAAAAGAGTGCCCAATGCCACATTATGAAGTAAGTGTAATCAGGCCCTAAGGGAACCCCAGAGTGTCACCAAAACGACTATCCACATTGGAATATTTCCCCTCTATTCCTGTTCTGGTTTAAACCCAAACTTTGGGACTTTCTTTTACTTTCAGTTCACAGTAAGGATTTGGTCACACTGAATCTGACTTTGAGATCGTACGCCTTCACTTGAAGGCGCATGATTTCAAAGTCAAATGTCAGTGTGACTTGTTAGACGTGTACGACTTCATGTCTATGCACGTCGCACCTGAACTTGCAAAAAGTAGTGCAAGAACTACTTTCAAAGTCGCACTGATTTGACTGCTTCCACTGCAGACAATAGGGTGCGACTTGTCATGCTATTTGAAATTATCAAATTGCATGATAAGTCGCAGTGGTGTGAATGGGGAGTAAACATGACAAATAGAGAAAGTGAATCTCCTTAACGGGGACACAGACAGCAATAAAAACTGACAGATGTTCTAATCCCTCTCCACTCTATCCAAAACAAAGGGTGATCCTAACAATTTCTGCTGGCACCAACTATCTTCAACTCAATAAAATAATGGATGCCTAAAATGTTTTAAAGAAAATACCTGAAATCACTCATTAGTTCACTTACATATTCGTTCAAAAGTTGAAAATTGTCAGTAATTAGAACTGCCTGAAATTTGTCTCCATACTGCATAGTTCAATAACTGCTGAAAGTTAAAATCACCTGTAAAAGCATGCATATTTCAGGAATTTTAGGCCGGATAGGCAGGTAGGAGGGTAGTGTTGGTTAGCTTAGAGTGGGGGTCAGCAACCTGTAGATCGTGATCTACCAGCAGATCACGGCCTAGGCTTGCTGACCCGCCATTTCAGCGCTTCAAACAGAGTGCAATGCAGAGGGACTACTTGTAAAGTTGGAGCTGTAGTAGGGAGCAATAGCCGCATAAGCCGATGCCTCCTCTGTAGTGCTGGCTCCTGTCCCATGCGGAGTGGCACCAACTGCACTCCACCTCTTATCCCGGCTAGAGGTCTCCAGAGTGAAGCCAGCAGCAGGAAAGAGATTTTCAGGTCAGTGTGAAGCAATACACTAGGCATATTAGTATAGGGCCGCTTTCACACTGATGTGCTACACACACCGCAGGTACAGTGCAGTGTACCTGCAGCTTTCCTGCGGGTTTGCTTTGCTTAGCCATGGACTTGTAATATATCCTGCACGATTGTGACATGGTAGCAATTGGAGGTTTAAATCAGGTGTGAGGAGGTGACACTGTTCTCTGTGATCTTTGACTTCTCCCATGTTGTTTAGGTAGGTCTCCATCTCTTTAAGGTTGCCTACCCCTGGTTTAGAGAAGGATGGATCTTAACATGGCTGTCCCTGCAGTGGTTACATTGACTAGCAGTACAAAGGCAGGCTGGGATAGAGACAGAGTCTTCAGAATGCCTCCTGAGGTTAGGTAGTTATACAGTACAGCAGGGGTAGCTAGCTCATTAGAGTATGTGCTTTCCTGTTATTTTGGTGGGCAATTAGATTCTTTAACTTTGCAATTAGCTGTTTAGATTTACAGTCACCATTTAAGACAACATGCTGGCTGGCTAGTCTGGAAAAATGGCTCCTGAAGTTCATATTAGTTTATCTATACAAGCTAAATGCTTGTTTTCCAAGTTAGGCTGGTTGGTCCCAAGTGGCAAAATAAGATCAGTTCTTCAGCAACACTCTTACCATTGTTACAGCAGTCAGTTCTAATTTAGACTTGCTGATCTTCATAGACTAGATTTAGTTAAACCGCCACAGGTGCAGAGAACAAGAGCGAGCTTTAACTTTCAAGTAAAGGTTAAAAAGGGTTTGAGGTCGCAGCCAGCTCATAATCTAGTGGATTTATCAAGTGCTGAACTTGTACACCAGCTCAACAAGGATAGTCAATATCTCAGTGTGACTTTTCCAGTATCCATGGACAGCGGAGAAAGTGTACAACTAAAATAGCCCTGACTCAGGCTATTGCACTTAAGTGGAATCAGTCTGCTCAGCCATCTACTCGTCAATGGATTCAGATAGTGAATCAGATACTACGGCATGAAATTTTTTTTGAGCATCAGGGTTGTCCCAGGAAATATGATAAGGTGTGGAAAATCTGGTGCTCCTCCACTCTTACCATGTCTACTCTGTGAGCAACTTTTTCTCTATCGGAAAATAAAATGGGAAAATAAAATCTTGTACTGGGAGCAATGTAATAACAAAACCAAATTACTTTGTACTTGTATGCAATCGCTTTTTATTTGAACTGGACATTCAAGAATATACAACTGTGAACATGTACTTCTTGTGTATTTATGTACCAAACACTAATTATTTACACTTATGTTGAGCGTGTTTGATGCTGTACCAACATGTTTTTGCATATTTGTCAATAAAAAAAGATTTTTTTTTAAATAGCCCAGACGCAAAACTAAAAAAAAAAAAAAGGTATATCTCATTCCTACCAATGACCCATTAAAGGAGCAATGAAATCTAAAAAAATTCTGCAGAATGTACAGATCCAAGAACAGAAAAATATTTATTGAATTCAAAAGCTCTAGGAGCAGCAAGCAAGAATCCAGACATGTGCTTCCAGAGACATATGCTCTACTAAGGTGTCACACTTCTAATCCTGTTGCAGGTGGCAACTAACCAGCAAAAAGATTGCAAGGACAAAGAAACCGCTCTCTTTTTTTTTTTTTTTTTATATATATTTTCTCCCTAGCTTGATGGACCACTGAGCTGTCATACTCACCCACTGAGAAGTGATAGCCACGTGAGACACACTTCTGTTAGTCCGTCGCTCAGTCACTCTTCTGCCAGGCTTGCGTGTCCGTTGCCAGAAAACAAGGCCTACTCTGGAGACAAGCCCCCTCCCCTGCCAGGGGACTGGCAATGATCTCCCCCCATGTATAGTGTCCTCATTGCTAGGCTGTCCCTTACAAACCTTTTGCCCTTATGGGATGAGGTGCGTTGGGTGCTTTATTTGAAAATCACAAGCACAGAGCTCTGTGCCTGTCACAATGCTGTCTACACCAGCCTCTAACACCGTTTCACCGATATTTGATTCTGGCCCTAGCTAGCCTGTCTCTGGAATACTCAGCTACCTGCCAAGACCTCTGCTTGTCCCTGTATTATGTTTACTGCCTGCTGCCAGCTTTATTCTCTGCATGACCCCGTGCTACTGACTGGCAGCCTGACCTTCTGCCTTCCGGATATTGCTACTGCTCTCCCTCTGAAACATCAGTCCACACCTGCCTGTCCCCAAGTACTTTAGGCACTTTATTAACCACTTGTCTACTGGGCACTTTCATCCCCTTCCTCCCCAGGACAATTTTCAGCTTTCAGTGTTGTCGTACTTTGAATGACAATTGCGCGGTCATGCAACATTGTACTTATTTGAAATTTTTATTTTTTCACAGAAATAGAGCTTTCTTTTGGTGGTATTTAATCACTACTAGTTTTTTTTTTTTCTAACAAATGGAAAATAAATTCTTTGCTTCTCTTATAAAATTTTGCAAATAAGTATTTTTTCTCCTTCACTAATGTGCGCTAAGGAGGCTTCACTGATGAGGAGGCTGCACTGATGAGGCGGCACTGATTATCAGAACACTGATGATCAGTGTCTTTATTATCAGTGTAGATTGTCCCGTCACACTTTCCGGCTACCGGCTCTACTCTCCTCATGCTATCACAGCGTGTAAGGAAAGGAATGACGATAATGGTAAAGTATGTTTATATTGTGATCAGCTGTTCTTGGACACAGCTGATCACATGGTAAAGGGCCACTGTGATTGGCCCTTTACCCTGATCCGAAGGACACAGCAATCACAAAGTGCGCCATATGTGCGCTGCAATGGGCGCGGTTCCGGGAGGATGTCAATAGATGCCCTCCCAGAATTGGACAACTGCACTAAAGCAGTCATTCAGCTATAGTGCGGTCAAGACGTGCTTAAAATCTTCACTCTGCCTCTTGTACCACATGACCATTGACAAGCATTGGGATTGATTTACTGAAGGCAAATAGACTGCACTTTGCCAGTGCAGTTGCTCCAGAGCTTAGAAAAGGGGGCAAAGCTCTGCTGATATCCATCATCCAATCATAAGCAAGGAAACATGCTTTTTTTCTATGCATGTGTACAGTATGTGTATTCTTTGTAAAGTGAAGCTTTACCTCATCTACCAAGCTCTGAGGCAACTGCACTTGCAAAATGCACAGTCAGTAGGTCAATGTGCCTGTAGTAAATCAATCACATTGTGTAAGGTCTGGGGGGCAACCAAGCACCGGTAGGTCTTGCTCACCTAAAAGGAACGGGGGGCTGCTATAGGCAAAGCTACATTTGCCAGCTATAGTTTTTGACCACACTGGGTATTGGTGCGGGCATTACAGGGAGTGTTTGCAACTTTCTGTCTGTTGGCAATCGGAAGCAGGTGTGTGTTGTATTTAGCAATCTGGATGCTGCAAAGTTCCCGTCAGGATCATAAATCGGAAATGGGCCTTTTCAGGCACACAAACAAATTTCAGGGACAGAAAATGCAAAATAATTCAGTAACCACTATCATGAGATAATGTACAAGAAAACAACATTTGGCTTTTCATAATGATAGAATAATGTTGAAAATAACAATATTTTATAAAAACAAGGAAGGAAACAGTAACCGTTGTGTAAATGATATGTGCCTTGATAACATCATCATATTGTTACTAGAAATGTGGAAGTTGCCCCAAAACATTGCATCTCTCTTTTTTGACTTTTATAGAAGTTAATAAAACTGTTGTTGATTTGGATTTGAGGTGTGCTGGTAATAAAAAATCCATTTACAAATGTGAGCTGTCAAAACTAAAAATTGTTGAACTGGACTTAAGGCGTGTTGATAAAATATATTAGATGAGATAACTGCGTCACCCATTGACCAGCACTGCCTACCAGTAATGGTACAATACAATATGGTATGCATCTGTGGAACCTATGAATACAATGGGGGTATTTTATTAAAACTGAAGCAGACAGAATCTGGAGCAGCTGTGCATAGCAAACAAGCTCCTAGGCTCGGCTTGTTCAATTTAGCCAATTGCTGACCTACTCACAGTAAATATAATGTGAGCAGGCGGCAGACGTGGGCACAACAATGTACATGTTCGTTGCCAGCTTCCTTACGGGTTTGGGGGCATGCATGGTTGCGCCTCCTGCTGACCCCTGCTGTGACTGGACACACCACATTTTTTTCAGCAGGTTTCAGCCAAAGATTTTGACTGAAACCTGCTGATCAGCTGTGTCCAATCCCTGAAAAGAAGGTAGAAAAAAAACAAAAAAAACAGCCATATCTGAGTAAAAGTAGCGCATATTACATTTGTTAGGCACAGAGTTAACCCCTTGACGTTAAGTCTTTCCAGCCAGTGTCATTAGTACAGTGTACAAGTATTATATTTGATCACTGTATCAGTGTCACTAGCAACGTCATTGTCACTCAGTGTCCCTCCCAGCCAGTGTCTGTTAGCACCAGATTGTCCGCTACCCTATCACAGTCGTTGATCACCGTCATTACCAGTATAGTGTCTATAGCTGTGTAAATTCCAGTATATATAGACACCATAGTTTGTAGACACCAAGCATTTTTTTTTTTTACCAAAGACTTGTAGCAGAATATCTTTTGGTCTAAATTTATGAAGAAATTTGATTTTATTAGATATATTTTTTTTTAACAAAGTAGAAAATATTGTTTTTTTCGCCCCAACAGTTTGTCTTTTTTCATTTATAAAATAAAATATAAAAAACCCAGTGCAGATGAAATACCACCAAAAGAAAGCTCTATTTGTATGAAAAAAAGTTTTATAGATTTCAGTTGCATACAGTGTTGCATAATCAAACAACTGCCAGTTAAAGTATTGCAGTGCTGAATAGCAAAAAATTAATTTAGCCACCTTTCTAAAATGTTCTGAATTACTAGGGATTAAGTCCAATGGGAAGCATTTCACCTTGTGCACTTACCGCTTAAATTTACAATTTTTATTTTTACTGAGCACCAGGGACAAATCCTCTAAACCCTCATGTCAGTGTGACGTACACTTGGACAGAGGAGTGTGACCATAAAGCAAGCAGTCGGAATACATTTGTCATGGTTATGCAATAGAGTTTTCTCTGTCAGCTTACCTGTCTCCATGTGTTCATCTCTAAAGACCAGCTGCCTCTCACCTGACTGGTTTTATAACCTCTCCTCTAAGCATGGCCCCACCCCAGGCCCTATCAGGGAACCCTATATTAACCTGTGCACTGCAAGCCAGCAGGGCTGATCAACCATTGTGTGTTAGCCTCCGTGTGTACTTGCTCTGTTTCCTACGTCTGATTCCTGTTACCGACTTTGGCCTGTTCTCGACTCTCCCTGTCTGCTTGTTACCCTGACCTTTGGCGTGTTATGTTTATCATTGTCTGTTAGTCACCCTGACCCCCTACTTCCCTGTCGTTCCATCCTGCTGCCTCCTTCCTCTTCTCCTGTATTCTACGGTGAGCGTGAGCTGTGAGACCCTGGGGGCCGCGACCTGGAGCCAGACTGCAGCGCAGTCCATCCTCACCACTAGAGGCTCTGGTGAACACCCGCTGGCTCTTAGACTCCGCGCCCTGGGGAATCTATGCTCTAGCTCCCACTGGGATCCATGTTAGTTATCCTGTAGACCTGCTTCCTGAACTTTCCAGGGTTCAATCCGCAGGAGTCAGTCCTAGGGTCCACTACCTTAGCGGTGCACTTCTGACTCCTACAGAGTGCATCTGTCACCTGGTCCCAGGTGACCTGACAACATTCTACACTGAATTGTGTAAAAGGACTTTTGGAGAATGAAGGTCTTAAAGCGGTAGTAAACCCGCTGACACTCTTATTTTTTTATTTTATATACACCTGTAAGGTAAAAGGCATAATACGCTAGTATGCACAGCATACTAGCTCATTATGAAATACTTACCTTAGAACGAGGCATCGGTATGTTACCTGGTCCACACCGAGGTAGCTGACATGTTGCCTCGGCGTGTCTTCCGGGTATCGCGGCTCCAGCGCTGCGAGTGGCTGAAGCCGCGATGTCCTCACTCCCGCGCATGCGTGTGGGAGACTTCTTTCCGGCAAGGTCCGGCATATCTCGGGCTTTCAGCCGTGAATCCCCTGTGTGCATGCGCCGCAGTCAGCGGCTCATTGCAAGGGGAATATTTTCCTAATTATTAGATTTTTTTTACCTACAGGTAAGCCTTATTATAGGCTTACCTGTAGGTAAAAGTTAAAATTTTGACTATACAACCGCTTTAATCTGCGGAGTTGCTATTAGCCAATACAGACAATTTGATTAGGTCCACAGTACTATTGCAACAACGCAGCAACTACCAATTTGTCAGGTCACAAACCTGCACCAAACCACAAAAACACACACACGACTTGAACTGCTTTTTATATACCGGTACTAAATATGTCTCTGCTGGACATAAACTGAACTAAAATGCAGCATTAACCAAAATGCATCAACACCAAAAGATCACAGTATGCTCATTTATGTTTACTACAACAAGGAGGATTACAGATACATGATTAGTTGCGCAATAAGGCCTCCAAATGACTAACTAAAGGGTAAAGAATTGGGGGTACCGTCCATCCATAAAATTCCCCACATAAAATCACCAAAGCAAAAAAGGAGGGGGGAAGTTCTGTGTTTTAATCATATATCAGTAAAATGTATACATTTTTACTTGACGTGTAATCTGTCCAGGGTACGGAGATAGTCCATAGTTCCCTTCCCCCCTCCCTCTTTTTTTGCTTTGGAGATTTTTCATGGGAAACATGATTAGTTGGTAAGAAGGGATTTATGATTTACAAGAACATTCTTTCAGAAATGAAGATTGGTAGCTTACCTCAGTGCCACCAGTAGCTCCATTCTTGAAACAGCCATTAGACCGTGACATTTATTCTGTTATGATGCTGGACAGTGCTTGGACAGCAAGGCACACATCACAAATCGTCGGAGATTTCAGAAACTAGTATCCTTGGAGAGTGGAATATTTCCTGATTACTGTATGCGCAAGTGTCATTCCACTCCAGTTCCTGATAAACGTAAGAGCAGACTGCTAGCACTGAACTTTGTAACCATTTCCTTAACAAGTGCAATGTAAATCTTCCTATGCAAGGCTTTTTAACAACCAACGTTAAAGACGTGGCACTGGACTGTGCATTTTGCATAAGAAAGAACTCAAAAACTATTCTACCTCTACTCGTTTACATAGCTGAACACCAGCTGCTGACTCCACCAAGCAAATCTACCAAACCGCAAAGCTATTATAGAGCTTTGTCTCCATCTAAAATGCTGAGAAATTTCAATATTGTGGTGGTTTTAGGCAGGGATCTACTGACTAAATACATGCCTTAGCTTCTAACAAGCTCAGTCAAATCAAACCAGCTGAACAGTATTACAGTTTTTAAAAGCCCAAAGAAAACAGCATATTAAACAGTAATCCTTGATTATTTAACACAATGACCAGGGAGCAAACTTTCTGATTTCTGCAAAGAAACACCCCTTTGCCAAAGTACTTTTGTGTTCCAAAACAATGCAGTAACTAAGGCAGGCTATAGAGAAGAATTTCTTTCCTGCAACTAGGGGTTGCAGGAAAGAAAACCACTCAATTTCCCTATCAACACAGTCAATGTTGATGGGGGAATCCCTCCCTCTGAGCTATTGTGTTCTTCCAGCAGGGAAGCGTGGGGATCCTTCCCCTGCCAGGAGAACATAGGGATTATTGCTAGCAGCTATCTCATGTAAAAAATCTGATATGCTGGTTGTACCAAAGTCAATCAAAGGATTGACTTGAGTACAATCAGCCTACCCATAGATAGTTTGGATCTCAGCCGGTCTCTGCTGAACTGGCAGATGATTGAACTGTTTATGGCTGGTGATGAAGAAATTAATATCTCCTTGATTGTGGCTCACTTACGTATAGGAATGCCTCCAGAACCTGGTTAAGGGGCTATATAAGGATATAAGTATGTTTACCTTAACTGACCTAATGCTATAGGAATGTCATTGTAAACTGACCATATGACCGAGCCCACAATCTTCTTTAAAAGGAGATACCCACTCTCTAAACAGTTACGATTGGTCATTTACTTACACACTAGTCCTGAATACACCACAGCCAAAGCTTGTACGAGGGAGGCCAATAAGTTCTTACCCTCACTATGATCTAGATGTGCTAGAGATCTGAAATTTTGCAGTTTTAGTAATATGCATGCCAACTTTTGTTTTTGTAGGTTGTGGTGAATTATAGCTAGAGCCAAGAGAAAAGGAGCAGGTGTCATGCCAGACAAAGTTGAATACCGAGCCGTGATTAGGTTCCTCCATCTTCAAGGGAAATCTGTCCAAATAATCCATGAAGAGATGTCAGCTGTGTATAGAGAGGATTGTCCATCATATGAGACTGTCAAATGATGGAAGAGAGAATTCAAGTATGGTCGCACAAATATACAGGATGACCAAAAGGGAATGTCGTCCGTCAACTGCCACAGAACCAAGTGTGTTGGTGAAAGTTGAGCAGCTAGTGGTTGAAGATAGACGTGTAACTTAAATTTCTTAGCTAGGGAGATGAACATTAGTAGGGTGTCAGTTTACAACATATTACATCAGGGTTCGACAAATCCCAGGCGCCAGGTCGCCATGGCAACTAGAAATTGTGTCCTGGCGCGTGGGCTGTGTGGTCTTGGCTGGGAAGGTGGAGATGGCCCAGGCCTCATAGGTCTTCCAGACACAGAGTACTGCCCGGCACTGTCAGCATCAGGGAATGCCTTTAGCAGCGGCAGCTACTGACATGGCTGGAGGAGCAAGCGGCCATAAGAGTGCAGTCCAGCTGGGGATCCCTGGCGGCTCGTCATCCACGCTGCTGTCGCTCTCACCCAGGGTATTACTGGAGCAGGCCCGGCTGAGGGAGGCGTTGTCTGGGCTCAGGGACATGGGGGCTCCGGAGTCGGTGGTTTTCCGGCACAAGAGCACCCTGCTCCTCTGGGTGGAAGAGAAGCTGACTCGGGAGCAGTTAATTGAAATGCTGGAGAGCCAGGCCAGAGGCTGGGAGGAGTGCGAGGAGGTAATCCCCTGCCTGCAGTTATGTCAGGCACACACTGCACACAGCAAAAGTTTTTTTTTTTGTTTATCAATTAGATGCAGAATTTATAAATCTGTTTTTGTTTTTTTAAATATATATTTTCCTTTTTTTTTTAATTGCTTTATCATATTCTATATTTTCCCATAGTAGGCTTTCTAAGCCTAGTAGTCCTTAAAACTTTTTATTGCATATTTCATTTGTTCATTTTCCTTGTGCAGCATTGAAGTGGATACTGGCAATGTAATATGAACTCTGTGTATGAGAGCATGGCGCGCAGCCCTCTGCATAAATTGTCCAATACTTGAGAAAAAAGGTGACACCCCCCCTGAAATGCGTCACCGCCCGCCCCTATGTGCAGCCTTCTTAACAAGGACAATATATGACACAGACGTTGAACCCGACAGTTCCCCCGAGCGGCCTCATTGCAGAGTAATACCAAAAAAACTGTCTCCTAACTTTTTTAGATGGCTCCTAGATTCAAACAAATTTTGTCAAACCCTGTATTACATAACATCATGCATATGAGCAAAGTGTTTGCACGTTGAGTTGCCAGGTTACCGACACCTTTCCAAAAACAGCAACGAATGGAATGTGCACAAAGCACTTTGGACCTGTACCAACTGTCACTTTTGTTCGCAATTGTTGCTATGAATCTTCGCTCCATCCACCTTACCTCACCTGACCTGGCACCTTCAGACCTAAAGAAACATTTATGGGGAAGACGTTTCCACAATGATGAGACAGTCATTACTTAAAGTGGTGTTCCAGCCGAAATTATACTTTTTAAATAAAAATACCCCTATAATACACAGGCTTAATGTATTCTAGTAAAGTTAGTCTGTAAATTAAGGTCTGTTTTGTTAGTTTATAGCAGTAGTTTATTTTATAAACTTACAGCAGGTCGTGGCCATCTTAAGTCTGGGCATCTGAAGCCAGACTGTATTTCTTCCTGGATCTCATCCTTGCAGATCTCACACATGCTCAGTGCAGCACAAGCAGTGTAATAGGTTTCAGGTAAGGTTTCCATAGCAACGGCAGTGTCAGAGGAAGTTGCTGCCCCTTCCCAGAAGGCATTGCAAACAGGAAATGATACGATGGGCCGCGGCCAGGGAGGAGGAAGTGAAAAATGAATACATCAGATATACAGTAAGTGCTGAGAAAAAAAATTTAAAAATATCCAATTCGTTTACAGTGCACAGTTTAGTGAGGGATGCTGAAGAGTTGTAAAAGTGGGTGGAACTCCACTTTAAGATGATAGGTAGCTCTCCTCCAAATCTGCATACTTCTACGCAGATGGTATTGAAGGTCTGTTCCATAGATGTGAGAAGCGTGCAACCATAGGAGGTGGCTATCTAGAGAAGGAAGAGTCAATGGACTAAATTTCAGATCCCTAGCACATCTGGATCTTGGTGAGGGTAAGAACGTATTGGCGTCCCCTCGTAGTAGTTGCTCTGTCCCAGGGCTGCTGAAATGCATGTGCCTAGTTTTGATCATCTGTGCCAAGACGGGGGGGGGCCCTTGATGAAAAGGCATCTATAGCCAAGTATTCTTGTTACATTTTGTATTATTATTCTGTAGTCTGCAGAACTCCGGCCAATTTTTTTTCCCCATGTCCTTGTTGCCGATCTCCTACCTTCACCCACTTTGCCATCCATGTTCTTTTGAACTCTGTAGTTCCTCTGTAATAGGCTGCGGAACTTGCTGAAAAAAACGTTATTGCCAGCTGACATCCTGTTTGAAAGAACGCTGGCTGCTATCCCTCTCCTCAGCTCAGCCAGTGGTCTGGCACGCCCCCTTGCAGTCCTAAGAAAGCTGAGCAGGAGGAAGCAGACATGTGGGCAGAAGGGGTCTCACAGCCCCCGGTCTGTGCTGCACATGATGGTCTCCTCCTCCTCCGCTCCCTGACAGTCACCGCCCCCACTCCATCTCCACTCCGTCCCCCTCCACTCTATCCTCGCCTGACCCGGGGATCATGATCAGTAATTACTTGTATGACACAACGGGGATGTCCCACTGTGTCAGGTATAGTATATGAGAACACCGATGCTGATCCCCCCCGCCGTTATAGGAACAGTGCGCTGTTAATCATAACAACGGCGGGGCATCAGCACTCGGCGTTCTCATAATACCAGACACTGCGGAGATCCCCGCTGTGTATATACAAGTAATACTGATAATAATCCCGCTCTGCACTGGTGGTCCCCGACAAATGGCAATATTGTGGTCCCTGACAAGTGGCACTGGCGGTCCCTGACAAGTGGCACCGGTCGTCCCCGACAAGAGGCACTGGTAAGTGGCACTGGTGGCCCCTGACAAGCGGCACTGGTGGTCCCTCACATGGTGGTCCCTGACAAGTGGCACTGGTGGTCCCTGATGATCTATGTTGAAGTGGGCGAGGTCACATTTACATGTACAAGCCTAGTGTACCTCCCATATTCACTCCCATCCCAAGTATTCATGGGAAATGTAGTTTGATTACAGTTAGAGAGAGAGAAAAGAGGATATGATGCAATCACTGTTCTAAGAGATCCTCCCTGCCAGAATATTTGCTGAATTTTTTGAATCAGAAAACTGACTTCCTGAAAATTCAATCAATCAGCCATATCTCTTAAACGGTAAGAAATTTCACAAATGCGATACCTGTTTAGTGTGTGTGTGTGGCTGTGGGGGGTGTACTAACGAGGGACCCCCCAAAAAAAAAAACTCCAAAAAACCTCACGTAACCGTGACAAAATAGCTGGATTAACCTAATTGATTGTACGACGATGACCTTTTAGGCGATGCGAAGTGTCCCAGTCCACCCGTGCTCATGTGCAAATGCGAACACGCATGTCGTTCCCGCATGCATATGTAAATGGTAATCGCATCACACATGTGAGTTATCGCAGAGTGACGCAATAATTCTAGTACTGGGCCCTCTGTGTAACTCTAAACTGGTAACCTGTAAAGGTTCGCAAAGTTACTCGGTATAACATCAACTTTTCTATTTTACCAAACAGGGTGTTATATTGTAGTCTTACAAAATTTTATATTGCGTTTATGTGCAGTAATATTCATTAAAGTGTTTTCCCCCAAAAAAAATCTGCATTTGAAAAACCGTTGCACAAAAATATCGTGTGACAAAGTGCAACAACCAACATTTTTTTTCTGAGGGGCTTTTGCTTTCTCAAAATATACAACCTTTTGGTGGGTTCCAAGTAATTATCTAGTAAATGCTGATTTGCTAAAAGTGCTGATTTTGATATGTATGTGTGATGTGTTAGAACAGGCCTGGGAGTCAAAGTAGTTAAACCCAAAACAAAAATGTAATTTATTGCAGCCTACCAATCAGATGTGATGGCTGCATTAGTTTTCTTTTTTTAGGCTTCCCCCCCCTCAGTTTTCACCTGGTTATATGACCAGTAACACACCTCCTGTATTAGACTGCTCACACTCTGGATTAGGAAGCATAGGGGGCACCTTTGAACAGCAGCACTGTCAGTCTGGGGAAGAGGAGTGTTAGATTTAGATACACTAACAAATTGAAGCCAAACTCCAGCTAACAGTTTTTAAGCAGTACAGGAACAGTTTTTCCTTTTTGGAACAAACGTTCTACATAAATAAAAGCTGATCATTGTAAGCAAGTCAGGACAGTAGTAAACGTACTACAACCCTGTAGTAACTGCTACATCTTCAGGATAGCTTGCTCTTTTGCCGAACAGACTTACAGGCCAGATAACCAGGTGAAAACTAAAAAAGAAAAACATATGCAGCCATCACTATGAAACGATAAGCTGCAATATAAAATATTTGCTTTGTGGTTTAATACTGCTTTAAAACAAGTACTGTATTTATTGGCGTATAACACGCACTTTCACCCTGTAAATCAGGTGCAAATAGCAAGTGCGTGTTATAGCCAATACTTCCATTTTAGTTGCCTCGGAGGGGACAGGGATGGGGGCGGGGCGAGCGTCAGATTACATACAGTGAGAATCTCCTGTTTACTTGGCGGCCTCTGTAATAGGAAGTCCCATCTCCTGGGCCGCCATTGGACTACTGTTCTGTCTATCATAGGAGATTCTCACTGTATGTAATCTGTCGGCGCTCGTCCTGCCCCCCCTCCCTGTCCCTCTAGGCTGCAGATGGGCATTGATCAGATTGCACTGATGGCAATGGTGAGGCTGCTGCATTGATGTGGACTGATGAGGCTGCATTGATGGCACTTGTGAGGCTGCAGATGGGCATTGATCAGATGGGCACTGACACTTATTTTGCTTCAAATTTCCTTATTTAAATAGTAATTTGTTTTTCCTGAAATTTCCCTCTTAAAATGAATGTGCGTGTTATACACCGATAAATATGGTAAATATAATATACCTTCCTATCTGTTTACTAAGGCTAGCAGCATAATGATTCAAATAGTTAAATGTTGATTGAGAGGGTAATGTTCTGCTTTAAGCAGCTGGATTTTTTTTTAATGTATTAGGAACCCATAGGAAACCCACAAACAAGAACACACACTCTCAAGAAAGTTCCCCATGGCCAGTATACTAAATGTTAATAAGCATCCATTTTCTTTTTTTTATCATTCCCACAGACAAAGTGGTCATTACTATGACATGAACACATATCTAATACACTTGAGCTGTACGGAGACTATGCACACCCTTGTTATCACAACACAAGTAGAAGGTACTTCTCCCTTATAAGTGAACAGGTTCTTGTACTAAGCGGGAGTGTTTTATCCCTAGTTACTGACCTGTATACTTAAGGTGGTGCCTTTGGTTTAGTACACAGTGTGATGATTATATACTGTGTTCAAACAAACTGTAATTTTTAGCCTGTTTTCATTGCTAATCGTGCACTTTATATTTGATATGCTCAAATTTTGACCCCTTTCACATTGGGGCCGCGCAAGTGCTAAATCGCTGCTCGCTTTAGCGATGTTTAAGCGGCGCGCTTTTAACCCCAAAGAAGGGGTTAAAAACTCCAGAGTTGCGGCGCTTCCGAAGCGCTGCCTATTCATTCCGATGGGCAGGGCATTTTGGGAGCACTAAATAAAGCACTCCCACACCGCCCCAAAGATGCTGCTTGCAGGACTTTTCGGAACGTCCCACAAGCGCACCATCCTAGTGTGAAAAGTCACACTTCAATGAACGGGAGGCGGTTTTTAGGCGCTTAGCAGAGGCTATTTTCCAGCGCTAAAGCGCCTGAAAACCACCCCAGTGTGAAAGGGATCTTACTGTCTTACCTGCCAAATGGTTTGTAATTTTTGTCCTGCCATTTTTTTACACAAACCTCTGCTAGTCAGTAAGAGGACTACCACTTAGCGGTCCACCGTTACTGCTTCCTGGGTTAGCTCATTGCTCAGAGATGGCGCTCATTCACTGCTGGAGGCAGAAAGGTGACAAGAAGCTGAACTGCATTATCAGGAAATCATGACTGGCTGTGCAGTATGGCAGAGGTACATAAAATCACAAGATCAAATGTACAGTTCCAAAATCTTATTAACAGCAGTTTGACACTATCACATCTACAGGTGACTATGTCTAGGTTCACACTGATGCAGTTAGAGTTGAATCCATTTTGCAGTGCAATTTTAAGGAGCAGCTGAAGTGTGAGTTGATGCGATTCAGCTGAGATTTTTATGAGTTATGGATACAGCTGCGATTTAGGTCATGTTTATGCTTTCCCTCCTGCACTTGATCCCATGGTCCAGGGATGGGAGGTGAGGAAGAAAGCAAAGACTTCTAGAAAACGTGCTGGAATTGTGCTACTTTAGGACAGGTCTGCATACAGTTTCTATTTGAGTCTATGCAGCTAAAAATCGCACTGTACTGCAACAAAATCCCACAGGACCGTTTTTAAAATTGCATTGGATTTACACTGCATATATGTGAATGGTCTCCTCAGAGACCAAAGTTATTTCACTTGTCACACGATTCCATGCGTTCTTGATAAATTCTCATTTTAGTTCACACTAATGCGATTTATCACAACACACCATAAGACAAAATCACAAAAAGTAGACAGTCAATGAAAAAACAAAGCATGAAAACAACTTGGTTTCCAAAATGAAAAACTTGTGTGCAAGATGTATTCCCTGTGCCCAGGCATTAAAGAGATTCTATGTCAGCAAAGTGGAAAAAATGACCCAATCAATAATTACAGGCTGTACATGTCAACAAAGAACGTCAAGCCTTCATGCAGTTCGACTGACCAAAGATACACCTTTCAATACACGTGTAAACAATAAAAGAGTGCAGCAGTACCTCACCAGTAATTACAGATTATGTGATGAAAGAATTAGCAACATGTTTTCTTGAAACAGAGCTGGTAGGCCAAGAGCAACCGTAGGCAAACCAACATCATCTTTTGATCATGGGAACAGGAAACCTCACTAAATCCACCCTAAGATAAGGAATTATGTGATAAATAAGAAACACAAGTTTTATCTTCAGTATGAATGATGGCATGGCATTGGCAAATACAATTAAATAGTGTATGGCAGAATCTAACCCAATACTTGGGGTCGCATAAGGCATTTTGCAGTACGTTCTGGGGAAGGAGCTGAAATAGATCATTGATCACTTTTTCATAGGAGAGCGAAATGATACTTTCAGTACACATGCACTAAATGTAGAACTGGTGTGAAAAGTTCCGTAAACCTGCCAAAGAAGCCTAGACGAGTGCAATTGCTTCATGGATATATAGATGTAATGTCTAAGACAGCCTTTCTCAACAAGGGTTACGTGGAACCCTAGAGGATCCTCCAGTGGTTGCTACGGGTTCCTTGAGGAACAAACAACTACTGCCTCTCAGATGAGTAACAACTGGCAGCAATGATCCTTTTAGCCATCTTTAAGGAGAGATTTTTGCCAATAACCACAAGTGTAAGAATTTCCCCCAATGACCATCACAATAATGTACCATAAGCTGTAGATCTAATAATTGGAAGTAGGGGTTCTCTGTGCCCAGAAAGTGATTTCAAGGGTTATCCATCACACATAACTGGGGTGAGGTGCAAGGCGTAAATTCTTTGGTTAGGTTCTCATCGGCATCATCCCAGATAATAGTATGGAAAACACACAATATTTTGAAGTGGGACTTTCCGTTTGCCTTTGAGAACCAACCACTCTTACACAGTGATGTAAAAAAAAAAATTATGTACACATAAGTAATAAAAACATTTGATTAAAAACTCTAAAAATATACAATAAGAACCTCTGCGAGTTACAAAGCCTATCAATGTCATAGACTTGCAATTAAATTGTAGGTTGGTGTACACGTTTCAGTGGGCCACCCGCTTCATCAGGACCATGTACAGTGGATAAAAAAAGTCTACACACCCTGTTAAAATGTCAGGTTTCTGTGATGTAAAAAATGAGACAAAGAAAATAATTTTAGAACTTTTTCCACCCTTAATGTGAAATATATACACTGTACAACTCAGTGTATAGGTCACAACTGTTGAACAAACTGAAATCTTTTAGGTGGAGGGAAGTTAAAATAAAAAAAACTAAAATAATATGGTTGCATAAGTGTGCACCCCCTTAAACTAATACTTTATTGAAGCACCTTTTAATTTTATGACAGCATTCAGTCTTTTGGGGTATGAGTATCAGCATGGCACATCTTGACTTGGCAATATTTGCCCACTCTTCTTTGCAAAAACACTCAAAATCTGACAGATTGCGGGGGCATCTCCTGTGCACAGCCCTTTTCAGATCACCCCAAAGATTTCCAAATCAGATTCAGGTCTGGGCTCTGGCTGGACCATTCCAAAACTTTAATCTTCTTCTGGTGAAGCCACTACTTTGTTGATTTGGATGTATGCTTTGGGTCACTGTCATGCTGAAAGATGAAGTTACTCTTAATGTACAGCTTTCTAGCAGAAGCCTGAAGGGTTTGTGCCAATATTGACTGGTATTTGGAACTGTTCAGAATTCCCTCTACCTTGATTAAGGCCCCTCTTCCAGCTGAAGAAAAAAAGCCCCAAAGCATGATGCTGCCACCACCATGCTTCACTATGGGTATGGTGTACTTTTGGTGATGTGCAGTGTTGTTTTTGTGCCAAACATATCTTTTGGAATTATGGCCAAAAACTTCAACCTTGGTTTCATCAGACCATAGTACTTGCCAGACATTCCTGCAGCTTTAAAGTGATTGTTATTTTAGGGGAAAAAAAATATTTGAAGCTTTACAAACATGTCAAACTTACCTCCACTGTGAAGTTCGTTTTGCACAGAGTGGCCCCAAACACCGACTTCTGGGGTCCCTCGGCAGCTCTTGCGGTTCCTCGCCGCATCAGATAACCCCCTAGGAGAAGCGCTCTCCCAAGTGGTTACCTTGCGGGCGAGCTCCCGAGTCCAGCATTCTGCTTCCACAGCCACTGAATGCATGACTCGGCCCTGCCCCTGCGTCATTGGATTTGATTGACAGCAGCAGGAGCAAATGGCTGTGCTGGTATCAATCTATTCAATCTAGTGCTGAGAACCCCGGGCAGAGGGACAGCGTGTCCTCACTGTTGGAAATTCCAGGGCTCAGGTAAGTAAAACAGGGGGGCTGGTCACTGCCAGGTGTTTTTTTCATGCATTAAGGTGAAAAAAAGACAAGGGATTACAACCCCTTTAATGTTGCTGTAGGCCTCTTGGCAGCCTCCCTGACCATTTTTCTTTTAGTCTTTCACATCAATTTTGGAGGGACATCCAGTTCTTTGCAATGTCACTGTTGTGCCATATTTTCTCCACTTGATGACTGTCTTAACAGTGTTCTATGGTATATCTAATGCCTTGGAAATTCTTTTGTAACCTTCTCCTGACTGTTACCTTTTAACAATGAGATCCCTCTGATGCTTTGGAAGCTTTCTGTGGACCATGGCTGTTGCTGTAGTATGCGACTAAGAAAATGCCAGGAAAGACCTACCAGAACAGCTGAACTTTATTTGGGGTTAATCAGAGGCACTCTAAATGATGGCAGATGTGTACCGACTCCTATTTAGCATCAGTTTGAATGTGATTGTTCAATTCTGAACAGCTACATCCCCAGTTATAAGAGGGTGTACCACAATTATGCAACCACATTATTTTAGTTTTTTATTTTTACTTCCCACCCTAAAAGATTTCGGTTTGTTTTTCAATTGAGTTGTACAGTTTTATAGGTCACATTAAAAAGGTGGAAAAAGTTCTGAAATTATTTACCTTTGTCTCATTTTTTACATCACATAAACCTGACATTTTAACAGGGGTGTGTAGACTTTTTATATCGACTGTATATTGCATAAAGTATTGGATTTATATAGAACAAACTTTAAAAAAGAACATTTTTGGTGAATTTTGGTGATATACTATTAATTAAAAGGTTCCTCCATGAAAAAGGCTGGTCTAGAAATTAAGACTGTGTATAAAGAGCTTTTGGCAAAAGTAATTGCAGCTGTACTATCCAGGAGTCAGTGAACTTTATCCTGTTCATTAAGTGATGACAAAATCCTTTAAAGGAGAAATACGGACAAAGCTTTTTTGGTCATACTTTTGTGGGTCATTGAAGTGCATTTACTTTTGCTCTTCTGTGACCCAGAATCAGCAGACAGGCTAGCAGCTGATGTCACAGAGCCGTTCCAGACTCTGGAAGGATGCCAATCATTTTGTCAGGATCCACTAGGATGCCTGGCCAGCAGCTGGCTTAGCCTCTCAGACTGCGGCTGAGAGCCTGACCCAGGTGCTCCTGCCCCCTCCCCAGTCAGGTGCTCCAGAGCAGATAGTGGTGAATGACAGTCACCATTCTCCGCTCCAAGAAGACTGAGAACTGAGCGATCAGCATGGCCAAATCAGACCATTTGTGCGACATTCAAATGGGAGAGAAGAGCATTTGAAATCTTGCATTGCACTTACATTACAGGAAGTTACACTTTAAAGGGGTTTCCAATTGCTCCTCGGGTTGTAACCAACACTCCCCCCTACAAACCTTTTGATCTTTTAGTTAGCAGAAAAGAAACTTTAGCAGCATACACACACCTATGACCTGCATGACTTGTGCCTGACAAAATCTATTCACCCATATCATAGGGCGGAACAAAATTTCCCAGAATCCCCTTCACTTTTAAGCATGCTCTTAGACTTTCCTCTTGCTGCCGCCCCCCCCCCCCCCCCCAATTACCAATTATTACAGTAAACCTACCCCCTACCCCCCCCCCCCCCCCTTTTAGAATTTTAGTAGGATTTCATAAAAACCCATGTATTTTATATTAATAGTAATTTGCATGCGTTATAAATATTATTAATATTCATATTATCATGATTATTAATGCAATATTAAGCAATAGCTGTTAGCCTATAGAAACATGTATATTTAATAATGGAGAATATGTAACTTTGTAGTTGAGCTTTTGACTGTACTATATTTTCAAGGAGAGCAACATCGATGAGAAATAAATTAAGACCCAACATCTGTAATGACTAGAGTAAAAGGTGGGAAAACTATGTACTTGACAAGTCCACAGATAAGGGTCTGCCTGTACTTTGTATATACTTGAATATATAAGTTAATAATTAGAAAATATTAAAGAAAACAGTTAACTGCATAAATACATACAGCCAGTAAAAAATTTAGTGCATATTTAATCAAAATATAAATACATACATATATAGAATTGTATGGTTAAACACATAAGACATTTAACACAGAGTGGGGTGTACGAAGTTCAATTTCCCAAACACGTTTTTGTCCTTGGGATGGAGAAGTTTTATCAAGACACAAAGAGTTTGACTTAAAGAGGAGTTCCAGTCAAAAAAAAAAAAAAAATTTAAAAGTCAGCAGCTACAAATACTGCAGCTGCTGACTTTTAATTGGACACTTACCTGTCCCAGGGTCCAGCGATGCGGGGGATCGAAGCCCCGCTCGTCTCCCCCTCCGTTCAGCGGCGCCGGCATTGCAACTGTGGGCGCCGGGCTGTGGCTTCACAGCCTGGCACCCACTGCGCATGTGCGAGCGGCGCCGCGCACCGTGATTGGCCGCTCAGTCACCTGGGACCTGTAATGGGTCCCAGATGATTGACAGGAGGGAGGGAGCAGAGGAGAGCCGAGCCCTTCCTGTGCCGAGGGGGAAGTGATGTCACCAGCCCAGGCACTGGAAGAGGCTGACTACGAGGGACCCCCTAGCAACAGGCATTTAGAGGTTAAAAAAAAAAAAAAATATCCAAATTTTTTTTGTATTTTATTTTAGGATTTTTCATGTAGTAGTGTTTTTTTGGGTGGAACCCCACTTTAATAATGAAATAATAGAGAGTTACTCTGTAGATAAGGATTTTAATTAGGTGAAAGTATACACAATGACTGTTACAAATTTTTAATAAAGATTTATGGTTATGTCGTACATCTTCGCAAGCAATCATATTGTACCTAATATGATTGCATTGTAAGAAACTATATACAGAGAGGGAAAAAATTATTTGATCCCCTATAATTTCAATGGTAGGTTTATTTCAACAGTGAGACAGAACAACAAAAATATCCAGAAAACGTACTTCAAAAAAGGTATAAATGGATTTGCATTTTAATGAATGGAATAAGTATTTGATACCCTATCAATCAACATGATTTCTAGCTCCCAGGTGTCTTCTATACAGGTAAATGAGACACCTGTCCACAGAATCAATCGTATTCCAATCTCTCCACCATGGCCAAGACCAAAGAGCTGTCCAAGGATTTCAGGGACAAGATTGTAGACCTACACAAGGCTGGAATGGGCTACAAGAACATCACCAAGCAGCTTGGTGAGAGGGTGACAACAGTTGGTGCGATTATGTGCAACTGAAAGAAGCACAAAATAACGGTCAATCTCCCTCGGTCTGGGGCTCCATGCAAGATCTCACCTCGTGGAGTTTCAACGATCATGAGAATGGTGAGGAATCAGCCCAGAACTACAGAATCTTGTCAATGATCTCAAGGCAGCTCGAACCACAGTCACCAACAATTGGTAACACACTACACCATGAAGGACTGAAATCCTGCAGCGCCCGCAAGGTCCCCCTGCTCAAGAAAGCACATATACAGGCCTGTCTGAAGTTTGCTAATGAACATCTGAATGATTCAGAGGAGAACTGGGTGAAAGTGTTGTGGTCAGATGAGACCAAAATCAAGCTCTTTGGCATAAACTCAACTTGCTTGTTTGGAGGAGGAGGAATGCTGCCTATGACCCCAAGAACACCATCCCCACTGTCAAACATGGAGGTGGAAACATTATGCTTTGGGGGCGTTTTTCTGCTAAGTGGACAGGACAACTTACCGTCAAAATCTTGGATGAGAACCACATTTCCTCACCTGAGCACTGAAAATGGGTCATGGATAGGTATTCCAGCATGACAATGACCCAAAACCCAAGGCCAAGGCAACAAAGGAGTGTCTCAAGAAGAAACACATTAAGATCCTAGAGTGGCCTAGCCAGCCAGTCTCGACCGTAACCCCATAGAAAATATGTGGAGGGAGCTGAAGGTTCGAGTTACCAAACATCAGCCTCGAAACGTTAATGACTTGGAGAGGATCTGCATAGAAGAGTGGGACAAAATCCCTCCAGAGATGTGTGCAAACCTGGTGGCCAACTACAAGAAACGTCTGACCTCTGTGATTGCCAACAAAGGTTTTGCCACCAAGTACCAAGTCATGTTTTGCAAGGGGGTTTGTTGTTTTTCTGTCTCTCGCTGTTAAAATAAATGTACCATTAAAATTATAGACTGATCAATTCTTTGTCAGTGGGCAAACGTACAAAATCAGCAGGGGATCAAATACTTTTTTCCCCTCACTAAATAAAACTTGCATGCTCCTATGTTTTAAACATGATCTTGTATGTTCCCAGCTGTTATAAATAAACCTGCATCACTAAATGTCCTGCCTGGGCCAATATATGTCCTCATTCTAGATTTCACCATAATGTTCAGCAGATTAATCTGTTGGAAAAAAAGAAAAAAAAAAAAAATCTATAACAATTAAAAGGTTTCCAGCTATACCTTGGACAACATGCTGCGGTCAGAACCAGTGATTAGTCCACTTGAAGTGCCAGCTGACAAGGCTAGCATAAAGCTATGTACAAAAAAGCCGCCTACACTGTTGTACACATTTATGCACAGTGGTAGTAAGCTAATCTATAGAAGTCATCAGTAGTATGATGTCCCAAAATAAACTTCCGCTTTAAAGTCTCCTCCCCAGCCCTGTTTGTGAAACTGGGAGCAGGTCCCCAATTTTGACAGGTACCTGCTCCCACTTCCATTCCGGTCGTCTTAGGTGATCAGAAGCGGACGTTCTCCATTCAGAAGTCCTGATATATGACAGGTCCTAGAAGACTTCAGGACCAGTCACAGAGGGCAGCTCTGCTCAAGCATGCGCAGTGAGCAGCCGGCTGTGAAGCCGCAAGCTGTCACAGTTGGGTGCCCATAGTAGAGATGCCAGTGCCGCAAGGGAGGACACGGGGAGAACACAGCGCGTGTGAGTGCACCGCTGGATTGTAGGACAGGTGAGTGGCTGTTAATTAAAAGTCAGCAGCTACACTTTTTGTAGCTGCTGACCTATTACAAAAACGACTGGAACTCCACTTTAAAACTGTTCATTATGATTTGGTCTTTTACAAAACAATTGTTTTTTGGCAACAGAAATAAGAACATATTAAATAAAAAGTAGTGGCGCACAATGCACTAGTTAGTAGTAGGCACATTGTTCGATAGCCAGTAAAAGTGATTTTCCAAAATGTGGCAGAGGTGATGTCACATTGGAATCAGTGTTTCACAAAACCTCTCCTACTCCTAATGAGGATAATTGACATCCAACTACTGAAATCATTATGTAGAGTCCAAATTGAGGTAATAATTTTCTCTAAGACTCAGGACATAAGACAGCTGATGCTATACATTTTCCCTCAGGGCCATGTCACACCTGCCATCCTGATACAAAAATGCAAAGTCACCAGCACTCCAAACGATCTTTTTGCACATGTAGACAATGGCACATAAAGCATGAAAAACAACGTTTCAGTGCCTCGCAGGGTTCCTTTTTCATAGCAACTTGGTGACCCTATATTGCTATCAGAAGGGGACCCCACAAGGCCCCAACATTGGTTATTTGTAATCCTTATGCTGCTAGCATTAGAAAAAAGATAGGAAAAGTACAGTATATAATATCTACTTGTTTTGAACTTTTTTTTTTTTTTTTTTTTTTTTTACATTTCTTCAGTTACTTTCTGGTTTCCATGCCTAGGCAAATGATGTCATACATCCCAAGAGTCTTCAGTGCGGAGGGAGGGGTTTGCTGAGCTAAGAACACCCTCCTGCTTGTATGCCTGAGCTATCGGCAGAAGGATTCCAAGAAGTAAACACTACATGAATCATCTGCCCTTACCCAAGAAGGCCGCAGCCAGAAATGCTAGGAAGGGGTTTTTGAATAAACAAACATATTAAATAGTATTTATGGTGCACGGATACAGTGCTGTTCTACTTTAAAAGCAGTAGTAAAGTCTGCGTTATTTTTACCTACAGGTGCGCCTATAAGGCTTACCTGTAGGTAAAATGAATATCTCCTAAACATGCAGCAGGTGACGTCAATGGCGTATGCGCTCTGAAGGTCCAGAATACCGGGCGGAACCTTCAGAGCTCCGTGCTGGAGCTGAGGACTCCTGCCGCATGCGCTGGAGTGGCGTCATTGCAGCTCCAGCCACTCATGCAGCCGAAGCCCGTGAGCCAGGAAGGAAGACTGGGGGGAGATGGAAGCCCTGTTAGCTGTGACAGCGCACCACTGGAGGGCTTCTTTCTAAGGCAAGTGTTTTATAATGTGCTAGAATGCTATGCATACTAGCACATTATGAAATTGCCTTACAGGGCAAAGTTTACTTTTTATTTTTTACTGGCGTGGTTTACAACCGCTTCGCATCTTCATATCTGATTCTGGCAAGGCGCCAACCATAATATTCACATGAGGACTGCAGCTTCTATCTGGGCTTTACGTTAGCAATCCTGTCGCTGGTAGAGAGCACTCAGCTGCTCCATGCTGGTCAGACGTAAAGAGGTGCTGCTCGATCGCTTTTCTTGCTGGTGAGTGAGATTTTTCTTTGTTTTAGTGCAGGCACCCACTCACTTTCTCTATGGCTTCATGAAAGTTTTTCTTTAAAGAACTAACTTTAGGAGTGTAAGTACTACATCAAAACAGGGTCAAAAGCAAACAACCTGTGTTTGTGTGACTGTGTTAATGCCTAGAATGACACACAAGCAAATTCCTAGGTCACCATTTTCAGACCTCGTATGGTTTTCAGTGTCCCTCACATATCTATCCACATAACTGGCAGGCACAGATATACTGAGCTAAGCAGGTGCCCTTTTTGCTTATGTTCTGTCTTTTCACAGAGGTGCAAAGTGGCTGGTAAAGTTCCTTCAACATAAAACACAATAAGGCATAATCGTTGGTAAACTGCACCCAGCACAGAGCTCACTTGGGCAAAGCTGGTAGGTAGGAACAAGGGTTTTGCAGCTATAGATTATTATCCATAACAATACAGAAGGTGCTCAGGTTCTTTTGTTGCATACATTTGCAAGCCAACTGCTGCGTCAAGGCACCACCGATTAGTGTGGTCCCCAACTCAAAACCTTCCCAAGGCAGCTGAAGACTTCCAGTGTGTGTCTGCACTGAAACCAAATAAACAGCTGCTGTCAGTGTTGTTTTTACTTATTTAGATACCTCCTGCATTTTGCAAAAATAAATAAAAAAATAAATACAACATTTATTTTCAAAAACGGAACAACATTTTTCATAGGGAAAAGTATTTATTTTTGAATGGCGTGCTTATCAATTAGTCAACCAATTAAGACTTGCATTGTAAACAGGAACAGTAAAGCACAACCAATGTGTAGTATTAAGCAAAATATTACTGTCCCCTCGTGGTCATACATAATTACAAACTGAAGCTTCAGCATTTCAATTCGGCATCTCATGGGTTAAAACATTAAACCTCAATAGGGCCATAATCATATTGTGTAGAACAAATTTACAACTGTTTGTGGTACATACTACAAATTGACAGAAAGCCAAGTGTCCAGATCATCAGGGATAGTGCACTTTTTCTTCATTGGTTCACTTAGAGCAGGGGTGTCAAACTCTGTTTTATCGTGGCCGCATCAGTAGTATGGTTGTCCAAAAGACTGGTTGGATCTGGGGTCCTCTGTGTACAGAGTGTAGGGTTCTGGGAGGCGCTACGTACAGAGTGCAAGGGTGCTGTATGTAGAGACAGCAGGGTTTAGGGTTGCGCTACATACCGAATGCAGAGTTCGGGGGTGTGCTGTGTACAGGGTGCAGAATGTGTAAATGCAATTCCAACCCCCCCATCCACCGCCCAAAAGGTTCCTTGCATCTCTCTCTACTACCTGGCCCACTCTAGTACCCCTCCCTTGCAGGTGGATCTGTCTCACTTTGCATAAAGATCGTTGTCTCTTTGGAGATCTGTCACCGCCGTGAGCACATGCGGGGAACTGTTAGATCTGGGAGCCACGGAGCAAAGCAGTCCCTTGTAAACACAGAAGGCTTCTGTGTTTGCAACTGACAGCAGGGAGTGGGAGCGGAGGGTGAGAGCCATAGATAGTGGAATGTAGTTCAGACAGGTTTTAGCTGCAAAACTGGGTACAAGGACCACATTACAAAGCCTGGCGAGCCAGATTCGGCCCGCGAGCCTCTGTCCTAGAGGAGTGTGAAATCCTGAGTATGCAGCAGGCCTGACAATACAGAAAAACAGCCATTTGTAAGTTATATAATATGCCAATTAATTATAATAGAGCCAATACACACGAATATGTGCTGTGTAAAAGTGCAGTGCTCCAATAAAAAGATATATCTATAAAAAAAAAAAAAGATAGATACATACTTTCACCATGAATCTCTTAAAAACTTTATATACGTTTGCGAATATTACTGTGAAACAAAACTAAAATGTCCAATAAAACAAAAATGGTTGCAGTGAATCCAATTCTGTGTGTCACTCCGAGTTGGATGCTTATCCTGACGTGTTGACCACTTAAGTTACAGAAGGCCACAAGAGCATACATTGGATGGCATCTGCCCAGGCTCTTGGACCACCGCAAAAGACAGCGTTCTGAAAATATCATCCTCCAGGTCCAGCAAGTCCCAGACATGCTGACAAGGAGGCTCAAGGTCTATGGCAGTGATGGCAAACCTTGGCACCCCAGATGTTTTGGAACTACATTTCCCATGATGCTCAACTACACTGCAGAGTGTATGAGCATCATGGGAAATGTAGTTCCAAAACATCTAGGGGTGCCAAGGTTTGCCATCACTGGTCTATGGTCTCATAAATAACACAAGAGTACCATCTAGTGCTCACTGTGTAATATATATTAAATATGGTAAATATGGTAAAAATCCATCCACATGCATAATGTAGGAGATATGCTTTAGGTACAGATCTATCGGCATCCACTTTGCTGGCCCTGTGCATCAGTCTTTCGATGGGTTGCGTTTAACGCCACACACCTGCACGATGACATAAGTCCTTCAGGATGCATGGCGGTGGCATGCGCAGACATAGCAGCTCAGCACTCTCCAATAGGTAGCAGCTTGACGCCTAAAATTAGAACCCACACACAGACTGAAATCCTGTATTTGAGAGTCTTATGTGCTGATGCTGGAAGCGCCTCTGTGTGGAGGCACAGACAGTGGTGTGGGGGAAGCAGCAAAGACAGCAGATTGCTTCTCTGGATGGGTGCGCAAGGGATGGCAAGTTGAGGGAAAGCGAGCTGAGATTCGGGCCAGGCCAAGAGCAGCCCTGTATAATCCTGCTATACGCAGCCTCTCTCTGACCGATGCTTGCTCTCTCATTAATAAGATGGATGATTTGAGGCTACGGATTACTAACCACCGTATGGATAGCTGTGTTATGGTGATTACGGAAACTTGGCTGCATGAAAATGTCCCTGACTTAGCTGTGGGTTTAGCAGGGCGAACTATTTCGGGGGGGTTATGTGTATATATAAACAACAGTTGGTGTACAGACACCAGTGTTACTGAGAGCTGCTGCTGCCTGGACATTGAGTTCTAATATTAAAATAAAGACCTTTTTACTGGCCGAGTGAATTTGCAATGGTTTTTATTACAGCCATGTCAACCTTCAAGCTAATGTTAGGCTAGCACACACTACTACATGAGGTCATGTGCAGACAACAAACAAACCAGAGAGTATTTTTATTGTGGTAGGAGATTTTAACTGTGTCACTCTTAAAACTTGCAAGGACAAAAAAAAAAAAAAAAAAAAAAAAAAAGAGGGGGGGGATAAAAATCCTGTTTTACCAAAGTTTTACAAGAGAGTTGCAATTAAAATAAAAAAACAAACAAACATTGAACCAGGTGTACACAAATTTCTCTGAAGATCCTGCGAAGCCGCAAGTTTGACCTGGAGTTCCCACGGTTCTGCAAAGATAATCAGTTATGACACCAGCCATTTGATGGCTTGACGGTATGGCTGTAAGCACAAGCAACTAACCATTCACGGCGTGCCTTGAAAGTGACCATTTTGGGTAAAGTTAAATCAATGGGTTTAGTTCCCTTTAACCATGTATGGCGAGCCTAAGTTGGTGCGTTTTACTATGCAAAGACACAGCTAGAGAGAGCTTGTATTACTCCCTCTGACATCATCACCTGGGAGGTCATTTCTTAGAGACATAGGCATGCCTGTCCCTACAACTACATCCCTAGTGAGCCCTCTCCCTAAACAGAGTTTGGGCAGGCTCTTGGAAGTAAAAGGGACCAGCACTGTTTTGCTGGGAAAGAAATCAATGTATGCAATGTTGCATGGGATTTCAAGATAAAACTTTGAGAGATGAAGTGCATGTTTATTTTTGCCCCGACACACATTAAAGTGGATGTAAACCCATTCTGTAGGCTTGTACCTAGAGGTAAGTCTATAATAAGGCTCACCTCTAGGTACTATGAATATCTCCTAAACCTTCACGGTTTAGGAGATATTCACACTTTATAGAGCCAGTGATGTCTCCGATGCACGCGCTCTGAAGGGACGGCATACCTGTGCTGTTCCTTACAGAGTTCTGCGCCTCAGTCCGTGACTCCTGTGAACATGCGTGGGAGTGATGTCATCGTGGCAAATCAGATGGCCGGAGGGCGCGAACTGGGAAGGAAGACCGGGTGAAGATGGAAGAGTCTTTTAGAGCTCACAGCGTGGTGGCTTCGTTCTAAGGTAAGTATTTCATATTGTGCTATTACGCTTTAAGGGCCCGTTTGCACTTGCCTGCTGTACAGCGACATGCAGTGCCATCCAGTGAGGCGCAATATTATACAAACACATTGCATAACATTGCACATCTCTGGAATGCACAGAAACAGCATTCTGGTGTGAAAACTACACATAGAAAACTAAAGCTTTCTCTCTGTCATTGCAGTTATCTGTCTTAATCCATGAGGAAAACACATGTAACTGCAAATAGTGTGAACGTGCCCTAAAGCGAATGTTCAGGTAGATATAAAAGACAAAATTAAAGTGCATCTATATTTAGTCATAAATCATTAAAATGTACTTTTTCAATACACGCACCTGAATTTGACTTGGTTGCAGTGCAGGGAACAAGGTTATAGAAGTAGGGAGAGCGACAGATGAACTCATCCATCTGCTGCTTCTCCTTTAACTTAACCATCACAGGCTAGGGAAGGGACCCAGATCTATAAATGTGGCAAAACGGTTTAGATCTCAGAAATGGATGGACAGAGATACAAATTCTTTGGCAGAGAAAACAGATCCCATATATGCAGTTTTCGTAAGAGCTTACAATCTAAAAGGGAAGTGCAGGATATAGAAAAGGTAGAAACTGCCTCAGGGGCCGTTGAGCAATCATTCCACTGCAGGGGTGCTGACAGTGTGGCAACCACAGATGTAAATACAGCAGGGGTATGGGGGAGGATGGGTTGTTTTGTGTTTGCTCACCTTTACTTTTTTATTTTCTGTAAGGGTGAGCTAACCCTTTAAGGTTACACGTATACTTTAGGGAAGCTGTCAGGTTTAAAATCTAGGAGCTGCCACCACTGACTTGGTTTTAAGTTGCAAGTTCCTGACCCGGATCAAGCTTAGTAGATGTTCTGACATCAAATAAATATTGCTTATTTCAGATCAGCGACCCACCAATTGAAGGAAAGGAAACGTTAACAGCTTCACACAATGGCATTGTGCCAGAGCCTCACTTATATAGTTGCCTAACCTGCAAGCACAATTGCTGAATCCTCAAAGAAAGTTCAGCTGCTCACTTGTGCATTTACAGCATCAACAATGATCATACCAGTGATGTATATACATCAGAAGATATCCTGCATTCTACGTGGATCATCATGCACTGCCCTGCTCACAAAGAACCATCCCCTTTCCCCTTGTGCCATTCTAATTTGATCCAGTATACAAGTCTGTGCTTTGATTAGTTAACTCAATCTATTCTTCTCAGTTTTGTGCCTCCCACTTCCTACATACCAGCATGAGACAAGCTGTTCCGCCACTGCCCTTTCTTGAGATTCCTTGCGCTCCACCACCTGTAACAGTCGTGGGTATGTGTACACTTGCATTTGAACTATGTTTGCAATTTACAGATAATGTCTACTGTGTATGCCGATTTAGTGCACCCTATTAGTATAGTGTTTTTTAACCATGAAGAAAAATGTGAACCAGCTCTCAGAAATGGTGGCTATATTAAAAGCAGTTGTAAACTTACCGAAAAAAAAAATAAAAAAAAAAAAAGGTCCCCTGCAGGTTTAAGCCATAGTATGCACCGCAGATTTACCTATAGAATGAATCCCTCCAGCAGCCCACTGCCACCATTGACAGATTCAGTCTTCCTGCCAGGTTTGTGGGCTCCAGCCGTTTGAACGGGCAATGACAGCACTCCCGCACATGCACACCAAAGTCACGGCAGCGACCCAGAGCTCTGAAGGGATGGCATGGGTATGCCGTCCCTTTAGAGCGCGTGCGCTGGTGATGTCTCCGGCTGCTGCTCACTGGAATATCACCTATACGGTGCACGTCTAGGAGATATTAATTTAACCTAGAGGTAAGCTTTGTTATAAGCTTACTTGCTTGTTGCAAAGCGGACTTAAAGCGGGGGTCCACCTATCGTTTTTTTTTTTTTTTGAGTTCATTCACAAACTTTTCTTCTCAGCATTACATACTCACATATTGTGTGTAATATGTCCGCCTGTGTCAGATTTCGTCGGAAAGAATAACTTATATTATTCACTGCAGGCGGTTTCCATCTTCATTGTGGGCATTTGAAGCCCACAAGCATTTATTTCCTGGATGCGGTGAATGCTGTGCTCCCAGCATTCACTGCTCGTTCCCGCACATGCTCAGTGGCATCCTGGGAAGCCTGAGACTAGCTCCCAGGAGTCTGTGCGGAGTCTGGGAGAGGCTAGAAACACGCCTACTCTCACGGGAGGAGAACCAGGAAGTGCAAAGAAGAATAGAAAAATAAAAGGTCATTACTGCGATTTAAATTTTTTTAAACGGCACGTCAGCATCTAGGCAAGGAAGAGAATACATACAGATATTGTTCAAAATTTGGGTGGAACCCCGCTTTAACTACCGCTTTACTTATCTTTTCTTCTTCAAGTAACACACTCACCTGTCCTAGAGTGACAATTCTCACTCACTGTAATGTACCTATGGACAAGAAGTGAAGCAGTGTTGTTACCCTAGGACAAAAATGTGCTAGGAATACAGAGCACTTTCCCCATTTCATTTCCATAACATTGGGGTGGTTCTTTAATTCATTGAGAAAACTGGCGTAAGCTGATAACATTTGAGGTAATACTGCAGAGTGCGCAGATGAAGAGTTTGAGCAGACTAATTTTTTTGTGCTGAGCATTACAGAAAGAAAATAAATAAATCACTTTACATCCCTGTTAAAGCTGAACTCCAGGGAAAGGGAAAAGTGAGAATTACCTTTGCAGTGGGTCTGCAAGCTTAAATGTATAATATGCCTAGAGGATAATGAAGATAGATAGATAGATAGATAGATAGATAGATAGATAGATAGATAGATAGATAGATAGATAGATAGATAGATAGATAGATAGATAGATAGATAGATAGAGCATACAGATAGAACAGCATAAGGAGAGGATATTATCTTATTCATCATCCCCTAGACCAGCCTCTTGAGCAATGAACAATTTTTGCCTCTCAGCTAAAAAGATCATTGGAGTCAATGATTACTTATCTAAGTATAAGGCCTCTTTCACACGGATGATCCGTATGTCCGTTTTTCATCCATCCGTTTTCGGATGAAAAACGGACATACAGTTATCCCTATGGAGCGTCGGATGTCAGCGGTGACATGTCCGCTGACATCCGACCCGCTCCGATCCGAAAAGTGTAACGGAGGAAAAACCTACTTTTCCCTCCGTTTTCGGATCGGATCGGATGACGACGGACACTACGGACCGTCATCATCCGATCCCCCCATAGGGGAGAGCGGCGCTCTGACAGGTCCGTCGCTACACAGCGTGCAGCGATGCACCTGTCATCTTCCTGCTCAGCGGGGATCGGCGGAGCTATCCCCGCAGAGCAAGCGGATGTTCACGGGGCGGATCATGACTGATCTGCCCCGTGTGAAAGAGGCCTTAGAGGGGGGGAATTCTTTCCAAAAACCAGAAACATTCTTACATCTGACTACCGGGCTAAATTTCTGTACATCACAGGAAAAGAGCAAAGGAAATTATCAGTTCAGTTCCAAACAATTACAGCTCGCCGGCACAGACATGTAAAATGTAGGAAGGACAAAAAATTCCTACATTTTTCTTCTTTCCAGGTAAAATCGACATTAGTAAGCGTTAACAACCGTCACATAACTGGCAGAATTTTTCAGCTCACAAGATTTCAGTCAGGATTGCTGTTGTTTTTAATTGCCCTACAGATCCCAGAGGTAAACCACTGGTAGATGGACATTTCTGTCCAGGCTAAAGCACCCCTGATGACAACTAGATCTTGCTACATACAGGGAAAGGAGTGAAGACATACGTCCTCCACACAAGTGTGCCTCATCCAAAAACAAAGGCTTCTTCAGAAAAAAGAGACTACATCTAGGATATCAATTTGTTGAAAAATACAGCTGAGAAATAAAATGGAGTTTGGTTTCTTTATTTCCTCTTTCATGAAACATCTACATTTTATGAAATATAAAATAGATAGAAGTCAGCGCTAAAGTTATATAAGGTAGCTAGCAGCAGGTAAGTATACAAAACCCCAAAAACAATCTGTAAACCAAAGTGCAGTGCCTCAAAATAATGATATCCTTAAAGTGATAATGTATCACATAAATATCGATGTGTGACAGCATAAACAATGAAAGATGAAGTGAAAAAAATGGAAGTAAATGAAAAGTCCATAAAAGTCCAGTGAATTAATCCGTGACTGCCACCATCTGATTACTCAACACTGCACCTGCAAGCTCCACAGCTGCTAACACAGCAAGTAGCGCATTTGTATCAAACAATCTCGACCCTTTCTATATGGTCATCCAAATCCATTCACACTCATGGAAACTCCTGATGGTAGCAGGACTATGGACTTTCCATTTACTTTTATGTATTCTACATTTTTGTTCACCATTTTCTTATGTTAAATCTAATTGTTTATGTTGTCACACGTCAATATTATTACAATATATACTAAGGGTTACACCTAACGGAAAAGCCCTGGACATCTCTGCAAAACCCCGTAAGAAGGTGTATGGCAGCCTCAGCCCAGGATCCAACCAGGTCACGTCCCCAACGGGTTTTACTCCACCCATGGAGCTTAGTCATGGGGTGTTTGGGTTACACTGACACAATTTTTTTTTTACTGGCAAGTACCGATATTGTCGGTCAAGTAAATTGTCAATACCGAGTACCAATACCTTTTTTGTGTGATTTGAGCCCATACAAAAAAAAACCATGCGGCTTCCCACGTCGCTCCTGTGTGAATCCAGGCTGAAATCACTATGACAAGCCTGGGTTCACACAGGAGCGATGTGGGAAACCGAATGAGATTCTGACAGGAATCACACTGCATTCCTGTTCAAATCACATGTGATTCATTGAAGATTCAAATTGAACCGCAAAAGTATCTGCTTTGGATATCGGAGCATCATGTATATACTCGGCACCATTACCTAGTATCGGTGAAACCCCATGTGATACATGATCACTTTAAGGATATTTTTTTTTAAGTGCTGCATGGTTCATCTATTGAACACAAAAGGTCCAAAAACAAATCCTGCAAACTAACTACAGCCATTATAATGGAGCCCCACTTCAGTTTTGGGAAACTTAAAGGACAACTGTACCTTTCACACCTTTATTTCACCTGATGATCCAGCCAGAAAGTCTTATTTTTCAATTTACTTTAACAGACCAAGCAATCCAGACAAAGTAGCAGTTAAGAGGGTTGGGACAAACCATTTACCACTCACAGGAGTGTTCAGAAATGTCCGCTTATATTAATTTATGTAAAACATTTATGCTAAAATGAAAACAGTTTGCTGTAATGGCTTATAAAGTGTGAGCTGGAGTTAAGCTTCAATTTTTTAGTCTAGTCCATGATCACAGCTGCCATCTATAGCTGGTAACACTGATCATTGTAGTCTACCAGCGAAGAAATATTCCCACTGGTGAACACAATAGCGCTGAAGGAAGGATTCCCAGATCAGCACAAAGTGTATTAATAGGGCAAATCGGCATTTTTTTTGCAGATACCCCAAGACAGGAAGTGTGTTACTGGCTGGATCACCAGGTAAATTAAAAGGAAAAAAGGGTTAAAAAACAAAACAAACTAATGCAGCCACCATATCCAAGGATTAGTAAGCTGCAATACATTACATTTTTGTTTCTGGGTTTAAAGTAGTTGTATAGGCTCAAGGATTTCTACCTTCATGCATAGCCACCCCATATTTCCCTGAGCCTCATCCTGATCCAGGGGTAGTATTGGAAGCCATGGGAGGTTATCAGCTAGCCCAGAAGGAGGCGTTGAGAGAGAATAGGAGGGGTCCAAGGACAGAGCCTTGGGGTACCCAACAGAAAGAGTAAACGGAGGAGATGTTGTATGTGACCTGAAAGTGCTCTGAGATAGGTAAGACGAGAACGAGGAAAGAGCAGAGTTGCGGAAGCCAAGCGAGTGGAATTTATTGAGGAGTGGGTGGTCAACTGTGTCAAAGGCAGCAGAAAGGCCTTAGAGTATAAGTATGGAGTAACGGCCATTGGTTTTAGCTGTTAGTAGGTCATTAGTGTGTTTTAGTAGGGCAGTTTCAGTGGAATGTTTTGGGTGGAAGCCAGACTCTAGGGAGATTAAGAAGGCTGTTGTCAGGTGGCAACTCACACGGTTGTGGACAAGGTGGCCAAAAAGCTTGGAGTCAAACAGGAGCAGGGAGGTGGGTCTTAAGTTATTTAAAACAGGTGGGGTCCCCTCTCCTGCCGCCATCTTTACCAGAATCTCCTGTCCCATCAGGGAAGCTGTTAAGGCTGTGACCAGAGGAATCGACTTCCCTAGACACTGTGTGACGTCAGAAGCCAGAAGCGATGAGGATTTTGTCACTTCCAGTTTCAGTTTGTTGTAAACAAGCCGTTACTGGATTGTGAAAATAGAATTTTTATAACAGCTTACCTGTAAAATCCTTTTCTTTTGAAGTACATCACGGGACACAGAGCCATAGTAATTACTATGTATGCACACCCTAAACAGGAAGTTGCCTCGCTATATAACCCCTCGCATACCGGGAGTATATTTTTGTAGAAAAGCAATACACGTGTATACTAGAAAGAGCTCTGAGTACCGTGATGTACTTCAAAAGAAAAGGTTTTTACAGGTAAGTTGTTATAAAAATCATATTTTCTTTAATCCTACATCACGGGACACAGAGCCATAGTAATTACTATGTGGGATGTCTCAGAGCAATGCCAACTGAGGGGAGGGAGACAACAAAAGTAGGGCACCATGAGATCAGAGGACTTATACTGCTGCCTGCAGTACACTGCGCCCAGAGGAGACATCCTCATGTCTTTTTACATCCACCTGATAGAATCTGGTAAATGTATGGATTGAAGACCAAGTTGCAGCCTTGCAGATTTGAGCCATGGAGGCTTGGTGATGCACTGCCCAAGAAGCACTAACAGCCCTGGAGGAGTGCGCTTTGATTTGAGAGGGTAGAAACTACCTCTTTTAACCATAAGCTTGAACAATTACTTGTCAAATCCATTTAGAAATAGTAGATTTTGATGCTGCCTGTCTTCTTTTAGGACCTTGAAAACAATAATAATATGGCTCTTTACAAGAAAGAGCAGCCAATTCTGATACCCTTCTTGCAGCAGATATGGTTACCAGAAAAAAATAGTTTCCTTGTCAAAAAGGAACAAGGGAATTTGTCGTATCGGCCAAAAAAAAGGCTGTTTTGTAATGCCGGCAAATCTAAATTCAAGTCCCAAGGGTTCAGGGGTGACCTAACCGCAGATTAAGCCGTGTTACCCCCTGAATAAAGTTACGAACCAAAGAATGCGAAGCAAGTGGTCATTGAAATAATACCAGTAAGGCCGAGACCTCTCCTTAGAAAGCACTCAAGGCCAGCTTTATCTCTCACCCCATCTGCAGAAAGTGAAGGATTCTACCTTTGACCTATTTCCTGGGGTGCAACCCCTGTTTTTACACCAGGAGACATATGCTTCCCAGACTCCATAATATATACTTATGGAGGCCGGCTCCCTTGCATTAACCAAAGGTAGAAACCACTGAACCTGACACCCCACGCTTCTTCAGAGTGTGGGTCTCAATAGCCAAATCGTTAAATTTAGCATTTGTAAAGTAGGATGGAGTACCGGACCTTGCACAAAAAGGTCTAGCCATGGCGGTAGGGTCCATGGGTCCCCTACAGTCATCTTTACGATCTCTGCATACCAAGATTTCCTGGGCCCCGCTGGGGCCACAAGAATCACTGACTTCCCTTCCTGCTTGATCCTGCAAATCGTGGACGCAGGCAGAATAGGAGGAAATGCATAAATCAGTGAGAACAGATTCCACGGGAATAGCAAGGTATCTGTTCTGCATGCTAGTGGATCCTTTGTTTTTGACACCAAGTTGTCGATTTCTTTGTTGAACTTGGACGTAAACAAATCTATGTCTGGGATCCCCCATCTTCAACATATTGACAGGAAGATATCGGGGTGAAGGAACCATTCTCCCAGAAACAACTGCTGGCGACTCAAGCAGTCCGCCTGCCAATTTTCTATTCCTAAAATGAAGACCGCCGATAGGCAAAGTGCATTGTTTTCTGCCCAAGATAGGATATGATTAACCTTTCTCTGGGCCGCACAACTTCTTGTGCCCCCTTGGCGATTAATATAGGCCATTGCTGTGGCATCGTCGGATTGAATCCTGGCAGGACAATACCGTAAACTGAACATTCAGGCTCTCAGAACCAAACGCCTCTGCCTGAATTTCTAGAATGATAATAAGCAAGGCCATTTCTGATCTGGGCCACTTCCGTGGTAACTGAAGGATTTTCCCCCTTGCAGATTTTTGGATATGAACCATAAATTGAGGCTCCGGCGTACCCAGCCTACAGCACCTGGTATTTCCAGGTGGTCCATCCGGGTACTAATCCCTGAGAACTGCAGAATTCCCCCTATTGAGCGAACGGGGGCCCCTCCTCATAAGGAGGCTTCAGTATCCTGTAGCTTTCCTCCCCCAAGACCTCTTTTGAACCCGACGAAGGAAGCTGTCGTGACTGCCTGGAAGCTGATGCCCCTGGCACAGAAGAAAGAGCTTTAAAACGAAAATACATTTACTCCTTTTCTTAAATGGCAAAAGGGGTACTTTTTCCACTAGAATTTCTTTGGATGTATTATCCAAAACATCCCCAAATAACTGTTTCACCGCAAAAAGGAACACTAGCCAGGAGCTTCAGCATGGTGCTTAGCTAAGGGCGCAAGACCTGAAAAGAATCTCTCGTAGCAACTATTGCAAACAAAGCTGCCACATCCTGGGCCTGCTGAGCAGGATAACCTCAACTGCCAGAGAAAAGGGTGCTGTTTTTTTTTTTTTTTTTTTTTTAAATAGGAATTCCAACTTTTTATCCCTAAGCATTTGAGCATTGTCTGCTGGACAAGTCAAACCCTTATCCACAGACGATATAGCAGTGTTAATTGCTGGTATACCCTACTTAGTGAATTTCCTCCACCATAGGATAAAGCGTGAAAACGTTATAGGAGGGAAAATAATGCTTATCTGGGTGATCCTCTCAGATACAAAAAGCTTTTCCAACAATGAATGGACAGGAAAGGCATGCACAGGTTGAGGAGGCTTTAGCGAACCCAAACACTCAGTTAAGGGTACATAAATGTGGAGCGGACCATTCAGCAAGAAAGTGCACCCCTAGTTCCTCAGTTTGAGGGTCCTGGGTAATGGAAGAGAACCTGCCGCATTTTGACCCACACTGGGATGTGATTAAAGTCGCTAAACTTTTTTTTTTTTTAAACCTATCATGGCTGAGGAAAAAAGATCTCTTTAGTAAAATAAACAGGGGCTTTAGTGTTAAAAACAGTTGCAAACATTTCATGGCCCCGATGCTCACTCTGACCAGCCACCCCCTCTCAAGGGAGGATGCCATTTGTAGAGATGAGTAGGCTTTCCAGAGCTTGAGGGAGACTCCTTTAGCTCTTTTTTTGGGGATGTTTCAATCCCCCCCCTCCCTTCTGACCTTAGCCTGATGCATAAAGCAGAGATACTACCAGAAAAAATTGCATCCACTGCATGAGCAATAGTCCAGCCACTGCTGCTGCTATTAATGCTCAGCCTGATGCAAATAGGAAATGTGTCAAATAGGAAATGTGTCAAATAGGAAATGCCTGTGTCACCAAAACCTATTTCATACTCCTCTTTGCTCTTATGTCTCTCCGACAATTTTGCAGCCAGCACAAATGGAGTTTTTTTCTTGGAGGACGCCAACGCCACGCTAAGCCCCGCCCCCTACCTGGCATCGCGCCCCCCCCCCTTCTCTTTAAAAAATAAAAAAAAGAAGGAGTTTGTGAGTGAGGGAGGGATGGCGTGGAGGAGACCTGGAAGCCACCGCCGAGTAGGGGAGGTGAAAGAAAAATGGCATTGCCGATCATTTTTAGTTCTCCCTTATACTCAGCCTCATGAAGAGGGGAAGAGTTCAGCCCAGGTGGGGGTGTCTGGAGGAAGCAAAACCCCCTCAAACTTACCGGAGGTCTGCCTGCTAGCCGGAGGAAAAAAAGTCTGCTGCTTTTGTGACACAGCGTGATCTCTGAGGAAAGCATGAGAAAGTACGTTCTCCATACAGCCCCCAGTGGTGACACTAAGGCATGACAAAATTTACTTTAAAGGAGACATTTCATAAGAAAATTTAAAAATTCCTTAGAAAACTCCACTTACCTTTCCCGCCGCAGGGTTTTCTGTGGTAAAACCAATAGACCCAAACTTCACCCTTCACACTGGGGTCCGTTAAACCTTCAAGAACTGGGGTCCCTCAGGGAACCCACAATCCTGGACCTGTAATAGCACCCCGCCAGTAAAACTTTATGGCCTTAATACCAAAAGTACTGGATCCCAGGGTCCAGCTCTCTAAAAAGAAAAGCGTTTACAAGCAAAACCTCATTTCTTCGGATACGAGGCCCAGGCACCATTAAATTTGGCCTAAAAGACACTTTGAATGGATCCGGCTGCATAGCTAGTCTCAGCAAGGATTGCTCCGGTGGAGCTCAGCACAGCACATCTTCACTTGTGACCAACACTTTAGCCCGGGTTCACACTATAACGGGCTGCGGATCGCACAGGAGCGCTGTGCGTCCCTGTTCCCCATTCCAGGGACGAATCAGGGCCGATTCTATGCCTGAATTCGGCCCTGAAACTGAGCCAAAGACGCACAGCGTTTTTGTGCAGTGCGCTCCGCAGCCGCCCCGGAGATATGTGAACCGGCTCCATAGGGAGCTGGTCACATTCTCCTACTATGCAAATTAGATGTGGGAAAACGCACATCTAATTCGCATAGGTGTTAACCCGGGCTTAGACACTGGCGAAAAAACTGAGATACTCCCGGTATGGGAGGGGTTATACAGGGAGGCAACTTCCTGTTTAGGGTGTGCCAGAGTCCAGCACCTGAAGGTGGACTATAGCCCACATAGTAATTACTATGGCTCTGTGTCCCGTGATGTACGATTAAAGCAAGTATCTGATCAAACCGGTCCTGGTTTGTTCTGATGCTTTGGAAGCCAGAGGAGAGATCTGGGGTCATAGACCCCAGATCTCTCCATAAAGAAGACCTGTCACAGCCCATGCTATCAGAAGGAATGTTATATATCCCTTATGAAAGCAATAAGTTGATCGAAAAAAAAAATATATATATATTATATAGGCACGTGCTGACCCACATTTTGCTGGCCGCAAGACTATGCATAACGAGACTGTGGAAAACTGACAAAACCCCATCCGTACAACACACTCTTGACACAGTGAACCTCCACTATAGCTTCAAAACAATGATGGCTTCCAGCGTAGGCCTCCTACACAAAGGACTGAAAAAATGGGAGCCTTGGGAGCTGTGGTCTGGGGCTGCGACATTTCTTTAATACTTACAAATCAGATAACTTTTTTTGACACGGCAACAAGTTGAAATTAACACTTTCTGATATTAACACTTTCTGATCTTTATCCTTTATATGTTAGATAATATCAACATGGGATGTTCCTTCCCTGGGTAACAAAAGAGTTCCCAATGGGGTTCCTGGGGGAAGAACACTCAAGTTATGGTTAACATTTAGTCACTCCAGGTACGATTATGACAGTTCCAAGTTTTCTGTTATCTGGACAACCTGACATTTTACTTTGTATCCGTACCTCCGTGTACGACTTAAATATAAATCATTGCACATTGTGTACATTGTATCCTTCTGAATTTATTGCATAAAAAAAACAATAAAAAACTATTGAAATAAGAAAAATAAAAATAAAATGATACTATATATAAATATAAAAGCGTCCCCAAACCCCCATGCTTACGTGTAAAGGCGAGCACGCATGTAGGTCCTGTATGCATATGTTAACTGCAATTGCACAACACATGTGAGGCACCACCTTGAACGTCAGAGCAAAAGCAATAATTCTAGGGGCAGAACTTCTGTGTAACTCTAAACTGGTAGCCTGTAAAATGCTGATTTTTACATGTATGTGAAATGTCAGAATTGGGGTGGTTGGCAAGTGATAGAGACAATGCTTATTGGTAGTTTTATATCCCAGCTTAACACGGTAGTTCAAAGTGACACTAAATATCCCTATTCTCCAAAAAGAATCTATACAATATGTCATCTATATTTCAGAAAATTGTTTTGTGTTTTCCGGCCTCCTTGTAACATCCTCAGTGAACTCCCAAACCTCCCCCTACTTCCTTTCGTTTGGTGTTAGAAGCGCATTTCAACAGTGGTCATGCATTCTGCTTTATACACACTACAAATCTCATAGTCCCTTGTCCTTCTCAGGAGTGAACAGGAGAGGGTGGCCTTGTTCCTACATACAGTGGGACCATACAGAATGAATGTAGCCTGCTTCTAACACAAAGTTGGATCACAGCAGCAAAGAAAAAGAACTTGAAGATTTGAAGTAGGCAGAGAACAACGTAAGGGACTTTTTTTGAGTTAAGAATATATACTTGAATAGAATTTTTTTTTTTAAATCCAGGGTTCAGCGTCATTCACAGGTGTTCTCTAGTGCAGTGGTCGACAACTTTTTGGACCTCATGAACCACCAATCTTGAATCCTGCGGACCACTAATATTTTTACATGCCTTATACACACACACACACACACACACACACACACACACACACACACACACACACACACACACACACACACAATGCTCCGGCTCTCTGCCCTCTACCCCAGGATCACACCACTGCCTTATATACACACACACAATGCTCCAGATTTCTTTTGCGTAAAAGCACTAAGGTTGTTGGTTCAAATCCCAACCACAGTGCTACCTGCTTGAAGTTTGCAACTTCTTCCTGTGCCTGCATGGGTTTCCTCTGGGTACTCCAGCTTCTTCCCACACTCTGAAAACATGCTGGTAGGTTAATTGGCGCCCATGTATGTATGAATGTGAGTTAGGGACCTAAGATTGTAAGCTCTTTGCGGGCAGGGACTGATGTTAATGTAATATATATATATATATATATATATATATATATATATATATATATATATATATATATATATATATATATATATATATATATATAAATATATATATGTGTGTGTGTGTAAATGACTGCATAAATGCATACTGCATACTTATACAAGTACCATAAATACAGACACACACACACACGTGCGCACGCAAACACGCACACGTAAACCTTAGGCATTAAAACTTCCAGAATACCACAAAGTTCACCAGTTTAAAAAATAAATCTGAATCCAAAATTGGATATATATAAAAATTAAAATAACACTTACCTCTTCTATCTCTATCCTCTTTGCCAGTTCATCCAGTGAAAGGAAACTATCCCCCAAGACAGACTCTCCTGGGCTTGGTGACATGTCTTCTTCAGAAAATGTCTCTTCCTGGAACTCCAAGTGAGACAGGAAACTCTCGCTGTCTTTCAGGTCCCCGTTTAAGAGACTTGCAATGAATTCAACTGCTGCTTGATGTTGAGCCCTGCTTGAACTCTCTCTTGAGCATATCTGATCAGCACCACTCTCAGAAGATTGTCCTAGTTCACCTGTTTTGCTGTCCGAATGAATAATCCATTTTTTATCCGTTATTTCATCCCTAGTGGCAGGGTCTTCTGTGCTAGAACTACAGCCCTCTAAAGAACTGCTGCCTTTAGTAGTATCATCCTGAGTTGAAGAAACACAATCTGAGTAAACTGTGGCTGCTGAAATTAATTTGTCTACCATTGGGCTCTCTGCTTGTTCTTCTACTCCCTCCTTGGAGAATGTTTCTATTTCTGACACATTGCTGCTGTTCGCTGTTGCTTCTGGTTGCAGGAGGTTGTTATTCTTCCCAGCATCCCCAGTAGAGAAGCTGCTGTCAGGATTAGCCCTGCCTTCTGTCCCTGTAGATTGGGTGTGAATCTCTAAGGTTGCTCCAGAGATGGACAGATGCTTCTCCTCTTTGTGGCTCTGACTGTGCAAAGCTTGGTCGTCAGCTCCTCTGGTTATCAAGCTTGCAGCGCTGACATCGGGCGGTAAGTTCATAACTGCCACGCCAGGCTTCCTGTCTGTTGCTGTCTTGCTGCCAAGATCACTTTCTCTGCCTGAACATTAACAGAAAAATGGTTTAAGTTGCTTAAAAAAAAAAAAAAACAGACCGGCTGTGCCGATAAAAAGGACAGTGCTATAAACTGTGACTTGATAACAACCCAGGCCTCATTGTTTAGGACACAATGTATCCCAGGCTAGCCGTGACTAGACTACAGCTAAATTTAGAATTCAGAACATTAATATTTAATGACTTGGCTCTTTCCCCACCCATCCTGGCACATGTCGCGTGTCCTCATGCAGATGTGTGAGGTAAGGTGCAATTAGCAGTGACACACAACAGGACAACCTGTATCATTAGAAACAGCAATGTGCCATGCTGTCCAGGCACTGTGTAACAACTACGCTCATGCACTGGAACATTGCTAGCCTGCTTTCATCAAAGCCGTTTCCTCATTACACACGCAAGCCATTGGAAATCAATACTGCCAAATGATGCAGAGAAGACCCAGAGCAAAGGTCACATTAAATGGAAAATATACAATAAATAAAACCTGCTTAGAGTATACGGCTCTGAATGCATAATACAGCAGACAATATTACTGTTTGTACATTCACAGCATCTGCTCATCTCCTGATATTTTGTAAAAAAAAAAAAAACAGTAAACCTTTTCAGGACACGCTCATGTTCAATTGTAATTACTGTCTACTGGATACTTTGCCATTCAATATACTGTGTTTAACAGAACTATAAAAGTTGGTTATACTATATACAATGCTTTTGATAATACGAAACATGGACAAAACATGCTTTGAGTGCTTAGTGGTTTTAGCAGTAGTTCCACTGCATCTACACAGAGTTTTATGATTATGATTATTATGTTTAGAATCTATCACAGATACAGTAAAACCTTGGATTGCGAGCATAATTTGTTCCAGAAACATGCTTGTAATCCAAACACTTGTATATCACAGTAAATTTCCCCATAAGAAATAATGGAAACTCCACAACCATTTATTCACAAATCCTTCAGTTTAAAGTCCATATAAAAAGATTATAGCAATGTGATAGGTTGTGTAACCATAAAATGTCCATCCACAAATGGCAGCCTCCACAAGGGGATTAGAAGCAAAATCCATCAGGTGCTACAAAGTATAAAAGAGAGGCGCTTCTAAGTGTAGCAATATGGTTACATTTAATGAAGGTACAACATAAAGGGCACTTTCACACTGCCAGCGCCCGGGCGTCGGCGGGAAAGCACGGCTATTTTTAGCAGCGCTTTACCGTCGTTTCAGCGGCGCCATTTGGCCGCTGGCGAGGCGGTTTTAACCCCCGCTAGCGCCCGAAAAAGGGTTAAAACCGCCTGCAGAACGCCGCTGCAGCGTCGCTTTGCCAGCGGTTCGGTGTCGCTGAACATTTCAATGGGCAGGGGCACTTTAGGAGCAGTGTAATCACCGCTCCTACAGCGCTGCAAAGAAGCTGCTTGCAGGACTTTTTGTGACGCCCTGCCAGCGCAACGCCCCAGTGTGAAAGCACTCGGGCTTTCACACTTGGATTGCAGCTGAGGCTTTTTTCAGGCGCTTTACAGGTGCTATTTTCAGCGCTAAAGAGCCTGAAAAATTCCTCCAGTGTGAAAGGGGTCTTAGAAACTCTCATGGTTGATGATTAAAAGAGGCACATCCAAGTATGCAGGCATCCGGGGTAAAGCTGTCCACATAGACCATCCCCCACACAGCCCCTTGCAGTAGTGCGATTGAACCGCTCATGGAGCGCAGCGTGAAAGACAGCGTCATTGGCGGTGCGGAGGACAGTCTATGTGGATAGCTTTACCCCTAATTCCTGCATACTAACATGTGACTCTTTTAATCAACCATATGAGTTTCTAAATGTTGTACCTTCATAAAATGTAACCATATTGCTACACTTAGAGGCGCCTCTCCTCTTTTATACTCAGTTGACATGACGCTACTTGTATATCAAGACATCACTTGTATATCAAGTCAAACTTTATTTAAAAATTTTACTTGTCTTTCAAAACGCTCTTAAACCAAGTTACTCACAAACCAAGGTTTTACTGTATATTGATAATCAATCTACTAGAATATGAATAACAGAAAGGAGGTTTATGTGCATTAACGCAATGGAAAACAGCCATGTGTGCAAATAAGTCGGTCATACTTATTTCATTAATGTCACAAAAAGGAAGGGCATTTCAGGAATAAAGAGAATTTAATGAAAAAAGGTTCCCTTGAACAGATACTTTATCGAGATGTGTCTAAAATGAACCTGAAGTGACACAAAGATGGCAGTTCCCGATACCTAAATATCAGCATACCCTAGCTGGTTTGTGCCCAAGTCTCAAACTGCCAGGCACTTTGTAATGCAAATATAGAGCAGGTTTCCCAGTCATGACCCACTGTATATTGGGTGGTCTCTCTGGTTCAAGAGGTGGGCCAAGTTCATATCCAGGTCAAAATTTAACCACCTGCGCTCTGGAAGATTTTACCCCTTCATGACCATGCAATTTTTTGCAATTTAGAACTGAGGTAATTTAACTAGTAATTGCGCTGTCATGCAACGCTGTACCCAAAGTTTATTTTTTCACACAAACAGAGCCTTCTTCTGGTGGCATTTGATCACAATTTTATGCAAAATAAACTAAAAAAAAAAAAAAGAAAAAAAAAAGAAGGATGAAAATGTGAAAAAATATATTTTTTCCTTTCTGCTACAAAACCTGTCCAATAAAAAAAAAAATAATCACGTTTTTTCAAAAATTTTTTGTCCAAAACGTATTTGCTACAGGTCTAAAGTAAAAACAAAAATCCCAATAAGTGTATATTGATTGGTTTGCGTTAAAAAGCTTTTGTGTCTACAAAATATGGTATATATACTGGATTTATTATTTATGGCGGTGGTCAGCTACTAACAATGAGACTGTGATGTCGGTGGGCAATCTAACTGACGCTGCAGGGAACTGACGGACAAGGACATCACCAGTAACATTAAGCCCTGGTTCACACTGGAGCATTTTGACATGCGATTTGACATGTCAAATCGGCGGCAATTGCCGTCAATGGCACCGTCCTAATCGGTGCGATGCCGCATCTGCGACTCTGCACAGATTTTAAAAAATAGTTTCTGTACTACTTTTTAGCGATTTCGGGCTGCGATTTACATTGACATCTGTGCAGAAACCTGCACAGATGTCTCTGAAATCGCAGCCGAAATCGGGACTAACATGCGGGAGTGAAATTGTTCAAGTTCAGTTGAACTCGCACAGCTTCATTCCCGCAGCTCAGTGTGAACCTGGGCTTGATCATGTGTATACAGAAGGGGAAGCAAAGACCCCTGGTGCTAACCAAAATCCTGCCAGAAACAACATAGATCAGCTAAGGTAATAAAAATAAAATAGAAAAGAAACCAATTAAACTGTATATCCTACTCAAGAATATGTCAGAGCAGACATAAAAATGGCTGACTGATAAATGAACAATTATCTTACATCTATGGGTAACCTTACCTACATTAGTCTTTGCAGGCCATGCTTTTCAGCAGCAACCCCCTATTGTCATACCTGTATCTTTCAGCAGTACAAACAAATGTATGCCCTATTTTGTTTACTTGTCTGTGTTATTTCATCATGGTCAGTCTGTGCCACAAGTCAGCAACATATAAAAGTAGATGACTAACTAGCCATTTCAGGTGAGCTAGTGGTTGGGGAGGTTGTATTTTTTCAACCAGTGTAAAGCCTCGCACACACACGATAATATTGTCAGCTTCTTTATATTTTTTTTGCATGCTAGTCTCATATTGAAAACTACGTTACTCAACTTATGAAAATTCTACCACAGAATACAAATTTGAAAGTGATGTAAATTGTTGAATTGTATTGTAATGTATTCTTTCATTTCTGAGCATGCGTAGTCTTGCTCCACAGATATTTTTTTTCCCCAGACGAAAACTGTACAAATTAAACGAAAATCAGACGCTGCGTTCACGTATGATCACCTGCACCTTCAGTTTTTTTCGCCCGAACAGTCAGAATCGAATGTTGAAAGCACCATACCAACGATCAGATAGTCGACCGATTGTGCATGCGTTTTTCTTATTGCATGCGTTTTTCTTATCTTAGTATTATTACTTAGTGTTATATGATGGCAAGAGGTCAAAACAAAAAAGTAGTCTGCCACTCAAGTCCATTAAATGGATATTTCAGATGCTTCACATTTAGAGATTGTACCATTGCCTACACCTGCCACGTGAGGTCTATGGCCAGGGTACCATCCAGGCATAAACACAAAGACAATGAACAAGAAAAAAAATTAAATAAACATACTGAGGTCTTGCTTCAATTCCAAAAAAAAAAACTGAATTAGCTGAAAAAAAAATATGTCTTTTAAAATGACTAAGCGTCTCTTCTACTATTAAATAAAATGCCCATGCACTTTTGTACATTAGTAATTCAAGACTATTACAGAAGCACTTTAAGCATTCCCTGGAAACTTGATATAATAACCCACATCTGTTTTAGGAAGCCAAAAAACTGTTGTTAAGAAACTGCTGACGAATCACAAAATGGAAAAACAATGGCTTGATGCTCTAGCCTAGCTTTTTTTTTTTTTTTTTTTTTAATAATGAAGATGTTATACTTAGTGCTGTGTGCAATAATTTAGCACAGGGTAGCCCCAAGCCTCCTCTTCTGGGGTCCCCATTAGAGTACAACTAAAGGCAAAACTTTGTTTTTTATCATTTTGGATAGAGTGCAGAGGGATTAGAAAGCTTGTCAGTTTTTACTGCTGGCTGTGCTGTGCATTAAGGAGATTCACTCAATATTTGTTCGGTTTGTAATATTGAAAGTAAAGAAAATCACAAATATCTTCAAATGGAGAAACTAGTTCAGGTGACCTTGGGGTCCCCAAGAAATAACCTTAATTTGCACAGATTTCCCCTCACTTCCTGTTTGGCTACGGGACACAGATGGCAAAAAAATAAATAAAAATCTGAAAGGGGTTATTACCATCCCTTACTCTAACCAAAATGAAAAAAAAAGTTTTGCCTATAGTTCTATATTAACTACTTGAAGCCCACACTATAGCTGAACAACAGGTACAGCGCAGACTTAAATTGCCAGGAGGAGGTCCATGTACGTCCTCCCGCACACGCGCTCTGACCGCTGAGTCCTTGGGACTCGGCTGATCACAGATTGAAGTAAAGGGCTGATCCCGGCCCTTTACCACGTGATCAGCTGTCAGCCAATGACAGCTGATCACATGATGTAAACAGAAGCTGGTAATATTTTTTTACCCTAACATACCGACAGCCACTGCTGCTAAACAGTGCCCACCAGTGCCACCTACCAGTGCCCATCAGTACTGCTAAGCAGTACCTACTAGTGCCCACCAGTGCCACCTCAGTGCCCATTAGAGCTACCAATCAATGCCCAATCACCAGTGCCTCACTGTCAATGCCACCGATAAGTGCCCATCAGTGCAGCCTATCAGTGCAGCCTCATCAGCCTACAGCAATGAAGGAGAAAAATTACCAGTTTGCAAAATTTTTGAAACAAAACTCTGAAAACGTTTTTTTTTTTTTTTCCCAAAATGTTCGGTCTTTGTTTAGCAAAAAATAAAAAATCCAGTGGTGATTAAATACAACCAAAAGAAAGCTCTATTTGTGTGAAGAAACTGAAAAAAAAATAGGATTTTTTCATCATACTTACCTGTAAAATCCTTTTTTTTTTTTTTGAGTACTTCATAAGACACAGAGTCAGGCTAATATTCATTACCTACTGGGTTATACTCCATCTCCAGGTGAATGGACACTGGTAGACCAAAGGTCTTCAGACAGGAAGTGATCCCCTATACAACCCCTCCCACACAGGAAGCACTTCATTTTTGTAGCAAGCACTGAATCCTCAAAAGAGAGGGGAGGGACCTGTGTCCCATGATGTACTCCAAGAAAAAGGATTTTACAGGCAAGTATGATGAAAAAATCCTATTTTCTTTTTCATACATCATGGGACACAGAGTCAGGCTAATATTCATTACCTACTGGGATTTCCCAGAGCAATAGCCTTGAGGAAAGGGAGACACCCTGCCAAACAATAGCCATCAGAACTTATACGGCAGCCCGCAGTACACTGCGGCCAAAAGCCAAATCCTCGGCTGCTCAAACATCCACTTGATAAAATTTTGTGAACATATGCACTGAAGACCAGGCAGCAGCCTTACAAATCTGAGCCACAAATAACCGATGGCGAAAAGCCCAGGAGGTTCCTACACCCCTGGTAGAATGAGTTCTCACCCTAAAAAGTGAGGAGCTTTAAGTTTCAGACAATAGGCCTGAATGACCAATTAAGGGAGAAAAACCACCGCGCTATACGAATGCAGAAAAAATAACACAATCAAGTAATAAAGTGACCACAATTAAATTGAAAAGCAAAAAGCAGCTGCTAAAAGGTGAGATACACACACTAAAGACATCAATAATTGAAAAAAGCAGCGCTGTGAATTAATAGACATAAATGAAAGTGATTAAATAAACACATTAAGTGAATAATTAGGATGGGTAGTAATTAATAAAGTCCACGGTCAGGTCATGTAAATCAATACAGTTCTAATCCATGATATAACATCCAGGAGGTAAAGTAGGTGAGAACAAAGGCAGGGGTCCCCGTCTAGAGCAAAAATTGGAGGTAAGACTGGGTAAATCCTTCACCGCACCACTGTGATATGAAAAAAAGGCGCGCTTACCAACTGGCAAGCTTAGGAAAGCTTGCGACCTTAACCCGGTCGGGGCCTTTCTTGGGATGGAGACATCACTAAGCCACTCCTTGGACCATAGGAAGCCCGCTATCCACCACGCACAGACAAAGCCTGGATGTTGGGGATACTATACTCCTAACCAGGAGTTATTCTCACAGGAGGAGCACCAAAAAGGAAAGGAAGAGCAACATAGCGTAATCCTGGTTGGGTTTTTTATTTAAAAGAATTAAAATTACACTTACAGTGTGTTGATTGCACAAACGCATATAGAGCCGGCCGGCTAAAACAGGAACACCCGTCCTGCAGACGGTGAATGCAGCACGTCAGCACGCCCGACGTACGTTTCGTCACACTCTGACGTCGTCTGGGGCACGGGCGACGCACTGACGTGTCGCACATATATAACAAACCAAAGTAGCCAGACCTCGTATTGAAAACGAAACCGGAAATCACCCTGCTCTCCACTGGGCAAGGGCGGATGGTATGAAAGCGCCATCTTAACTGAGTGATACTACATTAGTTCGTATACCGTTTCAGCAGAGATTGGAATCCCAATACAAAGAAAGGGAAAAAAAGGGGGAAAGAAAAAACAGTAATCTCACACATGACTAAAGTGTTAGGAGTACCAGGTCTGAAAATGGTTGATTGTATATAAAAAGATAAAATAAAAAAGTATAGAAATAAACTTAATTGGCCGTTTGAAGGGGCCCGACTAGACAATAACTTGGAGGGCACCCCTTTAGATACAAGTTGGCCAAAAGGATCATAAAAATAATATAAAATTAATTAAAAAATTGTTAGTTTTTGGTAAACTAGAAGCATGCCCCAAGGGATATTAACCTAGGTGATGTTGCTAGGGGAGAGGAGGGTGATTTCATCTACCATAGTAACTATACCAATTCATATTAAACATGGGTCATATCATAAACAGTGAAACATAAAATAATGGACGAACACATAAAAAGTGAGCTAGTATGATGAGGTTGATCCCAAAAAAATCATTAAATTCCCTAAAGGGGAGCATGGATTTAAGATCTCAGATGTAATGATGGAAGACATACCCCATCATTGGGAATCCAAATTAACACCAATGGAGGATTTATTATGAGTTGTCAATAAAGGCATTGGTGTCGGTATCCACATTAAGCCCATGTGGAACATAACATCTGATTTTATGTATCCAGAGCATCTCAAGTTTTGAGATGCTCCTAATCAAAGAACTCCCCCTCCAATGGGGCCGATACCTATCGATCCCCAGAAAAAGGGTTTTAGAGGGATCCTTATTATGAGAGGTCAGATAATGTTTTGAAACAGAGTGTTTAGGAAAGCCATTTAGAATGTTAGTAATATGTTAATTCAAGCGAACGGAAAGGGGTCGTCTAGTCCTGCCCACATACTGTAACCCACAAGGGCACTGTAGCAGGTAGACGACCCCCTCCGTTACACAAGTGATAAAAGGTTTTATGTCATGCTCCTCATGGGTGCTAAAGGAGGTAAATTTGAGGGTTCGTCTAGATGGCGCAGAATTCAACCTACATACCCGACATCTACCACACTTGTAGTAACCCTTTAGATTATCAAAAAGACCCTGGACACCCCTAACCGGGGGATCAAGAACATTCGGGGCCAGTCTATTCCTAAGGGACGATGCTCCCTTAAAAATCACTTGTGGCTTATCTGGGATAACCCCTCTCAAAACAGGATCATTGCCCAATAAATGCCAATGTTTTTTGAGTAGGCTTTTAATATTACCGTGTTGTATAGAATAGGTTGTGATAAAAGGAAGAGTAACAGAATTCTCTCTGGGAAGCACCCTCTCATTTAATAGTTGTTCCCTATCAATATCCTTTACACCATCCAAGGTTTGAATTAGAGATTCCACAAAACGATTTATCAAGATTCCGGCCTGTTGTAGAAACTGAGAGTCATCAGAACAGTTGCGTTTGAGTCGCATAAACTGACTCTTAGGTACAGACCGGAGCCATGACCTATGATGACAGCTACTCAGAGAAATATAGGAGTTGCGATCTGTTTTTTTGAAAAACGTAGAGGTCATGAACCGGTCCCCCTGTATGGCAATATTGGAGGTCCAAAAATTGAACATTAGACTGGCTGGCCTCAAAGTTGAGCACAATGCCCCTATTATTTTGATTGAGTTCTTCCATAAAGAGGTCAAGATCACTACGGTTCCCATCCCAAAGGAGGAGGATGTCGTTGATGTACCTAGCCCACAGCTTGAGCTGGGGTCTCTGGCAGACATGGACGACATCCTCCTCCCACAGGGCCATTTTTTTAAATTACTGAATGACCAATTGACAGATCCAAATGGCAATGGAAGCTTTGGAAGCTGCGTGCCCTTTCTTGGGTCCTTTTGGTAAAACAAAAAAGGAGTCTGATCCTCGAATCTCCGCAGATCTAGACAAATAAACCTTGACTGCCAGGACAATGTCCAAAGAATGCAGACATCTCTCTTCCGCTGAATGAGGCTGAGAGAAAAAAGAAGCCAAAATAATGTCCCTATTTAAATAAAAAGACCGACACCTCTTTTGGCAAAAAGGATGGAACAGGTTGTAACACAACCCTGTGTGGTAAAGGTTTAAGTACGGTTCCCTGCATGAAAGGGCCGCCAACTCAGACACCCTTCTAGCCGAGGTGATAGCCATCAGGAAGGCTAGCTTGCGTGACAGAAAGTCTAATGGAATTTCCTTGATAGGTCCAAATGGTTGTTTCTGTAACGCAGACAGCACCAAATTTAAGTTCCAAGGACACATAGGTGACCTAATGGGGGTAGGCAAACGAGTTGCCACCTGCCACAAAGGTTCAGATCAGTGAATGGGAGGCTAAAGGCCTTTGGAAGAATACTGATATGGCCGAAACTTGACCTCTGATTGTACTCAAAGCCAATTTGATTACCACAGCTGACTGGAGAAAAGAGATTATTTTCCCAATTACGTATTTCCGAGGATGCCATTGTCTGGCCTCACACCAAGCAATATAATTCTTCCAGACCTTATGATAAATTTTCCTAGTGACAACTTTTGTAGCATTCACTAGGGTAGATACTGATGATCTCGACATGCCACGGTTCAACACCCTGGCTTCAATAGCCATGCCTTCAAATTTAGAGACTGTAAATTGGGGTAGAATATAGGACCTTGAGACATTAGATCGAGGCGACGTGGAACCGTCCATGGCCCGTCTATTGTCAGTCTCACAATCTCCGGGAACTAGGGCCTTCTGGGCCAGGCTGGTGCCACCAGAATGACTGGAACCCCCCTCTTTCCGAATCCTGCGCAACAAATGTAGAAGGAGGAGAGGGATAGCATAAACCAGGGAGTACTGTCTCCATGGAACTATCAGAGCATCTGCTCCGATTGCCAGAGGATCCCTTATTCGGGACACAAATTGCTGTAGCCTGTTGTTGAATCTGGACGCCAATAGGTCGACCTCTGACCATCCCCATAGCTAGCAAATTTCCTGGGTGTAGGGACCATTCCCCTGGGCAGATCTGCTGGTGGCTGAGATAATCTGCCTTCCAGTTCTCTACTCCCGAAAGAATCGGCACATGTCCCTCTGCCCAGGCTAGTATTTGGTTCACCTTCTTCAGAGCTAAAAAAAACCTCCTGGTACCGCCCTGGTGGTTTATATAGGCCACGGCAGTGGCACTGTCAGACTGAACCCTGATAGGGCGGTCCTGAAGCTCCACCGTCCAGGACTGTAGGACCAGACGTACTGCCTGTAATTCCAGGACGCTGATGGGCAGGATCTGTTCTGTCCCTGACCATTTCCCCTGAGCTGTGAGCCCTTCTAGGGTCGCTCCCCAGCCTAAGAGACTGGCATCTGTAGTCAGTACTCTCCAAGTTACCAAGAGAAAGGATTTTCCCTTTCGCAGGTTCTGATCCTGCAATCACCGGTTTAGGCTTAAGCGTGCCCGAGGAGATAAGCACATTGGATAATCCAGGGCTTTTCCTCTTCTGGTCCAGGCCAACAAGATGTCCTGTTGTAAAGGTCTGGAATGGAACTGGGCATAGGGCACTGGTTCGAAGGATGATACCATCCGCTCTAGAAGACTCATGCCGAGCCAAATGGAGCGTTGTCTGGTGGCCCTTATCAGATGCACCTGAACCTTCAGGGCACAGATCCTTACGGGTGGCAAGAAAATTCTTGCTTTAACTATATCTAGGTTCAGACCTACATACTTTAGACTTTAAGCTGGTCTCAAGGTTGACTACTCAGTATTTATGATCCAGCCTAAGCTTTCCAAATACCGCACTGTGCATGTTATGCTCTAGAGCCTGTAGTGAGTGATCTCTGAGCAGGAGGTCGTACGGATACCCAAGCACCAAGATCTATGGCTGAAACAACTAATCGATTAATCAACAACTAATCGATTATGAAATTAATTGATTACTATTTTCATAATGGGTTAATCGGCCAGTAACATAATGGGGTTAAAAATAATAAAATTAGCCCTTTATAGTACAAAAAGAGCAAATAATCGCTACTGTAAATATTACTTTCACAGTTCTACAGTAAAAAAATGAACCCCTTACAGTAGCGATTATTTGCTTTTTTTGTACTATAAAGGGCTCATTTTAGGGTTTTTTTAACCCCATTATGTTACTAAACGTCTTAGACCTGGTTCACATCTTTGTGTTTTTTGGTGCTTTTTGCAGAAACACACTATAGTTCATTTAATATGGTTTTCTATGTATTTCTCTTCTAATAGTGTATATACAGTATATCTCTTCTGTCTTTTATTCTCAGAGTGGATTCAATATTTTGCTCCCTAACCATATAGTTGGTTGTTTATCACTTAATTTTTACCACTGCGTAGAGATATTTAAGAATAAATTGCTTTTTTTTAAAAAAAACTTTACATACTAACTAAATTATACACCACACTTTTTTTTTTAAGGTCATTAACCGATTAATCGAAACAATAAATCGACCAACTAATCGATTATGAAAATAATCGTTAGTTGCAGCCCTACCAAGATCCCTTGGGCTCTTAAAAGATCCAGTACTGGTGCTAGGACCTTTGTGAACAACCAGGGAGCTGTAGCCAGCCCGAAGGGTAGAGCCACAAACTGAAAATGACGTTCCTCTACTGCAAAACGTAGGAACCTGATGAGGCTGAAAGATAGGTATGTGTAAATACGTATATTTTATATCGATGGAGGCTAGAAAATCTCCCCTCTGGAGTGAGGCTACTACTGATGGGACAGACTCCATCTGAAAGGACTGTATCAGTAGATACTTGTTCAGGGATCTTAAGTCCAAAATGGGCCTTGTGTCCCAGTTTGGTTTTTGAACCGTAAATAGGATTAAGTAAAACCCTGTGCCTCTTTCGGATACCGGAACCTCTACAATCAGTCCTTGATGTATTAGATGATGTAGCGCCTGAAGCAATAGGTTTATTTTTGGAGGATCCAAGGGAATGCTGGATCTTAAAAACCTCTGAGGGGGAACCCCTCACAACTCTAGCTTGTAACCGCAAGATATAATTGAGGTGACCCACTCGTCCTAAATTATTGTTCTCCAAATGTCCGCAAGATACAGCAGCCTTCCCCTCACTCGATGAAATGGGGGCGTCCACTCAAAAGAAGGGCTTGGTTTAGAAGAATCTTGGACCCAGGGCTTCTTCTGGCCCTGGCCCTAGTGCCCTGTTGGCGGCGGAACCGCCTTGACGACATTGGAGGAAGCAGTCCCTGAGGTTTTAAACGTCTGGTGCTTTTCCTCACAGGAAGTAGAAAAATCTTCCCTCTGGAGATCTTTTGGATATAGTTGTCCAAATGATCACCAAATAAACGTTACCCATGAAAAGGCAAACCTGCCAATAACTTTTTACAAGGAATCTCAGCTGACCAGTTCTTAAGCTATAAGCGCATATGTACAGACGAGAGAGCCAAACGAGAAACCTGCTGAATTGAATTGAAGGCGTCAATAGCAAAACACAGCGCTCGAGAAATGTCTGTCTGTCAAGACCAGCATACGGTTAATAATAGTAAGAGTATACTCTATTATTAACCATATGCTAGTCTTGTTGGTGAGTGCCCTCACTTTTTACACTACCTCTTTGCAATCAATTACTCCTTTTGGTCATTTGCTGGCATTACATTATATATTTTTACACTGTCTGTATTTTTATTTTTTTTGTTTCAGTAATATTACATCTGAGACTTTATTCGTCTTAGTGGAAATCTTCATCTTTCTCAGTCTTCATAGTCACTCAGCATTTTGGGCACCCTTGTGTTTTGTTCTTGTTTTTACTACATACACACTAAGTATTTTGAGGCTATGTTAGCCCCCCTACTTTGATTTGGATTATTAATCCTTCAAAGGATCCCTATACAATACATTACACATATTGAACATACTCTTTTTTGCTTGCTAGGTCTTTGTTTGTCTATCCTTAGGGGGAGCTCTAGCCATGACCGGCATTCATTTAACTAAAAAATTGATAAATCAATATTGTTTTCATATGTAATATTAGCATATACTATTATTTGTTTTCCCTTTTTTTTTCTATCTAGAATTTACGAAAGTGTACAGGTATAACCACCTTTCCCCGAGGAAGCCAAAGTTGGCGAAACATGTAGGAATTTATTACCTGTTAAAGACCTGCCTTCTTGCACACTGGCCGGTCTCTGTTGTACTCCTTGTATGTTTGTTCAGTTACTTCATTTTTATATACATTACACCCTTGTCCTTTGTACACTTTTTTACTATGTATAATAATAAAATTATACTTTTTAACTACCTATGTGTAATAAATCTTTAAATTCCTTGGCACCGTTATAATCCCCTCTCCTATCCCCTATTGTTGTTGTTTATGATTACTGGGATGAGGTGCCGTATTCTATTGAGGACTTTCCAGCCATACCCCTTTTCATGGAATATAACCCAGTAGGTAATGAATATTAGCCCGACTCCGTGTTTCATGATGTATGAAAAAGAAATGTCATATGGGTACCGTGTAACATGACAACGCAATTGTAATTCAAAGTGCGACAGCACTGAAAGCTGAAAATTGGCAAGCAAGTGGTTAAGTAAATTCCACAACATGGACAAAGCAAAATGTAAGGTTTTGCAGATATGCATGCACTATATCATAGTGTTCACATGAACATAAGACAGTACAACTTAAGAAGCAATGGCACATTTTGAGTGTCTTATATGCATTCATGCGCATTGCTGCTGACCAGCAGATTACAATCCAATACATAGATAGATTTCCCGGGGGCATGCCCGGACAAGCTACAGGGTAGACGTGCAGGAGCTGAGCTCCGCTTAAGGGATATTAATCCACGGCCATCCTAGCTGGTTTTCGATCTCCAGAGCTCCATCCTTCCCTCTACCACACTGACCCCCCTCCTGCTACTACTGCCGAGGTGAATTAGCAGTTTTCGCGGAGCTTTGCGGTCCCGGGCCTTCGGCCAGTCTTAGGCCTGGTGCGCCCGCCGCCATATTGGGCCTTACAAACGCGCGACTTAAGCTGCCTTCCTCCCCCTTGCATCGGTGAAACAACAGAGCCCTCACCTCTATTCCATAATCGGGACGTCATCGGTGATTTCGCTAGCTCCTCTGAGTGCTGTAGTGACGCCGGCTGCTCCCCTCTCCTGCCTCAGGCTTGTCTTCGGTGGGAGCCATCTTGCGGCCTGCTGCTCCGGTTTCGCCTAGTAAGGACACAGTGAGTACGGTGACATCCCTATCCTCTTCCCTCACTGAGTGTCCTTGGCAGTCCCAGTACTCTGCAGCCCCACTAAGTTACTGAATTTAGACATATAAAGCGCCGTTCCGGACCTCCGAGAGGCAGCACACGCCAGGCCGGACACTAATCTCAGGAAAGTCCGCGGCTTCGGCCTACCCCTGGAAGTCGGCGGCCATCTTGGTGCTCCATAGTGCTCACCCTGTCCTCAGCCTACTCTACTGTCTTACCCATCAACGGTTTTTTTTTTTTGTTTGTTTTTTTTGTTTTTTGTTTTTTGGATAGAGGTTTACAAGCAGGCTCCTCTGTACAGTGTTGATGCAAGCAACCACCTAAAAATCTAACCCGTCTTTGGGGACCGTCAGCCATATTGATACACCAAGTGTTGCTACTGCCTCTCTGCCTCTACCCAAGGTACAACAAATTTTTTTTTTTTTTTAATTTTTTTTTACTCCTCGTTGTACCTGTTAAAGTGACCTTATATCAGTACCTGCATCTACACCCTTCCACATGATTGTGGCACCTTAATGCATGTCTGATCTTACACAGATGTAATTGAGGAGTGCTCCCTGCAGGTCCAGTGATGCCCGCCAAAACGTCTAAACATCGTGCTGCCTCAGGTAAACGTCCAGGCAAGAGGTCACTGTCAGTTCCAGTCTCTACAGGCTCCATCCAACAGTACTTGGCTAACGCACGTGACGAACAGGCCCGAACCTCGCGCACAAGTGCCTCTCCATCGTCTCACGCGGCCTCTGTGCGAGAAAGCTCTCCTGCCTCCTCATACTGCTCTGACCTTATGGACGATCCAGGATCCCCAGCCGGTCCCGAGATGACTACACTAATGAGCGGCCTTAAAAAAGAACTTGCAGGTATGTTTCGCAGTTTGGAGAAATCCATCAAAAAAGAAATAACTGCTGTTAGATCTGATATGTCACATATCCTGGTCAGAGTTGAGGAAACAGAACAACGGCAAGACACACATGCTGTAGCCATTAAAGAACTACAGGACACGGTTACTCAGCTGGCCTTTGCCCATCGAGCCTCTCTTTATAAGCTTGAAGACCTCGAGAACCGCAACCGTAGAAACAATATCCGTATCAGAGGTCTGCCGGAAGCCACTGGGGATAATGATCTAGAACCATCCATAAGAGGTATTTTTAATACCATCCTGGGTAGATCTGCCACTGAACCGCTGCGTTTCGACCATGTACATTGGGCTCTAAGGCCTAGAAATGCTAATTCAGATCAACCTAGAGACGTCATCTGCCGCCTGCATTACTTTGAGGATAAAAACGCTATCATGTTGAAGATGAGGGGCCTACCTAACGTTGACTTTGACGGAGCAGTCATTCCCAGATCTTTCCAAGGATACGCTAGATCGTCGCAGAGCTCTGAAACCGCTACTTGACCAGTTACGCTCTGACGGGATCATATACAGATGGGGATTCCCTTTTCTACGTGATCTTAACCTCCCACCAATGGAGCTCCCAGGCTGGCAAGACCCAATTCCTAAATTTCTGAGCCATCTGGACCCACCATGGAGAAAGACTCCCTCAAAGAAGCAATGTACCTCACTTCCAGGCTCTGCACAAAAGCATGGTTGAAAAGTGGCCTTTCCCCTTTTCTCTGGTTCTTTTTTTTTTTTTTTTCCTGCTCATCCATGTAGACCAACAATTATTCACAGGATGACATTCTGAGTAGTATTTTGGTCATAAGTTTTTTGTACTTTTACACATACATATATGGCCAAAACTGATGTACTATTGCATTGACCAATGTTTTTTGGTATTCTAATTTTTCCGTTATTTTTAAGTGTTTACTTTAATCTTTTGTTCTATAACTTAGTTACCAAGATGGTCTACAGTTATATATTACTTTTTCAGGTTATGTGTTGTTTACAATGATCCTGGTCCGTTTATAGGTAATCTCTACATTACTAACTGGAACTTATTAAGTCCCTACAGTCGTAGGTTATATGTTTTTTTTTATAGGCCGTGTGCTGTTGGTGCGTACTCCTCCCTCTACCCCATCTTAAACAAAGTAAACCCGCCCCCCCTTTCCTTCTGGGGTTGGAGATTGCGACTGGCCTTACAACTGTTCTGTCCGATCCCTGCCCAGGGGTTGAGATGGCCTCTCGTTTTCTCTTTCCCCAATGGGAACACTGCAGATTTCTGCGTGACGTTCAAATGTTTCCCACAAGATGCTTAAGTTACATATGTGATTTCTCTATATGCTCTTTTTTCCTCTTTTTTTTTCTGTCTCTCTCTCCAAAACTCTCTTTCTTCCCCCCCGCCCCCCTCCCCCCTTTCTGTTGGCACACATGGATAGGATGGCTGAAGGACCGAGCTCTGCTTTAGCTATGGCTACCTTAAAGTGTGTATCATACAATGTTAGGGGTCTTAATGTCGCTGTTAAGCGTCACCAATTAGCTCGTGAACTAAAACAAGCCGCTTGCTCAATTGCTTTTCTCCAAGAAACGCATCTTACTCACACAACTTCTGTTAAGCTAACTTCACCCCATTTTCCACAGTGGTACTATAGCTTATCAGATACCAATAAAGCTAAGGGTGTTGCCATTGGATTCTGTAGAGGTGTGTCCTTCAGGCTATCCGATATGTTAGCAGATGAACATGGTCGCTTTCTTTTCCTTCGAGGCTTCATAGGAAACACTCAATGCACTTTAGCAAATGTATATTGCCCAAACCACAATCAACCAACTTTTTTCTCACAAATCATTACTAAACTCTCACAGTTTGCCAAGGGTCTTACTATCTTAGCTGGTGACATAAACATGCCCCTAGACCCTACTATGGATACCTCTCAAGGTCGCTCCAGTGTTTCTTTCAAACGTTTGAAATTTGTTAAAAAGAAACTTTTGAGCCTCCAACTAATGGATGTCTGGCGTCTCCTCCATCCTAAGGAAAAAGATTTCTCCCATTTTTCCACAACACACCAATCCTATTCCAGAATAGATAACATGTTTTTAGATCATTATCATCTTCCCCTCCTGCATTCCGCTCACATAGGGACTGCTTCTATATCTGACCATGCACCTGTATCGATGACGTTGACCATGCCCTCCCTACCAAGACGTACTAATAATTGGAAACTTAATGACTCCCTTCTATCCAACGAAGCTGAGGTCTCCATGTTAGCCTCTCATTTAACACAGTACTTTAAGGAAAATAAGCCTGCTGACACATCTCCCTCCACGGTATGGGAGGCTCATAAGGCTACTATAAGGGGTCGTCTCATTGAACTTGGATCTAGGAAAAAAAAGGAGCATGGTCAACGAGTCTCCCAGGTCTTGAAGCAGATAGCGACCCTCGAAAAACAACACAAATTATCTCTACATATTGAACACCTTCAATCCCTCACACTTAAACGAGAAGAGTTGAAATCGCTCCTCAACTTAGATACTAAGAGGAAATTCCAACGCCTATCCCAGAAATTCTATGAGTGGGGGAACAAACCAAGTAAGTTATTAGCCCGATCCTTGAAAACTAAACAGGCGCAGTCGTTTATTTCCAAAATCAAACTCCCATCAGGAGAGCTAGTCCACGCAACCCCAGATATCGCTAAGGCCTTCAGAGATTACTACACGGACCTTTACAATGTTAAAAACGATTTGTCCTCTCTTTCTCAAAAAGAGAGAAGGAGTCGCATATTATCTTACTTAAAAGATGCTAACCTACCTAAATTGCCCCTGTCCATACTAAAAGAAATGGAAGATTTCTCAATCGAGGAATTTCAGGCAGCATTAAAATCTTCCCCATCCGGTAAAGCCCCTGGACCTGATGGGTTCACTATTTTATATTACAAAACATTCAGTGATGTACTGCTCCCTCGTCTGTGCGGCTATGCAAATTCCATCTCTCACTCTTCAGGTTTACGCCCAGAATCCCTCTCCACTCATATCACTGTCATCCCCAAACCTGATAAGGATCCTACCCTATGCAATAGTTTCAGGCCCATATCGTTGATCAACGTGGACATTAAATTACTCGCCAAAGTAATGGCGAATCGTTTGCTGCCTCTTTTGCCTAGCTGGATTTCAGCAGATCAATCAGGTTTTATACCTAATAGGGAAGCAAAGGACAATTCCCTTCGTGCAATCTCATTGATCCAAAATGTCCAGAGGCGCTCCCAGTCCACCCTGCTCCTCTCCACTGACGCTGAGAAGGCCTTTGACAGGGTGGACTGGGAATACCTTAAAATGACCCTACGATACTTCGGGCTGGGTCCTAAGACGTTTCATCGAATTTCATCCCTATACTCTAATCCTACAGCGCAAATTAGGATAAATGGGATGCTGAGTGACCCTTTCGTCCTACACAATGGAACCAGGCAAGGCTGCCCCCTGTCTCCCCTTCTTTTTGCTATTACCCTAGAACCCTTTCTAGCAACAATCAGACATAACGTTAATATCAAAGGCATACAAATAGGCAACAGATCACATAAATACGCAGCCTATGCTGATGATATATTATTCTTTATTTAACAACCACGCATTTCAATTCCAAATTTAATGACAGAATTCTCCAATTTCCACTCCATTTCTAACTTCAAAATAAATTTATCCAAATCTGAAATTTTAAACATTAATATCCCTAAGTCGGAGGCTCTCTCTCTTAAACCTTTGTTTCCCTTTAAGTGGGAACCAAAATGTATGAAATATCTGGGTATTTATCTTACTCCTCACCCCCATTCTCTTTTTCAATACAATTATATCCCCTTGCTAAATAAGATTAGAGACGATCTACGAAAGTGGTCCAATTTATCACATACTTGGCTGGGGAAAGTAAATATAATTAAAATGAATATATTACCTCGCATCCTTTTTATTTTCCAAATGCTCCCATTAGGTGTACCGGTGGAGTTTTTCACTATTTTACAAACCATGATTTCCAAATTTATTTGGAAGAATAGGCACTCCAGGATATCCAGGGAGCTATTGTTCCGCTCTAAATGCTCTGGTGGTCTGGCCCTTCCTAATTTCAAAACATACTATCAAGCGGTTGTTCTTTCCAGATTGGCGGATTGGAAATATGCTCTCAAAACGAAATTGTGGGTACAAATTGAATATTTTCTAAGTGAAATGGACCTTTCTATAGCTCCCTGGGTACCCCGATCTTGCAGAAATCTGGCTCATAATACCTCGGTTCTTACTATATCCTCTTTAGATATATGGGATGCATTACACAAAAAATTTTCATGGAACTATAACTCCCCTTTAATGCCTCTCCTCAACCACAAATATTTTTTGCCGGGTCTATTAGACCCAGGTTTTAAATCATGGAAATCTGCAGAACCTACTACTTCATCATGTCCTCCGAGACAACACAATTAAACCACTGAGTATGATTCTAGCCCCTAAACCTGCTACATTTATGGATAAATGGAGATATCACCAATTACAACATTTTTTAAATTCCCTTCCTAAACCAATTAGAGATATTGAGGATTTGCATGTTATAGAAGAGATTTTCTATCCAAAAGATCCACCTTTACATAGTATATCTCTATTTTACAAAGCTCTCATTGCTCTACAAAATCCCAACTTTCCACCTTTCCTTGCTAAATGGGAATCTGATTTAAATTCTTCCCTCACTGACAACCAAAAAATCAAGGTTCTTCAATTAGTTCACACTTCTTCCATAGCCTCGAAAATGTCAGAGGTTAACTATAAACTGTTATCCAGATGGCATTACACCCCAGCTAGATTACACCAAATGTTCCCAGCCAGTTCCCCATTATGCTGGAGGAACTGTGGGAACAACGCTACTCACGCACACGTCTGGTGGTTTTGCCCACTGATTCGACCTTTCTTGGATGCCATTCGTACTCTGATAACACAGATCTCAGATACGAATATACCCAATGACCCTTGGGCTATCCTCTTCCACTCTACAAATACCCCTATGAGACTATATAAACGTTCAATTATCCCCCACTTGCTGAACACGGCCAAAGCTTTAATCCCGACTTTATGGGGACAACCAACAATCCCTTCTGTTCGAGTTTGGTTACAAATGGTTGACAACGTACATCTTATGGAGAGTATTACACACAACATCAGAGGTACCTCCAAGAAACATTCTATAACATGGGATTCATGGATAAAATTTCAATCCACTTCTACTTATAAAGACATTATAACACAAACCCCTTAAATTGACTTACTAGGAGTAGCTGTTTATATTCCGATGTTCAGGTTCTTTTCAATGTGATAACATGTGTGCCAGCAATTCATCCCTCCCCCCTTCCCCTCCCCACCCCTACTTCTTGCTCTCTCTTTTCCTCTATCCTCTCTCTCTATCTATACTTTCACTTTTCCTCTTACTCTTTACTTCTGCTAAACTAATACACAGATCACTATTCATTATGTTTGACTTAAAGACTCAAAGACTGTGAACCTCCCCTCCTTTTTTACTTAAATGCTGCAATAATACTCTTTATAAATATATAGATACTTGCTGGGTGTATGGTTCATATTTTACTGTTATAGCCGATACAGTCTAAACCTAAATCTATCATTCTGACTTCTAAATATGTACCTTTTATGTGCATTATGTTTGTCTTTGCTCTGTTTTTCTTTAATAAAAACTTATTAAACAAAAAAAAAAAAAAAGATAGATTTACCATGATTTTTTACATTTTAGGTTATAATCTTCTGTACATTAAACTAGTCATTAAAAGGAGAAGTAGGGCCAAAGTATTTTGGCACTACTTCTCCCATGAATCTAAAGAGGGCACTTGCCTCTGCACTTCTGTGACCGGTTATCAGCTGACAGCAGGCTAAAGCCCGCTGTCAGCTGACGTCACTTAGCTGGTCCAGGCTGTGGAAAGATCCTGACTTTACAGTAAAGATCTACCTAGATGCCTGGACCAGCAAGCTGCTGGGAGACTGAGCAAGCTGCTTCCGTTCCCTCCAGAGCTTGGCGCTCCAGCGAGCGCTAGAGGGCAGAACACAGAGCCGGTGACTGCAGAGTGATCAGCGATTATGAATTGCACAATTTTTGGTGTAGAGGCGGCAGGGGACAGGTGCAGCTGGGATTGGTGCTGCAGCCATCTAGGGGAGTAGGATGGTTTATTTTTTTTTTAATTCCTGAACTTTTAAACATTCCTTAAAAAATGTACTATATGATCTAATGGCCTAAAGGTCACCCCAATGGATGTATAAAGATATTCTTTGCACCTGGGGACCTCCCAAATTCATCAATCAGGGGCGCTTACCTCTGCTGCAGAGTACTGAATAACTCTAAAAAGACAATTATTTTTATTGCTTAACCACTTGTGGCCACCCACAGTAGCTTTACAGTGAGCGGATGGCATCTGCAGGCTGGGTGACATACTGGTATGTTGCAGCCTTTTATTAAGGGTTTGGGGCACGCATGCGTGTGCCCTCTGCTGTGATTAGACACAACACGAATTTGGCAGCCGATTCTCTATTTGTATGACAAAAACGAAAAAATATAAATTAGTGTAGAGTGCCGCATGACCACACAAAAAGGCAAAGTAGCATAGTGCTGAATAGCAAAAAAAAATCAAGTGATTAATGGAGAAGGCCATATAAATGAAAACAAAAAGTAGTACAAAAAACAGGTTGGTTGTACTAGATGGATGGGATCCAACTACATCTAGTTTCTCCTGAACTGGCTGCATTTTGATCCATCTATGGCAGTGGTTCTCAACCTGGGGGTCGAATGATGATTTGCCAGGGGTCACCAAATCCTGGGCTGTTCCTGAAGCCTGCGCCACTCTCACAGCCTGCTCGCGGCCGCCCGGCAGGGCTGTCTCTGAAGCCTGTGGCCGCCCGGCAGGGCTGTCTCTGAAGCCTGTGGCCGCCCGGCAGGGCTGTCTCTGAAGCCTGTGGCCGCCCGGCAGGGCTGTCTCTGAAGCCTGTGGCCGCCCGGCAGGGCTGTCTCTGAAGCCTGTGGCCGCCCGGCAGGGCTGTCTCTGAAGCCTGTGGCCGCCCGGCAGGGCTGTCTCTGAAGCCTGTGGCCGCCCGGCAGGGCTGTCTCTGAAGCCTGTGGCCGCCCGGCAGGGCTGTCTCTGAAGCCTGTGGCCGCCCGGCAGGGCTGTCTCTGAAGCCTGTGGCCGCCCGGCAGGGCTGTCTCTGAAGCCTGTGGCCGCCCGGCAGGGCTGTCTCTGAAGCCTGTGGCCGCCCGGCAGGGCTGTCTCTGAAGCCTGTGGCCGCCCGGCAGGGCTGTCTCTGAAGCCTGTGGCCGCCCGGCAGGGCTGTCTCTGAAGCCTGTGGCCGCCCGGCAGGGCTGTCTCTGAAGCCTGTGGCCGCCCGGCAGGGCTGTCTCTGAAGCCTGTGGCCGCCCGGCAGGGCTGTCTCTGAAGCCTGTGGCCGCCCGGCAGGGCTGTCTCTGAAGCCTGTGGCCGCCCGGCAGGGCTGTCTCTGAAGCCTGTGGCCGCCCGGCAGGGCTGTCTCTGAAGCCTGTGGCCGCCCGGCAGGGCTGTCTCTGAAGCCTGTGGCCGCCCGGCAGGGCTGTCTCTGAAGCCTGTGGCCGCCCGGCAGGGCTGTCTCTGAAGCCTGTGGCCGCCCGGCAGGGCTGTCTCTGAAGCCTGTGGCCGCCCGGCAGGGCTGTCTCTGAAGCCTGTGGCCGCCCGGCAGGGCTGTCTCTGAAGCCTGTGGCCGCCCGGCAGGGCTGTCTCTGAAGCCTGTGGCCGCCCGGCAGGGCTGTCTCTGAAGCCTGTGGCCGCCCGGCAGGGCTGTCTCTGAAGCCTGTGGCCGCCCGGCAGGGCTGTCTCTGAAGCCTGTGGCCGCCCGGCAGGGCTGTCTCTGAAGCCTGCGGCCGCCCACTCAGGCTCTTTGTAGCCACCCATTCAGTTCACGGCATGGTTGGGGGGCAGAGACTAGAGGTCAGCCGACTGGTGAGGAATGTGAAGTGGGAGGGGCTGGGGGAGACCCCATCTACTGATTTCGGCATAGGTGTCACGGCTACGAGACACCACAGAGCTGGAGACACAGTGAAGCCGGAGACAAAGTGAGTAACACTACCTGTGATTAGAGTTGCCATTAAAAGTCCCCACTACAGTTCTCAGATCAGCAGATTACCTTGATCAAGAGCACCAAAGTTGTCTGATCAGAACTCACCCCGGCGCTGCCACTGAACCCACCCCCCACCAGAACTGCCACTCATCCCAACTCCCAGCCAGCGCCTTCACTCATCCCATTCCCCCACCCTCCACTAAGGGATAAAAATAGAGAATACATGGAAGGTAGAGGAAAAGAGGGGGAGGAACAAAGAAAAGGGGAGAGAAAGAATAAGAGCAAGAACAAGAAAGACGGCTAGAGAGAGGGATGGGGGGAAAAAAAACCAAGAAATTAGGATAGAGAGAGCGAAAAGGGAAAGAAAGGAGAACAAAGAGAAAGAGTGGTACATCCTAAAATGTACCATAAGGGGTTTCAATACTGTATGAGTGGAAGGGAATCTAGGGGCACTAAATGTCCGTGGGTTAGGGGCGCAAATTACTTGTCTTGCCTTGGGTGCTGGCAACCCACACTATGAAAATAATTTTACTGTTAGGGGTCCCAATTTGGAAAATTTTATCAAGGGGTCACGGCATTAGAAAGGTTGAGAACCACTGATCTATGGCTAGCTTTAGAGGGCACTAGGCAGTGTTCAGTGTTCTTTGCTTTGTGGGATACGCCCAGAGTAGCATTTTGCACACAAAGCTCTTGATCTGGAGCCAAAGTTGAGATTAGCTTAGAGTATGCATCATGCACATTTGGGATCTCTAGGGTATTTAGAAATCAGGTCAAACATATAAATGTTACGTGTGGACACCTTTACACATTATATAATAAAAAAAATTCCCCAAGGAGGACATACATAGAGACAAGGTGCTGCTCCCTCCAGCAAACTACCAGAAATTACATTAACCATATATGGAAATATAATATGGCATGAGCAGAAGGCAAAAATGTGAAGGGTAAAGCACTTGCATATTTATACTGTCAAAGTGTCCCGTACTGAGTATTCGAAGTGCATACTTTGTATATAGAAGTTTTACTAGACAATCATAAGGAATGTTTGACTATTTCTGGAATAACATAAAACTGGACTAACTACTACAGACTTTTCTGTTTCCTGTGTAATACAACCTCAAACTGAAAACATGGTGACTATCATGTAATGAGATAAGAACCTGGCAATGGCCACAACACAGCTCTGATTAGAAGCAAGTTTCCCTCCTCACAAAGATACCAAGTAGCTGTCATAACAAAAGGGCTTTTGTTATTTGCTAAATGAAAAAAAAAATAACAGTCATGGTTTGATTAACCATCTTATTAAAATTATAGCATAATATCAGACTGGAAACTGGTCAATTTAGACACAGTGTTCTGTTTGAAAAATCTCAAAACGAAAATTATTTTACCGTTTCCCAGAAATAATTAAACAGCATCATTATGCAAAGGATGTGCATTATAAACAAAATGACCAACATACTGTAAAGGTCTGCATGTATAAAGGAGTAACGCTCCTCGTTATCAAGCTATAGTGAGATGGTTTCCCAAATAGCAGGTCAGAGAAAGGGCACTGAACCATACAGTCCAATACAATTATGCATGTTTGGGGTGTGGAATATTATTTTGTGCACCCAGTATGCCACATGACTTTACAATAAAGTCATACTAAAGGTTCAGCTTTTTATTAATTTTTTTTTTTTTAACCACTTGCTGACATAGGTGTATGTTGGCTCTTTTAAGAGCTATAGCAGGCGCGCGCCCGCTGCACGGCGGGGGAGCTGATGTGTGTGGCCGCAATGTCCACGGGCCACCCGCGATCACTCCACAGAGAGCCAGGAACGGGGATCTTTCGATGTAAACAAACGGATCCCTGTTCTGACAGGGGAGTAGAGAGTGATTGTCTCTTCCTAGTGATCAGGATCTCTCACCTCCTCCAGTCAGTACACTCCCCCCCCAGTTAGAAACACCTCCCAGGGAACACATTTAACCCCTTGAGCACCACTAGTGTTAACCCCTTTCCTGCCAGTGTCATTTATACAGTAATCAGCACATATTTATAGCACTGATTGCTGTATAAATGTCAGTGGTCCCAAAAAAAAAGTCAAGTGTCCGATCTGTCCGCCGCAATGTCGCAGTCCCGCTAAAAAAGAATCGCTCATTACTGCCATTACTAAACAAAAAAAATAAATAATAATAAAAATGCCATAAATCTATCCCCTATTTTTTAGACACTATAACTTTGTCAGTTAAAGCGACATAGTGCCGTATCGCAAAAAATGGCCTGTCAATAAGGGGGAAAATCTTCCGGTCCTTAAGTGGTTAAAAAACAAACAGGTCATACTTACCTGCTCTGTGCAATGATTTTACACAGAGCAGCCCTGATCCTCCTCCTCTTTTTGGGTCGCCCCCTGCCAGCGCTCCTGGCTCCTCCCTTCTGCTGAGTGCCCCCACAGCAAGCTGCTTGCTTTGGAGGTGCTCATTTGTGCTCGTTCCCACAAGACACACAGGCCGTGGTTCAGCCCGCCCCCTCCTCGCCTGCTGTGTCCTGCTGTGGGAGCCAATGTCTCTTGCTGCTGTGTCTTAGCCAATGAGGAGAGAGACCCGGGACAGCTGCTGCTCTTGTGCACATTGCTGGATCGGGGTTGGGCTCAGGTAAGTATTGGGGAGGCTGAGGGGAGAGGTTTTACCTTCATGCATAGAGCAGCTCATTAAAGAATGCAAGGTGTGGGAGCGTTCAGGCTCGGATGCACTGCCTGGTGTGAACGAGCCCTCAGACTGGTGTGCCCTGGGATTATGCACAATTCTAAAGGGTGCCTTGGCACGAAAAATTTGAAAGATGCTGGAAAACTGGTTTAAATTGGGCTTAGTATGTGCATGTATGCATGTGAAAGAGGATTTTTTTCAACGGGAATGTGGGGGAACAGAGTTCTGACACCTACAGCCCTGATTATATGTATTGGCAGGGTGTGCTGGAGGGTCTATTGATGCTGGAATGAATCTGCTGTTGAGGGAGATGTCTACCATTGCTGGCAAGTCTATTGATGCTGGCTGCTGGGATCTGTTGTTGTTCTCAGGGGTCTTTTGTTGCTGGGGAATCTACGGTTACTGGTGGGGGAGATCTACTGCTGCTGGCTGTGGGGTATCTATTTTACTGCTTTTCTTGTTATCATTAATAAATTCCATACAAATGACCTAGCACCACAAAATGATACTTGGCTCTCTAAAGGGGGTGGAGGTACTGGGAGCGGGTGAAACAAACGGTCAGTGACTGAGAAAGGATTCCTGCACCTATTCTCGGAGAAAAAAAAAAAAAAAAAGTACTGGATATAGGGACCTCAGACTGTAAGCTCCTTGAGTGTTCTAGGTTAACAAAAGTAAGAGGAATGAAAACAGTAATGCTGCGTACGCATGTTCGAAATTTGACAACAAATACTCAATGGGAGCTTGTGGTCGGAAATCCTGACCGTGTGTAGGCTCCATCGGACATTTTTTGTCGGAATTTCCAACAACAAAAATTTGAGAGCGGATTCTCAAATTTTCCGACAACAAAATCCGTTGTCGGAAATTCCGATCGTGTGTACACAATTCCGACGCACAAAATTCCACGCATGCTCAGAATCAAGCAGAAGAGCCGCACTGGCTATTGAACTTAATTTTTCTCGGCTCGTCTTACGTGTTGAACGTCACCGCGTTCTTGATGTTCGGAATTTCCGACATGTGTGACCGAGTGTATGCAAGACAAGTTTGAGCTAACATCCGTCGGAAATAAATGCCAGGATTTCGTTGTCGGAATGTCCGATCGTGTGTATACGGCATTACAGTCTGCAAATACAGAAATAATTTTTTTTTCTCCTATTTAAATGTCACAACCTCAATTTAGAGAACACTAGAAATGACAGAAGGTTAGGCATATGGATAGATATATTCTGAGTCTTCAATCTCTGCTGAAAATAAGCGGGCCAGTGCTTTACTGCCAGAGATATTACTGTCATGACATTAACAAACCTCAATGGTACTACAATGCTAACATTAGTAAATACCATCTCTAATTCCACACACATTTTCAAACAAGCCAAAGGGGAATGCTAGTAATCCATCCCAGTAACTTGTCTCTTGAATTACTTGTTGCTCCTTACTTGGCAGAAAAAAGGGTGTCTCGCACTCGTACAGAGCGAACTTGGAGCATGAAACCTGCATGATTAATGTTGATCTTTTTAGGATTAGGAAGAAAACACCAGCTGCTGTTTCTGGGTTTGTATGCAGTGTAGTCATGGCGTTAGCAAGCAAAGACAGTTGCTCGGCAAAAGTAATGCTAACAAACAAGTAACATGGAGCAAAAAGGGAAAGAACTCAACACTTTATATAATACACATAAATTACCGAGTGTAAGCTCTCAAGAGCAGGGAGCAAACTGTTGGCGCTATAAATATCCTGTATGATAATGAATCACAGATGTATGGCAGATGTCGTTTACTTATAAATATTAATATGCAAATGTTGCAAGGCAATGTTATGAGCAAATCGGTCCGCCCATAACATGTCACACACTGAATATGTAAAATGTTACAAAAGGTGAACTTATCCTTTAACAAAACTATAGTTACACTTTAAGGATAGGTTCACGCCAGGTGCAGTGGGACTGTGTTGGGTGGCTATTCTAGCCTAGTTGCACCGCAAGTCAAAATGCCTTTTCTCTTACCTGGGTGGTGCATGCTGAAAAAAGTATGGCAGGCATATTTCCCAGTGCAGCGCAGTGAGTGGCCAACAGAAATTAACTCTCTCAATCAATATTGATTATTTTTATTCGTTATGCTGCTATAAAAATATAGGACAGTATATCATATTTACTTGTTTTAAATTTTTACATTTCTTCAGTTATTTCCTGGTTTTCAGACCTGGGTAAATTACATCATACATCCCATGTGCCTTTAGGAGGGGTTTTCTTAGCCAAGCACACCCTCCTGCCTGCACGGGCTAAGGGCAGATGGATTCCAGGAAGTAAATGCTACATCATCTGCCCTTACTCAAGATATCCGCGGGCAGAAATGCTAGGGGGCGTTTTTGAAAGTGATTTCTCAACAAAATAAAGCATGGAGACATGAATGGATGGGTGAGTTTGATTTTAGAATATAAAAAATTAATTGACTAGTGTTTTTGGTTTGTGTTGCTGAGGTGCAGTGTAGTTCCACTTTAATGAAATGTCACTGTGTGACATTTCACTTTTAATATATGTTTATCAAAATATTTCTGAATACAGGTCATAACATAAGAAAACAGGTAGATACAAACAATGCACTGCTAGTCACTAGGATTATAACCACCACAAACATAATTACAATAATAGGCATAACAAATGTCTGTAAATAACTGAAACAGTAAGCCAGTAATAGAAAAGGGTTTGGTAGCTAAATAGTGGATAACTTCACAGCTGACTAGGATGTGTTGCTATAGCTTAATACACACGATGATAAAATCAGACAAAAAAAAAAAAAAACGCTTTGGGAGCAATGGTCTGATAATCTGATCGTTGGTACACAGCTTTTCGAGAGCTGATTAAGACCATTCATGCGTAGTTATCCGAAAGGGACAAGCATGAACATTTTTCTGCTATAACAGAATGAACGATTTTTGTTTATTCAGTACAGTTTTCGTCTATAAAGAATCAACTGACCAAGACCACGCATGCTCCAAAATGAAAGAATACATTAACTCATCGCAGGAAGTTGTAAATTTTTGTACCTCTTGTATTCATTTTCGATATGAGACTAGCATGCCAAAAAATAAAAATATGATCATTCGTTTGATAGTCTCATCATGTGTACCAGGCTTATCCAGGTGGATAACAAGGTCTGTTTCAACATGTAAAAAAGAGAAAAAGTAAAGAAGTCTCCACAGCAGAGAGACATAGGGAAAGAGTGGGAAAAAAAAAAGGTAAAAGGGGGATGTGAGGACACTGTAGATACTGAAGTTGAGGTTTTGAGGAACAGCGCCTATAAAGAAGAATAACTTGCTATGGGCATTGAAGGATGAGCCTACTGTATCCACACAGTCCATACCTTAAGGCTCTGTTCACATCTAGGCATTGCTATTTTACAGTCGTTTTTTCCGGAGTTTTTGTCGTTTTTGTACAGGCGTTTTCAAGGTTAAAAGGTCACCAATGTAAAAGCAGTAAAACGCCTGTAATCTGCCAAAAAAGAAGCTCCTGTACTTTTTTGAGCGACGGCATTTTGTTTCAGGCGCCAGAACGCTCACATGTGAACAGGGGCCATTGAAATGAATGGGATATGTCTTGTTGGGCGTTTTTAGAGCTGTGGCTTACAGCAGGAAAAAGCGCAAAAAAAACCTAGGTGTGAATCTTAAGCGGTTCTTGAGCCTTTTTACAAGAAAATTAGTAGCTACAAATACTGTAATAAAAAAGGACACTCACCTGTCCAAGGGTCGAGCACTGGTCATCGGGTCCTCGGCACCGGTATGTTCACAGCCGACTGCCTGCCATGCTGTGCTTTGCAAATGGTCCCTCAGCCTTCTGGGGCCTATGACATTTCCCAGATGGTTGCTGGTGGGGGGATCGCCACGGCAATCTGACAGGAAGTGGGAGTGGGTACCTGTCAAACCCAGGTACCTGCTCTCCCCCCCCCCCCAGAAAAGGTGCCAACATTAGAAGAGATGGGGGCGGAATTAAGCAAAGTTAGGCTTTGATGAATTTTTTTATCTTTGTGACATTTCAATAAACTAAATTAAGAAAAAAAAGAAAAGTGAACAGTGCAATGTACTCCATAGATGCATTGGCACTGCTGTGATTACGCCAATTCCCACCGCACACCAGTCGATACGTTGTACCGCAAATGAACATACCCCAAGGCAAGCCATAGATGATGCAAATTTTATTCCTGTAACCAAGGGTTGCAGAAAAGAAATCGCTCGATTGCCTCCCGCAGCACTATTGTGTTCTGCTGGCGGGGAGCCTTCCCTGCCAGCAGAACACAATGATTACTGCTGGTGGCTATAGCCTCCGGAGATAAGTGCATACAAGAAATCCGACAGGAGGGTTGTACTGAAGTTGAGCAATAGATCGACTTCAGTACAACCAGCCTGCCCATAGTTGGATCAAATTCTGGCTGAGATTCGATCCATCTATGGACGGCTTAAAGCAATCTCACTGTACTACTCAGAAGCTCTGTCTGCTTTTGAAGATTGTTAGTTATAGATTCAAGAGCCCAAGTTGGGGTGCATGTGGGGGCGCACTAGGGAGAGGTTATACACTTGTGTGGCTTGAAGTGAAACTTAACTCACAAAAGTGAAGATTTGCTATGTTATAGGTAACATTTACTACAAGCATGAATTGTGCCTAGGCAAAACTCTAAAAAAAATTTTTTCACCTTTTTTCTGGAATTTTGGCAGAAAACTAGCAATGCTCTTCCAAGTATAGAAGTGTGCCAAGGCACCCCTGTGCCTACAGACCCATGTGCATATCTGCAGTGTGGACAGCTCTCTTAAAGAGGCTGTAAAGACTTTTTTTTTTGGCGGCAGCTACTGGAAGTGTGTTTATATCTGAGAAACTGCCTTCTGGCTGTCAGATGGAAGCTGTCACTGGATTGCTTCCAACGGGCCTGGTGAACCCTGAATGTCTCATTAGATAGAACTAGTCACAAAAATAATATATATATATATATATATACACATACATACATACATACATACATACATACACACACACATTATATATATATATATATATATATATATATATATATATATATATATATATATATATATATATATATATATATATATATATATATATATATATACACACACATACATACATACATACACACACACACACACACACACACACACATACATACATACATACATACATACGGGATTTTTTTTTCCCCCCATGAGATTAAAAAAAAAAATGTTTTTTTAAAATTGTAGGAATGTAAACGTACGTATGGGGGGTGCCTACGCACAAAAGCGTTAATTGCGATACACAGGTTACATATCGCCGCACATATCTGCCAGAGTAAGAGCAACAATTCTAGCACTAGACCTCCTCCGTAACACTAAACAGATGACCTATATGCGGCTTTTAAAGCATTGCCTATGGAAAATATAAAGTCCTGAAGTTTTTCACCATGGGCACATACAAAATTTCAAGTTAAAAAAAAATGGAACTACCACTATTTTATTCTCTAGGGTGTCTGCTTTCAGAAAATATACAGTATTTTGGGGGTTTTAAACAATCTTTAGGTCTAAAACTATTTTTTAAACACATGTGCAAAAAACGCAAACACAGCTCTGGCCGTGAAATGGTCACTTTTGGCTGTTTAATGGACTTTTGCTGTACATTAACTTTTATTGTTTGTTCCCACTGATGATTTCACATTTGCTTGGTTATCAAATGTTCACTCCTTAATGATTTGCACAGAGTGAAATTATTTTCTTAAAAAGGTACAACCGAACAATCTTTTAGTTTATAAAAACACTGTTTTGCTGGGAAAGAAATTAAATGTTCTTTAAAGGATTTTAAAAAAAAAATCAGAGTTCTATAACCTGAAACTTGGTTGGGATTTCAGTGCAGAAGAAACACTATTAGCCCAAGCAGAAAGTTCAGAGCATACTGGTTTGCTGGCAGATCAATAAGTATTTTCTGTACTTGGTGTTTAAGCGATAAAACATTGGGAGACATGCATGTATAGCATAGATGTAATAATATATTATATATATATATATATATATATATATATATATATATATATATATATTTTAAAGTTCTAATGCTTTAAAGTGCTTGTTAACCCACTTCTAGCAAATATTCTTATCCCCTCTGTACCTTAACACAGTGTTTCTCAACTCCAGTCCTCAAGGCGCCCCAACAGGTCATGTTTTCAGGCTTACCATTATTTTGCACAGGTTGATTTGATCAGTTTCACTGCCTTAGTAATTACCACAGCTGTTTCATCTGAGGGAAATCCTGAAAACATGACCTGTTGGGGCGCCTTGAGGACTGGAGTTGAGAAACACTGCCTTAACATGTATCCCTGTGCCTGTGCTCTGTAAAAAAAAATCTGCAGATCTGTACTGATAAAAGCTCCGCTCCCACAGCTGATTCCTCTCCTCCTTCTCTCTCCGGCTCACAGCTGCAGTGGGCGGGGCCGAGCCATCCCAATGACGTCATACGAGGGGGAGAGGAGAGACAGACTACTTTTTGACAAAAAATACAGAAAATGAAAACTGCTCAAATGCCAAATCGCACTTCACTGAAACACACCATTTCAACATTAGGAGGATACCTTGCAAAGGCAGAGGGTTGGTTTATATTTTTTCAGGGTCACTAAAACCAGTGTCATCCTAAACTTAAGACAAGTGTGGATAGCAACTAAACAATGTTGGTGGGACCTGGGGATGGGTTTGGGAGAAGGCACCAAGCAAAACAAAAACAGTGTACCATCACACATAGTTAATATTGTTTGCTTTTTTTAGAATTGTCCCTAAACAACAGCGCAAAAGCTTGTATGTTAAACTTATCCACAGTGACCAGAAAAAGTCATAGCAAAAGGTTACAAATCCCATGCTTTCCCATTGTTGAAAGAAAGCCATAAGTCCCGTTTTCAGTTTGCAAGAAGCCATTTAAACGGGGAAGGGGGCAGGGCCCAGAGGTAGAGATAGTCAGTGCGGAACATATTCCAGAGAGTAGTATTGGGGGAATTAGTGGTAGGTTGACTAAAGCACATAAACCCAAGGTAAGCAATCTTGGAACACCCAATAAGAGAATATTATGTGACCGGTCTAAACTACGTGGCATGTTCACCAATGCCAGGAGCCTGGCGGACAAGATGAGTGAACTAGAAATACTGTTGTACGAGGAGGATTTGGATTTTGGGGGAATTTCAGAGACCTGGTTCAACAGCTCTCATGATTGGCTTGCAACCATTCAAGGGTATTCCCTTTATCGCAGGGATAGAGAGAGTAAAAAAGAGGAAGGGGTATACCTATACATCAAGAATAATTTACAAGTGAATGTGAGAGATGACATCACTAAGGGAGCTAGGGAGGAGGTGGACTACTTATGGGTAGAGCTCCAGAGGGATGAAGCTAAGGGGAAAATACTGGGAGTATGCTACAGGCCCCCTAACCTGAGGGAGGAGGGGGAGAAAGATCTCCTATCACAAGTTGGATTAGCAGCAAGGATGGGAAGTGTTATCATAATGGGGGATTTTAATTACCCAGACAGACTGGGCGGAGGGAACCATGCATTTGTCTAAGGCTTGCCAGTTCCTAAAGTTCTTGCAGGACAATTTCATGGTTCAGTTGGTAGACGCACGAACTAGAAATAAAGCGTTACTGGATCTGCTGATTACCAATACAGACCTGATCACGATGTAGAAATACGGGTCAATTTAAGAAACAGCAATCACAGGTCAATTGGCTTCAGTATAAAATCACACAAATAGGAAACATAAGGGGAATACAAAGACACTGAATTTCAAAAGAGCCAACTTCCCTAAACTACGAACCTTGCTAGAAGGCATGGATTGGGATAAAATCTTAGGAATAAAAAACACAGAGAGATGGGTTTGCTTTAAGAGCATATTAAATAAGGGCATTAGCCAAAGCATCCCATTGGGTAATAAATTTAAAAGAGCGAACAAAAATCCTGCATGGCTCAACTCCAATGTAAAAATGCATATAAAAGCAAAAAGGAGAAAGCCTTCAAAAATACAAGGTTGAGGGATGATCATCATCAGCATTCAGACTTTATAAAGAATGCAACAAGAAATGTAAGGGTGCAATTAGGGCGGCTAAGATAGAACACAAAAGACACATAGCGTAGGGGAGCAAAAAAAAAAATCCCAAGAAATTCTTTAAGTATGTAAACAGTAAAAAAGGGAGGACAGACCATATGGGCCCCATAAAGAATGAGGAAGGACATCTGGTTACAAAGGATGGGGAGATAGCGAAGGTATTGAATTTATTCTTCTCCTCAGTCTTCATGAGGGAATCAGGGGGGCTTCAGTAACCAAAACTTCAGCGTTTATCCTCATGACACATCACAGAAAGCACCTCCATGGTTAACAGAGGACACAATTAAAATTAGACTTGGGAAACAACATTAATAAATCACCGTGACCAGATGGCTTGCATCCGAGGGTACTTGGGGAACTCAGTCAAGTAATTGCCAGACCATTGTTTCTAATTTTTACCGACAGTCTACTGACTGGAATAGTACCAGCTGAATGGAGAAAAGCCAATGTAGCACCAATATTTCAAAAGGGCCCAAAATACATCCCTGGGAATTACAGACCAGTTAGCCTAACATCAATAGTATGCAAGTTCTTGGAGGGGATGATAAGGGACTATATACAAGATTTTAGTAAAGAAAACTGTAAAATTAGCAGTAATCAGCATGGATTCATGAAGATCATTCTTCCCAAACCAAGCTATTAACCTTCTATGAGGAGGTGAGCTGCCATCTAGATAAAGGAAGGCCCGTAGACGTGGTGTATCTGGATTTTGCAAAAGCATTAGACAAAGTTCCCCATAAACGTTTACTGTACAAAATAAGGTCCGATGGCATGGACCATAGGGTGAGTACATGGATTAAAAACTGGCTATAGGGGCGAGTTTAGAGGGTGGTGATAAACGGGGAGTACTAAGAATGGTCAGGGGTGGGTAGTGGGGTCCCCCTGGGTTCTGCGCTGGGACCAATCCTATTTAATTTGTTCATGAACGACCTGGAGGATGGGGTAAACAGTTCAATCTCTGTATTTGCGAATGATACCAAGCTAAGCAGGAAAATAAATTCTCTGTGGGATGTGGAAACCTTGCAAAAAGATCTGAACAAATTAATGGGGTGGGCAACTACATGGCAAATGAGGTTTAATGTAGAAAAATGTAAAATAATGAATTTGGGTGGCAAAAATATGAATGCAATCTATACACTGGGGGGAGAACCACTGGGGGAATCTAGGATGGAAAAGGACCTGGGGGTCCTAGTAGATGATAGGCTCTGCAATGCCAAGCTGCTGCTAACAAAGCAAACAAAATATTGGCATGCATTAAAAAGGGGATTAACTCCAGAGATAAAACGATAATTCTCCCGCTCTACAAGACTCCGGCCGCACCTAGAGTATGCTGTCCAGTTCTGGATACCAGACCGCAGGAAGGATGTACAAGAAATGGAGTGAGTACAAATAAGGGCAACAAAGCTAATAAAGGGTCTGGAGGATATTAGTTACAAGGAAAGGTTGCGAGAACTGAACTTATTCTCTCTGGAAAAGACGCTTGAGAGGGGATAGGATTTCAAATTTACAAATACCATACCAGTGACCCCACAATAGGGATAAAACTTTTGCGGAAGGGAGTTTAACAAGACACGTTGCCACTCATCAAAATTAGAAGAAAAGAGGTTTAACCTTAAACTACATAGAGGGTTCTTTAAGAAGAAGAGCGGCAAGGATGTGGAATTCCCTTCCACAGGCGGTGGTCTCAGTGGGGAGCATCGATAGTTTCAAAAAACTATTAGATAAGCACCTAAACAACCACAACATACAGGGATATACAATGTAATACTGACATATAATCACACACATACAGTAGGTTGGACTTGATAAACTTGTGTCTTTTTTCAACCTCACCTACTATGTATGTAACTATGTGGGGGACACAGCAAATGTGGAAGAAGGTGCTCTGGTCACGAGACAAAAATTTTACTTTTTGGCCTAAAAGCAAAATCGATACGTGTGGCGGAAAACTAACACTGCACATCACCCTGAACAAACCATTCCCACCGTGAAACATGGTGGTGGCAGCAGCATCATGTTATGGGAATGCTTTTCTTCAGCAGGGACAGGGAAACTGGACTGAGTTAATCGGAATATGGCTGGAGCAAAATACAGGGCAATTTTAGAAAAAAAACCTGTTCGAGTCAGCAAAAGACTTGACTGGGACAGAGTTTCACCTTCCAGCAGGACAACGACCCTAAACATACAGCCAGAGCTACAATGGAATGGTTTAGATCAAAGCATATTCATGTGTTAGAACGGCCCAGTCAAAGTCCAAATCTAAATCTAAATCCAATTGAGAATCTGTGGCAAGACTTGAAAATTGCTGTTCACAGACGCTCTCTATCAAATCTGATCTGCGGGAAAAGTTAGTTGAACTGTATAAAACAGGAAAGGGATATAAAAAGATATCCAAGGAATTGAGATTGCCAATCAGCAGTGTTCAAACTCTAAAACAAGAAGTGGAAAAGGAGAGGTTCTGTTGAAACTAAGCCACGGTCAGGTAGACCAACTAGTATTTCAGCCACAACTGCCAGGAAAATTGTTGGGGATGCAAAGAAAAACCCACAAATAACTTCAGGTGAAATACAGGGCTCTCTGAAACCATGTGGTGTGGCTGTTTCAAGATGCACAATAAGGAGGCATTGAAGAAAGATGGGCTGCATGGTCGAGTCGCCAGAAGAAAGCCATTACTATGCAAATGCCACAAAGTATTCTGCTTATAATACGCCAAACAGCACAGAGACAAGCCTCAAACTTTCTGGCACAAAGTCATTTGGAGTGATGAGATCAAAATGTAGCTTTTTGGCCACAACCATAAACACTACATTTGGAGAGGAGTCAACAAGGCCTATGATGAAAGGTACACCATTCCTACTGTGAAACAAGGAGGTGGACCGCTGATGTTTTGGGGATGTGTGAGCTACATAGGCACAGGAAATTTGGTCAAAATTGATAGCAAGATGAATGCAGTATGTTATCAAAAAATACTGGAGGAACATTTGCATTCATCAGTCAGGAAGCTGCGCATGGACATACTTGGACATTCCAACATGACAATGATCCAAAACACAAGGCCAAGTCGACCTGTCATTGGCTATAGCAAAATAAAGTGAAGGTTTTGGAGCGGCCATCTTTGTCTCTTGACCTCAATCTCATTGAGCCACTCTGGGGAGATCTCAAACGTGCAGTTCATGCAAGACAGCCCAAGAATTTACAGGAACGGGAAGCTTTTTGCCAAGAGGAATGGGCAGCTTTACCATCTGAAAAGATAAAGAGCCTCATCCACAAATACCACAAAAGACTTTGATGTTAAAGAGGGCAATACACTGTATAAAGAACTGGGGTATGTAAACTTTTATCAGGGTCATTTGGGTAGTTTCTGTTGTGATTATAAAAAAAGAGTAAACAACTGGATTAATAATAAATGGCTTCAGCCAAACACTAATCATGAATGAAAGAAAAGTTTTTGTTTTATCATTCATATTCTCTAAAAAATGGCCAAGAAATCCTAAATTCTGCCAGGGTATGTAGAGTAAACTTATGAGCACAACTGTACATCAGATGAACTAATATAAATATATATATATATATATATATATATATATATATATATTATTTTATGTTCAACAGTACAAAGGTCACCTTATAACATGACAATTCTCCCAACTGTCAAATACTTTTTACAGCAGAACAATGCAGCTCATAAAATAGGTCAGTGATCCACTGACCGTATGATATGACTCGACCCTTCAGCCGTCACTGAGCAATACAGTGGAAATCAAACATAACATGGTGCAGAAGCATCACACCAGACCTATTTAGCAAAAACTAACTGGGTTTACTTAAAATAATAAGCATTTTAGTTTGTTGAAACTTCCATTGAATTCATTATAACCTATGGATATAAAAAAATCACATGTGAATGGACTGATAATTTAGTTAAAATTCAATTTTAGAGCAGAGGGGAATGCCTAAACAAACGTTTAGAGAGGAAAGACTGATTGCTGCACAGATCATTTTTTTCCTACAGAAATATATATTTGTTGCTGCAGGTACTTTCAAAGCTTAGTTCACCTTTACCAAAAAACTACCTATGCAGAAAAGGGCGCCTGTAGATAAAACCAGCTTTGACCAAAGTTGTCTAAGCTCTTTCTCCGATTCAAAACCCCTCACATGTGCGGTCTTCCCCCTGATGCAGTAGATTTGAGCTCAGAATTTATGAGCTTGCTCCTGTGATGGTGGAAGTGAACAGTAACAGCTGGGAGTCTCTTAGCAATGTCCTAGCAACAAGACAGGACGGGATGAGTTTTTCAATCAGGCTTCAGGAGGTAAATAAATGGCCTGCACCTATAGCACGGGCATTATTCAACTTAGGTCAAAACTGCATAATAGGATTTTTATAACAGCTTACTTGTAAAAATCCTTTTCTTGGAGTACTTCATGGGACACAGAGCCTTAAGTAATTACTTAATGGGTTATAGGCCACCTTCAGGTGATGGACGCTGGTATACCCAATCCAGGAAGTTCACTCCCTATATAACCCCTCCTCCTTCCAGGAGCACATCAGTTTTTGTAGCAAAGCAATATACTTAAATCCCAAAAAAGAGGGGAGGGACCTCTGTGTCCCATGATGTACTCCAAGAAAAGGGATTTTACAGGTAAGCTGTTATAAAAATCCTATTTTCTTTATCCTACATCATGGGACACAGAGCCTTAAGTAATTACTTAATGTGACATTCCATAGCAATGAAACTTGAGGGGAGGGAGACACAACACGGAGGGTACCCCCAGACTTGAGGACCTATACTGCTGCCTGCAGCACACTGCGCCCAAAGGCGATATCCTCATACCTCCTTACATCCACCTGAAAATATTTTGTGAATGTATGCACTGAAGACCAAGTTGCGGCCTTACAGATCTGAGCCATGGAGGCTTGATGACGCACTGCCCAAGAAGTACTAACTGCCCTGGCAGAGTGCGCCTTAACTTGAAAAGGGGGAATCTTTCCCCTTAAATCATAAGTTTAAATTATAACATGCCGAACTCACTTAGCGACAGTGGATTTCGACGCTGCCTGTCATTTCTTAGGACCCTCTGGCAGAATAAATAAGAAATCAGTCTTAAGAATCTGAGCAGTTGCCTTTAAATAGATTTTCACTGCTCTCACCACATCAAGACAATGTAGTGACTTTTCTTCCCTGGAACATGGTTTTGGAAAAAATAATACAATATCTTGGTTCAGGTGGAAACCTGAGACCACTTTTTGTAAAAAACCTGGACGAGGGCGCAACACCACTCTGTCCTCATGAAAAATCAAATATGGCTCTTGGATCTTTACAAGAAAGAGCAGCCAATTCTGAAACCCTCCTTGCTGAGGATATAGCAACCAAAAATACCAACTTCCTTGTCAGAAGGACTAGAGGAATATTGTGTATCGGTTCAAATGGCTGTTTTTGTAACACGGACAAAACTAAGTTCAAGTCCCAAGGGTTCAAGGGAGGTTTGACGGGCAGATTAAGTCACGTCACCCCTTGTATAAAAACCCGGACTAAAGAATGTGTAGCAAGTGGTCTTTGAAAATAAGACCGATAAAGCTTAGACTTGGCCTTTAAAAGTACTCAAGGCCAATTTCATTTCTACCTCTAATTGTAGAAAGGTAAGAATTCTGCCTATGATATATCTCCAAGGGTGCCAACCCTTGGATTCACACCAGGAAACATAAGCCCTCCAGACTCTATAATATATAGTTCTGGAGGCTGGCTTCCTTGCATTAAAGTAGAGATAACTGACCTGGAAAGCCCACGTTTCTTCAGAATGTCGGTTTCAATAGCCAAGCCGTTACATTTAGAGACCGTAAGGAAGGATGGAATATTGGTCCCTGTGAGAGCAGATCTGGACGTAGTGGGAGGGAACATGGGCCCTCCACTGCCATCTACGATTTCTGCATACCATGACCTTCTGGGCCATACTGGTGCCACCAGAATTACTGGCTTTCTTTCCAGCTTGATCCTGCAAAGAAGTCGAGGCAGCAACTGAATAGGGGGTGAATGCATAGATCAGTGAGAACTGATCCCACGGGGTCACCAACGCATCGGTTCTGCATGTGAGTGGATCCCTTGTTCTGGCCACAAAGTTGACTAACTTCATGTTGAACCTGGACGCTAGAAGATCTATGTCCGGAGTCCCCCATCTTTGGCAAACAGCCTGAAATATGTCGGGGTGAAGAGACCATTCATTTGGGAATAACTGCTGGTGACTCAAGTAGTCCCCCTGCCAATTCTCTACTCCCAGAATGAAGAATGAAGATAATAGGCACGGAATATTCCTGTCTGCCCAAGTTAGAATATGGTTCACCTCTCTCTGTGCTGAGAGACTTTTGGTGCCCCCTTGGTGATTGATATAGGCCACAGCTGTGGCATTGTCGAATTGAATCCTGACCGGACAATCCCGTAACCTGAAAGTCCAGGCCATTAGAGCCAAACGCACTGCCCGAATCTAGGATATTGATGGGCAAGGTTCTTTCGGTTCTTGACCCTGTCACTTTTCTAGTACTGCTCCCCAGCCTGAAAGGCTGGCATCCGTTGTTACCACTTTCCAGATGACTGGTCTGAAGGATTTTCCTTTCAGCAGATTATGGGTTAGTAATCACCAAGTGAGGCTTTGGGACACTCTTGGGGACAGCCACATTGGCAAGTCTAAAGCTTGAATTGTTTTGTTCCAAGTCGACAGGATATGGTTTTGCAACAGTCTTGAATGGAACTAGGAATAGGGAACTGCTTCGAATGAAGCCACCATGGCTCCTAGCAACCTCATGCAGAGGCGAATGGAGGGATTGCCTTTTGACCTGACCATCCGCACCAGCTCTCTTATGGAGTTGATCTTTGCCTGAGGCAAAGAACACCTTTTCCTGGGCTGTGTCTATGATCAGACCCAAGTACTCCAGCCTTTTTAGCGGTATTAAGGAAGAATTTCTCTAGGTTGAGAATCCAACCCAAACTTTCCAGATAATTGGTTGTAGTGCGTACGCTTTGGTCCAAACGAGCCACCGACTGATCTATTAGCAATAGATAGTCTAGGTACGCTACGACTGTTATGCCCTGTGCCCTTAACCTGGCTAAAGGTGGGGCCAGCACTTTTGTGAACACTCTGGGTGCTGTGGCTAGCCAGAAGAGCAGGGCTACAAACTGGAAATGTAATGTAAGGTGGGTACAGCACTGATGTCCCCCTAATCCTCCGATCCCTTCAGGGGGGAGAAAGAAAACATTTGGCAGATTTCTTTTACCTCTTGCACACGCTGCTGTGGCCACACAGAGACTGACCAAGCTTTACAGTGAAGACAACAGATTAAGGTATGTGCATACACTCCCTCTAGTGGAGAATTAAGGCATGCCAACATTTGTTCTCTGTAATAGAAGAATACATAAGTGGACTTTTCAGTTCTTAAGTTTCTTCTCTTACCTTATCGCTGCCGCAGGATTTGCTGAATTAACAGACAATCCAACCTGCACCCATCACGGGGGCTGTGTTTAGCAAACCTTCAAGGGACGGGTCCCTATAACGCGGTTCCACTCCCGTGGACCCATAAAAGCACCCCACCAGGAAAGCTTTAGGTAATGTAGCAAGACCTAAGGGGGTCCCGGGGTCCAGCCCTACAAAGAGAGCCGTTACAGGCAAAACCTCATGCTTCGGATATGAGGCCCCAGGTTCCATCCATTTAGGCCTCAGTGGCACTTTGGATGGATCTTGTCTATGGAGGCTATTTAAATCCAGCATGGATACCTCCTGGAGCTCCTCAGAGCACATCTTCACTCATGACCAACACCTTAGACACTGGCAGAAAAAACGGATGTGCTCCTGGAAGCAGGAGGGGTTATATAGGGAGTGAACTTCCTGGATTGGGTATACCAGTTTCCATCACCTGAAGGTGGCCTATAACCCATTAAGTAATTACTTAAGGCTCTGTGTCCCATGATGTACGATAAAGACATTTCGTTTTCATCTACAGACACCCCTTTACCTGCAAAACAAAATTTTTTGTAAAGGTGAACCTGCCTTTAAATTTAAAGTGGCGTTCCACCCAAAAGTGGAACTTGCACTTATTTGTCTCCTCACCCCCAACAGTGCCACATATGGCACCTTTCGGAGGGAGGGGGGAGCGGATAACCGTCTTTGAAATAAATCCTGTCCCCCATTTCCAGGAGTCCAGGCCATGGCGCATTAAGTCAGCAGCTCGGCTCCCTTCGTTGGCAGTAGGAGAGCACAGCGTTGCCTAGCACATGCGCAGTAGGGACCCGGCGCTAAGCCATAATGCTTCACTACCGGGTTCCCTTACCGGCAATTGCGGCAGCAGCACCTGACAGCTGATGGAAACATAAGCTGCGGTGCCGACATCACTGGACTCCAGGACAGGTAAGTGTCCAATTATTAAAAGTGAGTAGCTGAGTATGTGTAGCTGATAATTAACTAATAATTTTTTGTTACTCAAAAATAACCAGTGCTGTAAGATAAATCTGTAAATAATTTTTCTTCATTGTATTTTTTCTAAAATGCATCTAAATTAGAAAATATAAGTAAAGGATGCTTTTGCAGACTATAATATATTTGGATAATGTTTTCCCAGTACTTCGGCCATACACTGCCCCCAAAAGAAACAACAGATAACATTATGAAAAGATGCCAAACACGTGAATATAATCAATAAAGGCCTTGTGATTCACTTTCAGAAAGGTTTTATAGATCTTTCCCAACTCTCATTTGCGTAGTTCAATAACATTAACAGCCATCTGAAAATAGCAATAGTTTGTTCCAAGCAAGCTATCATATTGCGTTTCTGACCAAGAAGGTATCGGGAAAGCAAAAACGATGGTATGCTTAGTAAAGTTTTGAAACTGTGACCTTTATATAGCAATTCTGCTATAAGCAGATAGTCATCAAGAAAATGCAAGTAAATAAAATGAACATGAACTATGCTACCTGGCTAAGAGTTATTGGAAGTTAATCTTTAAAGGTCATATGTGCTCATTTACACACACACATATACATACATACATATATACCTGGTGATCTGTACTAGGGTAACAAGGTTTACTCGCTCTAATGTATCTATGGGAGGTGCAGTGTTGTCACCCTAGGCTTGGATTGAAGGCTATGTGGCAATGTCTACCTGGTCAGCCTGAGCCTATTGTGTAAAAGTTTTCAGCAGCAGTAACAACCTGATGGGGTTTGAAACCTTCTACAATCTATCTAAAACTAAGAAAACACGTTTCGGCTGGACGTTCAATGAAAGGGATGTGCACTGGCACATAGGACAAGGGTGTATGGAGAGGAAGCTGCCGATAAAAGAAGCTGCTGGCAAAAGAGCCTCATGGGCTTAAAAAACAAATACCGTATTTATCGGCATATAACACGCACTTTTTTCCCCCGAAAATCAGGGGAAAATCGTGGGTGCGTGTTATAGGCCGATACCCCCCCCAATTGTATGTGATCGGAGCGATCGCGGCAATTGCCGCGATCGCCGCCGACATACACAGCCGTGTGGAAATTTAAATACGGCGCCGAGACTGCAGTGTCTCGGCGGAGCGGAGCTACACATAGCCGAGAGTCTTCGGGTTTTCTCGGCGCCGCTTACAGTCCCGCCCATAGGGCGGAACTGGGCGGGACTGTAAGCGGCGCCGAGGAAACCCGAGGATTCTCGGCTATGTGTATCAGCGCTCCGCCGAGTCCCTGCAGTCTCGGCGCCATATTTAAATTTACACAGGGCTGTGTATGACGGCAGGGATCGCGGCGATCCCACAAAGCTGGACGGGGGCAAGGCTGCACGGGGGGGGGGCAAGGCTGCACGGGGGGGGCAAGGCTGCATGGAGGCAAAGCTGCACTGGGGCAAGGCTGCACTGGGGCAAGGCTGCACTGGGGCAAAGCTGCACTGGAGAAAAGCTGCACTGACATGGCTGCACTGACATGGCTGCACTGACATGGCTGCACTGACATGGCTGCACTGACATTGCTGCATGACATGGCTGCACTGGGGCAAAGCTGCACTGACAAGGCTGCACTGGACACTGGGGCAAGGCTGCACTGACTGACAAGGCTGCAGATGGACACCGATAACGTTGCATTGATGGGCATTTTAATGTAAGTTTTTCTTCCTTAAACTTTACTCCTAAAAGTTTTTTTCCTTAAAATTCCCTCCTTAACTTGGGTGCGTGTTATACGCCGGCGCGTGTTATACGCCGATAAATACGGTAATAATAACGAAACATATAAATTACCCATTAGAAAATTTTAAGTGAATAAAAAAAAAAAAAAATTATCCAAATGTAAAATGTTTATTCATTCAGATCATCGGTGATCTGGTTTCTGAGAAAGCCCGATCTCAGTTAATTCATAAATTTAAATACTTTTTTCCTGAAATAACGGCAATACTGTGAAAAAAAGACAAAAGCTTATGGAAAGCATATTTATTTATGTGATCTACTGCAAAAAATCTGCAAAAGCACTTTTTTATAATTATTATAATCACTTTGAAAAATATGCATGTAGGAAACCGTAAGTCCCACTCCCTCCACAAGTAGTATCTAACAAAAAGTGTATTGGTACCTTAACCACTTGACCTACGGAAGATTTACCCTTCTTTATGATCAGGCCACTTTTTGCGATACAGCACTGCATTACTTTAACTGACAATTGCAAAGCTGTATCCAAAATAAAATTTGTGTCATTTTTTCCACACAAATAGAACTTTCTTTTGGTGGTATTTGATCACCACTGCGTTTACTTTTTGCACTATAAAACAAAAAAAGGCCAACAATTTCGAAAAAATAAAAAAATAAAAAAAAACAATATTTTTCAATATTTTTTATTTTTTGCTATACAACTAGATCTAAAAAAAATCTAAAATAAAAAAAAATAAAAAAATCTAATTTCTTCATAAATTTAGGCCAATATGTATTCTGCTACAGATTTTGGGTAAAAAAATCTCAATAAGCGCACATTGATTGGTTTACACAAACCTTATAGCGTCTAGAAAAGATAGAGATATATATACTAAAATTTTTATTCTTTTTTTTTTATACTAGTAATGGCAGCGATCAGCGACTTATAGTGGGACTGCAATATTGCGAACAGACACTGACACTTTTGCGGGAACCAGTGACACTTATACAGTGATCAGTGCTAAAAATATACACTCACTGTACTAATGACACTGGCTGGGAAGGGGTTAAACTTCTAGGGCAATCAAAGGGTTAACTGTGTGCCTAATGTTTCAGTGTAGTGGTGGAGATGCTTTTATTAGTGATAGGCATGGATCAGTGTTCTTGCTTTACAGAAACACAGGATCCATGCCTTCTGTACTGACAGAACGGCAATCTGCCTTGTTTACATATGTCATTCTGTCAGTGTACAGCCTAGCCAGTGTTTGTGTTTACTATGTGTGCTGCTTTTACTAGGGGAAGAGATGGATTTGAGTCCCTGCTTTTCAGGAACACAAAATCCATCCCATCCCCCCTGCCAGCTTGTTTATATAGGCAGATTTCCGTTCAGAGTCTCTGCCCGATGATTGGCGGGTGTTGGCGGACATCGAGAGCCAGGCAACTGCAGATCAGTTTCTGCTGTGCATATCGACAGTAGAAGCAGCAGACCAGAAGCGCAAGTGCGGGATCGTGTAGATATACGTGATCCGGCACACAGCTGCCACCCTGTAGCAGTAAAATTGCTGTAGGGCAGTCGGCAAGTGGAAATATTAAAAACAGATATAGATCACCCCTCTCATCTCTCATTAGGTAGTAGGCAAAACAAAAAACCTCAAATTCTGCAATGAACCCTTCTATGTTGCTCAGCTATCAGATCTATAGAAATAAATAGGAGAGCGCCTTTACCAACTTTGGACTGTAGTACTAGTTAGGGAAGTAAAGTTCCTAGTAACAAAGCTTAACCAGTTTAAGAGGGGCACACGAGGTAAGGTTTTCATGCTAAGAAAGGTAAATTGCAGGCCTATTGTGGTTGCCTACAGTAGGTATGACCTTAATACTTAAAAAGGTAAAATGGTGCTTCTGTGACATTTAAAGGAGTGGTATAATGTTTACTTGAAACAAGTACATGACATGCTTCTTAATTTATATATTATAATATTTTACAGGATTTATATAGCGACAACAGTTTGCATAACGATTTTATAATGTTCAGAACAGATTCTACATCACATTCTACACCCATGGAAAACACCAGAACAAAGCCGCTGGCCCCAATTCGACAACCATGCAGGTGCGGTTTTGTGTCTCTAAACACAGGCTGTCACAGTTTGGTGTGGTGGGGACGCTGCACCTACACAGCTGGCAAATTGGGACCAGCAGCTGTAATATTTCAAATATTAAAAAAATTATGTTTTAGAAACCTAAAAACAACTTGCCTGGACAAACGGTAAATGAGCCATCTATGTCACATGTCTCAGCCGATGCCAATAACTGTGGGAGACTCGGAATCCGCAATGATTTGTCTGAAACCTGTAGTCAAAAAAAAAATAAAAAAATAAATTGCATACAAGATCTAGCGATTTTCTTTTACTTGGGTAAAGTAGGAAATGGTTAAAACCTCTGCCAATTTATTTTAGTCCCATTGGGGAGACTTCCTGTTATAGAGACACAACAGAAAAGTGGGAGGAAATCCCTACTCAGACCCTAGGAAGATTTTTCCCATCGCCTTCTGTTCCGCTGACAACTGTAAATTATTTTACTTTTCATCACTTTTTCCCCCCCCCAGTTACAGTTGTCACCTGAAAAAACAGGGATGGTGAAAATCCCCAGCGATAAAATAGGCAAAAATATTACAGAGGTTCTAACCCTATCAACTGAAAAGAAAGTTAAGTGATAGGACATAGATTAGGGTTGCACTGATACCAAATTTTTATCGGCAAGGACTGATAATTTTTGGTCAAGTACTCGCCAATACCGAGTACCGATACCTTAGCATTGCAATTTGAGCCAATATAAAATGAATGGGCTTAAATTGCACTGCAAGGAACCACATGCGATTCCTGTCCAAATCGCATGCGGTTTCCTGCACCACTCGTGTGAACCCAAGTTACTATGACAAGCCTGGGTTCACACAGGAGCGGTATGGGAAACGGCATGCAAATCAAACAGGAATCACACCGCATTCCTATTCAAATCGCTTGCAATTCTTTGCAGTGCGATTTGAGCCCAATCGCACCGCAGAAGGTATCAGTTTTGGGCATCAGAGCATTTGCTCGAGTACTCATGCAAATACTCGGTATCGGCACAGATACAGATACTCAGTTTCAACACTAATATTGGAATCAGTATCGGTGTAAACCTAGCATGGATCATATTACACCAAAGAGTAGTGTTGTGAAGATGGTTAGCATAGGCTTGGGTGTTGATCATCAAAGTCAAGGGTGTTAGTGTTAGACATGCAAACTAACAATATAAGGCACACAAGTGCTTTTATCACCAGTCCATACACACACACACACACACACACACATTAACCACTTAAAGACCACCCACCGCATATATACTGCCGCAGAGTATATATATATATATATATATATATATATATATATATATATATATATATATATATATATATATATATATATATATATATATATATATATATATATCTGTACGTTGTTTCAGGCAATAGATACAGTGGACGCCTGCTGCACAGAGAGAAAGCCAATGCGTGGGTCCGGCGGACGCGATGTCTGCCGGCCACCCGCCATTGCTTCACAGAGAGGCAGAATGGGGATCCGCCTATGTAAAAAAGGCAGATCCCCGTTCTGACAGGAAAACACAGAGATCTTCTGTTCCTACTAATCAAGAACAGCAATCTCGGTGTTCTTCCTGTCAGTGATTCCCCCAAACAGTAATGCCCCGTACACACGATCCGAAAATCGTATGAAAAATGCTGCATTCGAATCGATCGTACGATAATCGGAACGTTAGTACAGAGCTTTCGAGAGCCGATCAGGACAGTTCTATTTCTAGTTCTATTGGACATGCACGGAAATTTTTTCTGTACGATGCCAGATCGTACGATTTTCGTTTCATCAGTACACCCATCGTTCGAAAATGCAATACAAATGCATTACAACACATGACATCACTTCCGAATTTTTATGCAGTCGTACAGGAATTGTATGGTTTTACCGGACCCCAAAAAGTATCACTTAGGGACAAATTTGTGAACTGTAATGTCGCAGTCCCGCAAAAAAAAAAAACAAACAAAAAAAATTATAATATATATATATATATATATATATATATATATATATATATATATATATATATATATATATATATATATATATATAAAATATATATATATATTTATATTATTTATTTAAAAAAAAAAAAAAAAAAATCACTGCCATTACCAGTAAAAATAAAGTCCATTCATTTATCCCATAGTTTGGAGACGCTATAACTTTTGCGCAAACCAATCAATATATGCTTATTGGGATTTTTGTTTACCAAAAATATAATATGTAGAAGAATAAAAATTGGCCTAAATTGATGAAAAAAATTGTTTTTTTTACATTTTTTTTGGATATGTATTATAGCAGAAAGTAAAAAATGTTTTCTTATTTTAAAATGGTCTTTTTTTTTTCTTTTTTTTTTGTTTATAGGGCAAAAAAAAAAACCACAGAGGTGATATACCAATAGAAATCTCTATTTGCATGGGGGAAAAAAAAAAAAAGGACATCAAATTTTGTTTGGGTACAGCGTTGTGTGCCCACACAATTGTCAGTTAAAGTAACGCAGTGCCATATTGCAAAAAATGGACTGGTCATTAAGGGGTAAAATCTTCCGGGGCTGAAGTGGTTAATCTGTGTGATTTCACGCAAAACCTGTTGAACTCACTAAGAAAAGCATTAATAAAATGGGAGGAGGAGAGAGGATAAAGACAAATCTTTACTAAAAATTCTATATGCTCAGACTAAATCCAAAAACAGATACATATAGGTCTCCAGACTTACCTTCCACTTGACAGCTTGAGGGCTTTGAAGAAAATACAGAAAGTAAAAATAGTTAGAATCAAGCATTCACATGTACACCATACAGAAACAAACCCTGATGATACTGCAAGAAGAGGTTTACTTCTAATATTAGCATGGAACCTGTCCAATACTGGAATGGTTTCATTGGTGCATACCAGGTTGAAAGGAACAGCTGCACAAGGCACTTATATGCATTTTATTTTCCTTACACTAGCCTGCAACAAATACATGCTAAAAGAATAATAGAAAAAAATAGACTATGGATGATAACTTTTACATAATCATTGGATTGTACCGAATACTGGCTTAGCAAGGCGAAAGGGAAAGGGAAACAAACACTATAATTATTGTACATATTTTCTTAAATACATCAAGAACATTCTCATCTTAATAGACGCGCGTTATAAAACGTGACGGCAAACCAGTACACTTTTGAACTCTAACAACCATTGAGAAGAATGTGCTGACTAATATATATAAAAAAAAAAAAAAAAAAAAAAAACACATTCCAAGCAAATCATAAAAATCTTTAAAGAAAAAAAAAAATAATAATAAACCGCTACAGCAGTTCCACAGACACCTTTAGGCCTCATGCACACAAGACGCTGTTAAAACGCGCGTTCAGAGGCAGTTGGACACTTTTTTCAACTGCCCCTGAACTCATTCAATGTTATCCTATGTGTCCATGTACACAGTCTCGTTTTTTGGCGTTTTTAGGCAGTTGCGTTTAAGCTAGTTTTTCCAGAAGCAAAAAAATGGGTTCAGATGCAAACGTTTTTCACGTTTCAGACGCCAAACGCAGCTAAATGCCGGTACCACGTTTATATGTGTTTTTAAAAAAGGTACCCTATTTTTTGGACCAGAAAACACAGAAATATGATGGTAAACTGCAGCAGAGAATGACATTTTGTGACCCGACTTTGGGGCCCCTTGGTGCTAGGAACCCCAAATGTTGTGTGCCAACACAGTGGAACTAACACTACAACAAATTGGGGTTCCTAGCACCAAGTGGCCCCGGGATACGGGGCCCCAAAGTCGGGTCGCACAATGTCAAGCACTTTTCTGCAGCAGAGAATGACATTTTGTGACCTGACTTTGGGGCCCCATATCTCGGGGCCACTTGGTGCTAGGAACCCCAGCTTGATATGTTATAGTGCTAGTTCCACTGTGTTAGCACTCCAAATTTGGGGTTCCTAGCACCAAGTGGCCCCGAGATACGGGGCCCCAAAGTTGGGTCGCAAAATGTCATTCTCTGCAAACGCTTCTAGACGCAAACGCAGCTAAATACAGCATGCAAACGTGGCAAAACAAGCGTTTCTAAACGCCGGTTTCAGCTTTTAAAAACATGTGTTCAGCAGAGTTTGTCTCGTGTGCATGAGGCCTAAGTCAATCAATGGGATAAAAGCAAAATACCCAAACCAAACATTTTTCAGATATCTGAAAATCTGCTTCAAAGTAAACAGTTAAAGTACATCTAAAACCCCAACTTTTTTTTTTAAGTTCTATTTTGGATATCCTATGGAAAGATTAAAACCCTGTCAGTTTTTTTTAAATTTTGCTCTATGTATTACTTTGTGGGGGATTTCCCTGTGTTCCTATTCCAGAGGAAGTGAATAGATATCTATACCCAAAAGAGAGGAAATCCCCACTGGGACAGATGACCCCACTGGAAGCTTCCCCTACACCTCCTGTTCAGGTGACAGCCCTAAGGGCCCTAACAGTTTGGATTTCCCTTCACACGTGTGACAATAGTCATCAGGACAAATGGTGAGACTGATTCTCCCCCAGCACAGACAGGCAACGAAAACCTGAAAAGATGTTCTAATCCTTTCCAACCCTATTAAAACTATTTAAAAATGTGCCTACACTTTAAAGTGGGGTTCCACCCAAAAAAACAAAAATACCTCAAAAATTCTAAAAAGAAAAAAACAAAAACATTTATATATATATTTGTTTTCACTTACCTCTAAATGCCTGTTGCTAGGTGGTCCCTCGTAGTCTGCCCCTTCCTTTGCCTGGGCTGGTGACATCACTTCCCCCTCGGCACAGGAAGGGCTCCGCTCTGCTCCCTCCCTCCTGTCAATCATCTGGGACCCATTACAGGTCCCAGGTGATTGAGCGGCCAATCACGGCGCGCGGCACATGCGCAGTGGGTGCCAGGCTGTGAAGCCACAGCCCGGCGCCCACAGTTGAAATGCCGGCGCCGACCAGCAGAGGGGGGGGGGGGAGCGGGGCTTCGATCCCCCGCATCGCTGGACCCAGGGACAGGTAAGTGTCCAGTTAAAAGTCAGCAGCTGCAGTATTTGTAGCTGCTGACTTTTAATTTTTTTTTTTTTTTGACGGCCCCCCTGGGTGGAACTCCTCTTTAAATGCAGCTATTTTCAGACTGCTGGATTGGCCTAAACCTGCGGTCTTCAATTTCTAAACACAGGGACATTTTAATGTCCTTCAGACTTTAGTGGGGATTTCCTCTGTCAGTCGGGCTGTGAAGTAAACATTGCCTCGTCGTTGGTGTCAGTGGAAGGAATAGGGCCCCACCTGTTGGTGTCAGTGGAAGGAATAGGGCCCCACCTGTTGGTGTCAGTGGAAGGAATAGGGCCCCACCTGTTGGTGTCAGTGGAAGGAATAGGGCCCCACCTGTTGGTGTCAGTGGAAGGAATAGGGCCCCACCTGTTGGTGTCAGTGGAAGGAATAGGGCCCCACCTGTTGGTGTCAGTGGAAGGAATAGGGCCCCACCTGTTGGTGTCAGTGGAAGGAATAGGGCCCCACCTGTTGGTGTCAGTGGAAGGAATAGGGCCCCACCTGTTGGTGTCAGTGGAAGGAATAGGGCCCCACCTGTTGGTGTCAGTGGAAGGAATAGGGCCCCACCTGTTGGTGTCAGTGGAAGGAATAGGGCCCCACCTGTTGGTGTCAGTGGAAGGAATAGGGCCCCACCTGTTGGTGTCAGTGGAAGGAATAGGGCCCCACCTGTTGGTGTCAGTGGAAGGAATAGGGCCCCACCTGTTGGTGTCAGTGGAAGGAATAGGGCCCCACCTGTTGGTGTCAGTGGAAGGAATAGGGCCCCACCTGTTGGTGTCAGTGGAAGGAATAGGGCCCCACCTGTTGGTGTCAGTGGAAGGAATAGGGCCCCACCTGTTGGTGTCAGTGGAAGGAATAGGGCCCCACCTGTTGGTGTCAGTGGAAGGAATAGGGCCCCACCTGTTGGTGTCAGTGGAAGGAATAGGGCCCCACCTGTTGGTGTCAGTGGAAGGAATAGGGCCCCACTGTTGGTGTCAGTGGAAGGAATAGGGCCCCACTGTTGGTGTCAGTGGAAGGAATAGGGCCCCACTGTTGGTGTCAGTGGAAGGAATAGTGTCCCATTGTTTTTGTATGTATTGTATTGGTAGAAATGATCCCCCATTGTTGGCGTCACTGGATGTAATAGTGCCTCAAGGGCCGGGGGGGGGTTTGGGGGAAAAGTGGAAGGATCCTCGTGTGGAACCCCTGCAGAACCTGAAGTTCAGATAGACGATGCGAGACATCCTTCATTACAGGTTAACGTATTAAAGAGATTATGTTTTTTTCTTTTTTGACTAAACAGCAGCTTTAAATTCGATCTATAGGCAATACTCTCCCAATTTTGGATAGAAGGGAAAGTTATAACCCCTGTCAAATTTTTTGCCATTGGGGAGATTTACCTTCACTTCCTGTTCCATAGCCAAATGAGAAAGTGAGAGGAAATCCCTGCAAATTAAGGGAATCCATTGGGGCTTCCCAAGTCACCAGAACTAGTGTCCCCCTTAAAGACTTCCCCTGTATTACTGTTCTGGTGACAACTCAAAATGTGGGACAATTGCGCGGTCGTGCGACGTGGCTCCCAAACAAAATTGACGTCCTTTTTTTCCTCCACAAATAGAGCTTTCTTTTGGTGGTATTTGATCACCTCTGCGGTTTTTATTTTTTGCGCTATAAACAAAAAAAGAGCAACAATTTTAAAAAAAAAAGGCATTATATTTTACTCTTTGCTATAATAAATATCCCCCAAAAATATATAAAAAATTTTTTTTTCCCTCAGTTTAGGCCGATACGTATTCTTCTACATATTTTTGGTAAAAAAAAAACAAAAAAAACCGCAATAAGCGTATATTGATTGGTTTGCGCAAAAGTTATAGCGTCTACAAAATAGGGGATAGTTTTATGGCATTTTTATTAATTTTTTTTTTACTAGTAATGGCGGCGATCAGCAATTTTTATTGTGACTGCGACATTATGGCGGACACATCGGAAACTTTTGGCGCGATTTTGGGACCATTCACATTTATACAGCGATCAGTGCAATTAAAAATGCATTGATTACTGTGTAAATGTGACTGGCAGTGACGGGGTTAACCACTAGGTGGCGCTGTAGGGGTTAAGTGTGTCCTAGGGAATGATTCTAACTGTGGGGGGAGGGGCTGTGTGCGAAATGACACTGATCACCGCTCCCGATCACAGGGAGCTGACATTTCGAAACTTTTTACCTTAATGCATTCCCTGCATTAACCAGTTACGGACCGCCCACAGCATATATACTGTGGCAGGGCAGCCCAGCTGCGCTTAACAATGTACCTGTACGTTGTCCACGCTCCCTGGTCTGGGGCGCCTGCGTGCCGCCAGCGACTCGCTCCCCCTGTGATCAGACAAAGCGGGAGACAATCAGTGGTGCCAGCAGCCGCAATCATTCTGGGGAATGACAGAACGGTGGTCTGCCGATGTAAACAAGGCAAACCGTCGGTCTGTCACAAAGAGAGATCTGCGATTCCAAGTAATCAGGAACACAGATCTGTCTTTGTCCAGTGTCAGCAACCCCCACACAGTTGGTAAACACACCCAGGGAACACATTTAACCCTCTGATCGCCCCTGATGTTAACCCCTTCCCTGCCAGTGTCATTTATACAGTGATCAGTGCATATTTTTAGCACTAATCACTGTACTGGTGTCACTGGTCCCCAAAAAGTGTCACTTAGTGTTGAATTTGTCCACCGCAATGTCGCAGTCCAGCTAAAAATCACTGATCGCCACAATTACTAGTAAAAAAAAAAAAAAAAAGTCGGGGGGCGTGGACGAATGTGAAGCGGAGAAGACGTGCTGAGGCTGAGCTCCACTCCTGCACTTATCCTGTCAGATATTCCTGGCTTGAAAATTCCACTTTTTCTTCCTAATCCGGCACCCTGGGGTCTAAGAGAACTTATAGCACCAAGCAGACCTCTCCGCCGTCACCAGGTAAGCCCCGATCCTCTTCTACGGCCTGTACCCAGTCCTCAGCCACCATCTTGCCCATGAGGCTTTCCACAAGCACAATGTCGGCCGGCACTCAGACCCCCTCGGAGCTGACCGCCGCTCAGGCGGCTTCACATGCTGAATTACTAGCGGCTATCAATGCAGGCAATGATTCAGTTATGGTCAAGATTGACCACCTGGTCACAGATGTCAGCCTCATTAGACATGACATGGACAAATTTAGGTCCCGGTTCACAGAGGTTGAAGGCCACATCTCCCAGCTGGAGGATGATACTAGGTCTGATTCCCGGGACCTCCATGCTTTTGCAGCTGCAGGTGAAAGCCCTGCAGGAAAAGTCCATAGACACCGAAAATAGATTGAGGAAAAATAACATCCGTGTACTGGGCCTCCCCGAGCGTGCAGAGGGTTCCAGGCCTGCAGAATTTGCAGAAACCTTTCTCCTCTCCCTGCTTGATATTCCTGCAATGCCACCTACACATGTAGTGGAGAGGGCTCACAGAGTTCCCCCAACTCCTCCAATTCCTGGAGCCCCACCACGGCCCTTCCTGCTCAGATTACTGAATTACAGAGACCGGGACAAGTTGCTTGCGGCAGCCAGGGAAAAGCAGAACCTGCGCTTTAATAATGCCAGAATTATGCTCTTTCCCGATTAGTCTCCGGAGATACAGCAGAGACGCCGCTCATTTACAGAAGCAAGATGTCGTCTCAGAGAAAAAGGCCTAAAATTCAGCCTACTGTACCCAAGCAAGCTTCGTGTAATTGATGGTGAACGGGCGCATTTCTTCACGGATCCTGAGACAGCATTATCATAGCTGGATGGTCGTGGTTGAATTCACAACAAGATGAATACTGCTACCTGGGTATGATTTACCTTGCTAAAGGTTTGAAACTTCCATTGTTACCTTGGTGCCACCCCTGTTTGATGATCTGCGGATCCTGATGTCTATCTACATAAGTGCCATAGATTCCGGACATTAGGCTGTTTTACGCTGATCCCCCACCCCCCTCTTTTCAATATTTTAGTCCCCTATCCTTCCTTTTTACGTGAACATTCGAGCGCTATATTGAGAGCTGGACTGCTCACCTTTTGCTGAACATACAGCACACCTACCTTAAGAAGAAGCCATACGGGACTGAGTCACCACAAGTCGCCCCCCCCCCCCCCACCTCGTTTCCTTATTTTGGAACTATCTCCCCATTCACCTTACCGGTTGGTAAGCTCCTAATGGTTCTGTGTCCAGGACCCTACCTATAGAAGGAGACAGACATTGGCCAGTCGCCTGACAACTGGAGTGTAGTGCACTAATTTAAGCTGTGACTGCACTTCTAAGTTTTTTTTTTTGTTTAGGGGTAAAACTATTCCCAATCTCTCCCCCTTGTTTTTTGGGGGAAGATGGGACATAGTAAGGAAGGCACATCGTGCTTGGGTTGTTCAAGAAATGTTTTTAAGTTTTGTTTTTGTTCCTTTTTTGGTTTCCTTTTTGTTCTAGGTGCTATAACCTGTTTAAGTGCTGTTGATACCTGGTGTGATGTAATGGAGATTATGCTGTTCATGGGTTGTTTCTTGGTGCGCCCCCTCATTCATCCTAATTGGTCATTCTTATTTATCCCAAATGGCTAACCCCTTAGCGGACTCCTTCACAGTCCTCTCATGGAATGTGAGGGCTCTTGACTCCAAATTCAAACTGGCCTTACTATTTCAATATTTAAAGTCTCATGCCCCCCAGATCATTATCCTCCAAGAAACCCATCTCATGGGCAGCAAAATCTTGACGCTAAAAAAAAAAATGTGGCTACAGAGGGCTATCCATGCCACGTACGCAAGGGGTGTGTCAAACCTAATTCACAAAAACTTTCCTTGTGTGATTGATGAAGTGTGTACAGACCAACAGGGTAAATTTGTTGTTGTAGTATTTACATTATGGTCTCAAAGATATATTGTGGTTGGACTATACATACCTCCACCTTTTTCACCTGATTTATAATATACGGTTATGGAGAAGGTTGCATTTTTCGGCCCAGGTAAACTACTAATAATGGGGGATTTTAATGCCACCCTGTCCCCGGACTTAGATAGACCTATCCCACCCAAACACCATAATAGAGATATATCTGTCTGGGCTCAGACAATGGGTCTAGAAGAGATCTGGTGGTGGAAACACCCTACCACCAGACTCTATTCATGCTTCTCCACATCCTATAAAACTGCATCACGCATAGATTTGGCTTTCTCTAATCTTGCTATGATGGCAGATGTGCTGGAAGCATCTTATCTGCCAAGCGGGCTATCAGACCATAGCCCTTTGGCAGTGGTACTTCGCTCTCCTGCATCTAGAAGTGCTGCACTTTGGAGACTGGGAGCACACTTGGTTTCACATCCGGAGCTGACTGACACAATGCCCCCCCTATTTGCGGAGTTCTGGGAATGAAATGCAGAGTCCTCTTCTACTGGCAATGTCTGGGATGCATTCAAGGCCTACACTAGGGGGCAGTACATTTCGTCCATTGCACACGTTCAGAAACAGCAGTCACTTGAGACTCAATCACTACAGCAAGCGGTAACAAATCAGACATCTAAATACAGCTCAGATCCCAACCCTACTCAATTTGATTCATTGATGGCAGTGCAGAGAGAACTACACTTGCACTTATCTGAGGTCACACGACTTGAGGCCCTTAGAGGTAAACAGAGGTTTTTTGAGCAGGGCGATAAAAATGGCCGTCTTCTGTCCATGTTGGCACAAAACGACCAATTGCTCACACTTGTCTCTGAATTGCAGACCTCTGAAGGTGAGAAGGTAACGGTCCCTTCGGAGATCCTGCAAACCTTCAGCACCCTCTAGAAAACCCTATATACGTCCACCTTAAACTCTTGATTTTCAGCCTGAGAAATTGCAGGATCTGTTGGATCCACTGGCACTCGGTTGGCTTTCAGATCAAGAGTGGGAGATATTGGTTCAACCATTTACGGCCTTAGAGGTCCTGAACGCCATACACTCCTTCCCTCCTGGGAAGGCACCTGGGCCGGATGGCCTCCCAATTGATTTTTATAAGGCACACGGAGAATTATTAGCGCCTCTGCTGGCCCAACTTTAAACCACCTGTTTAGCTGATGGCAAATTACCAGATTTCATGTACCACGCGTACCTGACCTTAATATACAAATCTCCCAAAGACCCAACATCCTGCGCCTCTTACCGACCAATTGCATTACTAAATAATGACTTTAAAACTCTAACTAAATTATTGGCCCTTCGATTATACCCTCTCCTCCCCTCCTTAATAGATTCAGATCAAACCGGTTTTATGCCCCGTAGATCCACAGATGTAAACCTTAAAACAGTGGTTCTCAACCTGGGGGTCAGGACCTCCTTGAGGGTCGAATGACCATTTGCCAGGGGTCACCGAATCCTGAGCTGTTCCTGAAGCCCGCGCTGCTCTCCTAGCCTTTTTGCGGCCGCCCAGCAGGGCTGTCCCTGGAGCCTGTGAAAACAAAGAGGAAGAGTGGTGCATCCTAAAATGTACCATAAGGGGTTTTAATACTGTACGAGTGGAAGGGACTCAGGGAGCACTAAATATCCATGGGTTAGGGGCGCAAATTACTTATCTTGCCTTGGGTGCTGACAACCCATGCTACAAAAATAAATTTTACTGTTAGGGGTCCCCACAACTTGGGAAATTTTATCAAGGGGTTACAGCACTGTAAAGGTTGAGAACCACTGCATTAGAAGGTTGCTTACTTTTTTTTTTTTTTTTTTTTTTTTTTTTTTCTTATCCACTTCAGCGAAAGTTTTCCGAGAGACATTATTTCAACTTTGTGTCAAACTTTATCTCTTCTCCTTTTTCACATCATTGTGGATTGTTTCCGTCACATCTTTATTATTTTTCCTTTCTAGGATATTCTTAAATATTTTTAAAAACCGGCGACAAAACGCCTTCTATAATTATAAACCCTATTATTATCTTAGTCTCTCTCAGTCCCTCTTATTTCCCCCCGCCCCCCCTCCCCCTCCCCCTCATCCCCCCCTCCCCCTCCCCTGTGTCTGGTCCGTTCCTTTATGTTATTTATTTATCCACTTGGCTCTGCACCTGTTCTTTCTTTTATCCTATCTAAATAAATATCCGAGACTTTGTAGTTTTTCCAACTTTCCCATCTACTATTATCCCCTTTCTCTCCTCCTTCCATTTTGTAGTGATAATCTATTTCCTTTAGCCAGTCTCTAATGTCTGGTTTTCCACTTTGTAGCCAATTCTTGGGAATTAAGGCCTTGGCCGCATTCAGGAGGTTAGGTATTATTGATTTTCTATATTGTTTCTTAGGTTTATTGTAGATATGGAAGAGGCAAGTCCAAATATTTTGTTCTATTTCTTCTCCAGTTATTTCCTTTATGTTATTTAACACTTCCTTCCAGTACTCCATTATTATTGGGCATTCCCACCATATGTGTGTGATCGTTGCTATTTGGCCACATTTTCTCCAACACAAGGAGGTTCTATCTTGATGGAATCTGTGTATTCTTACTGGGGTCATATACCATCTTGATACTAGTTTATAATTCATTTCTATGGTCTTCATGTCCCAAGCCTTATTATATCCCATTTCTATCATTTTTTCCACTTTTTGGTTATCTATTTTTAAATTCATTTCTTTTTCCCATTGATTTATATATTCTGGTCTTTCTTGTGCTTCCAAATCTGTCAGTATACTATAAATTTTTGATGTTCCGTTTTTTAATGGTGTTTCATTGCTACATAGCTTTTCCAGTGCAGTTAATTTTGTTTCATCTCTCAGTGGGTGTGGTATTGTGCTTACTAGGTGCCTTAGTTGAGTATAATTCCATTCATTCATCTTCCATCCATTCCTTTCCTCTATTTCTACTCGTGTTCTTATTTTGCCATTTCTAGTGATATCTTTCAGTCGTGGGTTACCTATTCCTTGGATTTCAAATATTTCCCTCCCAGGGGTGAAGAGATTCGATCCTGTGAGTGCTAATAGTGGTGAATTATATTTCCATTCATTCTTTAAGTGAATGGTGTCCCAAATTTTAAATACATTTTTTGTTATTTCGTGCGTGTCGGTGTCCAATAGTCTATATTTCCGTGGAATCCAAATATTCTTATGTAGTGTGGCTCCACTTATTGTGTTTTCCATTTCCACCCATTTTTTTTCATTTTTCTCATTTGTCCACTCTAACATTCGTGTTAAAACTATGGCTTTATAGTACCTACTTATATCTGGGAGGGCAAGACCCCCATGCTCCTTTTTCCTTGTGATCAGCGTGTATTTAATTCTTGGTTTTTTATTAAGCCATATGTATTTTAGCAGGATTGTTTTAATTATTTTAAAAAAGCTCTGCGGGATTTTTACTGGTAACATCTGTAATCTGTAGTTTATTTTAGGTAATATCGTCATCTTAAACATATTTATTCTTCCAATCCATGAAAGTGGCTGTATTCTTAACTTTTTCATTTCTTCTTTGACCTCATTGATCAGTGGAATAAAGTTTGCCTGATAAATTTTTTCAACTCTAGGAGTTATTTTAATTCCAAGGTAATTTAGTTCTTTTACCCAAGTGAATGGGAATTCTTTTTGTAAAAACTGAACTTCCTTTTTCTCTAGACCTATGTTTAATATTTCCGTTTTTATTGGATTAATTTTGAAGTTTGACAGTTCTCCGTATTTTTTAATTTCTTTCAGTATGTTTGGGAGTGACACTCTTGGGTTGGATACGTACATCAAGATGTCGTCCGCGTAGGCAGCGATCTTATGCTCTTTTCCTCCTAGTTTCGCTCCTTCTACCTCTTTGTTATTGCGGAGTGTTGCTAATAGTGGTTCTAAGGCCAATACATATAATAGTGGAGACAATGGACAGCCTTGCCGTGTTCCATTCTGCATCTTAATTTTTGGAGAGAGTCTACCATTTACTTTTACGACTGCTGTCGGGCCATTATACAAATTTGTTATCCACTTCATCATTTTTGTCCCAATACCCAAGTGCCGCAATGTATCCATCATGAAACCCCAGTCTACCCTGTCAAATGCTTTTTCTGCATCCAATGACAGGAATAGAACTGGGGTCTCATTCTGCACCTTCTTGTGCAACATCAATAATGATTTTAGGCTGTTGTCCCGCCCCTCTCTCCCCGGGACAAAACCAGTTTGGTCCGGGTTGATCCACAGTGGGATTAGTTTTTTTATCCTAGTGGCCAGGATCTTGGAGTACAGCTTCGTATCAGCGTTCAATAGGGCTATTGGCCTGTAACTTGAGCAGTTAACTTTGTCTTTCCCTTCTTTTGGTAGTATTGTAATATGAGCTAATAACGATTCACTTCTTATTTCTTCATCTTCCCCTAAGGAATTCATATATTCTAATAGTTTTGGAGTCAGCTGTTCTTCAAATTTTTTATAGTATTTGACCGTAAACCCGTCTGGTCCTGGGCTTTTTCCTACGGGAGTTTCCTTTAATGCCAGTTTTACCTCTTCATGCGTAATATTTTTTTCCAATTCTTCTAGTTGGTCTATTTTTAGTTTTGGTAAGTTTGCTTTTTTTAAATATTCTTGTATCTTCTTTGTTCTTGTATTCACTTCTTTCCAACTTTCCTGTCCTTTTATTGCATAAAGGGAGCTGAAGTATTTTTGAAATGTTATCGCTATATCTGTAGTTTTATTTACCACTTCTCCTTTTTCATTTTTGATCTTCTCAATGTAATTCAAAGACTTCTTTTTTTTTATCAGATTTGCTAGGTATTTTCCTGGTTTATTACCCCATTTATATTTTTCTTGTACTACTCTGTTGTAGTCCTTCCTTTCTTCTTGTTCCATCCAGTCTTTTAATTGCTCTCTCTTTTGAGATAGTAGGCCGAAGATTTTGTTGTTTACTTGATTTTTGTGTTTTCGTTCCAATTCGTAAATTTCTTTAATTATTTGTTGCATGTTTGTTTTCCTTTCCTGTTTTTTTCTTGCCCCTATAGCTATTAACTTGCCCCTAATAACAGATTTATGCGCCTCCCATATTGTTGCTTTCGATACCTCTGGTGTATCGTTTTCTTCAAAATATCTTTTAATTTCTTCTATGATACTTTTTTCCGTCTCACTGTCTTCTAATAAAGTTTCGTTGATTCTCCATGGACCCCTTTCAAGGACTTCTCCTTTTATTTTCATTCTCAAGATTACTGGGCTGTGGTCTGAGGCGGTTATTATGCCTATTTTTGTTTCTTCTATTTCTTCCAAGTTTCTATGTTCGACCATGATGTAATCCAATCTGGAGTAAATTTTGTGTACTGTTGAATAGAATGTGTAGTCCTTTGTGCTGGGGTGCTGAATTCTCCAAGGGTCTATTAGTTGCTGTTCATATAATGTTCTTTTTAATTTCTTTAGTTGATTTACCTCTTTGTCCCTTACTCTTGAGGTACTGTCCATTTTATTATCCATGCTGAAGTTGAAGTCTCCAGCTAGTATTAATTTTCCTTGCTTGAATTCCATTAGTATTTTAATTATATCTATCAAATATTTTTTAGGGTTCTTATTAGGACAGTAGACATTGGCCAATGTATATTTTACCCCGTATATAGTTCCTGTAATAAAAAGATATCGACCCTCCGGGTCTATTTTCCTTTGATCTATTAGAAAACGTACATTTTTCCCTATACCGATGGCTACTCCTTTGGCCCTTCTTATTGGCGAGTCTCCTTGATACCATGTTGGTATGTTTCTTGAATAAATTTTGGCACTTGAGTTTTGGGTTATATGCGTCTCCTGTAGGAAAATTATTTCTGCTTTACTTTTTTCAAGTTCTCGGAGGATGATGTTTCTCTTCCCTGGGGAATTTAGTCCTCGGACATTGTAAGAGATTATTTTTATGCTGTTTACGTTTTCCATTCTTGTGCCTTTTCTTCCCCGCCCGTCCTCCGGCCCTCCCCCCCACGCGGTCCCCCTAGGAGACCGGATGGAGGGGACACCCAGCGGACGCACGGGGTCTCCTCATCTCTTGTCTCAGAATAGGTGTGCCTATGTAACCACTCATGTGACTCAGACCTCTCCCTCCCCACCCTCCCTCCCCCTCCCCTCCCTCCTCCCACGCTCCCCCTCCCTTTTTTCTGATATGGGTTTTTTACCCCCATATTCTCTAGAGCTGAGAGCATTTTACTTTGTTTTGTGGGGCACGCTCTGCCCCCTCTGCTCTATTTATTGTGAGGCGGAGCTCTGTAAGACACCCTATTCCCCCCCTGCCTAAGCACTAATAGGGCGACCCCCTGTCCACTCCGTGAGTCCCTGTCTCCCTCTCCCTGCATTTTTTGTTGTGTTTTACCAATCCTTTCACTTTCCTTTTTTCCCATCCCATCAACCCCAGCCCCCCCCCCCCCCTTTCCACTCTAAGGCCCCTTGCACCGTTGTATGATATTTTCTCAGATATTAATTTCCCCGAGAGTCCACATCTTGATGTCTGATCCTTGAATTTACTTGCCACTGTAGGTCATCTCTTGCCGTTATTCGCTCCTGACTATTTGCATATTTTTCCAGTTCTGGGGAGGGGATTTCTAGTTTGTTGCAAAAGTCCGGAATCTCCTCTACATGTCTTAGTCTCGCACTTATTCCGTTTTTCCTTGCTATTAGACATGCTGGAAAACCCCAGTTGTATTGAATTTCTTGCTCCCGGAGGATTTCTAATAATGGCTTTAGTATCCGTCGTCTTTTCAGCGTTTCTTGAGATAGGTCTTGAAATATTTGTAATTTACCTCCCGCAAACTCTATTTGTGTTTTCCTCTTTAGGTTTATCCAGATCTGTTTTTTTTCTTCCCATTTTTCAAAGCGTACGATTACATCTCTAGGTGTTTCCCTTGCGAACCTTTGAGGTTTTTTTACTCGAAAGACACTTTTTATTCCTATTGTGTTAGTTGTTTCCTTTCCCAAGATTTGGTTGAAGAGATTGTTCATTTTTTCTATTAGATTTTCTGCTTGTTCTGTTTCCGGTAACCCACGTATTCTCAAGTTTTTCTTTTTATCTCTATTTTCTTGCTCTTCTATTTTATATGATTGTTCCTGTTGTTCCCATTTTAATTTCTTTATTTCGTCTTCTAGTTCCTTTATGTTTTTTTGATGTAGGTCCACTTTGATCTCTACTTCTTCCACTCTATTTAACATATATCCCATGTCTTTATGGAGTATTGACATCTCTGCTTTTAGGGAATTCTCTAGTGCCGTGAACATTTTTTCCATATCCTGTTTTGTTGGCAACTGTGGCCCTTGTTGTCCTTCCTCCTTTCCTCTGTCTTCCTCTCCCATTTCTGGCTCCATTCTGGGTTCTGAGAGGTGGCTGGTTTCTGTTTGTACTTTATACTGGCCTTTTTTATCCTTGTTGTCCTTCTCTTTTGTATCTATTTGTCTGCCCTTTGAGCCTACTTGTTTCTCTCCTTCTCCGATTCCTTGCTGTATATACCTGTTCATAGGGCCTGGACTTGGGCCTAGGCTGGTCCTAGGTGATTTTGGTATTGCTCCCGCACTTCTTGTTGTTTTCCCCTTCATGTTTGTTTCTATGGCTGGATTTATAAGAACTTCAAAGCTGCCTTCCAGAATACCCCTTGATTGGGGTCTCTTAATGATGAAAAAATCTCCCAGCCTTTTTAAATTGACTTATTTTTACTAATATTTCTTTTATTTCGTTCTCATACCCGGCATCCTCCCCACAATCCAATAATAGAAATAATTAATGAGATATGAGTAGTCCCCGTTTTCCAGAAGTTATGTTACTACCTTAAGTACATTAAGCATTCCTTGTTGCTGTTCAATTGTTTAAGCGTATTTAAGCTGAAAAAAAAAAAAAAAAAAAAAAGCGCTCAAAAACGCTATTGCAAAAATGCTGAAAAAAGCTGGAAAAAGTTAAAAAAAGAAAAAAAAAAAAAGTCACTGCAAAGACACCGGCGTCTTCACAGCGCTTTTCCAGCAGCCCGTGTGCATGGGGGCCCAGGTGCTCAGCAAAATAATTCAAATATTTTAGCGATATAATGCAATCTAATTCAAGTATTCAGCAAGATGATTTATATATTCAGCAGTATAGTTTCAGTATGAGCTTATATGTTCCACATTTTTGTTACTATGAAATTTCTTCTTATTCTGTAGTTTGTACTATCAAACCTATAATTAGTACCATTTGCAAAAAAAAAAAGAAAGAAAAAAAAAAAAAAAAAAAAAAAATAAAAAAAAAAAAAAAATTCACAAGAAAGGGAGATACTGCAGCAGCAGCAGCAGGCAGGTGGGGGCTGGGAGACAACTCTTCCGTTGGCTTGTCTTTCTTTTACTTTCTCCTTCTCTTCTCCCCTGTTCCCCCCCCCCCTGTTTTTATTGTTTTTCTTAGCTCACTTGATTCTACTTTTTCAGCTCTTTCACCTTTTCCCCTGCTTGTTCACTTCAAGACAATTGCAATAGAAGAAAAGAGCCAAAAGAGGAGGAAGAAAAAAAAAAAAATGCTCAAAAACGCTCAAAGACGCTATTGCAAAAACGCTGAAAAAAGTTAAAAAAAAAAATAAATAAATAAAAAAAAAAAGTCACTGCAAAGACACTGGCGTTTTCACAACGTTCTCCCAACAGCCCATGTGCATGAGGGCCCAGATGCTCATAAAAATAATTCAAATGTTTTGGCGGTATAATGCAATCTAATTCAAGTATTCAACAAGATGATTTATATATTCAGCAGTATAGTTCCAGTATGAGCTTATATGTTCCACATTTTGTTACTATGAAATTTCTTCTTATTCTATAGTTTATACTATCGAGCCTATAGTTAATACCATTTGCAAAAAACAAAAACAAAAAAAGACCAAAAAAAAAAAAAAAAAAAAAGGATCACAAGAAAGGGAGATACTGCAGCAGCAGCGGCAGCAAGCAGGTGGGGGCTGGGAGACAACTCTTCCGTTGGCTTGTCTCTCATTCACCTTCTCCCTCTCCCCTGTTCCCCCCCTGTTTTTATTGTTTTTCTTAGCTCCCTTGATTCTACTTTTTCAGCTCTTTCGCCTTCATTTACTTTCGCTTTTTATTCCATTTTATTTCGTTTTATTTCAATATGTTCATTCCCTTTCCCTTTCTTTTGTTCTATTACTTTTCCTTTGCCTTTTCACTTCCAGACAATTGCAATAGAAAAAAAAGCCAAAAAAAAACAAAAACGGTACTTATCTTTTAGTTGTTGTTGAAGTTGGGACAAAAAGGGACACTCACTACAGCTTGTTGCAGTCAGACGCAGGTACAAACTTCCTCTGGCTTACACCACAAGACAGCTCGGTGAGTGATGAGCAGGGGGGGCGGGGAGGGAAGCTACCTTCACCTTCTCATCAGGCCGATCATTCCTCTCAGCTGCAGGGAGAGGGCTCTCAGGATCCTCACGCCGTGCACAGAGCCATTACCAGGCTCCTCCCTCAGAAGGTTGCTTACTAACATCCATGCTCAACACCACAACACAGGGTCGAGAGCGATAGCCTCACTTGACATGGAAAAGGCTTTCGACACCGTAGAGTGGCCCTTTTTGTGGGTAACATTACGTAGGATGGGATTTCCTTTAGTGTTTATCCACTGGCTTTAAGTGATATATAAATGCCCCACCTCGTCGGTAAGACTGGGGGGAGGACTATCCGCCCCCTTTGAACTACATCAGGAAACTCGACAGGGCTGCCCTCTCTCCCCGGCCCTATTCGTTTTAGCCATTGAACCAGTGGCATTGCGTACCTTCCCTCATATCAGGGGTCTCCGTATTGGAGGAGAGGGTAGCCCTGTACGCAGATGACATGCTGCTGTTCCTCAATGACGCTGGCCCATCCCTGCAGGGTGCGTTGACTGTACTAACCACTTTTACGAAAGTTACTGGACTTAAGGTGAATTGGTCCAAATCCTTGTTATTTCCGATAGATCAAGCGGCTAGGTCTACATCCCCTCCGGACTGTCCCCTACAGTGGGTAGACACTTTTAAGTATTTGGGGGTTCACATATCTACACAAGCCTCAGACTTAATTTCTTTAAACCTAACCCCAATGCTTATAGTCACTAAGACGAAACTTAACTCATGGTGTAAATTACCTATGTCCATTTGGGGGCAAGTGAATCTTATTAAAATGAAAATCATTCCCAAATACATCTATCTCCTTCGTCACTCCCCACAATGGGTACCCAGATCCTTTTTTGCAGAACTTAACCAATTGTTCACATCTTTTCTGTGGGGTTCTTCGCCACCTAGATACAGACCCACTACCTTGATGAGGCCGACAATCCAGGGTGGTATGGCATATCCTGATTGTTACAGATATTTTCTAGCTACCCAGCTGGTAACGGTGGCCTGGTGGCTACACCCTGATAAAACCAATTCATCCACAGTCCTTGGGGCCACAGTAGTGGGTTCCTTGGAGGCCCTCCAGTTCCTGGTCTTTAGAGGCCTTCGTGCCCCGTACCCCCTGACACCCTCTATGCGCACCACCCTGAGAGCATGGCGAGCAGGTCTAGCAATAGAAAAATATAAGCCGACAGAGAATTCCCATAATGCCCCGATATGGCTACATCCAAATCTACCACATCCTTATGCATGGACCAAATACAACATAAAAACTCACAAATCACAACTCACAATCACAAATAGTATCATAAATGTCCTTATTACCCTTATCACAGCTTTCCTCCTTATATAATGTACCACATCACTACCAATTTCGTTATCTCCAATTGTCACATGCCTTTGCCGCACATCTTTCACATTCCACATGCACCATAGTTCAGTCGGGGCTGGAGAGAACACTTAGAACTAACAGTGCTGAGAAACCTACCTCGCAATTATATACAAATCTGGTCTCAACATCCTTGCCATCTCTAGATAAACTCTGGGCTCGCTGGCAACACGATATACCCACCCTAGATAATGATGATTGGGATGATGTGTGGGACTTCCCTTTTCGCTCTCTAGTCTCCATACGAGATAGATTAGTACAATTTAAAAATCGTACACAGAGCATATTTCACTCCACATAGACTCCACATTATGAACCCTGCCTGCTCCGCTGAGTGTTGGAGGTGTGGAATCTCACCAGGAGATTTCTCACGCATTTTCTGGCGCTTCCCTGGAATTCAGCAATATTGGACGGAGGTACTTGACATGATAAACAGAGTCGCACTAACCACACTGCCACAGGTAATGGAGGTTTGTCTTTTGGGACTGATTGAAACGCTTGTACCGACCATAGCAAAAACGTACACTAGTGGGGTTACTTTTTTACGCCCGGAAGAAAATTGCCATGCAATGGAAGAAACCCAACCCTCCCTCTTTGATGCAATGGAAGCGTTTGGTCAATGATAATCTCCCCCTATACAAGGACACATACACAAATAGGGGATGCCCAATGAAATATGAAAAGGTGTGGCGTAACTGGTTAGCTGAGCCAGAAACGGCCCAATTAAGACTGGGTAATAATTTGCGATGATATGAGTTGGGGTCTTGTAGATCGAACTGGAGAGGGTTTTCAATTCCATGAGGCTGCGAGTTGGGAATGCACGGGGTGCACGCACCACCTTGATAACTACTGATGTAATACACACCTAACGCCCATAGAAATGTATTATAATTGATTGAACTGTAATACGGTTGTATCATAGCACTTGTGTTGTATGTGTTTGTTTGTACTGAAACGCAATAAACATAATTTAAAAGAAAAAAGGCCCTAAAATCTATCGCATAGTTTGTAAACATGATAACTTTTGCGCAAACCAATCAATATGCGCCAATTGGTATTTTTTTTACCAAAAATATGTAGCAGAATACAAATTGGCCTAAACTAATGAAGAAATTAGATTTTTAAACCGCCCCACCAGTGGCCGAATAGCGCAGCTAAAACAGCGCTAAAAATAGCGCCGGGGCTGAAGTGGTTAAAAGGAGAAGTATTGCCAAAAGCTTTTTTTGCCTATACTTCTGCTATGGATCACAGAAGTGCAGTTTGTTCTGCACTTCTGTGACCCCTTTTCAGCCAATAGAGGGCTAAAGCCTGCTGTCAGCTGACGTCACTGAGCTGGTCCAGGCTCTGAAAAAATCCCGACCATATAAATCTGGATTCACCCAGCAGCCTGGGCCGGCACCTGTCTCAACCTCTCAGCGATTAGCCAAGAGCCTGAGCCAGCTCTCCTGCCCCCACCACAGCCAGCGCTCCAGTGAGTGCAGGAGGCTAGAGCAGAGAGCCACTGACTGACAGTCCCAGCTCTCTGCTCAGAACAGAGGAGGAGGACTGAGCGAGCATGTTTGATCTAGAGCCGGTGGGGGACCTATGAGAGTATAAATGTTTGTTTACAAAGTCCATACTTCTCCTTTAAGGTAAAAAACATCCCGCTACTTGTTCTAGCCACCTTTCCCCCTTCCCTAAACACTTACCGGCCTCCTCTCACGATCCAGTGCTGTCCCATCTGCAGAAGCATTGCTCCCTCTTCATGGTTTCACAAGAAAACTGTTGCTGTCAGTCAAATCCTGTGAGTCGGTAGCAGGGGGCGTGGCCGAGCCAAGCTATGTGTGTCTATGGACGCACACAGCCTGGCTCGGTAACGAGCCTGCACAGGTGCCCCCTTAGAGCATGGTAGAGAGCAGGAGTGGAGAGCACCAGCGGGGGACTCTAGGAGTGGTGGTAAGGGACCACTCTGTGCAATATCATTTTACAGAGTATGTAAGTATAACATCTTTTTTAATATGAAGCAAAAAAAAAAATAATAATAATAATTACCTTTAAAGTGGCACTAACCCCCCCCCCCCCCCCCCCCAAAAAATGCAATATTTTGCATATTGCATAAATGCACTAAAAAAAGTTAAGCCAAAACGCAAGCTCACACTGTAGTTACAGCAACAGTTTTTTTTCTTTTGAGATAAAGATTTTGCAGCAATAAATAAAAGTGGATCATTGTATCATTGTAAGCACTCCTGTCAGTGGTAAATGTTTTTTCTCAACACTTATAACTGATACATTTGCTGGACAGCTTGTTCTGTTGAAAAACTTACTGGCAGCATCACCAGGTGAAAATAACAGAAAGAAAGCCTAAAAAAGAAAACAAATGCAGCCATCACATCTAAGAACAATAAGCTGCAATATAACAAATGTTTGCTTTTGGTTTAAATACCATTTTAAAGTGGTTGTGAAGGCTGAAGGCTTTATACCTTCATGCATTCTATGCATGAAGGTAAAAAACCTTCAGTGTGCAGCTCCCCCCTCAGCTACCCTAATACTTACCTAAGCCCGATCTCAGCGATGTTGTACATATCTGTGGCTCTCCCGGGTCTATCCCTCCTGATTGGCGGAGATGCAGTAGCAGGAGCCGTTGGCTCCAGCGGCTTTCAATCACAGCCAGTGAGGCGGGAGTGGGGGGGCTGGGGTCAAGCCGTGCTCTCTGTGCCTTATGGACGCAGAGAGTGGGCTTGGGAGTGAACATACAAACACAAAAAACACACACAAAAAACACACGAGTGCCCCCACAGCATTCGGCTTGCTATGGGGGCACTCCACAACTAAGAGGGGCCCAGAATGCCTGCGGGGGACCCGAGAAAAGGAGGATCGGGCTGCTCTGTACAAAACCATTACACAGAGCAGGTAAGTATGACTTTCTTTTTCATAAAACGTTTTACTTTACAATCACTTTAATCCTTGTTTTGCCTCCCTGGTGTTTGCGTTCACTTTACTTCCACCCTAAGCAATACATGCATACATTTCTCATCTTAGTTCTAATATTCTTTTACCGTCTACCACTTTTCTTTTAGCCATTACAGAACTTGAAAGTGGATAATAGAACTGATCAATTTTTCAATTCCTTTTCATTAAAACCTGGGTCTTCTAAGACAAGTGGAAAAATCAGCATGAGCTGCACAAAGTTTTGGCTGCTGGGTCTCAATGGGAAGAGTGTTTATTAAAGTATCCTTGCCATGAGGCATTATGGCAGGAAATTTTAATATACAGATTGTGGGCAGAAAGGGATTCATCGATTTCTGTTTTTTGGTATGAGAATTTTCTCGATCATCCTGCTGTAATGAAGTTCAGTAATGATTAGCCATCACATTTTACCCTGTGTAACTCAAAAGGTAAAGGGGTAAAAAGGTATCATTTTACTTGTAGTATACATGTGAAACAACACTTACTCTTGATGTGAGCTACACAAAGTGGAAAGTCTTTTAAGCTCTTGACTGCTTAGTCCTTTCTCTGAATTCTGGGATGAGGTTGAGGATATAGGGTTGCTTGTCTTCCATTTTCTTTCTACACAGTTGAAAAAGAATGCAGCAAAAATTAAAATATGGTTCACTCCATCATATGAAAACTAAACCGTTAGAATAATATATTGCTGAACAACCAGTTACAACAGATAAGACAGATTTTGTTGGGGGTAGAAAGTTTGAATAGCTGAAATACTGAGCAGGCTGCCGTAATAGAAAAAAAGTCCCACGCACACTGCTTTCTTTGTCCACACAATTCTTTAAATGACCCCTCAGGTGGCAGTGGTGCCTCAAAACCAGGGTTGCTGCAAGAAACCAGTTTGGACACTTTAAAAGTGTCAATAGATGGTCCCTATCAATATTACTATTGCCCAGCACAGTAACAGGCCTAAACAAATATGTATGCCAGAAATTTACCATTTTAGTTTGCCCTGTATTGCCTTATATTACTTACAGGTGCGTGGTAAGGGTGGCAAGTCAAGTGAGGACTTTATTTTTTGGAATTGCAGTTTTGAGGTCACTCAGCCACTGTTGCCAACTCTGTTCTTTATTACCTTTGAATACCTATGAATTCCGGGTGTTTCCACTAAACTAGGATGTTCCCACTAGAGTTCTACTCTCCCAAACTGGAAAAAAAGCCTGTTTCCCTTAGTAAGGAAAGTGTATGTTAAAGTGGCTCTAAGGCTTAGGTTTTTTTTTTTTTCCTTAAAACTGAACTTTAGGCAGAGAATAAAGGTCTGTTAGATCACTTCAGGCTGGCCCCTTTTGCAGGTATATCTATATAAAACATTACAAATAAAATGTCTATGCACCTACTTCTACTGCCCTGTCACCAGCCTTGCCGCTGTGGAGGAACCCCAATTTGCCCATCTGTTCACTATACCAGATCCGATCATATGGGCGTCAAAGGGGATAAAAACCTTGGGTGATGTCACTAAACGGGGCGCACTGTTACAATTTGCGGATCTAAAAACAGAAATTTGAGCTACCTAATCCCGATCTCTTTTGCTATCTCCAATTGGAACTTAGGTCCTCAATTCTGGAGAATGTTATACTGGACGGATCCATGAAAAAAACATCATCATCAGAATTATATAAAGAACTTTTCCCTGTCTTTTCCCCCTCAGTAGCCAGGTGCAGGTAGCACTAGGTGGCGGAGGTACTGGATTTGGGAGGAGAGGAGTGGGACGATATGTTGAGCGTCCCTTTCACTCACTTAGTGTCAGCTAAAGTCCGCTTAATTTAATTTAAATTCCTACACAAGATATATTACACCCCAGCAAAGTTATCTAAAATTTACCCGGGAACATCGGTAGAATGTTGGCGTTGCTCAGTCTCCAGCCAACTTTAGCCACACTTTTTGGTACTGCCAGGCAGCCAAAGAGTTTTGGTCTGCCGCCAGGCACTGTATAACGGAGATTACCTCTGTGCCTTGGACGGCGGCAACATGCGTGCTTGGCTTAGTGGAGGGCTTAGTACTACTAGGGCTCAGCGCGCTTTGTTTAGCCTGTTATTTTTCTATGCGAGCGAGGCGCTGATCCTCTAATGGAAGAAACCATTGACGCCCTTCACTATCATACTGGAAAGGGATTGTGAATAGGGTGATTATGTTCTATAAAGCACATAAGGGGGGCAGGGGATGCCCAAAAAGATTTGACAAAGTTTGGAAGATCTGGTTGGATAGCCTTGTTTCTGTAGCCTAAAGATTATTTGGATTGTACTACTAGGGTGGAGGTTGTCTGGGTGGTGATGGATATGGGTGCACATAGCTCTGTAATTCTTGTCCTAACAATGGGATTATTTAGGGACTGATTGTTGCTTAAACATTTGTATGTAGGTGTGATTGATGGCCTTATTGCCTCGAGAACTGCAAAATAACTATATTCTAGTCTATAATATGATATTGGTATTCCTGCCCCTTTTCAGTGGACTTGCATCCGGGAAGGTGGCGTTGACCACAAGATGGCAAGCCTGGACTGGGGGGGATGTTTTTGGGTGTTGTCTAATTGCTACTTGTTTTTCTAGGAATCCTGCCCTGCGTGGTGTGGTTTTGTTTTCCTTCTTTTGTACTATGAAAAATTTTACCAAAAATAAATGTACAAATTTTTTTTTATTATTTAAAACCCAGTAATACACTGTCTTATCCTGCTCTGCACATGTTCAGTTGCTCTATTTTCAGGCACTGCTGAAGAGGAGGTTTAGGGCTGGTCTGTGCACAGGGCAGGTAAATGGCTTTTTTTTTTTTTTTTTTTTAATAACCAAGAATTTTTCCTTGATTCCTCTGGGTTAGGAAGCCAATGGAAGAGTTAGCAAAATCTTCCCTCACATCTGACAAAAGTATAACCTTTTTGACACACACACACACTATATATATATATATATATATATATATATATATATATATATATATATACATATATATATATATATATATATATATATATACATATATATATATATATATATATACATATATATATACACACACACATAATATACAGTTGTGCTCATAAGTTTACATACCCTGGCAGAATTTATGATTTCTTGGCCATTTTTCAGAGAATATGAATATTAACACAAAAACATTTTTCTTTCACTCGTGGTTAGTGTTTGGCTGAAGCCATTTATTATCACACAACTGTGTTTACTCTTTAAATAACGGCAACAGAAAACTACCCAAATGACCCTGATCAAAAGTTTACATACCCTGGTGATTTTGGCCTGATAACATGCACACAAGTTGACACAAAGGGGTTTGAACGGCTATTAAAAGGTAACCATCCTTACCTGTGATCTGTTGCTTGTAATTAGTGTGTGTGTGTGTGTGTGTGTGTGTGTGTGTGTGTGTGTGTGTGTGTGTGTGTGTGTGTGTGTGTGTAAGTGTGTGTGTAAAAGGTAAATGAGTTTCTGGACTCCTGATAGACCCTTGCATCTTTTATCCATTGCTGCACTGATGTTTCTGAATTCTGAGTCATGGGGAAAGCAAAAGAATTGTCAAAGGATCTGCAGGAAAAGGTAGTTGAACTGTATAAAACATGAAAGGGATATAAAAAGATATCCAAGGAATTGAGAATGCCAATCAGCAGTGTTTAAACTCTAATCAAGAAGTGGAAAATGAGGGGTTCTGTTATAACCAAACCACAGTCAGGTAGACAAACTTAAATTTCACCAACAACTGCGAGGAAAATTGTTCAGGATGCAAAGAAAGACCCACAAATAACTTCAGGTGAAATACAGGACTGACTGAAAACATGTGGTGTGGTTGTTTCAAGATGCACAATAAGGAGGCACTTAAAGAAAGATGGGCTGCATGGTCGAGTCGCCAGAAGAAAGCCATTACTACGCAAATGCCACAAAGTATCCCGCTTACAATACGCCAAACAGTACAGAGACAAGCCTTAAAACCTTCTGGCACAAAGTCATTTGGAGAGATGAGACCAAAATTGAGTATTTTGGCCACAACCATAAATGTTACATTTGGAGAGGAGTCAACAAGGCCTATGATGAAAGGTACACCATTCCTATTGTGAAACACGGAGGGGGATCGCTGATGTTTTGGGGATGTGTGAGCTACAAAAGGCACAGGAAATTTGGTCAAAATTGTTCGCAAGATGAATGCAGTATGTTATCAAAAAATACTGGAGAAACATTTGCATTCATCAGCCAGGAAGCTGCGCATGGGACGTACTTGGACATTCCAACATGACAATGATCCAAAACACAAGGCCAAGTCGACCTGTCATTGGCTACAGCAGAATAAAGTGAAGGTTCTGGAGTGGCCATCTCAGTCTCTGAGGAGATCTCAAAACGTGCAGTTCATGCAAGACAGCCCAAGAATTTACAGGAACTGGAGGCTTTTTGCCAAGAGGAATGGGCCACTTTACCATCTAAGATAAAGAGCCTCATCCACAAATACCACAAAAGACTTCAAGCTATCAATGATGTTAAAAGGGGGCAATACACGGTATTAAGAACTGGGGTATGTAAACTTTTGATCAGGGTCATTTGGGTAGTTTCTGTTGCCATTATGATTTAAAAAGAGTAAACACAGTTGATTGATAATAAATGGCTTCAGCCAAACACGAACCATGAGTGAAAGAAAAGTTTGTGTGATCATTCATATTCTCTGAAAAATGGCCAAGAAATCATAAATTCTGCCAGGGTATGCAAACTTAGAAGCACAACACATACATATATATGCGTGTGTGTGTATACTTCAATTGGCCTGATCATTTAATAAATTTAATTGTACAGTATATGTTTCAAATAAATAAATAAAAAAAAGCAAATAGACTGATCATCAACTGTAGTTTGACATGAACAGCATGGATAAATCCCATGTGAACCGTATCCAATTAAAGCATTCCATGTGGCAGGGAACAAGATGCACACAACGCTGGTTTACTCACCCCATTGCTCTTGAATTGCGGACAGATTTGCAAGTAGTTGCTCATGATATATTCGTTCCAGTTGGATGAACTGCATTGCTTTTTCATCTAATTAAACTGTTAAGGATTTTCCAAATCTGATGCATAAAAAAGGGAAAAGAGCACTAGCAGTCCTGAAAGGCAGCATTATTAATAAAATAATAATGTAACCAACATGATTCTCATTTAGTAATCAGATTTTCTGTGAACCTCTTAAGGCACAGTGCTAGAAATTGATTTACATGACATTTGGGATTTTCAGCTTTCCCACGACTCCCCAAAAGGCTGAGTGACATCTCTGGTGACTTGGTGAAGATGTTAGAAGCCGCAGTATAAAGATTCTTTTTAGACTTTTTTTGGGGGGGGTTTTGCAGCATTTTTACATGAGGGGGTGGAGTCTAGAATATAGTACCTTGCATTTTTATGCAAGGTCAACCTTAAAATATAAAATGTTACATATAAAACAATTCCACAAAAGGAAAAAAATCAAAATTGACTTTTCCATTTAAAAGCCTGTGCCTGCTCATGTCGACTCAGTTTGCCCAACTTTAATTTCTATCTTCAGAACATTTTCAAACTGCTATCCAGGTGGTACCCTGTCCCACCATTATACAGTGCCATCTTCCCCTCCTCCTCTGACTTATGGTGGTGCTGCCTACAACATAAAAAGTGCAAATTTACATATCTGGTGAAGCAGTAGCAAAGAAAGCTCAACATCAATCGATCGAGCTGGATCAGTCTGGAGTGGGAGGAAAGCAGTCAGCTGGCACTGCTAACATAACAACTCAAACAGAAGACAGATCAGGCACTCGTGGAGCAAGCTAACTTTTCTGCTCTTATGCAGAGGATTACTTACTTACTGGTAAGATGGACACTCTCCAAACAGATATTTGGTTGATACGCAGAGACATGAACAAATTCCTTACTCGTCTGGCAGAGGCAGAATGCCATATTGGCGACCCAGATGACACTATTAGGGATCACTCCGCCACCCTGTATACCCTCCAAAGTTTAAAGACACTAGAATCGACAGCCAAGGAAGCAGATAACCACAATCGGCTAAACAATCTATGCATCCTGGGGCTGCCAGAGGGTGCTCTGCCGAACTTTAATTCTTCAGCAGCTGAACTTTTCGGGACCAGGACTTTGTGCTCTGTGAGGCCAGAAAGCGGGATACATGCTACTATGAGGCCAAGTTAAAATCTTCTCAAATTACTCCGTGGACCCGCAGCTGCATAGCATAATTTTTAATGTAAACAAACCTCTCATTCTCCTAATCGTTATTATAAGACCAGGTTACACTGATAAACCCACACTCACCAGGAATAAACTGCAGGCCTGAGATTTCTTCTCAGCACCCCAAAAGTGACTACAGAGTAACCTCCCAAGTCTCCTGCCATTCCAAACAAGATGGCAGGATCCAAGAGTGAGCCCCATGTTTTGAAGGTCACATGACAGTGAAGCTTCAGCGACACAAACTGTATGAAAATCTAAAAAAGTGAATAATGGCAGAAGCCAAAAATTTTCTTATTTTTTTTAATCAGTCTTTAACATAAAATATATATCTGACGCTAGGTCTACTTTAAGAATAAAATATTAACAAACACATACATAGCGGTCCAATCATAGTGGGCAATAAGGATAATACCAACATAAACAACATGTAATTTGCTTGTGTTACTGCAATGGTGTAAGGCCCCTTTCACACTGTCGGACCGTTCAGGTCTGTCTGTCAGTTTTGTCGGCGGACCTGAACGGGCGCTCCATGTTACATGGAGCGACGGATGTCAGCGGTGACATGTCCGCTGACATCCGACCCTGTCCAATCCGCTAAAATCAGACTGATGGCCCTACGTTCACATCCATCCCTGGTGGATAGGATTGGGTGAGATCTGATGAAAACAGACATGCTGTCCATTTTCGTCCGATCTCTCCATAGCAACCAGCGGCGCTCAACAAGCCCCTCCCCGCTTAGTGAGCAGAGAGGGACCTGTCATCCACCAGCTCAGCGGAGATCAACAGAGAGATCTCCCGCTGAGCTGGCGAACAGAGGCAGACTCCGTGGCAGCAGATCCGCCTTGTGGGAATGAAGCCTAAGAAAGATAGTATGATGTCGTTTAGGATGTTTTAGGCTGGGTTCACACCAGTATTAAGTTTGTCGACTAAAACATTTTAGTTGACTAAATGATTATTTTTTTAGTCGACTAAAATACGACTAAAACGGCATTTTAGTCAAAAGACTAAAATGGGATTAAAACTAAAAAATTGCATTTTAGTCAAAAGACTAAGACTTAGGCCCCTTTCACACGAGGCGGGCTCCATTTCTACGGAGCCCGCCTCGGTCCACCGGCTCAGCGGGAGATCTGTCCGTTGATCTCCGCTGAGCCGGCGGATGACAGGTCCCTCTCTGCTCACTGAGCGGGGAGGGGCTTGTCAGGTGCCGCTGCCGCCTATGGAGGGATCGGACGACAACGAACAGCGTGTCCGTTTTAGTCAGATCTCCCCCGATCCGATCCGCCAGGGACGGACCTGGACGTAGGGCCATCCGTCTGCTCTTCAGCGGATCGGACCGGGTCGGATGTCAGCGGACATGTCTCTGCTGACATCCGACGCTCCATAGACTAACATGGAGCGCCCGTTCAGGTCCGCCGTCAAAACTGACAGGCGGACCTGAACGGTCCGATCGTGTAAAAGGGGCCTAAAACTAAATTGAAATTTGACTTAAAAATTAACACTGGTCTGTAGTGCATGTTAGCAGTATATAATGAGTTTGGAAATTGTAGACAAATGTTAACTAATGCATTACAATGTAATTACACCCATTAGATTTTAGTCGACTAAAATGTACTGGAGATTTAGTAGACTAAATAAGTGACTGAATTTAAACCTCTAGGGATAAGTGGAAAAAAATAGTAGCGCTCAAAAAAAAAAAAAAAAAATGAAAAAATAAAAATGAAAAATAAAAATATGCTTATGAAAGTAATGATCAATCTAAATGAACAGTAAAAGTGTATGTGTGAATATTGACAATAATACCCTCATTGAAAATCAGTCACAATATGAATGTGATCTGACAAAAAAAAAAGTTATTGGTGAACACTGTGAGCAAACACATCCTATCACATAATGTTCAAAACAACACACCCTGTGGCAGATGTGAAAATAATAAATAAAGTGTTGACATGAAGTTCATAAATTATGAATATTCCGATGAATGGTCTGAAAAAAAAATCTATAAATGAAAACTCTTGGTTGTTCTTTGTGATCTTCCACCACACCTCAGTGTTTGTGCTTCCACTCCCACTCAAAGATTTGCACTCACCAGCTACAATTGCCTCCCACTCTCGTGTTTGGCATAACTCGTCTCAACCCACACTTATTGGGTGTTAAAATGTGATCTCCAGATTCCAAACGTGATCTCCAAATAGCGAGCGTAAATGCAACAAATCCTTTTCCTCAAGAAGTGATTGCTCCACATGAAAATGAAAAAATGCTCCAAATAGTGTGATAAAGTACAGCAAATTTATTAAAAAAAAATCAAACTATAGCACTCACATGTGTAAAAACCAAAGCAGGCCTAAAAACACTCCAAAGGAAATCGTAACAAACTCCATGTACTGGTAAAGCGTTCTATAGTGGTCACGGCGGACCCAGGATAGTGTGTCAGCTGTGCAGTCTCACCCACTCCTAGTCTCAAGCCTCCACCATTCGATGCAGCGTGTCACGTCACAACGTCTTGCATGACGCTTCAGATGCTTGCCATATAGCCACACCCCGACATGTTCCGTCGCAACTGACTTATTCATGGGATTGGCAGTACGGCATAATGCTTCTCCCTTTATTTCCTAGACTCCCCAAGTGGGCGGAGACAAAGCAACTAGCTCATGCTTACTTCCTGTGTCCCCATCTCCGCAATACACCACCTTTTACAGCCTATTATTGCAGTGATATTTTAATAAAGTTCAAAATAGTGATGAGTAAGTACACAACTTGGTAAACATCTCCTGCCAACCAGCCCAATCCTAAAGCTTATCATTTAAGCACAGTACCCCATGCTATCCCTAAGCATGATGGAAAATGCTCATAGAGTGCATATTAAATTGAAAAATGATGTGTATAAGAAATATATATTAATAACATACCATAGGGACTGATGCTGTAGATAATATTACTTGCACCCATTAAAAATTGCTGATAAAGCAGTTCAAGTCTAATTCAATGTTCATCCCTCTTGGAAATAAACTCTTCATCAAAAAGATCCATCGGGTCTCTCTCTGAGATAGATCCCTGACCCGATTGGATCCCCTCCAAGAGGGATGAACATGATCAATACCACAAAATTGCAGCAGGCTCGGGTCCTGGTCATGTTTCTCTTTGAAGTGAAGAGACACACTATGATGCTTGAACCCCTTCCTGATGTTTGCCATATGTTCTGCAACTCGTATCTTTAAAAGTCTCTTAGTGTGACCTACATAAAATAGCCCGCAAGGGCACCATAAAATATAGACTACATAAGAGGAATTGCAAGTAATAAATTCCCTTATTGCAAAAGATTCTTCATCCCTTTTGGCGATTTCAGTTCTACCGCTGTTGCTGACCTTGGCAGTCCTGCAGGAGATGCATTTCCTACATGCATAAAAGCCTTTTAAATCTATTTTAATGGCTTGTTCATGGGGTGGGTTTAGAATTTTTCTTACTACCCTAACCCCAATATTGGGGGCCCGTCTGTAGATGAATTTGGGTTGCTTCGGTAGAACCTCACCCAAATGTCTGTCCCTGCATAGAATGTGCCAGTGTTTTCTGAAGATCAACTCAATCTCCTTATACTGGCAATGAAAATTCATTATGAAACCCCACTGATGTTGGTTATCCACTAATAAGTCATTCTTTTCTTTAAAGCACTGTTCTCTAGGGATTTCTGCTACCTCTTGAATAGTTTTGTCCAGAAAATTCTCCTTATATCCCTTCTGAAGGAATCTTTGAGTACATGGTATTGTTTTTAATCCAGGCCGGGTGATGGCCACTTCTGATGGACAAAAAACTATTACGGTCCGTTGATTTGAAATATACTTTAGTCCTCAAAGCATTATTATCTATCTCGATAGTTAAATCCAGGAAATTAACAGATCGATCTCTAATCACATACTCCAATTTGATGTTGTTGGAATTAGTGTTCAGATCCCCTAGAAACTGAATCACAGATTCTTCTGATCCCTCCCAGATAAACAGGAGGTCATCTATGAATCTCTGATAAAATTTGAATTGAGGAAGTCTTCTACCAAACACATATTTGTCCTCCCACTCTGCCAGAAATACAAATAAAACAATTGCAGAAGACTAAAACTAAAATGCCATTTTAGTCCTAAGACTAAAACTAAATCAAAATTTGCTGCCAAAATTAACACTGGTTCACACTGGTGCAATGCGGGAAACCCTGCAAATCCTGTGCGGGTTCCTGCATCGCACCTGAATTGCAGACAGTGTACTCTAACATTTGCGCACCACTGCAGGTGTCAATGTAAAGTTAATGAAACCCCAGATCGGTTCACAGATCGCAATGCGAACTGTGACATGGTACAGAAATCCCAGTGCGGGCCAAATAAGGGTCCTGTATCATTTTGGTCCGAATGTAATGCAAATTCAGCCATACAAACTGTATGGCTGAATTCGCATTGCACAGTGATCTGCACAGCAATGTGGTGCGAATCACATGCAATGGCTGTGTTTGCACCAGTGTGAACCCAGCCTTAAGCACACAGGATTAACAAAACAGTTTTAAAAAGAAGCAACGTGTTTATGTTATGTGGCTACATTACTGACTAATATTGTCATGTCAGCATACAAGAAAAGGATACAGTCTTCCTCCAGAAAATATGTCTCGGCAATCTATAGAGAGAATGGAAAACATATAGCAGGTCAATACTGGTTACCTTTACAGTACAAGAACAGGAATCACGTTTAATGATTTCATGCTTTACATTGAGCTCTAATGTCTGCTTTCATCTCCATTCAAAGCCACAAGGCGCCCTTAAAAAAAAAAAAGATTACGTAGAACAAACAGTACAAAGCCAATAGATACAATTACAGCAATTATTAACTTTCATTATCTAGAAGTACAGGTGCTTTTTCCACTCGCAAGAGCATTCAAAACAATGCTTCCACGTTGCCAGCATCAGAGAATATAGAATTGAAATTATACAGAAACAAAACACGAACGCTTTACAAAAGACTGTACTCCGTAAGATTTGAATATAGTCACACTACAGCTAAAAAACCGCTACTGCAAAAACACTTCAAAACTCATCTACAGCTAATGCTACTGGGGGTTTTAAAAAGTCCAGTGTGCAAGAAGTCTATCTTCACAGCAAGACTGCAACCAATATAAATCTGCCCTCCAAAAATACAATTCCTGCCTCCACATTGCTAAACAGACCGATTTTATCATCCTCATTAACACCCACTCATGCAGTCCACTTCAACTCTAATTAACCTTTTAAACTCTCTACTAAGGTGGGGTACAAACTATAAGAAAATCAGATGAACAATCGTCTGATTTTCCTTGTTTTCTCACAGCAAATTGGAACCGATGGACAACTCGTACGAAAAAGCCTTTTTTTTTTTCTTTTTTTTGTTTATGGTTTACGATCACGTGCAGTCTCTCTTTTCTGATTTTTCTTGTATGAAAATGGTACACATTAAACCAAAATCGCTCATTCTGTTCCTGTACAAGAAACATTTTGGCATTTGTCCCTTCATTTTTGTGCGAAAATTCAGAAACGGCTGTCTAAAGTTGTGTACACACTATACGAAAATCGTACGAAAATTCTTTGGAAGAAGAAATTCACCAGATTTTCTTATAGTGTCTACCCCACTTAAGTCCTCCACTGCCTCCACCCACTAACTCACTGTCCAGGAGATCGCTAATCACTTCAAAGATACAATTTGTGATGAGATCTCTACTATAAAGATATCGCACCCACTTAACATTCCATGTCCACAGGTACACTCAATACTTCCCTTTACCCCGCTATATATACCTGCCCCCTGGAAACTGTTACCACGTGAATACTACAGTCATGCTTTGGCACTATCCTACACACTAACTTACATCTTCAATCTCTCTCTCTTCTGTCATCTTCCCCAACTCTCTAAAACATGTACTGGTCATCCCAATACTTAAAAAGGACTCACTGGATCCCACCAATCCCAACCTTTGACCCGTCTCCTTGCTCCCCTTTACTGCCAAACTCATTGAATGCATGGTCTACAACCACCTAAGCCATGTAACTGAGAATAACCTTCTTGATCCCCTTCACCCTAGACGTCACCTGCAATACTTCACAGAAACTGCTTTCCTAAAACTCAAAAGCGATTTACTAAACAGGTACAAGCAATGGTCACTGTTCTATACGCCTACACCTCTCTTCTGCCTTTTACACAGTTGATCACCCCCTCCTCCTCAAACTCCATTCATTAGGTTTCTGTGACTATAATTTTTGTGGGTTCTGATCTTACCCATCCCACCACAACTTCAGTGCCACAATTCTACATCCTCTGCTCCTCTTTTCTGTCATGGTCCCTCAAAGTTATGTTCTTGGACCTCTCTTATTCTCGATCCACACCTCCTTCCTGGGTCAGCTGAAAGCTTTCGATGGCTTTCAATACCATTTCTATGTTGATGACAGCTAAATCTCTCTCTCTAACCCCCAGCTAACTCAATGAGTCTCCTCACACATCACTAATTTATTTACTTATACATATCAGCATGGATGTCACACCACTTCCTCAAACTCAGTCTATCCAAAAACCAAGCTCATATTTCCTCCAAGTGCCCCTTCAAAACACAATAGAACGTCAGGGGAGATCGCTGTACTCACATTGTATGGCAAGTACAGCGGCTCTTTCTAGTGTGTACTAGGCTTAAGGCTTTAATAACTTCTAAAGGGATGCAGACAATCATCATAACCCTGAACATGCAGTAGCCGACTGTAATGTACACATACCCTCATATTCAGAACCAATATTCAAAGGACATATTTAAACAAAGTCCGCTCTCTGCTGACATCACAGAAATCAGTCCAGGCACTGCGTCATCCAGACAACGGGAGGCTGGACTGACACCCATCTCAGAGAGCCACTGAGAGCCTAGGAGGGCCGCTCACTGCCCCAACAAAGCACAACGCTACAATGAGCGAGGAGAAGCAGAGCTGAGAGCTACTGATTGACAATCAGCAGCTCTCTGCTCGGGGAGCTGTGAGAACTGAGCCATCAGCGGTGTTCGATTGCTTGGTTCTCAGTGTAGAAGCGCCCGGGCACAGATGCAGCATCCACCTAGGGAAGTATAAAAACAGAGAAAAAACAAAAAATAAAAAATAAATAAATAAAAATAAAAAACACACTTCTCTTTTAATCATCCAGAGGTTTTTTTCTGATAAAAATGCACTTACTCTAGGACAGGTCATAATATCCCATATATGTTGAAATCACATTCAAGCCTTGCATGTAAACCAAGTGTATCGTATTTGATACAAACATATTCTAAATGTGGCACATAATTTAATTTCTTCACGCAGAGCATACACATATATGCTGTTTTAAAGTGTTTTTTTATCCACATATGCACTGTTGTGTTTGTGGTGAAAACATGCTGCACAGCACTCTCCCAGCACAGAGACTGAGCCGTCAGTGACATCTCCGGGTCTTGTACTAGGTTTTCAATCATCTGATTTCTGTGATCAGTGGCCCGAGTCAAGGGTCGGGGTCAAAGTTAATGGTCAGTGTGTTTTAGGTAAGAAAAAAAACTAAAAATAAATACAAAAGCAAAAAAATGCACTATTGTTTCTGTGCCCTACTACCAGTACAAACAAAACAACACACATGTACGCGGTAGTGCCGAAAAAGTCAGAAGCAGGAGAATTTATTTTGGGTTGGTGGTAATCTTTGGTGGTAGATTATGTTAATAAGAAGTATACAGCTAAATTTGGTCATTTTTTTTTACCATTTTGTTTTCCTTTAAAAATCAAAATCAGGAGAACCTTTTTTACCATTTACCACCAAATGAAAGCCCAATTTATCCTGAAAAAATAAAATAAAAAATGTATTCCCCACCTTGATACACCTGCAAGTAATTGCATTGGTATATGAACAGCTTTAACAACACATGTCAAAGCTCCAAAACTGGGTTCAGACATTAAAAAGGATAAAAAGTTCACTTTTTAAAATTTTTTTTTATTCTTTATTTAATGGTATGCGTCAAAATAACAGAACATGACAAGATAACATGAATAGATACAAACAGGCCATGAAGAACAATCCTCAAAAACACACAAGAATCAGAACCTGTGAACATGGCCTGCAAGCTGTCATACCCACAATATTAGCACACACCATGAAGCTTCTTAAAGTATTTTTGAAAAAGGGGAGGGAGATACCCTAGTGTAGTGGTCATCAACCCTGTCCTCAGGGCCCACTAACAGTTTGCAAGATAACTGAAATATATCACAGGTGATATCAATTGCTGCTCAGTGATTGCAGTATTCTAGTCTGCATCTCCCCCAAGGTAATGCATAAAACCTGGCCTGCTAGTGGGCCCTCAGGACAGGGTTGATGACCACTGCCCTAGGGTGTCTGAGGGGAAGGGGAAGATGTAAATGGAGAGGAGAGAGAAAGAGGAAGGAAAAAATAAATAAAACCCAGAAGGAGGATATATAGGTAGGGGCAGGGGTTGTTTATTAAGAGAATAGGTGCAGGAACTCACCCTTCCAGGCCAACTCTCCACCCTCAACCCCCCGGTATTCCTCGAAGAAAGATGTAAAGCACAGCCAAAGTACTGCTCTCAGTATTGTATAACACACAGGGCTCAAGAGTGTGTATTGTGCAGTTTTGAGGTATTCGTATCACACAGGGCACCGAAAAATATAAGCACAATGAGCAGTACTTAGATATCCCCTCCCAAAGTAACCATCTATTGCTTACCTCTGCACACCTCTTTGGTTTACCTCTGTACCCTCTGTCCACAGTTCACCAATGCCTCCATGTTCACAGCTCCCCTCTCTTAGTCCACAGCTTCCATGTTAGCCAAATCAGAGCACAGTTCTATACCACTGTCCACAACATAAAGGGGTTGTAAACCCTCGTGTTTTTTCACCTTAATGCATCCCCCCCCCCCGGTTTTACTTACCTGAGCCCCATATTTCCCTCTAGGAGGATGCGCTTTCCCTCTCTCCACGGGTACCCGGCTCTTGATTGGATAGATTAATAGCAGCGCAGCCATTGGCGCCTGCTGCTGTCAATCAAATCCAATGACGTGGACCGAGTCCGGTTTCAAGTCTATGGATGCAAATGCTGGACTCTGGAGCATGCCCGCAAGGTAACACCCCAGGAGAGAGCTTCTCCTAGAGAATGGGTGCTCAACTTGGCCCTCCAGCTGTTGCAGAACTATAAGTCCCATGGGACATTTCAAAGCGGATAGTTACAAGCATAACTCCCAAAAGCAGAAGAAAGATGGGAAATGTAGTTCGGCAACAGCTGGAGGGCCACAGGTTGAGCACCCATGTCCTAGGGGGTTATCTGATGCAGGGAGTATCCGCGAGAGACACCAGGGGACCCCAGAAATGGACGATCGGGGCCACTCTGTGCAAAACGAGCTGCACATTGAAGGTAAGTATAGGTTTGTTATTTAAAAAAAATAAAAAACAAGCCTTTACAATCACTTTAAATCCAGCACCCCCCCCCCCCCCATCCAGAGCTTACACCCATAGCTGTGGATGGTGGACAGCTTACACAGCCTGCCCCTCCCTACACAGCTCTTACTTTTTCCCTATTATCTTCCGCAGCTCTCACCTGTTTTGGCAAAGCCCCTCGCCCCTCACACCCCCCCCCCCCAGCTGGCATGTCTGCTTTACAGCTCCAGCCTCTCCACTGTTGCATTTCTGCATAAGCGCCCGCCCTCCTCCCTTTCTCCCAACAGCTCTCTCCCACCTGTTTACAGCTTTACAGCAGGGCAGCAAGCAGCTGCCGTTAAAGCCTGCAGGGTCCGGAAGAGAATGTAGAAAGCAAGACAGTTGCAATAGTTTCCATCTGCCCATTGCGGAACTGGTGAGCGGATCCAGAGAGATCCGAAAGTTGGGCCCAGCCTGAGGGGTGCAAGAACATAGATGCCCTGACAATCCACGAATCTGTTTGGATTTGAAAGACCCTGTCCATGTAGCCAGGAGCAAAAGCTGGGTGGCATGCGCACCCACATTGACTTGAATGGGTGAACCTAACTTTCCGCAACGCCAAGTACTGCGGCATGTGAACTTGGGGCATTGTAGACTTGGGGCGGTTGGGGGAAGCAAAACAGTGACTCAACTGCAGATGTTTAAAGCTGGCCATGTTATAGACATCTTACAGCCACAGTTACACCTCAATTCCACTGTGAATGGCAGACTGGTGTCCGGACCGTCTGTGTTGTGGTTGTTTTTATGTCTTCATGTTTTTGTATGTCTATGTGCATGTTTTTTTCTCTTTTTTCCTGTTAGTGTTCACCTTAATTTTGCTTGCTTGGGTGACCTTCTATGGTAGCACCCGGCGAAGCATACAGTGTGTAGCTGTTTTCATTTTATATAGGTGCATTTTATGATTGTTGTAGCACGTTCTTAGATTGAACAATACATTTTGACACCGTTGCAACTACTTTGGTGCAGCAGTAATAGGATACAAACAAGCTTGTGTTAACTGTTCTCTTCAGATGACAGATTTTAGTAGAAGAATAGAAAAAAATGTGATTCAGGATAGTGAGTGGAAGTGGAGGGAGATCGTGGATCGATTCCCCAATCTCTTCTGAATATGAACTCAAGCTGTTGGGTCACAGCTCAGATCCTAGTTGCTGTGGCCAGGAAAGGAGCTGATAGAAACTACCTGTCTTTGATTTGCTTAGGCACAAGGCAGAGAATAAATCAGGTGTCCACTTGTCTCCATAAAGAGAACTAGTCAATGCAACCACTATTCTATCACATAGGGGGCTAGTCAAAAGAAAAAAAAAAGAAAAGAAAAGACGCATACATGTACCTAGGACACACATGCATATGGGAGCAACAATTGCACAACACTAACTGGCTATCCCACCTCCCCCATGCCAGTGTGAGAAATAATTCTAGAGCCCTCATGTATAGTTCACTCTAAATTGATGAGCGGTAAGAGGTGTTTAAAGTACTATCCATGTACAATTTTGGGTATTGACGTTTTCCATCATTTCGTAGGCATACACAAATTTGACATCCTAACGACGAAACGCGTAGGGCGTGGCCTAATTTGTGCTTCCCAAACATCACCTCCTGTACCAGCGCTGAAGGATATTTATGACGGTTCTGACGTTTTTACCATTTCGCTTGATTTTTACTGTAAAAGTGTGAGTACCCTTTCATTTTGTGTAATAAAACCTTTTTAAAGCAATTTTACGCTATGGGCACTCCCTCTCTCTTTATATATGATACACCACGATCCTGAGCCCGCCAGCGATCGCTGTACAGTGGCGATAAAACTGTAACCGCCTACTACCCCCGCAGGGGTGAAGTGATCTGGTGAGTGGCTGCACTTTCAGAGCAAAGAGATATTATAAGTGAAGGATTATCACCACAGCACAAGAATATGGCACAAGAGACTTACTAAAGAATTTTGAAGCACGTTTGCACCTTATCTTGTCACTGTTGCCTTTTGGATTGCACCAGCACATTTGCACTTTATCTTGTTATTGTAATTTTCCTTAGGAACAGACTTCCTACACCCCCTCCCCACTTCCCTATCTCACTCTCCTCTCCCTCCCCCCCCCCCCCTCCTTTCTTCCCCCCTTAGCAATATTTCACATGTAAGCATTTTAGTTAGGTCTATGTATCACCTATGATTGCACAATATTGCAGTAGAATATTTATTTAACCTATGCACGGTATACTTGGAAATCCATATTGTATTTAATATTTGATATATGCACGGTGCACCTAAGAATTTATTTTAATCTAGTAACCTATATGGAGGTAGGAAACTAAATAGGAACAGCGCCAAACCCTTCTACCATCTTTAATACACAAATTTGAGCCACTCGACAGTTTATTACTCAATATGTATAAAAAACACAAAAGCGGATTGAAGATTATATTTTAACTGTGTGTAATCAAATGTTTATTTTTTTTTACCTAAAATAAGGTTTTACTTAACATTTGTGCAAATCATAATTGGGCTGCACAGCAAAGATCGGCAGGGACAGAGAAGACGACTTGGGGGTGGGGACATTTAATGGATGACTCTACCAAAAGTACAGTTATCCTTTAAATCCTCCTTCTTATACTAGGTGAAATGTCATTTGTGGATAATCATACTGCTTTGTCCTCTTAGGGATAATTACTAAAAAGTACAGTCACCCATTAAATCCTTACTCCAGGAGACATGTAATGTTTGGAAAATTATGTGCCTTTTTGCACAGTTACGGTCTTCCAACGATCACTGGTCCTACATGTCTGGGAGACAGTATATTCCAACTTGCAGGGACCAACATACAAAAAAACAAAAAAACAAAACTACTACTCTCCAGATTATTAAATCTGCTGACTTTTTATTGGCAGTCCTATATTCCCTCAGGAAGATCCCCCCACACCTCTTTGTCCAATAAGCCCTCCTGCCACAGTTCTCCTGGCCATAACTTCCATTTTCTTGCTGATCTTCCAAGTCTGGGTTCACAAATCTTTGGGTTAGCATTTTCCAGTGTTGTTTTTGGAGCACGTTTTCATTTTTTTTTTTCTGTTAGGCCAACGAAAGCCAAATATAGCAGAGGATGCTACATGTGGTTGCTTGTGCTAAAATGCACAAAATCCATGCCAAAACATTTTTTTTTTTTTATCCACTACCATTGAAATCTATGGAACCATCAACGCACCTGTACTATTTTCCCCCAAATGCACAGCAATGCAGCGCACTGGTTTAAACAGTCCCCATAGGAAATAAAAGCAATCCTCTTGTTGGACAACCTGGGGTAAATCATACAAGCCTCAAACTAAATAAAGCATGAATAAAAGGATTCAGCGGCACACATACAAGGCTATCCCTTTTGTGCAAAGGATAGCTAAGAGCAATTAGATAGTACTTCAGCCCTTTCAGTCATTCCATCCACCCAATGCAGAGAAAAATGATGGCGCTGAAGTGAGCATTTAAACGAAACCTGTCAAACCCAAGCAATTCGTATTGATCATATCATAAAAATAAAAAAAAGCACAAGCTGAGGTTTTGGCAGTGAGAAATGCATCAAAATAAAGTCAGTAAATCTGGGGAAAGAGGCACCTAGAATTTATACAAAATCCTGCAGGAAAACTTGATTTGGCCGTGTCTCTACCATCTGCTTCACTACTGGCTGTGCAGCTAATGGAGAAGCTTGGAGGAAGGCAGCATTGGATCAAGCCCAATAAAAGATGTGCAAAGAACTCCAGCTGTCTATGTTTCTAGAATAACTAATCACCTTGCAATTCAGTTTTTACTCAAAGTAACCTCTGCTTATGAATGTTTTTCATCACATGCCTAGTTTTGCAGGATTGCTCAAATCTCCAGTGTTCTGTGACTATGCTTCTTCTTTGGGGCACTCTAATTTATGGATGTTTTAAAAAAATACTATCCCATTTTTAGTAAGAAATCCAAGTTGCTTTGGACATACAACAGCTTCAGAATATATGCAATGACAAAAGGCAAAAATAAATAGTACCAACGTTCAAACTGTTACCTGGTGAAGGCACGTGGGAAGCATCCTGACATCTTTTTGTTCAAACCCTTCTTTGATGAGGGAAAAAAGAGAATCTCTGAGTTGCTTTTGATTCCTGGGTTCACTGGTGACGCTTAACTCTAGTGTTGCCAATTCATGGGCAGATTCCACAAACCCATTGTCATCAGAAAGCATCCCATCGGCATCTGCTGGAAAACATGTACAGCAAAGATTTCATCACATACAGTATCCAGTATACATAGAAAGTATTTATAGTAATCCACAAACTCATTTACAAAAATAATAAAAAAATAAAATTAAAAAAAAACAACACATCATACACAAACTAAAACTGTAGATATGCTGCATACCTGAACAAAGTACTAACTGCAATAGTAACGAACAACGATACTAGGCACTACAAATCATATCTTTTTGGGGTGAGACAGAAAAAAAAAAAAAAACACATGTAGTACAGTCATGCTAACATAAAATTACATTTTTAAATAAAATCTCTGTTTTCGTTACATACCTTATTTATTTTCGACCTAGTGACATCACTAGGTCTCTGTGCTTTTCTATGAAATAAAAAGGTGCATAATTGCTGGTGGGAGTGCTCGGCAGGGGGTTGTTTTTCATAGCTTACTAAACATATCAAAGCACCCTACCTCAGTACTAATCTCAAGAGCCCTTAGCCCTGATGGAAGCAGTAGTGGCTCTTAGGAGGAGTTCTGCAAGTGTCAAAATGCATTGATGGGTGGATGCCAGTCTGGAGAAGTGGGCATTCCTAGGCAGAGGAGCCTGTAAAACTTTGGAAGATTGAAGGTAGGGCTGGAGTTCAGCTTCAAAGACAAAGGACGATTTTCATTATTTATGGGCTGACATTTGTATGAGTGTGTGCAGCAGATTGATCATTTAGGTGTTAGGAAACAAAAAGTTACAAATCTGTGTCAGATGTGTAATAAATAAAATGATAAAAACATTTTGTACACAACTAATATAAAATGTGCAATTCCCCTTGTTTTAGACCTTTAAAAACACTGCAAGTTCAGAAAGAGGAATTTTGACTTGCCTGTAAAATTCCAAGTCATGGGAGTACAGTACAGGACACAGGTTTAATATTCATAGACCCTGGACATGCCCCCTTTAACCCAACCCCATTTTCAGTGCTCAGTTTTTTGGGCAAGCAATGCAGAGTAACACAGGAACAGAGGGGAGGGTGGCCTGTGTCCTGTAGTCTGAGATATGGAATTTAATTGTACATTACAGAACACAGGCTGGATATTCATAGACATTGAGCCATTGCCAAGCAATGAATGAGAAGGGTGGGCAACAAGGCAAACAACTGTTCTAACACGCCCATCAATAACAAGGGTCAAACAGACCCATTTTAGAGTGCTGCTGCAAGAAACTGCATTCACAACGGCTTGGATATCCAAATGGTAAACTTGGAGAAGGTATAAATATTAGACCAGGTCAGCCATGTCCATACAGTTGGTCCCCAACCAGGGTCCAGGTTTCGCCCGACAAAAGGTGGCCATACCCCTGGAGGGGTTTTCCCGGTCTGGGTTCCATAGGGCTGGACCATGGCCCTGGATGTATAGCACTTTGCAGTTAACTACACATGTTGCAGCAAGTGCTGAGGTGAGCACCCAAGCAGGATCCAGGGCTCGTAGCAAAATGATAGGCCCCTGCTTGGGATCTGGGTATGAATGCAAACGTTATACTAAGGTTGCACTAATCTGGACATACTGCTTCTATTACTGAATTAGAACACATCGAGGAGTTAACTGAGGAAATCTGTAGAAAAAAATACTAGAAAAAATAAAAACTATCTGAATATCCAGCCTGTGCCCTGTACAATTAAGATTCTAAAGCTGTTGTATCAGAAATTCAGTGTGCTCCTAAAATTTCAACTAGCGTCAGCCCTGCTTGCTGGCTACAGACCTCCACTTATCCCTCACCCTTCTTTGTCCCTAGCTGATTCCAGTGAGAAACAGGGTAAGCAACCTTTGAGAGGTGGTGATCATCCTGAACAAGAAAGATCAAAAGATCACCGGAGGCTCGGCACCTTTTTTTTTTTTTTTTAATTAATTTATTTAGAAAAAGAAAAATAACTAGCAAGCCCCAAATAAAAAAGTAAGAATGGCATGAAGAAAACTAAGAAAAATCTAATAAAACCAAATGTCACAGTAGAAATATAAACTTGGCCTACCTACACATATATATATATATATATACACACACAAACTATATATATATATATATATATACATATATATATATATATATATATATATACACATATATACATATATATATATATATATATATACATATATATATACATACATACATGTGCATCTCATAACATGAGAATATCATCAAAAAGTACATTTATTTCACTAATTCAAAAAGTGAAACCTATATTTTATTTAGATGCATTACACACAGAGTGATATATTTCAAGCATTTCTGTTATTTTTGAGGATTATGGCTTACAGCTAGTGAAAACCCAAAATTCAGTATATCAGAAAATTAGATGATTACATAAGACCAAAAAATAAATAAATAAAAATATATATATATATATATATATATATATATATATATATATATATATATATATATATATATATATATATATATATATATATATATATATATATATATATATATATATATATATATATATATATATATATATATATATATATATATATATATTTTTTTTTATTATTATTTATTTATTTTTTTGGTCTTATGTAATCATCTAATTTTCTGATATACTGAATTTTGGGTTTTCACTAGCTGTAAGCCATAATCCTCAAAAATAACAGAAATGCTTGAAATATATCACTCTGTGTGTAATGCATCTAAATAAAATATAGGTTTCACTTTTTGAATTGAATTACTGAAATAAATGTACTTTTTGATGATATTCTCATGTTATGAGATGCACGTGTGTGTGTGTGTGTGTGTGTGTGTGTGTGTGTGTGTGTGTGTGTGTGTGTGTGTGTGTGTGTGTGTGTGTGTGTGTGTGTGTGTGTGTGTGTGTGTGTGTGTGTGTGTGTGTGTGTGTGTGTGTGTGTATATATATAATTTTTTTTTTTTTTATACAGAAATGTTTGGTCAGCAGAGGGAAGCATGAAGTGCTCCAGAGGTTCCTAGTAGAGGGCTGCGCTGACTTTGGACATTATAAAACACAGTGGACCAACACCAGCAGATGACATTGCTCCCCAAATAATCACTGACTGTGGAAACTTCACACTGGACCTCATACAACTCGGATTCTGTGTCCCTCTACTCTTCCCCTAGACTCTGGGACATTGCTTTCCAAATCAAATGCACAATTTTCCACAGTCTGATGAGTTGGGGAACCATGGCATCTACTGGTGTTGGTCCCACCCGAGACCAACACCCCACTGTGTTTTATCAAGTCAAACGTCAGTGCAGCCCTCTACCAGGAAGTTCTAGAGCACTTCATACTATCCCCTGCAGACCAGCTTTATTGAGATTCTGATTTCATTTTACAGCAAATCTTGGCACCTGTCCACACTGCCAAAAGTACCAATACCTGGTTTAATGATCATGGCATCACTGTGCTTGATTGGCCAGCAAACTCACCTGACCTACACCCAATAGAGAATCTGTGGGGTATTGTCAAGAGGAAGATGAGAGACACCAAACCCAACAATGCAGACGAGCTATAGACCACCATCAAAGTAACCTGGGCGTCCATAACACCTCAGCAGTGCCACAGGCTAAACACCTCCATGCCACGCCGCATTGATGCAGTAATTCATGCAAAACGAGCCCTGACCAAGTATTGAGTGCATACTATACCGTACATGGACATACTTTTCCGTAAGTCAACACTTCTGTATTAAAAATCATTCTTTTTTTAATTGATCTTATACAATATTCTAATTTTCCGACATAATGCATTTGGGTTTTTCACTAGCTGTAAGCCATAATAATCAAAATTAAAAGTAATGCTTGAAAATATATCACTGTGTGTAATGCTTCTATATTAAAATAGATGTGTTCCACTTTTTGAACTACTGAAATAAATTAACTTTTTGATATACACATATTCAAATTTTAAGAGATGCACCTGTATATACAGACACACTTACAACACTGCTTGCCTGCACATTTCTCCTCTCGATGAAAACACATGGATCTCAGCAGTCTCCTGTTATCTCTGCCCTCATCCAGCCCCCTCCAGCTCTGCAGCTCTCCTTGACTCTACTGTGACTCATGCCTCCTTCACTCTCCTGCGCCCCCCCCCCCCCCCTTACTGGCAAATTCTCAGGAGAGTGAGAGACAGAGCTTTGCATGTCATTAGGCCCAAGCAAATTACCGGAAAAGAAAGAGGAAGTAAGCTGTAAAAAGGTATTTTCGCAGGAAAAAAAAAAGTTTTACTATCCCAAGTTAAAACAACAAAGGGGCAGAGCACAGCGGCCAGCGGGACGTAGGGCAGAGCACAGCGGCCAGCGGGACGGGACGTAGGGCAGAGCACAGCGGCCAGCGGGACGTAGGGCAGAGCACAGCGGCCAGCGGGACGTAGGGCAGAGCACAGCGGCCAGCGGGACGTAGGGCAGAGCACAGCGGCCAGCGGGACGTAGGGCAGAGCACAGCGGCCAGCGGGACGTAGGGCAGAGCACAGAGGCCAGCGGGACGTAGGGCAGAGCACAGAGGCCAGCGGGACGTAGGGCAGAGCACAGAGGCCAGCGGGACGTAGGGCAGAGCACAGAGGCCAGCGGGACGTAGGGCAGAGCACAGCGGCCAGCGGGACGTAGGGCAGAGCACAGCGGCCAGCGGGACGTAGGGCAGAGCACAGCGGCCAGCGGGACGTAGGGCAGAGCACAGCGGCCAGCGGGACGTAGGGCAGAGCACAGCGGCCAGCGGGATGTAGGGCAGAGCACAGCGGCCAGCGGGACGTAGGGCAGAGCACAGAGGCCAGCGGGACGTAGGGCAGAGCACAGAGGCCAGCGGGACGTAGGGCAGAGCACAGCGGCCAGCGGGACGTAGGGCAGAGCACAGCGGCCAGCGGGACGTAGGGCAGAGCACAGCGGCCAGCGGGACGTAGGGCAGAGCACAGCGGCCAGCGGGACGTAGGGCAGAGCACAGCGGCCAGCGGGACGTAGGGCAGAGCACAGCGGCCAGCGGGACGTAGGGCAGAGCACAGCGGCCAGCGGGACGTAGGGCAGAGCACAGCGGCCAGCGGGACGTAGGGCAGAGCACAGACATCGGTGGGATGTAGGGCAGTAATCTGTGTCACTAGGGCAGATATTTGTGTGTCCATGGGTCACAGCAGGATGAAAACTGCTCTCACATGCAGAGCTAGGAAGCAATGGTGACACACTACTTGCTCTGTCTTCTGAAGGGCTGACCCCGCCAGCCCTCCTTGCTTGTCCATTCTATGTGATGTCACAAACAAGCATCTAGGATGGGTGTGAGATGGTGGCTGGCGGGGATCAGCGCACCCTACTAGGAGTGTTCCTTCCTAATGCTGCTCTGCATACAGTATGTGGGAGGAGAAGTTCAGACCGGGGTGGTACTGCACTAAGGGACATGTATCAATGCAAAAAAAAAAAATTTTTGAAAAAGAATATTTTTTAAAAAGGAGCAGTGGTTTTAATGATGCTTAAAGTTAAACAATAAAAATTAAATATTCCTTTAACCTCTTCCCGCCCAAGGTATATCATATGACGTCCCTGACTTTGCGGGGGGATTTCTGAATGATGCCTGCAGCTACAGGCATCATTCAGATATCTGCTTTTTCAGCCGGCGATCAGCCGGCGATGCAATGCGGTGCATTGCGGGCAGTTTTAACCCTTTCTCGGCCGCTAGCAGGGGGTAAAAGCGCCCCGCTAGCGGCCGAAATGCGGCGCTAATCCGGACGGTAAAACGCCGCTAAAAATAGCGGCGTTTTACTGCCGACACTAAGGGCGGCCCGGTGTGAAAGGGGTCTTAACAGTGGCAGGGGTGCTTACAATGGTCAACTTTACCACTTAACCTCTGGAAAATGCTACCCCCTTCATGACCAGGCCATTTTTTGCTAAAATCGGCACGGCGTTACTTTAACTGGTAATGGCACAGTCATGAAACACTGTACCCAAAACAAAAATGTATATTTTTTTCCACACAAATAGAACTTTCTTTTGGGGATATCCGATTACCACTAGGTTTTTTATTTTTTGTGATATAAACAAAAAAAGACTGAAAATTAAAAAAATAAATAAAATTTCTTTGCTATAAAAACATATTCCATTAAAAAAAGAAGAAAAAAAAAATCTAATTTCTTCATGAATTTTGGGCAAAATGTCTTTTGCTACAGCTTTAAGGCCTCCTCCATGGCTCTTGTTTGTGAAACTGAGCTTTTGGGGAGGGAGGGAGCGAGCGAGCGAGCAGGTATCCGATTTTGACAGGTACCTGCTCCCTTAGGCGATCAGAAGCAGGAGCTCTCCTTCCCGAAGTCTTCTGGGACACATGAAAGGTCCTAGAAGACTTCGGGAACAGTCAAAGAGCGCAGCGCCGCTTGTGCAGTCAGCACCCAGCTGTGAAGCTGAAAGCTGTCACAGCTGGGCACCCACAGTAGAGATGCCAGCGCCACCGAGGGAGGACACGGGGAGAACACGGCTGGGGTGAGTGCACCGCTGAATTGTGGGAAAGGCGAGAGTGTGTTTATTAAAAGTCAGCAGCTACAGTTGTTGTAGCTGCTGACTTTTAACCAAAAAAAAAGACTGGAAATTCACTTTAAAAGCATGAGAAGGAATTTGGCTTCAATTTCTTAGAGTATTTAAAATCTGCTAGTCCATCTCACACTCCTCTCCCCCCCAGACAGTGCTGCTGTCCAAAAGGTGCCCCCTATGCTCCTTAATTTAGAGTGTGGGCACTCGAATACAAGGAGGTGTGTTACTGGCCACATAACTAGGTAAAAAAAACAAAAACCAAAAAAGAAAAAAAAACTACTGCAGCCACTACTACAGCCAAGGATTGGTAAGCTGCTATATTTTACACTTTTGGTTTTAATACCACTTTAAACACTGCAGCTAATAGCATAATAGTTGTAATGAGAGTATATAGTTTTACTCTAATAAAGCATAGTTAACACGTGTTTCACAAATACCTGTGGATTTTCCATTGCTGCTTTTCTTATATCTGTTACTGCGCCTCCCAGACACACGTTTGCCTTTAGTAGTGGCATTCTCCTTCGTGGAAAAGGGAGCAGAGGCCAAGCTGTCCATTACTGTGCGATCATAATCTTCACATCCCTTCTTACAACTAAGCTGACCACACATCACGTTGCAGCTTTCATTATTATTGATACTATCTTGGACATCCTTATCTTCAAGCTCAATATCTTCGTTTTCCGTCAAAGACTGCTCGTTATCACCATTTAATTTGTTCTCGTTCACATCAGAAGCCATTTGTAAAGTAATCTTTGTCTCCGCTTGGCTGCAAAGCTCCGTTCCATCCTCCGGGTTGGTCTTCAAGGCTGTTAGTGGTTTCTCTTCTGTATTCATTATGGTGACACACAAACCATCTCCGTCACAAATCCTGAAAGAAAAAAAAAAAAAGGGGGGGGGGGGGGAGAATATATCAGAATATGCATCATCAGCATTAATAGCTAGGATATAGGTTGAGAGAAATACTTTTCCATTGTTCCTTTTTGTTACCCAGGTCAAAAATGGTACAATACATATTCAGACATTTCAGCTTATTAACCACTTGCCTCCCAAGTCAATTCTGACACTTCTCTCCTACATGTAAAAATACGTATTTATCGGCATATAACATGCACTTTTTCCCCCTGAAAATCAGGGGAAAATCGTGGGTGCGTGTTATAGGCCGATCCCCGCCGATTTTGTGTGATCGGAGCGATCGCGGCAATCGCCGCTGACATACACAGCCATGGGTAGATTCAAATATGGCGCAGAGACTACAGGGATTCGTCGGAGCCGAGATACACATACCCGAGTGTTCTCGGCTTTTTTCGGCGCCGCTCACAGTCACGCCCAGTCCTGCCCTATGATGTACATAACACAGGTCCAAGGGCAGGACTGGGCGTGACGGCGGCGCCGAAAAAAGCAGAGAACACTCGGGTATGTGTATCTCGGCTCCGACGAATCCCTGCAGTCTCGGCGCCATATTTGAATCTACACACGGCTGTGTATGTCGGCGGCGAGTGCACACAAAGCTGCACTGGCATGGCTGGACTGGGGCAAAGCTGCACTGACACTGAAAAGGCTGCAGATGGACAGATAAGGCTGCATTGATGGCATTTTAATGCAAGTTTTTTTTCCTTAAAATTCCCTCCTAAACTTGGGTGCGTGTTACACGCCGATAAATACGGTAATCTTTTTTTGCTAGAAAATTACTCAGAACCCCCAAACACTATATATATATGTTTTTATAGCAGAGGCTCTAGGAAATAAAATAATGGTCATTGCAACTTCTTGCATGGTATTTGCAAAGCAATTTTTTAAATGCGTTTTTTCTTTTGGAAAAAAAAAAAAAAAACACTAAAGTTAGCCCAAATTTTTTTGCATAATGTGAAAGATGATGTTAGGCCGAGTAAATAGATATTTTAAATGTCACACTATAAAATTGTGTACACACAGGGAATGGAGCCAAACTTCTGTACCTCAAAAAAACCCATAGGCGACGCTTTAAAAATCTTTACAGGTTACCCCTTTAGAGTTACAGAGGTGGTCTGGTGATATTATTATTGCCCTCACTCTAACATTTACAGCGATATCTCACATGTGTGGTTTAACCGCCGTTTACATATGTGGACGTGACCTGTGGGACGCTTCTGCGAGCAAGGACGCAGTGACTGGGGTGCTTTTACAATTTTTATTGCTTATTTTACTTTTATCTCTCAAATTTTGACATTAAAAAAAAATAAAAAATTTTCATTACTTTTATTCCTATTAAAAAGAATGCAAACATTCCTTTTAATAGAAATAGGTCCTCTTTACAGCGATATCTAGGGACTATAAGTCCCCAGATCTCGCCTCTAGGCTGGGAAGCCTAAAATAAAATAAAATAAAAAAAACACACACACACCACGATTTCGGCTTCCCAAGCCAAGGCGGCTCTATTTTTTCCAAATGCAGAGGTGGGCATGACGTCATAACATTGCGCACAGCCTCCGAAAGAGAATTCAGAGAATTCCCGGGGCCATTTGGCCCACAGTATTCTCCATCATAAACTTCCGGTGCCGGCCGATTCATTCACTGGCTCACCGATCGCACGGACGAGCAGGTAAAAGCACCGGAGGGCGGCGGGAGGGGATGTCCCCTCCCGCCGCCCGTAAGAACGATCAAGCGGCTAAACAGTCGCTACAATTGTTCTTATGGTTCAGGGAATCCCCGGCTGAGAAAAAGGATATCTGAATGATGACTAACTGCAAGCATCATTCAGATATCACCACTGAAAGTATGCGACGTCACTGACGTCGCCCAAGGGAGAAGTGGTTAACACAGCTTTTTGGTGTGCAAGACAACAGAAGTGTTAGGTTTGGTAAACTAAAGTCACTAAACCCACAAAAAAAATATCATCATCATCAATAAGCGCTGTTCATATTCACTACGAGATTCGTTTTCTGTATTCTGCAAAAAAAAAAAACTGGTTAATCTTTCTGCTCTACACCTTGTGTTCAGGTCCCCTATTCAGCTAGGGATTTTGCAGAGCAGAGTTAGCAGCTCTGCACATGCTCAGTTTTCAGAGATTCTATGCTGAGCATTTCCTCCACTTCACATCTGAGCAACCGTAGTGACTATAGAGCCACACATGTGGGCATATACACAGTGGTAAATGACAGCCCATTCCCTCCCTCCTCCTCCATGCATACTAACCAGTTAAAACACAATGGGGGCGGGATATTAAATGTAGATTAATGGAGGCTTCACCTCCCTCTTATTCTAAGACATAGGCTGGAGGGGCATGACATAGCCTGTGACTAGCAGAAATCCACCCACACCATGTTATTGCCAAAAAATAATAAACATGATTTCAAATATATTTTTGTATGACAATTTAAAACAGTTTGATATTGATTATTTTTACTCTGTATACCAAAGGCTGTTATTTTTTCATTTTGCACACGTAACCAGCAGCAGAGGACTAGAAGCTCCTTCTGCTTATGTTTCCCTACAGAGAGGCTGGGAAAGATCTGTGTCATGTGAAAGCTGTATATCAATTAGGAAAAAGTGCGATTTTTTTTTTTTAAATTAAATTACAGTGCCATCTACATTCAGAAATAGAAGTGACAATGTAAATGAAACAGTGTGTGTTTAGTATCACTTTAAAACCAGAGTTCCAGTCTGTAAAAAAGGAGGAGGGGCCTGACATGACGCAGATCGCCTTGCGGCGATCTTACCAGTTGTTTCCGCTTTCCCCTCCAGCCCACAAAAAGTGGCAAATGTGGCAGTGGAGGGGGGGGGGATGCAAAAATGCGGAGCTTCCCCTTTGAGTGGAGCTCCGCTTTAAGCAAGTACCTCTTCAAAAGTCAGCAAACCATCCAAAAAAATTAGAAAAAAAAAAGTTGCCAGTTAAATATAGCGTTGAACCATGTAGGTACAAATATTTAGGAGAGAATAAAATAATTTGTAAGAAGAGCACAATAGTTTTACACTAGAAAGAACATTTTTGACAACTACCTCAAATGATCTCCTTCTTACTACTACATAGAAGCTTAATGCCCCTTTCACACTGGGGCGGGGGCGGCGTCGGCGGTAAAGCACTGCTATTCTAAGCGGCGCTTTACAGTCGGTATTCGGCCGCTAGCGGTTTTACCCCGCTAGCGGCCGAGAAAGGGTTAAATACCACCGCAAAGCGCCTCTGCAGAGGCGCTTTGCAGGCGGTATAGCCGCGCTGTCCCATTGATTTCAATGGGCAGGAGCGGTATACACTCCGCTCCTTCACCGCTCCGAAGATGCTGCTAGAAGGACTTTTTTTCCCGTCCTGCTAGTGCACCGCTCCAGTGTGAAAGCCCTCGGGGCTTTCACACTGGAGACAAAGCAGCGGCACTTTCGGGTCGGTTTACAGGCGCTGTTAGCGCAACAGCGCCTGCAAACCGCCTCAGTGTGAAAGGGCCCTAAAAATGCTCATGGTGTATTTACAATGCGTTTAATAGCCACGATATACTTATTTGTGAGCTTTCTGAAACATTACACTTGGGCCATCCTAGGCTTCAATACCACTAGCAGCATTAAAAAAAAAAAAAAAAAAAAAAAAAAAACAACACACACACACACACACACGTACATTGTACATGACAGTCAGGAAGTTGTTTTAAAGGGGTTGTAAACTCTCATGTTTTTTCACCTTAATGCATCCTATGCATTAAGGTGAAAAAACTTCTGACAGTGACCAGCCCCCCAGGCCCGTTTTACTCACCTGAGCCAGTTCGTTCCCTCTGCAGAGACGCACTGTACCTCTCTGCCCGGGGTTCTCGGCTCTGGTTTGGATAGATTGATAGCAGCGCATCCATTGGTTCCCACTGCTGTCAATCAAATCCAATGACAGGGGTGGCGGGGGCGAGTCCGGCATTCTGTGTCTATGCATGCAAATGCTGGACTCGGGAGTGTGCCCGCAAGGTAATCCCCAGGGAGAGTGCTGCTCCCAGGGGGTTTACTGATGCGAGGAGGAGCCACGAGCGCCACCGGGGGACCCCAGAAGACGAGGTTCGGGGCCACACTGTGCAAAACGAACTGCACATTTGAGGCAAGTATGATATATATATATTTTTTTTATAAATAACAAACACACACAACAAAAGCTTTACAATCACTTTAAGCAGACCATCCATGAAAACTGAAGTTACACTATACTCAGTGGAGGCCAGTGCTCCATCGGTCGGCAGATGGACCTGATCACCGGTCCCCCCCTCCGTTGCTCCAGTCCTCCAGCCTGCACCATACACAAAACCACCCCCCACCTCCCCCCCAAAGCTCACTTAAGCTGGATACACACTATACAACTTTTGTTGTTAGATTTTAGATTAACCTTCAACTCTTCAACTATGTAGTGCAGGGGCCTGCCTGATTGCAAAAAAAGCGTTTAGGTATGTCCTTATATATGGTTTTGGTAAATCTAAAGAAAAAAAAAGAAAAAAAAATCTAAAGAAAGTTGCATGGTGTGTATCCAGCTTTACCCTGTGCTGCCCCCGGACTGACATGTTGGATGGTGCCTGCCGGCAGCAGCTTCCCCCCTGCGTCTCCTCCATGTCCCGGCCTCAGTGTCCCCCCCCCCTTCGTCTTCCAGTGGTGGCTGGTGGGTTGGTCGGGCTTCCCCTGCGTCTTCTGCTCGTCTTCTCCCTCTAGGCCAATAGGATCACTTCTTTTGGCCAATCCGGAAACGGGTCTCAGGACCCACTTCCTTATTGGCCTGGGAGGGGAATCAGTGTGACAATAGCAAATATTAATTTGCTAATGTCACACAACTTTGTGGGCCCTTTTTTGAAGCCAATTAGAGTCTCTGGCTCTAATCACTTGCTTAAAAAAAGAAAAAAAAAAGAAAAAACACCCCCCCCCATTGGAATCCATGCTTCTCCCACCCCACATGTGGATAAGGGCCCGAACGCATGGATGGGGGCCCTGCATTACGGGCCGCCACTGACTATACTAACAGTCACCCATCAGGCAATTATAAAATGGTTTTAGGGTCCATTCATACCCGAACATGATGTAGGAAACCCGTTTTCTGTGAAAGCTTTCTGCACCCTGTTCAAAAAGCACTGCACTTACAATCTGCAGTGGGTGTCAATGCAATGCCAACGACATCCCAAAAGCAGTATGCAATCCGGTTGCATTTTTTTATTTATTTTTTAAGTAGTATACACTACTTTGGTGCAGTGTGATTTCAGTCCATTCAAAGGAATGGGCTGAAAATGCACCGGACTCAAATTGGACAAGAATCGCAGAGGAATGAGAGCACTTTCCTGTGCGATTCCTGGTGTGACCTGGGAAGAAGAAAGAAGAAGCTCAGCTTTTTCTTTAATAAACAGGATCATGCTTACCTGCTCTGTGCAATGGAATAGCACAGAATGGCCCCAAAACCATCTTCTTGTGTCCCCTATCAGCTCTCCTGCCTCCGCCCCCCCTTTTTAGTGCCCCCATAGAAAGACACTTTCTTTTTTTGCACTTATCGAGCTGATAGAACAGACCAAAAGAAACAAAGAAGATACATTTTTTTGTCAGGATTTACATACATTACAATAACAAGGGACAAGTACGCAGCCAGTGAACTGAGAACTGCTGACAGCATATAGGTTTAGGTCAGGCACTAGCTAGGCAGTGAAGTATGACGAGGACAAAAACAAAAGCACATATAAGCTGCACCTATGAAAATGTCATGAAATGCCATGATTAATTAATAGGCTCACCATCAATGATTCAGCACTGCCCGGAATCTCAGTACAATAACGTTTTCTCCTTCACACAACAGCTTTTCTTGTCTAGAAGTTCCCATTTGAAGTTTTCAGACAAGAGTTACTTCTACTATTGGATAAGGGATGGGATTAGAGCAGGGGTGTCAAACTCAATTTCATCGTTGGCCGCATCAGCATTATGCTTGTCCTCAAAAGGGCCGGTTGTATCTGTAAGATTAGATGTCCAGTGCATTCCCTCCCCTTAAATTAGATCAAGAGCCACCCCACCATTAGAGGTTGAGTCCCCTACTCTCCCTAACATCACAGTGCACCCCCTTTCCTTATGCTGCTGCTGGGAAGAAGCTGGATGCTTTGCTTGGGAGCAGAAAGTAGGGGTCTGGAGGAGGACCAGAGCTCTCCTGCAGCAGGAGAGGTGCGAGTGCCACATGAAATGGCCTGGAGGGTCAGATTTGGCCCACGGGCCTTGTGTATTTAGAGGTGAGTAAAAAAAAAAAAAATATATCCAAATGTTTTTTTGTATGTTTTTTTAGGATTTTTCATCTAGTTTCTTTTTTGGGTGGAACACCACTTTAATCACTTGCCGACCGCCTCACGCAGATATACTGCGGCAGAATGGCACGGGCAGGCAAAATCACGTACCTGGTTTGCGATTGCCTTCCCGCGGGCAGGGGGTCCGATCGGACCCCCCCCGTTGCCCGAGGCGGTCGGATGTGATGTCATCTCTCCTCGGCTCGGCATTTTCCGTTCCGGCGCCGAGGAGAGAAGACTGCAATGTGAGTGCACCAACACAACACATCACAGTAGAACATGCCAGGCACACAATACACCCCCCTTTACCCCCCGATCACCCCTCCCCCCCCGTCACACTGACACCAAGCAGTTTTTTTTTTTTTCTGATTACTAAATGGTGACAGTTTGTGACAGTTAGTGTGGTAGGGCAGTTAGTGTTAGCCCCCTTTAGGTCTAGGATACCCCCCTAACCCCCCTAATAAAGTTTTAACCCCTTGATCACCCCCCGTCGCCAGTGTCGCTAAGCGATCATTTTTCTGATCGCTGTATTAGTGTCACTGGTGACGCTAGTTAGGGAGGTAAATATTTAGGTTCGCCGTCAGCGTTTTATAGCGTCAGGAACCCCCATATATTACCTAATAAATGTTTTAACCCCTTGATTGCCCCCTAGTTAACCCTTTCACTAGCGATCACCATATAACCGTTACGGGTGACGCTGGTTAGTTAGTTTATTTTTTATAGTGACAGGGAACCCGCCGTTTATTACCCAATAAAAGTTTAGCCCCCTGATCGCCCGGCGGGGATATGCGTCGCCCCAGGCAGCGTCAGATTAGCGCCAGTACCGCTAACACCCACGCACGCAGCATACGCCTCCCTTAGTGGTATAGTATCTGAACAGATCAATATCTGATGCGATCAGATCTATACTAGCGTCCCCAGAAGTTTAGGGTTTCCAAAAACGCAGTGTTAGCGGGATCAGCCCAGATACCTGCTAGCACCTGCATTTTGCCCCTCCGCCCGGCCCAGCCCACCCAAGTGCAGTATCGATCGATCACTGTCACTTACAAAACACTAAACGCATAACTGCAGCGTTCACAGGCCTGATCTCTGCGATCGCTAACAGTTTTTTTGGTAGTGTTTTGGTGAACTGGCAAGCGCCAGCGGCCTAGTACACCCCGGTCGTAGTCAAACCAGCACTGCAGTAACACTTGGTGACGTGGCGAGTCCCATAAGTGCAGTTCAAGCTGGTGAGGTGGCAAGCACAAGTAGTGTCCCGCTGCCACCAAGAAGAAGACAAACAGGCCCGTCATGCCCATAATGCCCTTCCTGTTGCATTCGCCAATCCGAATTGGGAACCCACCACTTCTGCAGCGCCCGAACGTCCCCCATTCACATCCCCAACCAAATGCAGTCGGCTGCATGAGAGGCATTTTCTTTATGTCCTCCCGAGTACCCCTACCCAACAAACCCCCCCAAAAAGATGTCGTGTCTGCAGACATCTCTCTCTCTATTCTCTCTATTGTTCTGCTCTTTTTACTGTATTCTATTCTGCAATGTTTTATTGTTATTATGTTTTATCATGTTCAGGTATGCAATTTTTTATACTTTACCGTTTACTGTATTTTATTTTTAACCATTTTTTTGTCTTCAGGTACGCCATTCACGACTTTGAGTGGTTATACCAGAATGATGCCTGCAGGTTTAGGCATCATCTTGGTATCATTCTTTTCAGCCAGCGGTTGGCTTTCATGTAAAAGCAATCCTAGCGGCTAATTAGCCTCTAGACTGCTTTTACAAGCAGTGGGAGGGAATGCCCCCCCCCCCATCGTCTTCCGTGTTTTTCTCTGGCTCTCCTGTCTCAACAGGGAACCTGAGAATGCAGCCGGTGATTCAGCCAGCTGACCATAGAGCTGATCAGAGACCAGAGTGGCTCCAAACATCTCTATGGCCTAAGAAACCGGAAGCTATGAGCATTTTATGACTTAGATTTTGCCGGATGTAAACAGCGCCATTGGGAAAGCATTTTCTCACACCGATCTTGGTGTGGTCAGATGCTTTGAGGGCAGAGGAGAGATCTAGGGTCTAATAGACCCCAATTTAAAAAAAAAAAAAAAAAAAAAAAAAAAAAAAAAAAAAAGAGTACCTGTCACTACCTATTGCTATCATAGGGGATATTTACATTCCCTGAGAACAAAAACAATGATTTAAAAAAAAATATATATGAAAGGAACAGTTTAAAAAATAAGATAAAAAAGCAAAAAAATAATAAAGAAAAAAAAAAAAAAAAAAAAGCACCCCTGCCCCCCCCCCCCTCTCTCGCGCTAAGGCGAAAGCAAGCGTCGGTCTGGCATCAAATGTAAACAGCAATTGCACCATGCATGTGAGGTATCACTGCGAAGGTCAGATCGAGGGTAGTAATTTTAGCAGTAGACCTTCTCTGCAAATCTTAAGTGGTAACCTGTAAAGTCTTTTAAAAATGTATTGATTTTGTTGCCACTGCACGTTTGTGCGCAATTTTAAAGCATGTCATGTTTGGTATCCATGTACTCGGCCTAAGATCATCTTTTTATTTCATCAAACATTTGGGCAATATAGTGTGTTTTAGTGAATTAAAATTTTAAAAAGTGTGTTTTTTCCCCAAAAAATGCATTTGAAAAATCGCTGCGCAAATACTGTGTAAAAAAAAAAAAATGAAACACCCACCATTTAAATCTGTAGGGCATTTGCTTTAAAAATATATAATGTTTGGGGGTTCAAAGTAATTTTCTTGCAAAAAAAATATTTTTTTCATGTAATCAACAAGTGTCAGAAAGGGCTTTGTCTTCAAGTGTTTAGAAGAGTGGGTGATGTGTGACATAAGCTTCTAAATGTTGTGCATAAAATGCCAGGACAGTTCAACCCCCCCCCCCCCCAAATGACCCCATTTTGGAAAGTAGACACCCCAAGCTATTTGCTGAGAGGCATGTAATATTTTATATTGTGACACAAGTTGTGGGAAAGAGACAAAAATGTATTTTTTTTGCACAAAGTTGTCACTAAATGATATATTGCTTAAACATGCCATGGGAATATATGAAATTACACCCCAAAATACATTCTGTTGCTTCTCCTGAGTATGGGGATACCCCATGTGTGAGACTTTTTGGGAGCCTAGCCACGTACGGGGCCCCGAAAACCAAGCACCGCCTTCAGGCTTTCTAAGGGCGTAAATTCTTGATTTCACTCTTCACTGCCTATCACAGTTTCGGAGGCCATGGAATGCCCAGGTGGCACAAAACCCCCCCAAATTAACCCATTTTGGAAAGTAGACACCCCAAGCTATTTGCTGAGAGGTAATGTACCCTAGTTTGTAGACGCTATAACTTTTGCGCAAACCAATAAATATACGCTTATTGAAATTTTTTTTTTACCAAAGACATGTGGCCGAATACATTGTGGCCTAAATGTATGACTAAAATTGAGTTTATTGGATTTTTTTTTTTTATAACAAAAAGTAGAAAATATCTTTTTTTTTTCAAAATTTTCGGTCTTTTTCCGTTTATAGCGCAAAAAATAAAAACTGCAGAGGTGATCAATTACCATCAAAAGAAAGCTCTATTTGTGGGAAGAAAAGGACGCAAATTTTGTTTGGGTACAGCATTGCATGACCGCGCAATTAGCAGTTAAAGCGACGCAGTGCCAAAAATTGTAAAAAGTGCTCTGGTCAGGAAAGGGGTAAATCCTTCCGGGGCTGAAGTGGTTAAGACCCATACACACAGTCAGAAAATCTAAAGTTAAAGCAGATTACTAATTTTCGTCAGCCAAAAACTCGATGTGCAGGCTCCAAAATTTTTGTCTGATGTGACCACAATGTCCGATTTTCTTTTCATTAGTACGGTTTTCTGCCAAAAAGAAAAAATCTGAAGAGCAAAACTAGGCATACTCAGAAATGAAAGAACACATACAAAACAATTCAGGAGAAGAAGTTGGGACTTTGCATGAAGCATGCAGATTTGGAAGCAAAAAATGAGCTATATGGTCTGATAATGTTAAATTTATTACATATTGAAAAGTAAAATACATCAAAAGCATTGATATATATTGCATCTTCCATCATGATTAATTGATACATACAGAGGCATACTGCACATTAACAATGATATTCAAATAAATTGGTGAAACAGTATGTACAAAATGTGTTCCAAAACTGCATAATTGTAAAATTCTGGCATCTGAAGCTCGACACGTTTCGCAGCTAAACTTGCCGCTCATCAGGAGCTGATGTAGACTAGATGTCTATAAAACGAGAGTATTGTATCAGGCAATAAGTAAATCTTGTATATGAAAAGTAGAACATTAAAAAATAGACGGAATTAGCTTGAATCAACAGCCCATACTCACAGGTCCCTGCAACACTGCGGGACAAGATTCAGGATAGGTTTTCAGAGCATTTCTGACACAACACCCCAGTGCCAGAACTATTATTCTTTTCCTACAATACTGTAGGCCAAGTTTGGGAAATAGCCCTCGTCTTGATATTGTCTACGCCATTTTGGATCTATTTTTACAGTCTCATTGTTTTCCATGGGTTTGACATATGTGAGGGGCGTGGACCTTGTGGGTATGGTGATGTCAGTCGGGGCTTAGTCTGGCTTAGGGAGCTGGGATGCACATTGGGGGTCCTCCCTCTTCTCCCCTTGGGGGGGGCGGGCGGTCGCCCCGCTCTGCATCAATGCCACGCATCCGGCGCAACACGTCTGACGCTGACTGTTGTCGACATCATAACGTGGGCTCCGTGAATCCATCTGCCGTTTGACACGAGGGAGATCAGTTTGGCGCCACTCGCTGGCCGCCTGGCCCATGGGGGGGCGCCTCCTCTTCCTTTATATTCGCCAACGTGACATTGGAGGCTACAGCGAGGAAAGCTTTTGTGCTTCTCTGTTTTCCTACTCTCACCGATAGTGTTCACTATGTTGGAACATCTCCATTGTTAGCAACACAATCTCACTATCACACAATTGAGTCTTCTCACCTCCAAATGATAGCGTTCACTAGATTGAAGCATTCCTATTGCTTCCAACACTGATTCACTGTCACACATTTTTTGTTTTTTCACATTTTCTTTTCCTTTCTTCTCCTCTCTTTCTTTTTCATGTCATCTTTTCATTTTCTTTTCTCATTCTTTCTTTTCCCTTTTTCTTTCTTTCTCTTTCTTTTCTCTCTCCCATCCTTAATGTTAGTGCTCACCACGTTGGAACATTACCATTGTTCCTAACACAGTCGCATTATCACAGATTTCTTTCACCTTGTCCTTATATATGTATATGTTTTTTCACTGTTTTTTCATTTTTCACCGATTATTGCATTTCATCATTTCAGCACAGGGCTTGCTCTCCTGCTCGGCCGCTTGTGCCGCCTCAGCTCCCGTGTCAGATTCTGTCCCCGGCTACCCACGTAACCACTGCCACGTCCTTTCCATTGCCTCACCTGTGAGTATGGGCTGTTGATTCAAGCTAATTCCGTCTATTTTTTAATCTTCTACTTTTCATATACAAGATTTACTTATTGCCTGATACAATACTCTCGTTTTATAGACATCTAGTCTACATCAGCTCTTGATGAGCGGCAAGTTTAGCCGCGAAACGCGTCGAGCTTCAGATGCCAGAATTTTACAATTATGCAGTTTTGGAACACATTTTGTACATACTGTTTAACAATGATATTCAAATAAATTGGTGAATGTGCAACATGCCTCTGTATAGCAAATAATCATGATGGAAGATGCAATATGTATCAATGCTTTTGATGCATTTTACTTTTCAATATTTAATAAATTTAACATTATCAAACCATATAGCTCATTTTTTGCTTCCAAAACTGCATGCTTCATGCAAAGTCCCAACTTCTTCTCTTGCTTCGTTTTGACAGGGATGGAGGCAATTGTGACGTAACTGTCCTATGTCTCATACAAAGTCCCAACCCTTTTTTCTTTTCATACAAAACAATTCAACACATTACGTCACTTCTGACGTTAAATTCTGTCGTCCGAAAATTTTTTAATGGAGAGTACACTCTTCACTTTCGATTTGAGACTAGCATCCAACAAAAAACTGACAAAAATTTGTCCAATAATCTGATCGTGTGTACAAGGCTTTAGGATCAACTCTTTTACCTGCTTAATTGATATAGAAATAACAATGGAGTAGCCCATACCTGGCCATGAAACCGCTTTTGATTCAACTGTCCAATTACTTTTGGTCCCTTGAAAAAGGGGTTATAGCTATTCTTGAAAGCTGTAATTTCTAAACCCCTTTCTCCGATTTGGATTTACATGCGCTCAAACTAAACCTGAGAGTATGAGCACTTTCAGCCCATATCCATTATAGAACTATAGCTTGAATATGTTTTGGTAAATGCCAAAAAAAAAAAAAAAAAAAAAAAAAACAAACACACACACACACAACTAAAAATTGTGCCCGTGTCCAAATATATATGGACCCAACTGTATCAGTGGGATTTAGGGCACCTGGAGGTCTCACAACCTAATATTCTCAGGGAGTCATCTGCTTTATTATGGCCATGTGTAATAAGGAAATAGAACTGTCCAAATTTAAATTTTAATATTAGGAAGCAAGGTTTTAAAAACAAACAAACAACAACAATATATATATATATATATATATATATATATATATATATATATATATATATATATATATATATATATATATATATATATATATATATATATATATATATATATATATATAATATTTTTGGAAGAATTTTTCATTGCTTTCTGTGATTCCTATGGGGCGATTTTGCCTTTTTCCTGCCTGTGTCAGCATTTGACACCAGGACAGTCAGTGCTTGTGTTGGATGGGCAAAATACTTTCAGGTGCATTTGACCAACAGACAGTTGATCAAAAGCTGCATCAGCCTGCTTCAAGCGGCTTTTGCATTCCCATTGACTTACATGAGGGGAGAAGCAATCAAAACCCAGAGGTTGTAACCCTTCCCCTTTTTGCAGAATAAAATGGTTTTGCTGCAGTTTGTGTCCACATAAGAGGGTTTTTTTTATCACTTCCTGCTCCTAAAGGGGACACAGACTGAAGTAAAACCCAACAGGAATTTCATCATTTCCTCATTCTAATTTAAAAAAAAAAAGTTTGGAATTAGGTTTGAGCCAATTGTGTTTTCAGTAAAAACTACTAAATTGTTTCTAACACAGTAGTATCACCTTCGTTGATATTAGCTTAGCACAAGGGGTGGATGAAGGGCTGGGACTTGACTGTTGTCTGGGATCAAAAGATTGGCCGAACAGAAATTAACAAAATCTTTTAAAAGATAAAGCAGTTCACATGATGAAGACAATTTTTAAAAAAATTAAAGAATAAATAAAACGTAAAAAAAAAAAAAAAGAAGAAGGTTACACTTGCCTGCTCTGTGCAACAATATTGCACAGAGTAATTCCTTAACTCCTCTTCTGGAAGTTCCCCACCGGCACTGTCTGCACCTCCTTCCTCCGAGCGCCTAGCAAGCTGTGTGCTATTGGGGCACCCATGCGAATACACTCCCAAGCCGGGCTGTGAGCACTTAGACACACACAGTGCCGGTAAGCTACACCCCCTACACCCCCTGCTCCCTCCTAACAGGAGTTAGGCTGAAAGCAGCAGTAGCCTATGGCTCCCACTTCCCTAAGTGTCTCCTGTGAGACACAGGAGTGAGGGGAGCACTGCTGCAGCTGGGATGTTTTAGGAAAGGGGAAAACAGATAATGGGTTTCTTTTTACCTTAACCCTCAAGGTGGCTCGGTGTTAAATTTCAGTACCATTAGCAGTAACCCCGAGCCACACTCGGGATTGCATTGCAGAATCCTGGTACAACATACTTACCTTGTCACCAGGATCCTGCAAAGTCCACCCGCTGTGTCCTCCACCAGATCATCTGCCCGATGCCCTGTGCTCCCGGGCTCAGATTCCTGCTAGCATTGCGACTCATGGGTGTGGAGCCCGGTGGCAAATTCAAAAAGTATAAAATACAGAACACATACACTGTAATCTTACAGATTACATTACTGTATCAAAATTATTTCACATCCCTTTTGTCCTTAGTGCCCTGCATGCAGAGATATATTATATATGTATACACACACACACACACACACACACATATTATTATTATAATTATTATTATACGAGATTTATATAGCGCCAACAGTTTACTCAGCGCTTTACAATGTATAAGGGGGACAACACAATTACAGTACAATACAAAAAGGTATAGGAGGGCCCTGCTCGTAGAGCTTACATTCTAAAGGGAGGGGGTGGTGAAAAAGGTAAAAGCTGCAAAGAATGATTTGATGGGGGTGGCTCAGGGACAGTTATGTGGGTGTGGGATAGGCTTCCCTGAATAAATGAGTTTTCAAGGATCTCCTAAAAGGTGGACAGGGTAGGGGCTGATCGGACATACTGGGGCAGGGAATTCCAGAGGATGGGAGAGGCTCTGGAGAAGTCCTGAAGGCGAGCATGGGAGGAGGTAACAAGGGAGCTAGAGAGCAGGAGGTCCTGGGAGGAGCAGAGGGTGCGATTTGGGCGATATCTGCAGATGAGGTTGGTGATGTAGATGGGGGCGATGTTGTGAATGGCCTTGTATGTTATGGTTAGCATTTTGAATTTTACACGGTGGGGTAGGGGAAGCAAGTGAAGGGATTGGCAGAGAGGAGCAGCAGTCACGGATCGATTAGTGAGGTGTATTAGTCTAGCAGCAGCATTCATAATAGACTGAAGGGGGGATAGCCTGCTTAAGGGTAGGCCATTAAGGAGAGAGTTGCAGTAGTCGAGGCGGGAAATAATCAAGGAGTGAATAAGTTGCTTTGTGGTGTCATTAGTCAGGAAGGGTCGAATTCTGGAGATGTTGCGGAGGTTAAGGCGGCAGGATTTAGCCAGTGATTGGATATGGGGGCTGAAGGAGAGGTCAGAGTCAAGGATTACACCCAGGACTCTGGCATGTGTGGAGGGGCCAATGGTTGTGTTTTCCTCCGTGAAGGAGGAAATATAACAAGCTCAGTTTTAGAAAGATTAAGTTTGAGGAAGTGGTGTGACATCCATACCGATATGTCATTCAGCAAGTTTGAGATCCGTGAGGAGATAGTGGGGGTGAGTTGGGGAGTGGAGAGATAGATCTGTGTGTCATCGGCATAGAGATGGTATATATACACACACACACACTTTCTGCCTGGAAACTGGAGATTGTCCATAGCAACCAAAAAGTGTCCCTTTACATCAAAAGTGGTTTTAGACCAGCTAGAAAACAGCAATAGTAAATTAGGACACTTGCAGAATTGAGCAATAGTAAATCGTGGAGAAATTAATTTTATTATTATAATTTATGACTTTGTGTTTCATACTTTAATCATACCCAGGATGTCTACTAGACTCTTGTTTGGACAGATTTACGCGAGTTATTCCTAACAATTACAGACCTACAATATTAAACTCCAAATTTCTATGCAAAACAAGTGTACCGCTTTGAGATTCAAAAATCTGACATAATCATACCGCCAGGGAGGTTAATGCGGGGAATGCATTAAAAAGGTAAAAAACCAATTTGACTTTAAAAGGCCAAGTTCACCTTTTGGGAAAAAAGTATTAAAATGCACATATTTCTGCATTAGATTATCAATATAACTGTCTACCCGTAACTACCATACAGTTACTGAAAAGATGGGAGATCAATGAACTACAAGAACGCTCATCGTCACCCTCGCAGATCATTAAGCACTACAAGCAGTTAGCCACAATGGCAGACGGTAGTTGTAGTTCACTCAAAGAACTCTGTGAATTAAAGAGGAGTTCCACCCGAGGTCCAGTCAAAAAAAAAAATTAAAAAGGTCAGCAGCTACAAATACTGCAGCTGCTGACTTTTAATTGGACACTTACTTACCTGTCTCTGGGTCCAGCGATGCGGGGATCGAAGCCCAGCTCGTCTCCCCCTGCGCTCAGCGGCGCCGGCATTGCAACTGTGGGCGCCGGGCTGTGGCTTCACAGTCTGGCAACCACTGCGCAATCGCAAGCGGCGCTGCATGCTGTGATTGGCCGCTCAGTCACCTGGGACCTGTAATGGGTCCCAGGTGATTGACAGGAGGGAGGGAGCAGAGCTGAGCCCTTCCTGTGCCGAGGGGGAAGTGATGTCACCAGCCCAGGCACTGGAAGAGGCAGACTACGAGGGACCCCCTAGCAACAGGCATTTAGAGGTAAGTTAAAAAAAAAAAAAAATATCCAAATTTTTTTTTTATTTTCTTTTAGGATTGTTCATGTAGTTTTTTCTTTTTTGGGTGGAACCCCACTTTAATGATGCAACCAAGTTGGTGGATCCCCGCGTGGCTGCACCGTTTTTAAACTGACAGCGGGTGCAGGAAAACAAATCCCCACCCACTTTTACAGGGGGAGATCTCCCGAAGCATGTTACACCCTAAATATAGGTGTAATGTGCTCTCAAAAGATGAACATATTCTTTAAAACCACTTTAGGCTAACAGATAGTTCATCTTTAAACAGGCTTCAGTTCTATATTTGTTTTAGTACTAAATGCTCTACAATTAATATCATTTAGTAGATTTACTGTGCTGGGAAAAGGATCACGTGTTTTCTGTAATGTTCCAACTGTAATTTAGTTGAAAAATTGCTCAAGACTTGATTAAACATCAAAAGAGTCAGAAGTGAAGCTTCAAATCCATATTAATCCTGTTTAAATCATGGACGTGACATTAGCAGGACTGCCTTAAATGGATAAACATGCACTTATGAATTATTGCATCCAAGTTCTCTGCCAACAACATTAGGCCCAGATGGAAAAGTAGAAATAAAAACAAACATTCTATTATAAGAAGTACTATCATGGCTATATTTTTCTATTAAAAAAACAAAGTAATTGGTTAAAGAAAGCTCTGTATTCTTCTGTTGATGTTCAAAGATCTTCCCCTTTTTCTTTGTATCACAGACCACACTCTGGTACAGCGGCTCCAGGATGGCAGGCTTCCTCTGGCTCCAGCGCCTTCCTCCCTGGCTCATCAGGATCGCCTGACATTTTGGCCAATCGGGAAACAGGTTCCACACCTGCTTCACGATTGGCAGGTAGAAGATTTTGTGTGAAAAGTCATTTCATCGTCACACAACTGGGTGGGATCAGGAAAGAAGAAAGAAGAAAAAAAAAGAAAGAAAGAAGAAAGAAGATAAAAGCAGATTTTATAATTGTCACTGCATAAATAAAAAGCTGTTTTTAGTACCTTAGTGAAGAAATGGCGGCGTTTGTCTCACACAGAACCCCAGCAGGCAGCATCCGCATGGAGCAGGTGCGCCGTCTGGGGTTATATAGGGACGCCAACTATTGTGCAGGACGCGGTGACGTCGCGCGTCATCACAGCAAGTACATGACACGCGTCATGACGGCACGTCATGTGCCCGCCGCGGTCACATGATACAGCAGGACGTCTAGGTGTCAATACGAGAAAGCAAAACGGCACTACATACCAAATTACAAGGCAAGGCTACTAGAGTTTAGTTGCCAAAGCAACCATATTGACCCTATCCGTGAATACCCTACTCTAGTACCCTTGCCTTGTAATTTGGTACATAGTGCCATTACGCTTTCTCGTACTGACACCTAGACGTCCTACTGTATCATGTGACCGCGGCAGGCCCGTGACGCGCCGTCACGACACGTGTCATGTGCTTGCCGTGATGACGCGCACCGTCACCGCGTCCTGCACTGCGCATGCGTCGACGTCCTTGTATAACCCCAGAGGGCACACCTCCTCCATGTGGATGCTACTGGTTGAGGTTCTGTGTGAGACAAATGCCGCCATTTCTCCACTAAGGTACTAAAAACAGCTTTTTATTTATGCAATGACAATCATCAAACAATCTGATTTTATCCTCTGGTTCTACTATTATAACAAGGAGACTTAGTTCAATCAATCTTTCTATTATTATTTAATATAATTAACATACTTAAGTTACTGCTACAAAAGGAGGCAATGCTCAATATATGTTATACATTACATGTTCATTGTTTTGCCTTATTTTCTGTAAAATATATTTACCACTTGCTATTTGCCGTGTAGGACTGATGCATTCCAACAAGTGTAGCTATACACTAGCCTGCACGTCTCTCTGTTGAGAGGACTCACTTTGCTTTTGGGGACCCTTGTGAGGGATCTCTCGAGCCTTGAGGATTCATGTTTTTTGCTTGGGTAACCATCCCCTCTGCCTGGATATGTGTCTCTACACCCATTTGGTACCATTTTTAACCATCCAAGTTTAATATTCTATCCTATGAAATTAGTATTGGTATGTACACTTTAGCCATGAGGTTTTCCATGTTCGACATATATACTGTATATACTCGAGTATAAGTCGAATTTTTCAGCACATTTTTTTGTGCTGAAAGTGCCCCCCTCGACTTATACTGGAGTCAAGCACTTTTCTGCAGCAAAAATTTTCATTTTCCGAACCGACTTTGGGGCCCCGTATCTCAGGGCCACTTGGTGCTAGAAACCCCAAATTTGGTATGCAAACCCAGTGGACCTGGTACCACAACATATCCAAAGCTGAAGTTCCTAGCACTAAGTGGCCCCGAGATACGGGGCCCCAAAATCGGTTCAGAAAATGTCATTCTCTGCTGCAGAAAAGTGCTTGACATTTTCTGAACTGATTTTTGGGACCCTGCATCTCGGGGCCACTTGGTGCTAGAAACCCTGGCTTTGGAAATTTTATGGTGCTAGTTCTACTGGGTTTGCACACCAAATTTGGGATTCTTAGCACTAAGTGGTCCCGAGATACGGGGCCCCAAATTCAGTCAACTGTGTCTATCTGCAGCAATGTCATTTCGGGACCCTTTGGGTTCAGAGACCCCAAATTTTGGCTGCAGCTAGGGGGCATCTAGGAACCCTTAACTACCGAGTTTGAAGTTCAGCAAAGAGAGGGAGACCAACTTGTTTAGGAGGGGGGCCGTGCCACGTCCAATGGTACATAAACACAAAGAAAAGGGTTCCCCTAGGTGGACTTTACCGGCACTTGCATAATAGGAAAAAACTTAGAAGTAGAGGCTATAATACATCATAAAAAAAGGTGTATGTTTATTCAATAGGGAAATACAAATATTAAAAACAAGATGAGTATCATTGGTAACAAAGCAGTACTAATGAGTAAATACATGAAACAGTCTAGCAATAAACAGTGGTGAAAAAGAAACCTCTTTTCAAGCCCGACGCGTTTCGGGATGTTTAATGTTTCTAGGGTCCTTCTTCAGGGGCATGATCGAAAAGAGGGGTTCATCTAAATATATTGAAAAAGATATATATAAATAAGACTGAAAAGGTGTAAACAAGGGTCAAATAGTACACAAATTGTCAAGTGATATCCAATAGGGGGTTTAAATGATCCATAGATCACCTACCTGGGAAAGTTCCATTAACTGCTTATGGGAAGAAGTATAAAAATACAAAGGCACTGAAAAAGGGCAGGGGGTCGGTGGGAGGATGTAATAGGTATAAGTGCTAGCATTGGATAGTATAAGCTGCAAGGAGGTAAGCAGTAATCTCCATATAGGAGTATAACACTATGCCCATCCCGCCCGATCCGGGCATGCGCACGCCAGAGCGGTAAGCTGAGTTTGAAGTTCAGGGGACCTATGGCTGCAAACAGGCACAGTGATGCTGCAAATGGGCATTGTTGACCCTCTTTTCCACTTACAGTAGCTGTGCATTTCTCACCCTCGTCTTATACTCGGGTCAATAAGTTTTTCCCATTTTTTTTGTGGTAAATTAGGGCCTCGACTTATACTCGAGTATATATATATATTATATATATATATATATATATATATATATATATATATATATGTTTATTTATTACACACACACACACACACACACACACACACACACAAAAAAAGGTGACAGCGGAGGGAGCTCCTGCTGATTGACAACCTCAGCTCTTCCTGTGATCTGTGTGAAGGGGGGGGTGTCCCATCCCTCCAATCAGCTCTCAGAGCTCTTCTCACTGAGCTCTGCAGAGTAACTTCAGCTCTCTGCCCCTTTTTTTCCTAATGGTGCAGACAAGCTTTAAAAATTCTGTACTTTGAACAGATGTAGAGAAGAGAATGTTGCAGATAAACAGATACAACTTATGTTGGGGAATTGGTTTCATCTCTGTGTATTGCCTGAAGCCAGTAACTTCACTGGATATATGTAAGGGTTTATAACCATGTTAAAAACAGAAGGAAAAGCTACATATTATCTTACATGTCAAATATTTGCTCCTTTGCTTTAATGCTCTCTGTGCACATTTTTGAATAAAATCGCTTTCTGAAAACGGTTTTCTCAATTTTGTATGTGGTCACTTTGCACTGTGGAGGGCCAACAAGGATGAGTTCCCTGCAGCCATGATGTCACCCTGCCAGCAAAAGAGCATGAGAGGGAGGAATGTGGCAAGTTTCGCAGTCATGTGACGGCATAGAAACTTAGAAAATTCACATTTTTATGTACGTTTACTGTAAATCCCATATGTTGGAGTACAGTACAGGGATTGCATGCCACCATCTATACATGGCTGGACCCTGGCAAAGCCACGAGGCAGCAGTTTTTTTTTTAACAAGCAATAAAAAGACCAAAAAGAAAAAGGTGGGGGGGGGGAGACATGTGCCCTGTACTGTATTCCAAGATAGTATTTTGACATACCTGTAAATTCAATATTAGCTTAGCCTCCAGCAGTACATTTACTGTTGGCAGCCTCAGGCACCACGGAGTATGGGTACATGGCAGTGTAGTTCCTGATCTAGGTGCGCGCCCTGCTGACCTGTGCTGTGATTGGACACAGCACGAGTTTGTCAGCAGGTTACAGCCAATCATTCAGGGTGTGTTGGCAAACACAACACACAGATCTGTCTGGATTTCTCCCTGCTTTCAGTTACGGTTCAGAACTGAAAGCAAGCAGAGACCCAGCCAGATGATCAGTGATTAAAAGCAGCACACTGCTATACACTTGTTAAGCAGACTGTTAACCACTTGATTGCCCTCCTAATCATTCCTGTCACCCAGCCAGTGTACAGTATTATCACGGATAAGGATGAGCTCCAGCGTGTTCGCACACCCCATGTGCAGAGCCTGCCAGGAAGTCGGCACTGCGCTATAAATGTAATTTGCGTACAATGTTGCATGACTGATCAATTGCCAGTTAAAGTAGTACAGTGCTGAATAGCAAAAAATGCCCTGGTCACAAGGGGGGTACCTTCCGGAGGTTAAGTGGTTAAAATTTACCTGTGTGTAACTTCCTGTACATTATTCTGCCCTGCCCAGTTCACCTCTGAACTACAGAACACCTTCCATCTATGTTGTGGAGATAAAGATGGGAGGTTTTTTTGTAGCCCAAGCCAGGGGCAAGCAGCTTAGGGGGCAGTATATATATATGTGTGTATGTGTGTATGTGTGTATGTGTGTATGTATGTATGTATGTATGTATGTATGTATGTATGTATGTATGTGTATATATATATATATATATATATATATATATATATATATATATATATATATATATATATATATATATATACATATACATATACACACACACACACCCACACATATTTTTATGAGTGTTGTATCGACAAGGAAATAAACGCCGAAAAGAAAAAAAAAAAAAAAACTGCAGCCACCCCATTTAAAGGAATGGTAGCCTACGATCTATTACATTTTTGTTATAGAGTTTAGGTGCACTTTAACGCATAATGTTAGAGGAAGGGGTATAGGACTTTATCAGCATTTAATGCAATTAAAATGCTTATATTAAAAACTACTCCATTAGTACGACTTTGTGCTTTAGAAAACAATTCATCAGATCAGCAAGAGAAATTCCAGCATAAAGGCTTTCCTTGCTAATCAAACATATTTTCAATTCCTGAAAACTATCCCCAGGATATTCACATGTGAAGACATCACTCTATTTTTCTTTTAACTCAACTACTTAATGCAGCAGTTCGTACATACTCAAATATACCAGGTTTAAAATAATGTAAGACATAAAGCACATGAAATTTTGAATCAAGTACTGTATATGGCTGTAGGATGCTTTTGAACTTGTACAGCATTAAAAAAAAAAAAAAAAAAAAAAAAAAAAAAAAAAAAAAAAAAAAAAAGCACACATTCTGATGGCAATGAAAATAAAGATGTAACGGGACCTACCTGTAGCAGTTTGTAGTCGCAACCAAATCCAGGAACATTCTGATTGGACAGTGCTCTGGTACTTCCTGGACTCTACCACACACTGCTACTGGCCCATCAAGAGGATAGACTGCATCACTGGCCAACAGGCCACAAGGCAGGATGGGGCAGGCAAGCTTCTACACCAACCAAAAGTGTGGCAGCGTTGTCCAACACAATAGCTATGGATGCAATATTAATCGCGCCACTGCTAGGCCTCTAACACTTTACGTTTGTAAGCAGTGTTTTTTTTTTTTAATCTCTTTATTAAACTACTTTTAGAAGAACACATACATCTATCTGCCTACCTACTAGATCTCTCCCCAGGAGGTGGTCATTATCCCCCATGGCTGCCATATATGACCCAATGTGTTTATCTGCTCTCTCTGATGCAAAGACAAAAACTAAAAATTGTTTAGTAGTATGGACTGAGCAATTGAGAAAAATCCTACTGTATCCGTTTCAGTTATGAATCCCAAAGTCATATGTCATTACAAACCCACAGCTGGTAATGTTCTCTCCTAGGCAATGAAAGAGTTTAATATATCCCATTAAACTGAAGGTTTCTGTCATGTCTACAAAGCAACTGCAGGGAAAACTGCCTCATAACCTTGCCCTGTCCATTATTAAAAGTTTAGCCTGTCACGGATCACCTCATTCCAAAAAAGCCAACTGCCTGGCTGTGTTTAGATTTGTTGCTTTCCAAGTCAATAACACAGAGCAGGAATCAAGCAATAAAGTTGGTGCTACTAATCCATGTTTTTATTTTAGGTCATTGACTGAAAAAACTGAAGCCATTGGATCAACATAAAAGCCAAGCAGCTAACATTTTTAGAAGGGGACATCATCAGTTTAATGTAGGTTTCCTTAAGGCCCCATTCATACCTGAGCGCTTTGTAACTTGAAGCCTGAAGCTACAAAACGCTGGAGGGGAAAAAAATAAAAATCAATTATTCTCTATGGAGATGGTTCACATCTCTACTCCAAAATGCCTGAAGCCAAAAGCCCCAAAACGCCTGAAGCGCAAACAAGTTCTGGAACTTTTTTCTTTTTAGGCAGATTTGGGCGCTTTTCACATTGGTGACCTTTTGACCTGTACAAAATCGCAGGAAAAACAAAAAACAAACAAAAAAAACGTACAAATTTCTGCCTGAAAACGCTACGCTCAGGTGTGAATGGGGCCTTAAGGATGATCAACATGCAAAAGATTATGGCAAGTCTAATAAAAACCAAACACAGTAGTACATGAAGCTAAATTCCATTATTCAGCCACTTGCACACTGAGTTAAGGGGGTTGTACACCCTCGTGTTTTCTCACCTTAATGCATCCTATCCTATGCACCCCGACAACCAACGGCCAGGGTTGTCAGGAAGAGGCCCTTGTCCTCATCAACATGGGGACAAGGTGCTTTGGGGTGGGGGGGCCCGCAGGGCGCCCCCCCATGCCCCAAAGCACCCACCCCCCCCATGTTAAGGGCATGCGGCCTGGTACGGTCCAGGAGGGGGGGGGCGCTCGCTCGTCCCCACCCCCATTCCAGACTGGCCAGGCTTCGTGCTCAGATAAGGGTCTGGTATGGATTTTGGGGGGACCCCCATGCCGATTTTTCGGTGTAGGGGGTTCCCCTTACAATCCATACCAGACCTAAGGGCCTGGTATGCCCCTAGGGGGAACACACGCCAGTTTTTTTTTTTATTTAAAACTTGGCGTGGAGTTCCCACTTATGATTCATACCAACTACTGTATGTTTTCATTTGTTAATGCAAAAAATGTGGCAAAGTCGTACAAAGTAGTACTGCTCCCAAATCGCGGCAAAATCGCGGTAAAAATCACGCGACTTTGAAGTCGTATAAGTGTGAAAGGGGCCTTAATGAAAGCTAAAAAAAGATCACTGGCAGCATGATGGTGGTTCTGCCAAGTGTTTGGCCCTGAACTATGCCGGCACAATTAGATGGTATGTCACTTAAATTGGTACTAAACCCACAACAGTAAATTCAGTCTGTATACAGTGGGGCAAAAAATATTTAGTCAGCCACCAATTGTGCAACTTCTCCCACTTAAAAAGATGAGAGGTCTGTAATTGTCATCATAGGTATACCTCAACTATGAGAGACAAAATGTGGAAACAAATCCAGACAGACAATCACATTGTCTGATTTTCGAAAGAATTTATTTGCAAATTATGGTGGAAAATAAGTATTTTGTCAATATCAAAAGTTCATCTCAATACTTTGTTATATATCCTATTTTGGCAATGAGAGAGGCCAAATGTTTTCTGTAAGTCTTCACAAGGTTGTCACAAACTGTTGCTGGTATGTTGGCCCATTCCTCCATGCAGATCTCCTCTAGAGCAGGGATGTTTTGGGGCTGTCGCTGGGCAACACAGACTTTCAACTCCCTCCAAAGGTTTTCTATGGGGTTGAGATCTGGAGACTGGCTAGGCCACTACAGGACCTTGTAATGCTTCTTACGAAGCCACTCCTTCGTTGCCCGGGCGGTGTGTTTGGGATCATTGTCATGCTGAAAGACCCAGCCACGTTTCATCTTCAATGCCTTTGCTGATGGGAGGAGGTTTGCACTCAAAATCTCACGATACATGGCCCCATTCATTCTTTCATGTACACGGATCAGTCGTCCTGTTCCCTTTGCAGAGAAACAGCCCCAAAGCATGATGTTGCCACCCCCATGCTTCACAGTAGGTATGGTGTTTTGGTTGCAACTCAGCATTCCCCCTCCTCCAAACATGACGAGTTGTGTTGTTGTGTTTCTACCAAACAGTTCTACTTTGGTTTCATCTGACCATATGACATTCTCCCAATCCTCTTCTGGATCATCCAAATACTCTCTAGGAAACCTCAGACGTGCCCAGACATATACTGGCTTAAGCAGGGGGACATGTCTGGCACTGCAGTTTGTTACTGATGGTAGCCTTTGTTACGTTGGTCCCAGCTCTCTGCAGGTCATTCACTAGGTCCCCCCGTGTGGTTCTGGGATTTTTGCTCACCGTTCTTGTGATCATTTTGACCCCACGGGGTGAGATCTTGCGTGGAGCCCCAGATCGAGGGAGATTATCGGTGGTCTTGTATGTCTTCCATTTTCTAATTATTGCTCCCACAGTTGATTTATTCACACCAAGCTGCTTGCCTATTGCAGATTAAGTCTTCCCAGCCTGGTGCAGGTGTACAATTTTGTTTCTAGCGTCCTTCGACAGCTCTTTGGTCTTCACCATAGTGGAGTTTGGAGTGTGACTGTTTGAGGTTGTGGACAGGTGTCTTTTATACTGATAACAAGTTCAAACAGGTGCCATTAATACAGGTAATGAGTGGAGGACAGAGGAGCCTCTTAAAGAAGATACAGGTCTGTGAGAGCCAGAAATCTTGCTTGTTTGTAGGTGACCAAATACCGTATTTATCGGCGTATAACACGCACTTTTTTCCCCTTAAAACCAGGGGAAAATCGCAGGTGCGTGTTATACGCCGATCCCCTGCGATCCCGACCTGTCAGATTTGCAAAATCGCCGACCGCGATTTGAAAATGGCGCCGCCGGCGCCGAAATACACGGAGCCGGTCCTCGGCTCTTTCCGGCGGCTCTCGTTCATTTTCGGCTCCACTCATAGTCCCGAGCGGAGCTATCCGAACCTAGCCGAGTAGGTTCGGATAGCTCCGCTCGGGACTACGAGTGGAGCCGGAAATGAACGAGAGCCGCCGGAAAGAGCCGAGGACCGGCTCCGTGTATTTCGGCGCCGGCGGCGCCATTTTCAAATCGCGGTCGGTGATTTTGAAGCCCAGAATAGCTGGCTGCACTGGGGAAGGCTGCACTGGGGAAGGCTGCACTGACAAGGCTGCAATGATGGGCATTTAAATGTAAGTTTTTTTTTCCCTTCAACTTCCCTCCTAAAAGTTTTTTTTCCTTAAAATTCCCTCCTAAATTGGGGTGCGTGTTATACGCCGGTGCGTGTTATACGCCGATAAATACGGTACTTAATTTTCCACCATAATTTGCAAATAAATTCTTTCAAAAAATCAGACAATGTGATTGTCTGGATTTGTTTCCACATTTTGTCTCTCATAGTTGAAGTATACCTATGATGACAATTACAGGCCTCTCATCTTTTTAAGTGGGAGAACTTGCACAATTGATGGCTGACTTAAATACTTTTTTGCCCCACTGTATGCAGTAAAGCTTGCTGGTTATACTCACTGTGGAAACAAAGGAGTTACTCCTGCGCATTGTGTAAAAAGGCTGTTTGAACCCGTCTTTCCTGATCCTCCCCTTCTTGCAGTCCCCAATCCATTTCCTGAAAGTACAGAGCCTTGGAGGCACTCTGCACATGCTTATTTTTTTTTTTTTGGGAGGGTGCATGTGATCAGCACAGGGCCAATCACAACTGTCCACACAGAGGGTCAGGAGTCATGCAGCCTCATAGGACAGTCAGAGTGCACGACCAGTGCTTGGGTCGGGCACTGATAGAAGTCAAAAGACTGTTCTAACTGCTAATGAGAAAAGATATTTAGCAGTTTATATTTAGTAAAATAATTGCACTTCCATGTTCTGTGTACTGTGGAAGACCAGATCTAGTGAATGAAAGGTTCTCGAATTATTAACCCTTAAAGCTGGCCATACGTGGATCAAAAAACTCAGCAGGAACCGGCTGAGATTTGATCCATGCATGGTTCGCTCCCATTCACGAGAAGTCGATCTAACAATTCATTTTTAATGAACTGGCTTGTTGGTATATTTTTGCTCAGTATTTGCTACAGCCATTCAATTGCAGCGCTGATCACAGTATTCTGAGGACTGGGGAGTTCCACTGCCAGAATACAATGGCACAGTGGGGAGGAATTCCTTACCCAGCTCAGAATGTGTGGATGGGGAAATTTGTTCAGTTTTTTTTTTTTTTTTTTTTTTTTCGGTCAGTAATTTATGGCCAGCTATATTTACAGCTCAAGAAACCGCCAGGCACATCTGGAGGAACCCTGGTTGAGAATATCTCCTATAGAGGGCAACATCTTAAGTGAGTCACATGCAAGACCATGAACTAGATAAAATAGAAAAACCATTGGAATACAATCTCTGAATCAATTTACAAAATGGATTAATTAGTCACATGAATAAGCAAGCAGCAATGGCTGGGGCAGTCCCCTAAGACAAAAAAGCGTGTTTGCTCAGGCTTGTGGAGAGGACTAAGCTTCAGGGATGTTAAACTGCTCAACTAAAGGTTTTTATTTGACAACTGTGTCCTCTGTCTGTGCTTCAATTAATCACAGTTAATTCATATTTAGACAGAAGAGAATCAAATAAAAGTTTATGTTGACAGGGAGGCAACTTAACCACAATGCTACACAGCCAAAGGCAGCAAAAAAAAGGGCACTGGTTAAAGCATGCTGTGATCAAAAGGTCTGTATACAATAAAAAAAAAAAAAAGAGTAAATAACCAACATTTTAAACAGGTAGAAAACCTTATCAAAACCATCCATAAATAAATAAATATTACATTTAACATGACTGCTGCTTTAGATCAGTAAAATACTAAAAAAAAATATTTTTTTTTCTTTGGTCATATTGGGGTATGTTAGCTCAGTGGTAGGATGGTTTTTTTCAATGGTTTATAGCTCACTATCCCACTTTTATTTAAAAACAATGCAATTTCCTTCCATCAGAGTTTTCCCACGTAGAGGTCTTGACAATCAAAACAGACAGTCAAAATATAACTGAGCAACTTGGCTCGCTCTTCAGCAAGCACCCTGCTTATGCCCCAAATCTTGGCCTTTGACTTTTGATTGGTCCCTCAGATCATCTCACTCAGCTCTCCTGGTTCTCAGCCTTTAGTTGCACCACCATGCTGCATGGGCCTAAGCCCTGGCATTTCAATAGGGGATCTTCCGGATACCTGTCTGAACCTCTCCCATCTCCTAGTCTATGATCTTCTGCTTTTCGTCTCTTTCAATTTAGGCCACCATGTCCCATTCCCGGAACAAAATCAGCACTGTTCAGCCATTTAAAAGTAGCCTTGAGTTTATATAAATGAGGCTTCATCTGATTGACGTCTTCGTCTGATTGGAGGTGGAGATTGTAACAACAGTCATCTGCCTTTCAACTTCAGCCAATTGATAAAATACAAGGTTTCTGTGAATGGCTGAGCAGTGCTCAGCACTACTCAGTTTTGTTCCATGAATGGGAATAGAAGTCACTGTACTACATGTTAACCCAAGACCTGGAGTTCAACACTTAACTATCCATACCCAGCTTTAGGCACCGTTTACACTGGCAGTAGAAACAGGTGCTGCTCCCCAAAAGCCTAGCAAAGCAGCCTACAATGGATAATATGGACAGTGGACAGAGCTGTTCACGTCACTATGCGGCAACAAAGAATCTACATGATGAGTCTGGAAGGAGTTGAAACTTGTCAACACCTTCCATTCAAGTCTATGGCAACGTGCCTGTAGCGTTCACAGCACATTTGACAAGCATTTATAAGATATCAGTTGGAGGGCACCTGAGGTGCATTTTTTTTTATTTAACACGCGCAAAACGCTATGGAGCACTGGTTTGCGTTAGTGCCAGAGTTAGAATTCTTTGAAAGTATGAACTTAGCCCTACGGTATCTCCAGTAATAAAGCAACAAAGGTGACATCCAAAAACAAACTAGCCATACACACGTAGATTTCCTTTATTCAGCCAGTTGAAAGAAAGAAATTGAACAGATTCCTCCATCCACATGAACAGTGTGAACTGATGAATCACCGCCTGCCAGCTACTGTACCATCTGCAGCTGTCAGAATACCTGAACTGTGGCTGCAATCCTTGTTCAACTGACATTTTTTTCCCACTTTACAATTTTTCAACTGAAGGATTGTAGGCATAATTTCTGCAATGGAAACTAAATAACGCCATCACACATATACACCAAGACTCCTAACCTCCTGTAAGAGACTTGATGTATGCGAGGCAACATTACTGGGGTTTGTCTCCTAAATGTTTGAATTTTTATAGTGTATTTGAAGATCCAGCTCTAACTGCATGTAATGTATCCTTTTGATGCTGATATGCCATCAACTTCAACTTCCTGTTGATACTGTTTCCCTAGCAGTCTTTTATGAAGTATTTCCTGTTTAAGGATAAGTGCTCTTTAAGGGCATGTTTGATGAAAACCGTGCCTATGTATGACCCCCACTCTCCCTTGCTCTGTGCTCATTCTGTGCTTCAAAAGGAAGTCTTCCCAGGCATGCTTATGTTATCACCTCTGTATCCATTTTACTGGCTTGGTCTTTCCTTGAGATAGGTCTACATAATGACGGATCCCCTGTTCCTTCCGCCGATATCTCCACAAATGTTGTTACTCTGTGGAGGATCTACACACTGATAATAAAATAAACAGCAGTGGTTATAGGCAAAAATTACCCACTTGAAGACCAGGCCTTTGCTGGCACTTTGTTAACTTTAAATCAGTATTTTTTGCTAGAAAATTACTTATTAGGCCTCATGTACACTGGATGTTTTTACAGCTACTATTTTTGGCCACAGGCGTTTTTCTGCAGACAGTAAACTCCCCAGCACGCTATCCTAGGTGTCAATCCACATATAGGCTATTAGCATTTTTTGGCAGGCGTGTTTTCTGGCTGGAAAATCTCCCCCCCCAGAACTAGCAGGTTTAAAAATTATTATTATTATACAGGATCTATATAGCACCAACAGTATATGTAGCGCTTTACAACTTGAGCGTAGACAGTACAAATACAATAAAGTTTAATACAGTAGGAAACAGAGGGCCCCGCTCCTTAGAGCTTACAATCTAAGAGGGAAGGTAAAAAGTTTCTCAGCAGTAAAAACCTCTCTAAATCTGATAAAAGCTTTAAAACGCTGAAAAGCGCAGCTATTCAGCATTTATCAGCGTTTTTGAGCCATAAGCTTTTGTGGGATTAAAGTTTTGCTAATAAAAAGCTAAAAATTGCAACAAAAAAAAACGCTGCTGCAAAACGCATTCTACAGCCAACGCTACTGGCATTTTCATAACGCCTAACCCTCAAACAAAAAAGAAACACAATATATACCCCAATTTTTTTGTAAAACATGTAAAATTTTATGTTGAGTAAAAAGATATCCAACGTGCTTTAAAATTGCGCACGCTTGTGAAATGGCAAAAAACGACGGCGGTAATTAAAAAAAAATCTTCATAGGCGACACTGACTTTTATTTACAGGTTACCCGTTTAGATTTACAGAGGATGTCTAGTGCTAGAATTATTGCTCTCACTCCAACGTTCGCGGCGATGCCTCACATGTGTGGTGCAAACACCGTTTAGATATGCGTGCGTGACTTACGTATGCGTGCACTTCTGGAGGGATCAGGCGCTTTCATTTTTTTTCTTTATTATTTAATTTTTTTTCACTGTGCCTTACATTTTTTTTGATCACTTTTATTCCTATTTCAAGGAATTTAAACACCCCCTGTAATCAAAATAATGACAGGTCCTCTCTATGGAGAGATCTGGGGCCAAAAATACCCTAAATCTCTTTTACCTTTAAAAGCAAAAGATTATAAACGAAAAACATTTTACTTTCCCTGTAGACCGTACATGACATCATGATGTCGCTTCGGCCCTCCAAGGCCATAGAGGCAATCTGGTCTCTGTTTCTGTGTCCAGCCAGCCGAACTGTCAGATCGCTTCTCAGAGAAACAAGCCAGAGAAACACCAGCTAGGGACGGGAAGGGATGACCCCTTCCGTAAGTGATCCAGCAGCTAATTAGCAGCTTGGACCGCTTTCATGAAAAAGCCAGCGGCCGGCAAAAAAAAAAAAAAGCGCCACTAGGGTTATGGCTGATAGCTTTAGCCATACCCCCAGTAAACCACTTGCAAACTGCAATGACACTAATAAATACCTACCTACCTATCTATCCATACACATACACACACACACACACACACACACACACACACACACACACAGTATCTCACAAAAGTGAGTACACCCCTTACATTTTTGTAAAATAATTTTGTTATATCTTTCTATGTGACAACACTGAAGAAATTACACTTTGCTACAATGTAAAGTAGTGAGTGTACAGCTTGTATAACAGTGTAAATTCGCTGTCCCCTCAAAATAACTCACCACACAGCCATTAATGTCTAAAGCGCTGGCAACAAAAGTGAGTACACCCCTAAGTGAAAATATCTAAATTCGGCCCAAAGTCTGAATATTTTCTGTGGCCACCATTATTTTCCAGCACTGCCTTAACCATCTTGTGCATGGAGTTCACCAGAGCTTCACAGGTTTCCACTGGAGTCCTCTTCCACTCCTCCATGACAACATCACGAAGCTGGTGGATGTTAGAGACCATGCTCTCCTCCATCTTGCCCCACAGATGCTCAATAGGGTTTAGGTCTGGAGACATGCTTGGCCAGTCTATCACCTTTACCCTCAGCTTCTTTAGCAAGGCAGTGGTCATCTTGGAGCTGTGTTTGGGGTCGTTATGTTGGAATATTGCCCTGCGGCCCAGTCTCCGAAGGAAGGGAATCAGGCTCTGCTTCAGTATGTCACAGTACATGTTGGCATTCATGGTTCCCTCAATCAACTGTAGCTCCCCAGTGCCGGAAGCACCCATGCAGCCCCAGACCATGACACTATCACCACCATGCTTGATTGTAGGCAAGACACACTTGTCTTTGTGCTACTCACCTGGTTGCCACCACACACGCTTGACACCATCTCTGTGTTGCAGCCTGAACTAGATAGGTTGAAACCTCTACAATCTGAATCTAAATTGTTTAGTGTGTGGTGCAATACCTATGGATATGTGGATCTATGGCGCTGGAAATATCCGAGAGACAAGGTGTTCTCCTGCCAGTCCAGGCCTTATGCTGCTCTCTCCATAATAGACTATGCACTGGCCACAGGTGACCTTTTACCCTGTGTCCAGTCCATAGCATATCTGTCCCAGACAGTGTCTGATCATTCCATAAGACAGGTGGGTTTTACTTTGGGCCACAGACCCTAGTTTCAGGCTTGGAGACTCAGCCCTCTCTGGATCTCGAAAGCCGTTAATACTAGAGTCCATTCCAACGGACATAGCCAATTACTGGTTTTCAAACTCTGACTCTGCAGCCGGGGGCCCTGTCTGGGATGCCTTTTAGGACTGTGGTCAGAGGTTCCAATATCTCACTTATTAAACGTTACAGATCTGTTGGGCGAGCCACGCAAAAGGCTCTCCAAAAGATACTCGATGAGGCACTCTCCCGTCATATGGGTAGCCCTTCCTCCGAGACATTTGGTATGCTGACAGACGCTCATTGGGCGCTGCAGCTTCATATGGTGGATTTGACCAGGAAGCAACAATTATACCTCTCTGCTCGTATTCATTAGCATGGGGGGAAAAAAAATGGTGGGCTTCTTGCGTATCTCGCCCACACGGACTTTCAGGACAGTTCGATTGCTGAAATTCAACTTCCAGATCGGTCAACTACCTCTGATGCATTAACCATCAACCAGACCTTTACAGAATTCTATAGCAAGCTCTATGAGGATTTGACTGTACCTTCAGAGCAAGCCTTTAAGGGTTTCTTTGAATCACTTGACTTTCCAGCACTTAGTACCCCCCCAGCAAATCCTCTTAGATAAACCTATCACGCTAGAGGAAGTAACTACGGCCATACGCCTATTAACAACCAGTAAAACTCCGGGCCTAGATGGCCTCCCCTCAGAATGGTATCAGGCACACAGAGGACCTGGCTCCCAGGCTCCTTAAGACATTCCAGGACTCTTAAGCAGAGGACACTTCCTGACTCTATGAATGAAGTACTCATTGTTGCCATACCCAAACCTGGTAAGGATAGGCTGTAATGTGGGTCCGATCGTCCCATATCTCTCCTGAACAATGATACAAAAATACTAGCAAAGATTCTCACTCTTATGCAGCGTACACACGGTCGGACTTTTCGACCGGACTAGTCCGACGGACCGAGTCCGGCAGAAAATCCGATCGTGTGTGGGATTCATCGGACCTTCAGCTGACTTTTCCAGTCGAGAATCTGACGGACCTTGATTTGGAACATGCTTCAAATCTTTACGACGTAACTCCGCCGGACCCAGAAATCCGCTCGTCTGTATGCTAATCCGACGGACAAAAACCAACGCTAAGGCAGCTATTGGCTACTGGCTATCAACTTCCTTATTTTAGTCCGCTGTACGTCATCACGTACGAATCCGTCGGACTTTGGTGTGATCGTGTGTAGGCAAGTCAGTTCGTTAAAAAGTCAGTCGAAAGTCCGTCAAAAGTCCGTCGGACCAGTACGGTCGAAAAGTCCGCCCGTGTGTACGCGGCTTTAGACTTCAGATGGTTATGCTATCTCTCATACTGTCGGACCAATCCGGTTTTATGACTAGGCTATTCTTGCATGTCCATAGTGCATCACATGCGAAACGTGGTGGATTGGTTCTATCCTTAGACGTGTTAAAAGCCTATGACACCGAGTTGGTCAGTTGGTGGATTCGACTATTATATGCAGACCCAAGGGCCAGAGTTCGCACCAACAAAGATATTTCTGGGTCATTTTCCCTGCAGGGGGGTACCAGGCAGGGGTGCCCTCTTTCTCCACTTCTGTTCGCACTGGCCATTGAGCCCTTGGCCCTGGCTGTACAGACGTCAGAGATAGGGGGCATCTGCTCTGGTCCAATAGAAGAGAAGATCTTTCTCTACGCGGACGATGCCCTTATATACTTGGACGGTAGAGAGAGCTCATTTACTAAACTGCTACATGTAGTGGAGGAATTTGGTTCAGTTTTGGGGCTTCAGGTGGGATGGGAAAAATCTCAGGCATTTCCCATAGGCCTCACTTTTCCTATTGAATATCTACAGAGGTCATGTCTCCAACTAACGTCATCCTTTAAATACCTAGGCATCCAAATACATGGCGATCTCTCTAAATACGAAGAACTCAACATCACCCCTATAGTCAAACAGATGATGGAAAGGTTTTATACCTGGACATCACTGCCCCTCAATCTAATTGGCCCCATAAATCTTTTTAAAATGATTTTCTTACCAAAATTTCTATATTTTTTCGAGCTGCCCCAGTTTTTCTCCCTAAAACACTTTATGCGAAAATAGACTCCACCCTTTTTTCCTTTGTCTGGAATGGTCGCCAGCCTCGTATAGCCAGGTCCTCACTACAGGCGGCTAAGACCGCGGGAGGCCTGGCCTGTCCAAACTTTAGGGATTACATTATTGCTTCCCAACTCACCTACGTCCATGCTTGGTTAAACTCTGACCCCCAAACTCCCACCACAGGGCTCTTGACAACCCTCTTTGGACCTTCTACCTCTCTCAGGGACGAGCTACATAGGTCAATGAGATCTGGGGGCTCCAGATTCTCTCCTGTTGATGTCAGTTTTATGGCTTGGAGGGAGGGGGGGGATAAAATTCTGACACAGTCCTCTTTGGGTAACTCGCCACAGACTCCCTTGTGGCAGAATCCCAACCTCCCTGAGCTTTTTGGTCATCCAGACTTGCCATGGTGGGGGTCGATATGGAATTACTCATCTCTCCCATATAGTTGAGGATAATATCTTACTACCCTTTGACACACTCAGACATAAATACGGTCTTGACAATAAATTCTTTTGTTAAATATCTTTTAACAAGACATGCCATTCGGGCAAAATTTGGGTCGTTGACCATTGAGCTCATGGAATAATCTATTGAGGACCTCTTATCGTTTCCGGAGATTGCCAAGTTGGCAACGACCTTTTATGGACACCTCCAGTTGGTAGGGGCGGATCCTTTCCACAACTCTCATAGCAAATGGCTGCTGTCAATGCCTGAGCTTTCTGAAGAGGACTGGGAAGAGGCAACCGAGATATGTTTTCAGGATATAATCAACATTGCTGACCTACCCATCCAATTTAAGTTCATACATCACCTGCATTACACACCAGCCAGGCTGGTTCGGATGGGATTGGGTCAGGATATCATTGTTATGGCAGCAGCTAGCTGCCATAACCCCAGTATCCCCGTTGTCATGCGGCGGTCGGCTTTCAGATAAAAGTGGTCTCTGCGGCGGATTTGCCGCGAGATCACTTTTATCGGTGGCGGGAGAGGGACCCCCCCTCCCGCCGCGATCCGGTGTCCTCCACCGCTTACCGGAGCCGTCGGTAGCAGCGGAGGCGATCACGTCTGTCTCCTTGCTGTGCCTGGCAACGAGTGAGGCTAAGATGGCGCCCACTCGTCTCTATGACACTGCAGGGCGGAAGCGACGTCAAAACGCCCATACGTCTTAAAAGGCACATTTTTTTCAATGTCATTTTTTTTAAATGACTTTTTTTTTTTAAATTGCATTTTAGTGTAAATATGAGATCTGAGGTCATTATTGACCCCAGATCTCATATTTAGGAGGTCCTGTCATGCTTTTTTCTATTACAAGGGATGTTTACATTCCTTGTAATAAGAATAAAAGTTACACATTTATTTTTTTTTTAAACAGTGTAAAAATAAATAAAATCATGTAAAATAATTTTTTTTTTTTTTTAAACCCCTGGTCCCAACGAGCTTGTGCGCAGAAGCAAAACGCATACGTGAGTAGCGCCCGCATATGAAAACAGTGGTCAAACCACACATGTAATTTATCGCCGCAATCGTTAAGAGGAAGAGCAATAATTCTAGCCCTAGACCTCCTCTAAACGCAAAACATACAACCTGTAGAATTTATAAACGTCGCCTATGGAGATTTTTGAGGGTAAAAGTTTGACGCCATTCCACAAGCGGGCGCAATTTTGAAGCGTGACATGTTGGGTATCAATTTACTCGGCGTAACATTATCTTTCACAATATAAAAAAAAAAAATTGGACTAACTTTACTGTTGTCTTATTTCTTTATTCAAAAAAAGTGAATTTTTCCCAAAAAAAAAGTGCACTTGTAAGACCGCTGCGCAAATACGGTGTGAAAAAAGTATTGCAATGACCGCCATTTTATTCTCTAGAGTGTTAGAAAAAAAAATATATAATGTTTGGGGGTTCTAAGTAATTTTCTAGCAAAAAAACCTGTCTTAAACATGTAAACACCTAAATTCAAAAATGAGGCTGGTCCTTAAGTGGTTAAATACCACCAAAAGAAAGCTCCATTTGTGTGACGAAAATAATAAAAAAAAAAAAATTGTTTGGGTACAGTGTAGCATGACCTCGCAATTGTCATTCTAAGTGCGACAGCACTGAAAGCTGAAAAATGGCATAGGCAAGAAGAGGGTGTAAGTGCCCAGTAGGCAAGTGGTTAAAAATTAAATAAATAAAAAAGGTATAGGGTTCACCGTGAGGAGTGAAACGCGTTGCAGCTCCTATGGCCCTGGGTGAACGTCTGTGGCTTATTTTCAATAAAATAAAAAGGTTAGCTTTTGTGGTGAGCGGTTCTCCCCGCCTTATTTTGAAATATTCAAAATACTATATATATGTAGCAGCTCACGACTGCAGAGAGCCAGCTCCTGCAGTTGGGAGAGGATGAGAGAAATGTACAGTATAACCTGCAGCAGAGCATTGTTCATTTGTAGTTTACCTGGAAATCACAGGTGTTGGTGAACAGTCACAGTCAGCAGCTTGTACAAATCATGGACACCACAGCTGCACCTCTAACCACACATCTGAATGGATACATACGTACAAGGATGGAGGAGGGCTCTAGAAACAAACCATTCATATCCCCTGCCAGGGTCAGGACAGAGGGTAACCACTTAGATGTGCAGCCACAGGTACAACATTGCATCGTCTTTCAGCCAGTCATTGATTTGTACAAGCTGGTGAAAGGGCTGGCCACAGAAATACTATTAAATCTGAGCTAAGGGATACTTCACTCCCACATTCTAAGCCTAGTATGACCTACTTATTTCAGTCACAATCCTTGTTATGGCAGAACCTCATAACTGATTTTATAAGTGAGAAGGTTACACAATACCAACGTTTATATAAAAGGGAGGAACAAAATTGGCATGAGTCACTTAGGCCTCATGCACACAGGGCGTTTTAAAAAACGAGCTCCAAAGCCAGTACTGACACCAGGAAAAAGTGGCTGGACAAAAAAACAAAACAAAAACAAAAAAAGAAGCGTTTTGCATTGGCGTCAATGTGCGTTTAGCCACAGTAGCGTTAAGCAGTGTTTTTCTGCCCTATTTTCCACTCCCAAATCCAACTACTATAGCTTAAAAACGCTTGCCGCAGCTTAACGCTGTATACAGTCAAAGCCCCAGAACGCAATGGCCCTGGGTTTTTTTGCAGCTTGAAAACGCCTATGCCACTTAGCCTGTGGCTTCACCGGGTACGATTTAACCACTTCCCACCTGGGCCCATTCTGGCATGCAGGAGCCTACATGTAAAAATCATCTCTTTTTTTGCTAGAAAATTACATTATATACGTGTTTTTAGCAGAGACCCTAGAGAATAAAATGGCGGTCATTGCAACTTTTTATGTCATACGGTATCGGCGCAGCAATTTTTCAAACGCTTTTTTTGGGGGAAAAAGTTTAAATTAAAAAAAAAAAACCCAAACACTTAAGTAAGCCCGATTTTTTTGTATAACGTCAAAGATGATGTTACGCCGAGTAAAGAGATACCTAACATGTCACGCTTTAAAATTGTGCACACTCGTGGAATGGCGCCAAACTTCGGTACTTAAAAATCTCCATAGCCAACGCTTTAAACATCTTTACAGGCTACCTATTTAAGAATTACACAGGAGATCTTCGTTGGCGGCAATACCTCACATGTGTGGATTGAACGCCTTCTACATATGTGGGTGCGAGGTATGTAAGCGTTCGCTTCTGCGTGCGAGCATGCGGGGACAGGGCACTTCATAAAAATCTTTTTATTTTTTTTTTATTTTATTTTTACACTTTCCCTTAACATTTTTAGATCACTTTTATTCCTATTACAGGGAATGTAAACATCCCTTGTAATAAGAATGGTGTATGACAGGTCCTCTTTATGGAGAGATCTGAGGTCAACAAAACGTACGGCGGGCAGAAAGTGGTTAAATTAGTGTGATTTAAAGTCCTACTTCAGCACTACTTCAGTGAGATTTGTGACGATTTGATAAGACCCCTGTGAGCGGGGCTGTCCATGTCACAGGGAGGAACAGTGATGTTATGAACAAAAGTTTAAACTAGCAAAGGGTTAATATGCTTCTTTCAGGGCTCACATAGTGCTGATACAGACAGTAGTACATGAACATGTACATCTATTAAGACATTGCCATAGAAAAACATTAGATGCCACTTCAGGTACGATTTGTAAATATGGTATATCGTGCCTGAAGTCGTACTGGTGTGACCGAGGGCTCCTAAAAGCCTATGTGTGCATGGACACATAGAACAACATAGGAAGGCGTGGTTAACCACTTACGGACCGCCCGCCGCAGTTTTACGGCGGCTGTTTGAAGGAGGATATCGTTATTGCAGCAGCTAGTTATGGCAGTCCGCTACAAGATAAAAAGTGGTCTCTGCGGCGGATTCGCAGCGAGATCACTTTTATCGGTGGCGGGTGAGGGGGGGCCCCCTCCCGCCACGATCGAGTGCTGTCAGGTATGGAGACGAGTGAGGGGAAGATGGCCCCCACCCGTCTCCATACAATTGCTGGGTGGAAGCAATGTCAAAACGTCACTTCCGCCCACAGCTCTTAAAAGGGCAATTTTTTTAAATTACAATTTTTTTTATTTTTGTTTTAAATTGCATTTTAGCCTAAATATGAGATCTGATGTCTTTTTGACCCCAGATCTCATATTTAAGAAGTCCTGTCATACTTTTTTCTATTACAAGGGATGTTTACATTCCTTGTAATGGTAATAAAAGTGACTTTTTTTTTTTTTAAAAAGTGTAAAAATAAAAAGGTAAAATAAATAATAATAAAAAAAATTTTTGTTAAACGCACCCCGTCCCGACGAGCTCACGTGCAGAAGCGAAAGCATACGTGAGTAGCGTCCGCATATGAAGATGGTGTTCATACAACACATTTGAGGTATCGCCGCGATCGGTAGAGCGAGAGCAATAATTCTAGCCATAATAATTCTCCTCTGTAACTTAAATCATGCAACCTGTAGAATTTTTTAAACGTCGCCTATGGAGATTTTTAAGGGTAAAAGTTTGTCGCCATTCCACGAGCGGGCGCAATTTTGAAGCGTGACATGTTGGGTATCAATTTACTCGGCATAACATTATCTTTCACAATATGAAAAAGAAAAATTGGGCTAATTTTACTGTTGTCCTATTTTTTACAAAAATACAGTGTGAAAAAAGTATTGCAATGACCGCCATTTTATTCTCTAGGGTGTTAGAAAAAAACAATACTTAATGTTTGGGGTTCTAAGTAATTTTCTAGCAAAAAAAACGGTTTTAAACATGTAAACACCAAAATCTCAAAACGAGGCTGGTCCTTAAGTGGTTAAAATAGAAGTTCATGCTAAAACTAAAAATCCCTGCATCTATAGCCACCAACATTCTAACACTAACCTATCTACCCCTGAAAAGAAAAAAATCAGTATACATACCTTTTCTGCAGGTGATCCGACCTCCAGCGGCAGAAGCTCCGATCCCATGCCGAGCTGTCAGCCGCAGCTTCGCTGTGTGGGTGATTTCAGAGGACAAGTCCATCAACAGAAGCTCCATAGTAAGTCTATGGGTGACGTCACTTCCCATTCATTTCACAGCCATTGTCGTCCGTGTCCTCTGCAGAGCTTCGGCCGCTGGAGGTCGGATCGCCTGCAGAAAAGGTTTTAGCCTGGATTTTTGAAGGAAAAAAAAAAAAACACAACACACAACACAACACACCTGAAGTCCCTAGGAGCAGCTGTAAAAATGTCCTGTGTGCATGAGGCCATAAAAGCAGAAGGTGGTGAGGTGGTATTAAGTCAGCCATTCTTGTAAAAAACAGTAATAATTTAGTAAAAGGGAATGAATTCTATGAGCCAATTTTATGACCCAATTAATATGAGGTGTATTTACTGCAGTAAAATCTTTAATGTGGTTGTAAATCCATTAAAACCACTTTAACCACTTAAGGACCACCTCACGCCGATTTACGTCGGCAAGGTGGCACGGACAGGCAGAATCACGTAAATATACCCCGATTGGACCCCCCCCCCCCCATTGCCCGAGGCGGTCCGTTTCTGACCAGCGGCGATCAGAGATGAGGGGGAGATCATCCTTTCGTGGCCCCCCCTCGCGATCGCCGCCGGCCAATGAAATCATTCCTTTGCTGCTGTATGCTAAACAGCAGCAAAGGAAACTATGCCATCTCTCCTCGGCTCGGTATTTTCCGTTCTGTCGCAGAGGAGAGAAGACTGCAATGTGAGTGTAAAACACACACACAGTAGAACATGCCAGGCACACAAAACACCCCCCTTTACCCCCCGATCCCCCCCCACGATCACCCCCTAATCCCCCCCCGGTCACACTGACACCAAGCAGTTTTTTTATTTTTTTATTTTTTCTGATTACTGCATGGTGTCAGTTTGTGACAGTTACTGTGTTAGGGCAGTTAGGGTTAGCCCCCTTTAGGTCTAGGGTACCCCCCTAACCCCCCCTAATAAAGTTTTAACCCCTTGATCACCCCGTCACCAGTGTCACTAAGCGATCATTTTTCTGATCGCTGAATTAGGGTCACTGGTGGCGCTAGTTAGGGAGGTAAATATTTAGGTTCGCCGTCAGCGTTTTATAGCAACAGGGACCCCCATATACTTCCTAATAAATGTTTTAACCCCTTGATTGCCCCTAGTTAACCCTTTCACCACTGATCACCGTATAACTTTTATAGCTGACGCTGGTTAGTTCGTTTATTTTCTATAGTGTCCGGGGACCCGCTGTTTATTACCGAATAAAGGTTTAGCCCCCTGATCGCCCGGCGGTGATATGCGTCGCCCCAGGCAGCGTCAGATTAGCGCCAGTACCGCTAACACCCACGCACGCAGCATACGCCTCCCTTAGTGGTATAGTATCTGAACGGATCAATATCTGATCCGATCAGATCTATACTAGCGTCCCCAGCAGTTTAGGCTTCCCAAAAACGCAGTGTTAGCGGGATCAGCCCAGATACCTGCTAGCACCTGCGTTTTGCCCCTCCGCCCAGCCCACCCAAGTGCAGTATCATTCGATCACTGTCACTTTCAAAACACTAAACACATAACTGCAGCGTTCGCAGAGTCAGGCCTGATCCCTGCGATCGCTAACAGTTTCTTTGGTAGCGTTTTGGTAAACTGGCAAGCACCAGCCCCAGGCAGCGTCAGGTTAGCGCCAGTACCACTAACACCCACGCACGCAGCATACGCCTCCCTTAGTGGTATAGTATCTGAACCGATCAATATCTGATCCGATCAGATCTATACTAGCGTCCCCAGCAGTTTAGGCTTCCCAAAAACGCAGTGTTTGTGGGATCAGCCCAGACACCTGCTAGCACCTGCGCTGTGCCCCTCCGCCCGGCCCAGCCCAGCCCACCCAAGTGCAGTATCGATCAATCACTGTCATTTACAAAACACTAAACGCATAACTGCAGCGTTGGCAGAGTCAGGCCTGATCCCTGTGATCGCTAACAGTTTTTTTTGGTAGCGTTTTGGTGAACTGGCAAGCACCAGCGGCCTAGTACACCCCGGTCGTAGTCAAACCAGCACTGCAGTAACACTTGGTGACGTGGCGAGTCCCATAAGTGCAGTTCAAGCTGGTGAGGTGGCAAGCACAAGTAGTGTCCCGCTGCCACCAAGAAGACAAACACAGGCCCGTCGTGCCCATAGTGCCCTTCCAGCTGCAATCGCCAATCCTAATTGGGAACCCACCACTTCTGCAGCGCCCGTACTTCCCCCATTCACATCCACAACCAAATGCAGTCGGCTGCATGAGAGGCATTTTCTTTATGTCCTCCCGAGTACCCCTACCCAATGAACCCCCCCAAAAAAGATGTTGTGTCTGCAGCAAGCGCGGATATAGGCGTGACACCCGCTATTATTGTCCCTCCTGTCCTGACAATCCTGGTCTTTGCATTGGTGAATGTTTTGAACGCTACCATTCACTAGTTGAGTATTAGCGTAGGGTACAGCATTGCACAGACTAGGCACACTTTCACAGGGTCTCCCAAGATGCCATCGCATTTTGAGAGACCCGAACCTGGAACCGGTTACCGTTATAAAAGTTAGTTTAAAAAAAAAAAAAAAAAAAGTGTAAAATATAATACTGTATTCTATTCTGCAATGTTTTATTGTTATTATGTTTTATCATGTTTGCTTTTCAGGTATGCAATTTTTATACTTTACCGTTTACTCCGTTTTATTGTTAACCATTTTTTTGTCTTCAGGTACGCCATTCACGACTTTGAGTGGTTATACCAGAATGATGCCTGCAGGTTTAGGTATCATTCTTTTCAGCCAGCGGTCGGCTTTCATGTAAAAGCAATCCTAGCGGCTAATTAGCCTCTAGACTGCTTTTACAAGCAGTGTTCTCCTGTCTCAACAGGGAACCTGAGAATGCAGCCAGTGATTCAGCCAGCTGACCATAGAGCTGATCAGAGACCAGAGTGGTTTCAAACATCTCTATGGCCTAAGAAACCGGAAGCTACGAGCATTTCATGACTTAGATTTCGCCGGATGTAAACAGCGCCATTGGGAAATTGGGAAAGCATTTTATCACACCGATCTTGGTGTGGTCAGATGCTTTGAGGGCAGAGGAGAGATCTAGGGTCTAATAGACCCCAATTTTTTCAAAAAAAAAAAAAGGAGGAGTACCTGACACTACCTATTGCTATCATAGGGGATATTTACATTCCCTGAGATAATAAAAATGATTAAAAAAAAAAAAAATGAAAGGAACAGTTTAATAAGATAAAAAAAAAAAAAAAAAGCACCCCTGTCCCCCCCCTGCTCTCGCGCAAAGGGGAACGCAAGCGTCGGTCTGGCGTCAAATGTAAACAGCAATTGCACCATGCATGTGAGGTGTCACCGCGAATGTCAGATAGAGGGCAGTAATTTTAGCAGTAGACCTCCTCTGTAAATCTAAAGTGGTAACCTGTAAAGGCTTTTAAAAATGTATTTAGTTTGTCGCAACTGCACGTTTGTGCGCAATTTTAAAGCACGTCATGTTTGGTATCCATGTACTCAGCCTATCATCTTTTTTATTTCATCAAACATTTGGGCAATAGTGTGTTTTAGAGCATTAAATTTTTTTTAAAAAGGGTGTTTTTTCCCCAAAAAATGCGTTTAAAAAATCGCTGCGCAATTACTGTGTGAAAAAAAAAAAAAAATGAAACACCCACCATTTTAATCTGTAGGACATTTGCTTTAAAAAAATATATAATGTTTGGGGGTTCAAAGTAATTTTCTTGCAAAAAACAAATAATTTTTTCATGTAAACAAAAAGTGTCAGAAAGGGCTTTGTCTTCAAGTGGTTAGAAGAGTGGGTGATGTGTGACATAAGCTTCTAAATGTTGTGCATAAAATGCCAGGACAGTTCAAAACCCCCCCAAATGACCCCATTTTGGAAAGTAGACACCCCAAGCTATTTTCTGAGAGTCATGTTGAGTCCGTGGAATATTTTATATTGTGACACAAGTTGTGGGAAAGAGACAATTTTTTTTTTTGCACAAAGTTGTCACTAAATGATATATTGCTCAAACATGCCAACATTCTGTTGCTTCTCCTGAGTACGGGGATACCACGTGTGAGACTTTTTGGGAGCCTAGCCGCGTACGGGACCCCGAAAACCAAGCACCGTCTTCAGGCTTTCTAAGGGCGTAAATTTTTGATTTCACTTTTCATTGCCCATCACAGTTTCGGCCGTAGACATTGGGCGTAGGTGCCGTGACGTTTATAACGGCAATCATCCAGTTAGTGGCAGCACCAGCGTGCATGCGCAGGAGTGACATCATTGCGGCTCCGGCCAGTCACAGCGCCAGAGCCGCGATACCCGGAAGTCACTCCGGGATAGATGGCGGCGTCGGAGGCGAACAAGGGCCAATGCGGGGGGCTTTGATCTCAGGTAAGTAATTCATAATGAGCTAGTGCATACTAGCTCATTATGCCTTTGTCTTGCAGTGTGTACTTTTTTTTCCCCAGAGGCTTTACTTACTCTTTAAAAGACACAGATTTAAAAAGTGGTAGTAAACTTCGTTTTGTGATTTTTTTTTACCTACAGGTAAGCTTATACTAAAGATTACCTGTAGGTAAAATAAATATCTCCTAAACATGCACCGTTCAGGAGATGTTCGCTTTTTTTTTTGGCAACCAGTGACATCACCAGCGCATGCTATATGAATGAACAGCATACTCATACCATTCCTTCAGGGGTCTGTGCCTTGGAGTCATCGTGGCTCAGTCAGTCAAGCAGCCAGAGACCGAATATGTAAGGAAGACTGAGTGAAGATTAGAGCTGCACAATTCTAGCTAAAATGAGAATCCCGATTCTCTCACGATTCTCACTGCGTAACATCATCTTTCACATTAAAACAAAAAAAACAAAAAAATTGGGCTAACTTTACGGTTTTGTTTTTTTCTTTTTAATTCATTGAAGTCTATTTCTTCCAAAAAAATGGTGTTTGAAAGACCACTGGGCAAATACAGTGTGACATAAAATATTGTAGCAATTGACATTTTATTCCCTAGGGTCTCTGCTAAAATATATATAATGTTTGGGGGTTCCAAGTAATTTTCTAGCAAAAAATATTGATTTTAACTTAAGAACTTAAGATTTAGACTTTAAGTGGTTAAACTTTCTGCATTGCCTGGATTTCTTCTTTACACACAGAATTTTATCCCTTTCATCTAAGAAGGAAGAGTTAGTTACAATGTTTCATGTTAAAGACTTGGCAGACTGGGGATGTTTTGGTTTTTTTTGACAGCCGAGTGAGCAGATAAGTCTCTCCACTTGTTATATGAAAAAATCTGCAAACTCTGCAATAGAGATCGTCAGGGGGGTTGAATCGAAATCACGATTTTTTAACGCTTAATTGTGCAGCTCTGGTGAAGATGGAAACCCCGTCAACTGTGACAGCGCGCCACTGGAGGGCTTAGTTTTAAAGGGAAGTTCTTAATAATGTGCTAGTATACGATGCATACTAGCACATTAGGACATTAACCTTCCTTAGGTTTACCACCACTTTAAGTATTTTCAAGCAGACACAAGATACCAATATATTATATATCCCGATATGTGCCTGCTGTATCAAGTACTTGTATGAAAAAGTATCCTGTTCTCTTTGTATTGCTTTGTGTGAAATCCCTGGTGTTCTGGTCAGTTCCTCTGCTTTCCTATTAAAAGCTGACTCTCTAGCTATGCTGGGAACTCAGTGTGCTCTCCTTCGAAGAACACACTTCTGCTTACATGCCCACGCTGCACAGCCATTCACTGGGAAGCTCTGTGTGCTGCTGCTTTTTTTCTCACAGTTCTTTGAGCTCCTTATGCAGGTGAAAAGCGAGGGTATGTGATCACTCATTAAAAAATAAATAAACTAAAAGGGGTGGGGGAGTTAATTTATAACGTTTTTATACACACAAAATGTTTTTTTCATTTTTATTTTATACTGAATGGGTTGTTTTACAAGGTGAAGGGATGCATATTCTCTAATGAATCAGCATTCATTACATTATTCCTTTTTAAATGTATCGTGAATGAGTACCTAAAGGTTTTTATATTAACATTTTGCAATACCCTGTAATATAAAAGAGCAGAAATCTGAACTAGTAAGGCTGTGCCGACAATATCATGATTATTCTGGAAGGAGAGAGCAGAAGGATGGTGTTCTAAGCCAAACTGTGCTCCTTCTGTAAAGAGAGCTGACGAACTTATACTATCTTACAGAGGTGCCTGAATATTGGCAGGTAAAACAGTTTAACATATAAAAATATCATACACTTTCCTGTATTGAACTTCATCTTTCAGAAACAACTGTGAAGCATCAAATGCATGCTTCGGGGAAAAAAAAAAAAAAAGGAACATAGAATGCACAGAAATATGAGAAAATAGTAAATTTTGGGCACTGTGTGAATGGTGATCATTTAAATCAATCTATATATTGGGAGTACTATCTGGGCTAACATTTAAAAGTGAGTGTAAACCAAAACCTTATGTAAAAGAAGCAGCAATAGACATCGTCTGTGAATGATAGAGCAATTATAGCTGGCACTCCATCGCAGGCTATTTTGTCATCCAAGTCACAGCGCTGTGTGGCTTAGAGGCAGCCACTATCAGAGGAGGTGTAAGCTCACAGGGCAACTATTCTCGTTCCCAGCCCTGGCCACAGGATGACACCATAAATGTAATGAAGTAATCAGGAACAGGTTGGATATGCCTCTAAAAGAGGTCAGAGTCTTGACTGGCACCCATGAGGCTAAAAGAAAACACCTAGTACCTCCAGGTATGGGGGAGCCCTTTGATAGTAATCAGGCACTGTCACAAGAGAAAAGTCCACAGCACTGTGTGAGCTACCAATGTATTGAGAAGTGACTTACATAGAACAGTTTTTTATTGCTCCCGGGAGCCACACAGAGTGGTAAGGGAGTGGAGTGAAGGGAAGGCAGATTGAAGTGATCTGAGCTTGATAAATCCCAGGCACCAGGTCGCCATTGTGACTAGAATTAGTGACCTGGGCTTTTGTCAGCCCATTCTCAGGCGTAAGCAATGACTTTTGCACAACGCACCTGACATGTAGTTCCAGGCACTGGGCAGCTGGTTGGCGACCATGTGGTCGGCTACTTCTCAGAGGGTGTCTATTGCCTCCCTGCATGCCCCCAGAGCACACTCTGTGAGCGAAGTGTCCTTCGGACACAGATCGAGGTAAAAGGGCCAATCACAGCGGATCACATTGTAAACAGACTCACCGGTTACAGCTGTCACAGCATGAGGAAAGAGGAATTCTGACAGGTACATTTACACTGATAATCAGTGCCCTGATTATCAATGCAGCCCATCAGTGCCACCTATCACTGCTACCTCACCATTGCTTTCACCATCAGTGGATTACTTATTTACAAAAATTAAGAAGAATGTTTTGTTTTTTCAAAACTGTCTTTTTTTTTTTTTTTTTTTTTTTTTTTTTTTAATTGTTAAAAAACAAAAAAAAAAAAAAAAAACAGCGTTGATCAAAATACCAACAAAAGATAGTTCTATCAGTCTCAAAAAAATAATAATAATAATAATAATAATAATAATAATAATAATAATATGATAAGCTGAAAATTGGCCTGGGCAGGAAGGGGGTGAAAGTGCCCAGTAGACAAGTGGATAACATCTTTATTTTTTTTTAAACAACCCACACACCACACAACCTGCAGCAGAGCTCAAGTTTTTTTTTTTACTTCACATACCAGCACCTCCATGTATTCTGTGTGTGTAAACCTGTGTCGTGCATCTGTAAAGATACACATGAGGGCTACATAAGAGAAGGGGTATTGGCCACTGAAAATAAAGCTTTGTTAAAAAAAAAAAAAAAATAATAATAACTGGCTTCTAACTTTTTTTAGCTGGCTCTTAGATTCAAAGCAAAATTGTCAAGCCCTGCTTTTGGCACAAATCAACTTTAAATATTGGCCGGGAAAAAAAACTAAATATGGCTCATCAGTGCCTGGGGGGAATCGTAGTGCATTATTTTAAACCAAACAATTTTGCTTCACAAAGTATATACTGTATGGTCCGCTGAACAAGACTCCTCACCCCCCAAAATCACGTTAAAATCTATTTTGCCAGACAAAAAAAAAAAAATTCTTGGCAACTATTTTTAGGACTGGAGGCAAGGGCGTTCTTTTGAAGCAAGATTAAACCTCAGCTCAATGGAAACATGCAAAACCATAACCACATCAGCAGCATAGCCGAATGGGAGGGGGACACATTCAAAACTTGTCAAAATATTTTAAAAAGTGACTATAAATAGTTATGTCAGTTCTAATGTTACAGAACTCACAGAGAAAGAGAGAAAGAGAGAAAGAGAGAAAGAGAGAAAGAGAGAAAGAGAGAAAGAGAGAAAGAGAGAAAGAGAGAAAGAGAGAAAGAGAGAAAGAGAGAAAGAGAGAAAGAAAGGGTGGGGGGGGAATTGTGAAATATGCCTTCTAAAAAACCTAAAATCGTGCAATAGGGACCAAGAGGGAGATCTGGAGCATTATGGATTACTGCTAATGGTTTTTTATATTTTCACACACATATACATGTATATATACACAAGTGTCTATATCTTGGAGAAAAGTACACAGCAGTTGGCACAGAATGTATTTTGACATATTGCATTCAAACCTCAAAAACATTTACGAGGGGGCTGGCCATGTCTTTGTTTTTTTTTTGGTTTTTTAACAAGTGACATGACCAAGGATTAGCGATAGTCTAGAATAATGATGAGTAGCACTTATTTGTGACAGACGTCCTTCATGATGGAATTTAGCAGCAAACTCCATGGCAGTGGTAATAAGAAGACCTGAATTTGGTCTTATGGCTCAAGCAAGACAGGGAAAAGGTTTGATCTCTTGCTGTACATTATGATCAATCTATATGGCAAACCAGAGACAAATGGCTACAGAGGATCATTCCATAAAACATCTTACTCAGCTGGTAAAATGGTTAAAAAAACAAAACCACAATACACACATCATGGATGCCATGAGGGGGTACAGGAAATGGACATGCCTACCATGTACGATACCTTAATTATTGAAAATAAAATATACAAAAAAATGTATCTTTTAGGCCAACATCATACAATTCCACTTGTTATCTTAGAAAGATTTGAAATATCTTGTTTTTTGAGACCTTTAGCTTACATTTATCCCTGGATTCACCTCTCCCCCTCTTAGGTTCCACCAATGTGCTCATCGCCAGCTCCTTCGTCAGGTATCCTGTACAGCCTATAGTTATCTAGCAACCCTTCAGTCTCTATCCTGTTTCTCACTCTCAGGTGTTCATCTCCCCATCTGTCATCACACCCAGAGCCTAAACTCCTCTTGAGACCTTCCTTCACAGAAAGCAGACAACTCACTATGTAGTTAAAAAGGTGCAGATAGCTTCTTGACCCCAGGAGGATACCAGTAGTCATGCCTACATCTCTCACTCAAGTCTCCACTTTAGATCACATTGAACTTTTTTTTAAGACAAGAATAAATTGAGGCTCATGATTAGGAATTGCTGGGAACCCAAGCACAAACTTGATTTAGCCTCATCATCAACTTTGCATGCAATAAGCAGGAGAGCAGGATATAGGGTCTGTACTAAGCTGCCAATCCAAGGAGCATTCATTCCTTGCTTCACAGGTACATCAAATAACATAAATATACCCAGAAATAATATACTGTACTACTGATATGGTGCTTCCCAAGCTTTGCCAGAAAGCAGATGAGCCATATCCCAGGAAATGGAAATGGTATAAAGTGCTGCCGAGGTTAAGACTTTTCCCATCGAAGAAAAAATAACTGGCCAAAGAGACATCTTCCCCACACCTGTGAGCTAGAGCTGCACGATTCTGGCTAAAATGAGAATCACAATTTTTTTGCTTAGAATAAATAAATATCACGATTCTCGTGGCGTAACATCATCTTTCAACATTAGACAAAAAAAAATTGGGCTAACTTTATTGTTTGTTTAAATTTATTAAAAGTATTTTTTCCAAAAAAAAAAATTGCATTTGAAAGACCGCTGCACAAATATGTTTAGGGGGTTTCAAGCAGGGGGGCAGGGTGGAAATTTCCCCCCAGGCCGCCTAACTTCTATTCAAAACAGCTGCTGTCTGCTGACATTTTTGTTTTTTGTGGAGGAAGTCGGCCGCGCTAGCCGCCGTTTGGCTGTGTTACTGCCATGCTGCATTCCAGGAGTTGTAGTCCGGACCGCGCTCAAGTTCCTGGTGGCGCTGGGTGGAGAGAAGAACTGAGCAGCGGCACGCAGCAGGAAACTATAATTCCTGGAGATGGAGTCTTTAGAGGCCGGCAGGGGTGGGGCCTCACGCACATCATGTGACTGGCTCTGGCTGGGCACTGGATGGGTGCAAGCCTGCAACAGTGCCACCTGAAGTTTAGCGATACATAGAGAAAAACTGAGAGCAGCTTACTTTTCCACTACAACTCCCGGAGTCTTTGGACTGGAGACAGGCAGAGGAAGGGAGTGCCAGCCTCCCAGGGGATGCAGGTGACTGGCTCAGGCTGGGCGCACAATTTCATACCTGCATGTGAGTCAGATTTCAGACACATCTGTGCGGGTTCCTGCACAGATGTCTATTGAAATGGCACCCAAAGTTGCCAAAAGTAGTACAGAAACAAATTCTGGGAATCAGTGCGTCGTTGCACTGATTCAAACTGTGCCATTGCCGGCAATAGCCACCAAATGGCAACAATATGAACCTAGGCTAAATACCTAATGGTCACTATACTACCCTTAAGTGGGATACACACTATAAGAAACTATTTTGGGACCATTGACATTTGCGCAGCGATCAGTGCTATAAATATGCACCGATTACTGTATAAATGTCACTGGCAGGGAAGGAGTTAACACTAGGGGGCGATCAAGGTGTTAAATGTGTTACCTAGGGAGTGATTTTAACTGTGGGGGATGGGACTGACTAGGGGAGGAGACCGATCGGTGTTCCTATATACTAGGAACACACGATCTGTCTCCTCTCCCCTGACAGGAAGTGGATGTGTGTGTTTACAAACACACAGATCCACGTTCCCGCTTTGCCACAAGCGATCGCGGCCGCCAGGCACGCACATCGGCTCCTCGGTGATGTGGGAGATCCCATCTGCGGACGTCACACGACAATAGGCAGTATTGAAGTGGTGTAAAAGAATACAAAAAAAAAAAATTTTTTTAAAGGGTGGGGGGGGGTGGGGGGGGGGTTAGAGGGCACACATAATCCACCCATTGATTTGCACAGATCTCTGTCATCTACCTGCTCAAAACAGAACCAAAATTAAAAATACTATATTGGATGCCCCTTCCCAGCGAGGTTTCCCTTCCATCAGTGTGCTCCATGATGTTGTTTGTAGCAGTGAAGGGTAGCGTGGATCTGTATTTTGCCTATTCAGAGATAAGTAGCAGGTTGTTGAATAGCCTGCCCACTACACAAGTTTTGCTTGCCTTCCATTTGTGATCCTCCACCACACTTTACCTGATGGAAGCCCTTTCCAAAATTCCTGAGTAGGTTAGGGTCAGCTCTGGGTCAAATGTACACTGGGTTAAAGTGTAACTCCATTTTTAATGGAAGAACACTTAAAGCGGTTGTATACCCGCTGTCATTTTTTTTTTTTTTTTTACACCTGCAAGGGAAAAGGCATAATGAGCTAGTATGCACCGCATACTAGCTCATTATGAGATACTTACCTTAGAACGAGGCGCCGGCATCTCACCTGGTCCACGCCGAGGGAGCCGACATCTCCCCTCGGCGTGTCTTCCGGGTATCGCGGCTCCGGCGCTGTGAGTGGCCGGAGCCGCGATGTCGTCGCATGCGCGCGGGAGACTTCTGCCCGGCATGCCGGGCTGTCAGCCGAGAGTCCCCTGTGCGCATGCGCCGCTGCAGTTAGCGGCTCATTGCGAGGGGAATATCTCCTAAACCTGTAGGTTTAGGAGATATTTTTTTTACCTACAGGTAAGCCTTATTATAGGCTTACCTGTAGGTAAAAGTTACAAATATAGGTATACAACCGCTTTAAGCCTTTGATTGCAAGTGTTTGTTCCCACTTTGCAGAGTCTAAAAGTGGGGTTAGGCTGGCCACAGACTGTTCAAATCTTGGCCAGTTCAAAAGGGACCAGCCAAGATTCGAACCATCTATGGGCAAGCTGAATGTACCCAACTTAATCGATCAACTTGGGTAAAACAAGCCTGTCAGATTTATAAGCCGCTATGAATCACTGAGTTCTCCCGGCTGTGAGGGCTTCCCAGCCGGAAGAACACAAGAGCTTCACTTGAGGGATTAAAAGGGGTTGTAAACCCTCGTGTTTTTTCACCTTAATGCATCCAAAAACCTGACAGTGACCGGTCCCTAGCCCCCTCGTTTTACTCACCCGACCCCCTTCGTTCCCTCAGCAAAGATGAGCTGGACATCTCTGCCTGGGGTTCTCTGGTCTTGATTGGATAGATTGACAGCAGCGGGAGCCAATTGCTGCACTATTATGAATCAAAGCCAATGATGCGGGCGCCGGGCCAAGTCCTACATTCTGCGTCTATGGACGCAAATGCTGAACTCGGGAGCACGCCCGCAATGTAACCCCCAGGAGAGCGCTTCTCCTAGGGATTATACGATACAGGGGAGGAGCTGAAAGCGCCGCTGGGGGACCCCAGAAGAGGATGATCGGGGGCCACTCTGTGCAAAATGAACTGCACAGTAGAGGCCAAAAAAAGATAAAAAAAAAAAAAAAAACACACCACACACACACACACACAGCTTTACAATCCCTTTAACTGTGTCAAAGGGGGAAATTGAGCGATTTTCTTTCACAGAAAATTGCACCGTCTAAGGTCAGCTTTAGACTTTTAGGATTCTCTCCACACATACAACAGCATTCAAACCTGGTAACTGGCCATTCAGGCACCCAGTCTTATGAGAAGCAAAACCCTGTGAAAAGCCAAAAGATTAAATTTGAAAGAACACATGCCAAGTTTATTTCCACAAGATTCCAGTAGACCAAATCTTTGGGTATATGCAAATACAGACCAGACCTTGCATGGGTGCACTTTTGCCCGAGCTCTTCATCTCCATATTGGTAAGTAAAGCCACAAGTCACACTGGGCCCCACGAGTAAGAATTGGATGGGCCAGAGCAGGACCATGAAAGACTGGTTGGCATTTTAAAATTTGGAATTTAGGAACCTAAAGAATTAAACTGAAAATATGTACAGAGGTTCATGCTGTATAATTCAAGGATCAAGACAGGTATAGTTTAGGAATAAAAGAGTCTCAGGAACCTATTTAGAAATGCAGCCAATATACACAGAGAGCCAAATGGGAAAGAGGTTTCCACACAACAGCTCTCATTTACTTTGACGGCATAAATGTACCCAGCCCTACTAGATAACCTAAAAGCACAAATGGATGCAAAAAAATTGGGCAAATTTCAGCCAGATCAAGTGACAAACATTACAGCTGTGGGGGGGGGGGGGGGGGGGGGGGGGAAATCAGAGAGCTCTTGGTACCCAGCTCAGTTGAATTTGCCTGAACTATTCCTATCCTTCAAAATGGTGTAGGTGAGATTTCAGGACAGTTGTGGCACATGAACAGCCTTGAATAAACGAATGTCTGGGTGAATGGGTTGCCATAATGCACACCATAACGCGATAACGCAAAACAAACCGCACAGGTGTGAATTGAGTTTAATGGAAACCAATATTGAGACAAATACAGTTGGTGCCATTGCTACACTCCCAAAAATAATTGAACCAGGAACAAGTATGCAGATCAGTAAACTCAAGTAAAGTCAGAGGTTTTGATCCACATGCTTGTTCATGCTCAACATCTAAAAGGAAGTTATGAGCTCAGCATAGGAGCCAGCTTTTTAGAAAGAGCATTTTTTTTTTTTTTTAAACACATTTCTCTTCATAGGTTTCCTTTATGTTCTATGCATCAGACCTTTCAAGAAACCCGAATGACATACTTTTTTTATGGTAAGCAAGAGTAAACCCAACTTGTGCAGACCAGACATAAAATAATGTCCATGTTTTGCGTTCCTAGTGCAGAATGCATATTGTAGCCTTTCTGGTATCCACAGACAACACCATTAAAAGTGATTTTAAAGGTTCAATTGTTATTAAAAAAAAAAAAAGTCAAATGTTATATTTACCTGCTCTGTGCAGGGGTTTTGCACAGAGCAGCACGGAGCCTCCTCTTCTGGATCCTTCCCTTCACCAGGTGCCCCCACAGAGAGCCGATTTCCATGGGGGTACCTGTGCAAGCGCGCTCCAGAGTCCAGCTGCTGCGTCCATTAACACAAACAGCAAGACAGACTGCCGCCCCCCCCCCCCCCTGTCAATGGATTTGATTGAAAGCCAATTGCTTCTGCTGCTATCAATATAACCAATGAGGATAGAGACAGCGGCTGGTTCACATCGCTGGAACAGATGGGCTCAGGTAAGAAGAAAAAAAAAAAAGGGAAGGGGGGGGGGGGGGGTCTGGGGGCAGCTGCAGCACAGAAGGTTTTTCACCTTAATGCATTAAGATGAAAAACCTGAAGAGACTTTACAATCCCTTTAAATGTTCCTTTGCATTAGCTTTCAGAAACGGACTCCAAATAATGTGCTTGGTTCATTGATGCAAACAAAAAGGAAGGATCAGACTTCTTGGAATGACAACTAAAGTATAAATATTTAATAAGGCCAAATGGATTGAATATAGCCGTAGGACCCACGATCCATGTATATTTTACACATTCAACCAACTTAATGTGACTATAACCAGATACATATGATTAAGGTATCAATCAATTGCTAGTCATTCATAGGCTGTGGTATTTTATTGATGTTTCAGTTGATCTCTCAGAAAGAAATTTTCTTAAAGCAAAACTAAAAACTAACTCAATCATTATTAGCCATTTTATTCCTTATGCTGACATTAGTAAATGCTGTAGAGAGGAAGGCATATTATATTTACTTGTTTGAGGGCTGGGTCACACCACAAAAAAAAAAACAAACAAAAAAAAAACTCCAGATCTGTTCCAGATGCGTTTCTGCATGCGCGGTAATGCTTTTTTGATGCATTTCAGGTGCTTTTTTTTTCCCACTTTGTTTTTGATGCATTTCAGTGCATTCTGGTGCATTTTACCACATTCCAGTACACTCCAGTGCAGGGAAAATGCAGCATGTTCTACTCATTTTTCCTGAAACTGACTGCACTGGTGTGAACTATGCCATTGGAAACCATATAACCTACTTTCCATGTGTTTTTGACACAGAAAAAAACAAAAAAACAAAAAACAAAAAAAACGCACTGGACTACATGTGGTGTGAACTGGCCCCTGTTTTATTTTTTTTTTTTTGTTTTTTACACATTTGTTCAGTTTGTTTCTGGTTTAGAAGGAGGAGGGGAGGAGAGTCTCTATCAGCTAAGCACACCCTCCTGCCTACATGCCCAAGCTAGGGGGAGATGGATTCCAGGAAGTAAAAGCGACAAGACTATTCTGCCCTCGCTGAAGATGGCTGCAGCGAGAACTGCTAGAGGGGTGTTTTTCAAAGTGATTTCTCAATAAAATAAAGCATGGAAATATGGATGCAGAGCAGAATTTGCTTTGGACATTATTAAACAGAGTTAACACTTTGTGGTCCTCAGATACAGTTAAATGCTGCTTTAATTAGGACCCACATGTTGGTATCCAGACAGTGCATGTCTAGAAGCTTTACTATAAAACACATGTATCGGATGCTGATGCTCGCAATGCTCAAGACCCCGCCAAGCTGGCCTGAGCAATGTACACAGGCTTTCCAGCTTGAGTTAGGGAGAAAGCACCTGTCAGTGTCTGCATGGGCTTTTTCACCGCCTACCCCCCCCCCCCCCCTTCTCCCTGTTTCACTGACTGAGTCTAATTTAATATGAGCTGACACACACAGCTGTTCATTCTGTAGTCTTTCTTGTGCCCCTATTGGCAGGAAGAAGAAATCCAATTTAAGGCACAGTTACAGCAGCCAATCAGAGAGACTGTACTGAACTGCAGGATGAGCTGCGATGGATTCTGGGACATGCAGTTCCCTCACAAAACGGCCCCATAAACTGGTATGCAGGGAGAAACTATAAAGCCCTGGATGCTCTGCACAAAAAGGAGCTGAGGACTCCATTTTGTGTCCTGAGGGAAAGTCAGTCACGATGAGGCAGTGAGAGAGATCAGACCTGAGGGAGAGATGCCGTCTCTCAGATAATCTCCCCGTGCAATTCAGGCCTCCACCACCAGTCAGGACATGCAGCCTGAGAGGGGGGATTCCAGGTGCATATATCAAGGCGCACCTGCACAGACGGTGAATCGTTCCAGTGTGAGGTGACTAGTCGGGTCACCAAGAAAGCCTGCTGCTCCAGGACGTTCGGTTGGGCCTTGATCACAGGATTTGGGGAAAGGGCATTTTGCCCATCTGCAGGAAACAGAGACACTGCACCACAGAAGGAGTATGAACACTATATACAGACATCGTTGCTGGTAGTCATCTTGCTGACACTTTTAGTACCACAGGAATAAGGGATAAGGTTATCCATTTCTGGGACACTGTATACAGACATCATTGTCCTCTCCCCTTGCTGAGGAGCATCCTGCCCATTTCACCTGATGAGCTGGGCCAGTTGTGATGTTTGGGCCCGCTACAGGAGTTTAAGTGCACCAAATTTTACCTTTTCTTCAAAAGGACTAAAGCTACCAGTGCCATACGGATCCGCACACACACATATTCAGGGCTCTGCATATGCATTGGGTGTATGGGACAGGTTATCTAAGAAGTTAAGCTATTACGTGTTGACTTTTATAGAGTGTTTAAAGTTGGGCCTGTGGTGTCAGGGGACAGAAGAAAGAGGCCTGACACAAAGTCATTCCTCTGCTCTCCTACTGCCTGGACTTCTAGAGCCAACCTGAGTAAAGGTAACCAATCCAAGTTAAAGTGTCACATTGTGATTTGCTATTTAAGTGTGCCTCTGCTCTTGGGGACAGTTTCAGGTTTGTAATCTTCTGAGAGAAGCTTGAATATAGGATTGAGCTATATTGCTCTTAATCTCAGTGATTGCGCTTAAGTTGATTACTTGAATATATACTGTTACTGCCAGTCATCTTTCCATGGAAATATTGTAGTAAAGAATTTCTGGGTTTAATCATAATGTGCGTGTTTCTCATTGGTCATTGCACTTAGACTATTTCCAGGTGTGCCAGAGGGGGCTGAGGCTGTTATTAGGGTTGAGAGGCAGAGTACCAGACTGAACAAACAAAGCAGCTCCTACAGGGATATCGCTACACATAGAAATTGTTAAAAGCTTTTATATTTTTTTTTCCATAGTGAACATCAGACTAAGCCCCTCTGACCTGTGCTACCTTGTCTCTTTCACCCTCGAAATTCCTAGCCCCTAAGATTTCTCTATTTACCCACTTGCCGACCAGCTCGCGTACATTTACTGCGGCAGGTTGGCTCTCCTGCGCGAACCGACGTACCTGTACGGCGACACACCATCGCTGTGTTTAAAGGGTTTGTTAACCCATCTATATAAAACTATGTTAGCCCCTTTATTAAAGGCTGGCATAGAACACTATGTCAGTAGTGTAAAAAAAAAAAAAAAAGTGTTCCAAATACCTAATTTGAGCCGTCTTCAGGCCGGTCACATGACTCACGGCCGCTCCGATGGATTGCTTCTGTGGGAGGAGCCGTGATGTCCCTCTGACGTCAGCCAGGAAAATTACGTGGCAGCTCGGGGGCGGAGAAAGAAACAGAGGGAGATGACAGGCAGGAGAGAGGAGAGCAGAGGGGGACAGATAGGTATGATGGAGGAACGTACTTTGACCACAGTGATCAGGGTGGAGCAGCCCTGATTTTCATGTACTGTGTAGAGAAGACGTACAGGAAGTGCCAGGTTTAGGGGTTTTGTTTTTTTTTTTACAGTTTAGAGAGGGGCAGATTACACAGCACAAGAACTGTGCTGTGTAATCTGCTTTAAGGGACCAGGATCTGTATATTTTGTGGGAGAACAGATATAGTGAATGCAGGGTCCTGAGTTTAGTAACACTTTAAATCATTGCAGCAGGTCTCCAGTATCCCCAGTATACACTTTTACAAAAGTAGGCGCCAAGACCTACATTCATTCCAGTTCAAAGTCCCAGGACGCGAGGGATACATCACTTGGTATTTACATCAAGGATAATGTAGCCATTATTACCAGACCCATACAGTACCGAACAGTGCTGGACCCACTTCATCAGAACAGAAGGGAGAAAAGTATTTTGATATGGAGCAGATGGGACATTTCAGAACACTAAATGAGAGGACATTTCCTGGTCAATTTGTGATCACCATGGTGACTGGGATTTTATGGAAGAATACACAAGTGACAGATGCCTCTATTAAGCTTCTGGGAGCCTCATAGGAAACAGTCTGTAACCTGCTGCACCAATATGTTTCTATGAGCAGTGTGTGTGGGACCTGCTAAGGGTAATAGTGAGCATTGCAAAACACTGACACCAAGGATAAACAGGTTTGTTTTAAATATGTAAAATGGCCTTTACTCATACTCAGTCCATGAGTCAGAAATTATATGAACATCCAATCATCAACATCATTTACCAAGCACAATATAATATGTGCACGTTTGCATTTCCTCTAGACTAGGCGTTTTCCCATCAAATGCATTATGTGACCTCTTCTACATACAGCTAACTTTATCTTTCATGGCTTCCAAAACTGTTATTTAGGTTTAGTTTAGAATGGTGAGGGGCTGAAAACTATCAGGTATTTACTACTACCTGTGTCCCTGCGGGGGAGATTTACCCTCTCGATGTGTCCTACAGAACACTGTCCAATGAAGGAAGTCCCACATTTTGAGTTGTCACCAGAACGAGGAGACGAGATCTTCCAATGGGAACAATTGTTCCATTTCCCTCACCTTGGCGTCATGTCCTTTCACTTTCTGCTGTATCTCAAAAGAAGGGGAATGTTCCCAACGGGACCCAGATGACACAAAACCAGAGGGTTCAACAATTCCGCACTCTATCAAAACTGCTCAAATGGTCACCTCCTCCCTGGACAACCAATCATGGAGTCACACTGGTATAACACCACTGGCAGTACAGGCACAATAGAAAACTCTAATAAAATAAGATGTCAATACTGGATTTATGGCTGTATCAGGCCTTCTTCATACAGGTATACTAAAGCATACACCTATGTGTGGGCCGTGTATTGCCGGACTGGACTGCACATAGCGGATACTTTATTAGGTACGCCTTGCTGGTACAGGGTTGGACCCCTTTTTGCCTTCAGAACTGCCTTAATTCTTAGTGGCATGGATGAAACAAGGTGCTGGAAACATTCCTCAGAGATTTTGGTCCATATTGACATGATAGCATCGCGCAGTTGCTGCAGATTTGTCAGCTGCACATCCATGATGCAAATCTCCCATTCCACCACATCCCAAAGGTGCTCTATTGGATTGAAAAGGGGGGACTGTGGAGGCCATTGGAGAACAGACAACCAATTGTCATGTTCAAGAAACCAGCGGTGAGATGATTTGAGCTTTGTGACATGGTGCATTATCCTGCTGGAAGGAGCCATCAGAAGATGAGTATACTGTAGTCATAAAGGGATGGACATGGTCAGCAACAATACTCAGGTAGGCCGTGGAGTTTAAACGATGCTCAATTGGTACGAAGGAGCCCAAAGTGTGCCAAGAAAATATCCCCCACACCATTACACCACCAGCCTGAACCATTGATACAAGGCAGGAGGGATCCATGCTTTCATGTTTATGGCAAATTCTAACCCTACCATCTGAATGTCGCAGCTGAAATCGAGACTCATCAGACCAGACAACGATTTTCCAATCTTCCATTGTTCTATTTTGGTGAGCCTGTGCAAATTGTAACCTGTTTCCTGCGCTTAGCCGACAGTAGTCACAACCGGAGTGGTCTTCTGCTGCTGTAGCCCATCTGCTTCAATGTTTGATGTGTTGTGCGTTCAGAAATGGTTTTCTGCATACCTTGGTTGTAACGAGTGGTCGAGTTACTGTTGCCCATCTAGCATCTCAAACCAGTCTGCCCATTCTCCTCTGACATCAACAAGGCATTTTCATCCACACAACCGCCACTCACTGGATATTTTCTCTTTTTCGGACTATTGACTGTAAACCCTAGAGATGGTTTTGCATGAAAATCCCAGTAGATCAGCAGTTTTTGAAATACTCAAACCAGTCCGTCTGGCACCAACAACCATGCCATGTCCAAAGACACTCAAATCCCCTTTCTTCCCCATTCTGATGCTCAGTTTGAACTTCAGCAAGTCATCTTCACCACATCTAGATGCCTAAAGGCATTGTGTTGCATGCATCCTCATGCAAATAGTCCCAATCATGTCAACTGTGACACAGCAGCACCAATTTTACATCTATGTGGGTTTGGGTGTGTGTCCCTAAACACAGACAGTGTGAGTTCGGGGACACGCACCCACACGGATGTCGAATTGGGCTCAGCAGCAATGTCTGTGCAGTCGCTTTGTCCCAATTGGCATGAATGAGACTACATGAATGCGTATGCACACAACACCTGTGCACCCAGTGTGGGTGAATATGGCCCTTTTGCACGGATGTGCGCTTAAGGTGATTGTAAAGGCAGAAGGTATTTTATCTTAATGCATTAAGATTAAAAACCTGTGTGCAGCAGCCCCCCTAATGCTTACCTGAGCCGCCTCTGACCCAGCGATTTTGCAGGAGAGACTCGGCTATCCGGGACTCTCCCTCCTGATTGGCAGAGACACACAGTGGGCACCACTGCCTCACACTGCTGTCAAAGTTAAAGAGCCAATGAGGAGAGATAGGGGGCAGGGCGAGCAGCGGCTCCGTGTCTGAATGGACACAGGGAGCTGTGGCTCGGGTGGGTTCTCCCATAGCAAGCTACTTGCTGTGGGGGCAATGGGCAGGAGGGAGGGGCCAGGAGCACTGGCAAGAGACCCGAGAAGAGGAGGATCGGGGCTGCTCTGTGCAAAACCACTGCACAGAGCAGGTAAGTATAACATATTTGTTATTTTTAATCAAAAAACCTGAGACTTTAGTATCACTTTAAGTACGTCCATGTAAATGAGGCCTTGAAACAAAACTTTTTTTAACATCAGTGTCAACGATACAGCTTAAGTTGATAGTCCTGTTAATAGCTGTTCATTTCTAAAATTTCCCATAGGCCTCTTTCACACGGGGCAGATCAGTGATGATCCGCCCCGTGAATATCCGCTTGCTCAGCGGGGATCGCTCCGCCGATCCCCGCTGAGCAGGAAGAAGACAGGTGCATCGCTGCACGCTGTGCAGCGACGGACCTGTCAGAGCGCCGCTCTCCCCTATGGGGGGATCGGATGATGACGGTCCGTAGTGTCCGTCGTCATCCGATCCGAAAACGGAGGAAAAAGTAGGTTTTTCCTCCGTTACACTTTTCGGATCAGAGCGGGTCGGATGTCAGCGGACATGTCACCGCTGACATCCGACGCTCCATAGGGATGACTGTATGTCCGTTTTTCATCCGAAAACGGATGGATGAAAAACGGACATACGGATCATCCGTGTGAAAGAGGCCTTAGGGCTCATTCACACAGGTGCAGAGATGCATACGCCCTGAGAAATATCTAAGCATTGCATACAGGAACAGATGTGCAGCACTCGGATCTGTGGTTACTAGTGAACAGCCCCAGCCTTGCATGGATTTCTGGTACCTCCTGGGATGTAAGAAGGGGATATACCAGGAGGCTGGAAATGTCAGTCACCTAGGCAAGGATGGCAGGGGGGGTTGTGGACCTTACTACAAAACGTAAACAAAAAAGAAAAAAATCTTGTTTTTTATCCACTTGTCTACTAAGGTACATTTATAAATGTCATGGTAGACACGAGGTTAAAACACGCTCAAAAGCTGCTGCTGCTCCAGCTTTAGGAGCCAGTGAAACGTTTGATAAAAGTGTTTGGGAAGCTCTAGATGGGGTACTCATAGGGGTGCCCTCTGCAGTGGCTCCTGCCGTGGTTTTCAGCTTCTCTTGTTCTGCTGGGGAGCCAAAGACCACAGGAAACTGCTTCCCTGGTTACAGCAAGGATGATGTCTGTTCCCCGATTCTTCCTATGACTAATGAACCCAGAAGTAATATGGATTACATTTGTGGTTGATGCTGCTCAAAACCGACCCAGTGCTTCAGAAGTGGATACGGCTGTGTATGGCCTCAGCCAGCACTGACATGTTTCACCCCACCTTCCGGGACTTGGTCACGGCTATCATTCCTCGGCTAGTGTAATGAGAATGCCACTATAGTAGCTTGATCTGTGCTGGAATAGGTACACTAGAGGATTATTAGCCCCCTATGTGATAGCAATAACAGGAAAGAAAAAAAAAAGGGTCAAAATAATGTAAAACATTTTAAGCACCCCCTTCACAAACCTCACCTAAAAAAAAAGCATGTATGTAAATAATAACTGAGGCTCACATATCAGGTATGGTCACAGAAATCAGAATGAGAGCAAAAAGTCAAGGGCCATTGTTCACAGCTAACTCTAAACTGAAGACCTGTAAGTCCTGGTTCACACTCAATCCAACTTTAAAAACGGCACGATTTCAAAGCCGCGTGTCAGTGCAACTTCAGGTGCGACTTGACTGACATCTGTGCAAATTCACACACAGATGTTCCTGCAAGTCGAACCCGAAACTGACAAAGATAGTGCAGGAACCACTTTTTCCAAATTAGTGCATCACCGCAAAGTCGGCATCATACCGATTTGAACAGTTCCATTGACGACGATAGGGTGCGACTTGTCATGCAATTTGGACCTGTCAAATCGTATAATAAGTCGCACCAGTGTGAACGGGAACCTAAAGCGTTTGTATACCCCGCTTTGTGATTTTTACCTACAGGTAAGCCTATAATAAAGCTTACCTGTAGGTAAAATTAATATCTCCTAAATGTGCACCGTTGAGGAGAGATATTCACCCTGGATGCAGCCCCTGATGTCAGCGGCACATGTGCTCTGAAGGTCCGGCTTATTGTGCTGAGACTTCAGAGCTTCTTACAGGAACTGAGGGCTCCCGCAAGCATGCGCAGGAGTGACATCAACCCGAAAGTAACGCCGGGGGTACATGACAGACCCTGAGCGGTGAACGGGTGCCGCTGCGGGGGCTTCGTCCTAAAGGTAAGTACTTCATAATGCGCTAGTATGGGGTGCATATTAGCTCATTATGCCTTTGTCTTACAGGGGTTTTTTTGTTTTTTCACAGGATTTTGGGTGCCATAGTTTTTTACGATTCTACAGGTGCGTGTGCAATTTTCAGACCTGGCCTGTTTGGTATCTATTTACTTGACGCAACCCCACCTTCTAAAATTTTTACCAACAAATTTAAATTGGCTATAATATTGTGTTTGCACTAAAATTCACTTTAGTGTACTTTTTCCTGAAAATATGCATTTGATAAATTACCTGAGCAAATATCGTGCAACATATAAAATTGCAACTACCACCATTTTATTCTTTAGGATCTCTGCTTTCAGAAAATATATACTTTTTAAGGGTTTCAGTCATTTCTAACAAAAAATAAATAAAAATGCAGGTTTTAACTTCTTCAGATCTGCGCTATAGCCGAATGACGGCTACAGCGCGGACCTACTTTCCCGGGAGGGCTTCAATAGACGTCCTCCCGTGCCCGAGCGGCCTGCGTGCCCCCTGCAGGGCACGTGCGGCTCGCTCTGTGTTCAGCAAGTCTATGAGACTCCGACCCCCTACCACTTGATCAGCTAACATCCAATCACAGCTGATCATGTGATGTAAACAGAGCTGGTAATCAGCTATTTTTTCTCCTCGCGATCACCGGCGGCTCTCAGAGGGACATCGGTCCCGATCAAGGAGAGCAGCCACAGAGTCATCCGTGCCCACCTGTGCCACCTGCCAGTGCCACCTATCAATGCCCACAGTGCCTCATCAACAGTGCTGCCTACCAGTGCCACCTATCAGTGGCGCCTTATCTGTCCCCATCAGTGGCGCCTTATCTGTCCCCATCAGTGGCGCCTTATCTGTCCCCATCAGTGGCGCCTTATCTGTCCCCATCAGTGGCGCCTTATCTGTCCCCATCAGTGGCGCCTTATCTGTCCCCATCAGTGGCGCCTTATCTGTCCCCATCAGTGCCGCCTTATCTGTCCCCATCAGTGCCGCCTTATCTGTCCCCATCAGTGCCGCCTTATCTGTCCCCATCAGTGCCGCCTTATCTGTCCCCATCAGTGCCGCCTTATCTGTCCCCATCAGTGCCGCCTTATCTGTCCCCATCAGTGCAGATCAATGAAGGAGAAAAATACCTGTTTGCAAAATTTTATAACAAACTATGAAACATGATTTTCAAAATTTTCCATCTTTTTTTGTTTGTTTAGCAAAAAATAAAAATCCCAGCTGTGCTTAAATACCACCAAAAGAAAGCTCTATTTGTGTGGAAAAAAGAATGATAAAAATTTCATTTGGGAACAGTGTTTTATGACCGCGCAATTGTCATTCAAAGTGTGTCAGTGCTGAAAATTGGTCTGGGCAGGAGGGGGGTTTAAGTGCCCAGTAAGTAGTAAATGCATGTGCAAGAAAAAAATTTTTTAATTTGCTCTGGTAGACAAGTGGTTAAAGTTGTTGAGAAGGAAGAGATGGAGGGAGGAAAGGAGAACGCTTAGAGGGAAGGTCCGCTTTCACTACCCGCAGCATCTCTGCCATGGTACAGCTAGACTACAAGACTGCAGCAATACACCATCATATGGTGGTAGAAGTCCAATACACTTCACAATCCTCTACATAAAGGCCCGGGTTTTCTCTGAAGAATTCACACAGCCAATCAGCTCCTCCAATACATGGACACCTAATAACTACAATTATAAAAAAGGGATTTACTAAGCCTGGAGCAGCTCTTCATAGGAACCAATAAGCTTCTAGCTTCAGGTTGTGCAGCTGAGCTTTGAAAATGAAAACTAGATGCTGATTGGTTGCCATGCACAGCTGCTCCAGATTCTGAGTGCTCCCCTCAGTGAGTGTCATTCAGTAATGAACGTTGTCACCCCCTGCTCTATGACCAGTGACAGGACTGAAAGCCATCATTACTAGAGGACCCCCATATATACACGTCCGCTCTCACTCACCTATACCGTAGCGGTGTCGTTATCCAGCCCCCATGACAGAACAGTCCCGGCTCCCTATTTCGGGCTCTCCGCTCCCTCACCAGCCAACCAACGCAACAAAGATGAGGCCACCGACACGTCACGTGACCAGCCCGGGGATACGTCACCACAGAGGGGCGGGGTGTGCAGGCACGGAGGGTGCGCGCACAGCATGCTGGGTAGGGACAGGTGGAAGTCAGCGGACGCTGTCTGTGTGCTGTGTCCTCCGAGCTGACGTTATGTTTTCTGTGGGATAGAAGATGCAGAACATTGTACATAGTGCTCGAGTGTAATGATAGTCATACACTGTGCAATAAAACCTGTGAGCGATCAATTGATCGAGCAAGATGAATATAGCACAGCTAAATGCATGGTGATAATTCCATTCAAAAAATGATTTAAAAAAATCGATCTATCATAAGAGCTAGAAAAACGCCACGGTGGACCCTGTATTTATTTTTCCGCCACACAATTGATCGACTTGCCATGTTTGTCTCACTCGAATGTCTGATCAGGTCATTTTGTTGAAACAGACATTGGGGGGATTTACTAAGACTGGAGAGTGCAAAATCTGGTGCGGCTGTGCATAGTAACCAATCAGCTTCCAGGTTTTAGCTCCCCGTTCACATCGACGCGATTTGACTGGTCAAATCAGAGTCCATTGCTGGCGATTGGTGCGGCACCGCACTGATTTCCTAAAGTAGTTCCTGCACCACTTTTGGCGACTAAAGCCTTGTACACACGATACGATTGTTGTCCTAAAATCTTATCGTTAGTACGCTCCTTTTGACACTTGTCCAATTTCCCGCCAACAAATGTTGGATGATAGGCTGGTAAATTTTCGTCAGACAACGGTTTGACGTCAGATTTTCGGATGGTCAGTACACAAATCCGTCACACAAAAGTCGAAAGTACAAACACGCATGATCGGAATCAATGCTCACCAAACACGAAATTAGCAGAAGGGGCCAAAAGGGTGTCTCTCAAGAGCTGAAATTCCTCGTATTACGTCACTACATTTGTGTTTGTGGCACAGCAATTGTGTACCGTTAGTATGTAAGACAAGATCCTGGCACACGCCCTTTTGACAAAAATCAGACACTCGGTTGGCCAACAATCGTACTGTGTGTGCGAGGCTTTAGGGGGCGATTTCCACAGACATCTGTGCATGAACCCGCGCAGATGTTTCAGTAGTCGCCCCCCAAAGTCGGACTAAAATGTGGCTTTAACCTCCCTGGCGGTATGATTATTTCGGATTTTAGGTGCTGAAAGCGGTACAATTATTTTGCATGGAAATTTGGCGTTTTATATTGTAGGTCTGTAATTCTTAACAATAACACACTTAAATCTGTCCAAACAAGAGTCTAGTAGATATCCCGGGTATGATAAAGTTTGAAACACAAAAACATAAATTATAATATAATAAATAATTAAAAAAAATAAAAATAAATAGTAATAAAATAAATTTCCCCACGATTCACTATCGCTCAATTCTGCAAGTGTTCTAATTTACTATCGCTGTTTTCTAGCTGGTCTAAAGCCACTTTTGACGTAAAGGGACAATTTTTGGTTGCTATGGACAATCTCCAGTTTCCAGGCAGAAAGAACAGTATATATCACATAAAACTGCATGCAGGGCATTGGACAAAGCACTGGGGACAAAAGGGATGTGAAATGATTTCATACAATACTGTAATCTGTAAGATTACAGTACTGTATGTGTTATGATTTTTACTTTTTTTTTAATTTGCCGCCAGGCTCCGCCCCCGTGCGTCGCGACGCTCGCAGGGAACGGAGCCTGGCACAGAAAGGCTTCGGGCAGAGGACGGAGCCCACGGACACTGCGGGGAACATCCCAGGATCCCGGGGACAAGGTAAGTAAAGCCACATCAGGATCCTGCGATGTAATCCCGAGTGTGGCTCGGGGTTACCGCTAATGGTCCTGAATTTTAACCCCGAGCCACACTTGGGAAAACCGCCAGGGAGGTTAAAATGAACCCGCACAATTTCAAAGCCCTGTTTAGTGTGAACGAGGGTTTATTGTCAATGCTTAGCCAATTCTGGACCGCCACACGCCGATATACGTCCTATACGTTGTTATGGCAGCACCTAGCTGCCATAACCCCCGGTATCCTCTTGTTCGGCCGGCGGTCTGGTTTTCGATAATAGTGGTCTCTGTGGCGGATTCGCTGCGAGATCCCTTTTATCGGCGGCGGGAGAGGAGCACCCCCTCCCGCCGCGCTCCAGTTCACGCTTACCTGAGGCAGCGGATCTTCGGATCGGATCTTCTCCCTTGCTGGGCATGGAGACGCATGAGGGAAAGATGGCCCCCACCCGTCTCCATAACAATGCAGGGCGTAAGCGACGTCATAATGTCACTTCCGCCCATAGCTCTTAAAGGGCCATTTTTTTTTTTTTTATGACAATTTTTATTTTTTTTTTATTGCATTTTAGTGTAAATATGAGATCTGATGTCTTTTTGACCCCAGATCTCATATTTAAGAGGTCCTGTCATGCTTTTTTTCTATTACAAGGGATGTTTACATTCCTTGTAATAGGAATAAAAGTGACACCAGACAATCCAGCATACTTCCTTCTACATTTGGGGGGAGGTGCGTCGAATAATACAAAAATTCACAGACCGCAAAGTCCCAGACAATCCAGCATACTTCCTCCTACATGTAACAGATACCCCGGCAAGAGTGTATACAAAATCGGTAGTACGCCATTTGCTTGACGCAGCCAAAGCATGCATTCCGCTCACTTGGAAATCAATACACCCGCCGACTATAGACTTATGGTTTAGGAAAATAGAGGAAATAAACAAAATGGAGGATCTTATCCTAACACACCAGAATAGACAGGAAAGATATTCCAAGACATGGCAATTGTGGAATATATTCAAGTACTCAGAAGAAGGACAAGCCATAGGGAGCACCCCCCACAACACGAGCACATAAGACAATTTTCGATGATAGGGAAGTGGTGTGCTGCCGATGGTAGCAATAACACATAAATTGAGCTGTGCATGCCCGTGAACCCCCACCCCCCCCCCCTCACTCTTTCCCTCCTTTTTCTTATTACCCTCTAACTACTATTCCCCCCCCCCCCCCCCCCCATAATTAACCCCCCCCCCCTTTTTTTTTTTTTTTATTCTTTTCTCTCTTCACTATAGATTTTATTTTTCTTTATTATTTACCATGTTTCATGTTCTTAGGTTATTTAGAAAAAGAGTAGGAGATGTGTCCACGGAGCAGAAAAATTGTACGCTTACAATGTCAGATATGAGAATAATTCCCGTTATCCTACAAACATTCTCAGAGGTCTGGAGAGGGAAGAAGTATATGAATACTAAGCACAGGTTTAAATATTACGATACACACTAATAATTTACTATATGGTATCTTGTCATTATGGATCCAACAGAATTTTAAATATTATTTGCTGTAATCATTGATCCCCAATGTATATAGCATTGACATGTTATATATGTAATGTGTAATGAGGGTCCCTGTGGACTTGTTTCCTGGCATAAATAAACAATTTAAAAGAAAAAAAAAAAAAAAGTGACACCATTTTTTTTAAAACAGTGTAAAAATAAAAGGTAAAATAAATAAGGAAAGAAAAATTTTTTAAACGCGCCCGTCCCGCCGAGCTCGCATGCAGAAGCGAATGCATACGTGAGTAGCGCCCGCATATGAAAACGGTGTTCAAAGCACACATGTGAGGTATCTCCGCGATCGGTAGAGCGAGAGCAATAATTCTGGCCCTAGACCTCTGTAACTTAAAACATGCAACCTGTACAATTTTAATTAATTAATTTTTTAAACATCGCCTATGGAGATTTTTAAGGGTAAAAGTTTGTCACCATTCCACGAGCGGGTGCAATTTTGAAGCGTGACATGTTGGGTATCAATTTACTCAGCGTAACATTATCTTTCACATTATAAAAAAAATTGGGCAAACTTTACTGTTGTCTTATTTTTTAATCCAAAAAAGTGTATTTTTTCCAAAATAAGTGCGCTTGTATGACCGCCATTTTTTTTTCTCTAGCGTGTTAAAAAAAATCTATAATGTTTGGGGGTTCTAAGTAATTTTCTAGCAGTAAAACCTGTTTTTAACTTGAAAACAACACATCTCAATTAGAGGCCCGGTCCTAAAGTGGTTTGAACAAGCTGACTGGCTACCATTCACAGCTGCACTAGATTCCGAGTGCTCCAGTTGTAGAAAACCTGAAAATTGGCTTCTTTAACCCGGAAGCCCCCAGCTAAGGGCTTCTTCACATTGCAGCAGATGAGGTTAAAGCTGACCCTAAAGCCGAATTAAACACTCCAATCCTTTATAGCCAAGGAAGCTGCCATCTTAGAATCTGTTTAATGTGCGGTGTCCATGGTGATACACATAATCAAATATGACGTCAGTCACTTGATGGCTTGATAGTTGTTCAACTGACAGCACAAGCAACTGTGACAGTTACTGATTGCTCAGCCCTGTGCCCCCCCACCCCAAAGCACATTGTCCCCATGTTGATGAGGACAAGGGCCTCTTCCCGACAACCCTGGCTGTTGGTTGTCGGGGTCTGCGGACGGGGGCTTATCGTAATCTGGAAGCCCCCTTTAACAAGGGGCCCCCAGATCCTGGCCCCTCACCCTGTGTGAATGAGTATTGGGTATATTGTACCCCTACCCATTCACCTAAAAAAAAAAAGTGTCAAAAATAAAACAATACAAAAGGTTTTTAACCACGGCTGTTTGAAGGAGGATATCTTTTTATGGCAGCAGCTAGCTGCCATAACCCCGGTATCCCCTTCTTCAGCGGGCGGTCAGCTACAAGATAAAAGTGGTCTCTGCGGCAGATTCGCTGCAAGATCACTTTTATCGGTGGCGGGAGAGGGGCCCTCTCCCACTGTGATCCGGGGCCCTCCACTGCTTACCGGAGCCATCGGCAGCGGCGGAGGCAATCGTGTCCTGTCACTTGCTGGGTATGGAGATGAGTGAGGGGAAGATGGCCCCCACCCGTCTCCATACAATTGCTGGGCGGAAGCGACATCAAAACGGCAAAGGACTGCTCAACTAACAACATTACTTAACAAACTCCAGACCCTAGAAGCTAAACACAAACAGACACCAACCAGACCACTTGGGAAGCGAACTGGACACAGTACGAACACAGATAACTGACCTTCTCCAATTCAAAGCTAAGGCGGCTCTCCAAGTTTCCCGCAAGAAGATATATGAATCGGGTAATAAATGCGGTAGATTGCTAGCACAATCTTTAAGATCTCAGAGACTGGCATCCTATATACCACACATATACTCTCCAATGGGACAAAAAGCAACTCTACCCCATCAAATCACTCAAGAATTCAAGTCTTACTACGAGACTCTATACAATCTGAACATAGCACAACCTCCCCCGGAACGCATAGCGGAATACATAGCCACCTCCACAATGCCCACCTTACCGACTGAAACATGTGACCTCCTAGACGAACCCATAACATTGACAGAACTACAGCTGGCGATAGGAAACACCAAACAAGGGAAAGCCCCGGGACCAGATGGCCTCACAATTCAGTATTATAAGACTCTACTCCCATCCCTAGGTAATCACCTATCAAACTTTTCAATGACCTTAGTAAGGGGAGCATGCTACATGACACCACATTAAAGGCCCAAATAGCTGTGATTCCCAAGGAAGGTAAAGACACGGCTCAATGCGGAAGCTACCGTCCAATATCCTTACTGAATACAGATCTCAAGCTGTTCTCTAAAATAATAGCCTCTAAACTGCAGTTGTACATACTCCGCTTGATACACTTAGACCAAGTGGGCTTTGTCCCAACTAGAGAAACAAGGAACAATACCACCTGAACCTGCTCTATACAGCCACCCTAGCAAACATACCAAGTGTCTTTCTTAGCACTGATGCTTAGAAAGCCTTTGACCGGGTAAATTGGGCTTTCATGTTTGCTATGCTGAGACACGTGGGTCTAGGCAGTAATATGATAAAATGGATCTCAGCAATATACACGACACCGACAGCAAAGTCAGGGCCAACGGCGCAACATCAGACTCCTTTCTAATTACAAATGGGACACGTCAGGGCTGCCCACTCTTACCCCTCCTCTTTGCACTATCCCTTGAACCCTTTCTATGCCACATAAGACTAAATCCGAACATTGCGGGAATATCGATCAACCAAACTCAATACAAGGTGTCAGCCTATGCAGATGACCTGATGTTTTCACTCTCGCACCCAACAGTCTCCCTTCCGAACCTGTTACGAGAATTTACAACATATGGGGCGCTCTCCAACCTAAAAATGAATTTTGCTAAGTCAGAGGCAATGGGCGTAGGGATACCGCTAACACAACTTACACACCTCCAATCCAGTTTTAAATTGAAATGGACAACTAAGGCCTTGAAATATCTAGGTAAATATATCCCACAAACATTCTCAAAATTATACGAAATTAATTTTCCAGCCCTACTAAAAAAAATCAAAACACTATTAAATCAATGGCAATCTGGTCTACACTCCTGGTTAGGTCACTGCAATATCTTAAAAATGACCATCCTCCCGAAACTCCTCTACCCTATGCAAGCCTTACCTATACACATACCAACAACCTTTTTTAAACAAGTACAATCAGCATTTACAGAATTCGTCTGGGCCAAGAAAAGACCCAGACTTACCAACAAACTACTCGTCCTCCCCAAACTATTCAGAGGTTTGGCATTACCAAATATCCGTGCCTACTATCAGGCTGTGCACTTGGGGAGACTCATTGATTGGTGTCGCCACCAAGAGACCAAATTTTGGACCCAACTGGAGCAATCCCAAAGTATAGTTCCCCTCCGCGGAGCTCCATGGTGTTACTCGGGCCTACCAGCAGAGATTAAACGCCATCCACTGATTGGTAACTCGTCACGGATCTGCGCACGGCTCATTTCTCAGACATCCCTTTATTCCCAGAACTCACCTCTATATCCCATACTAAGAAACCCCCTGTTTATACCAGGTCTACATGATGAGATCTTTCATGTTCTGGGTGACGGGGGCCTACACCAAGCCTCCCACTTTAGCTCTGGAGGGCGTTGGAAAACAATTACAGAACTCTCTGACCCCACAGGCCCATTCCGCCTAAACTTCCTAAGAGCACTTCAACTAAGCCATTTCCTTGGCTCCATCCAACCTCCCACAGACTGCAGCCAAACGCTCACAACCCTGGAGGAACTCTGTACCACCACGGGAGTTCTACCACACACTCTCACTGACCTACAATCTTTTAAATACACCCCTGGCAGATTTCATACCCCCGAGACTACTCAAATGGGAAAAAGAATTAGATTGCCATCACCAAATACCACCAAGAGGCAGCACATTCTTAGATTCACACACAAGTCCTCCATTTGTGCCAAGATCCGAGAAACAAACTACAAAATCCTCTCAAGATGGTACAGAACCCCAGCATTACTACATACATTTTTTCCAACGACATCGGACCTTTGCTGGCACTGACGGGCAGACAAAGGGACCTTGTTGCATATCTTTTGGTCATGCCCCAAACTAATGCACTTCTGGAGAGTAGTGCGTGAAACAGTACAACAACTTACTGACCGGACCATTACAGACGACCCAGCATTCTTTCTCTTACATGCATCGAACATCCCTGACAGAATATACAAGAAATCAGTGATCCGCCACCTACTAGATGCAGCCAAAGCCTGCATCCTGCTTCACTGGAAATCTGCCCTTCCACCAACCATTGACCTATGGCTCCAAAAAGTAGAGGAAATAAAAAAATGGAGGACCTCATCCTCACAGCGCAAAATAGGAGACATTCTCCAAAACCTGGCAGCAATGGAATATGTTTATACTGACTGAGGGCCAAGCCCTGAGAAGATCCGAGGCTGATGCATGAATATATAAAATACAGCACACTGCTCCCAAACCCTATATGCAGTGGCACAAAACTCCACAGTTAAAATTCAATCCAGATTCCCCGATGCTCCATGATCGTGGGAAAGTGCGCTTGTAAGACCGATGTGCAAATACGGTGTGACAGAAAGTATTGCAACGACCGCCATTTTATTCTGTAGGGTGTTAGAAAAAAAATGTATAATGTTTGGGGGTTCCAGGTAATTTTCTAGCAAAAAAAACTGTCTTTAACTTGTAAACAACAAATCTCAGAAAGAGGCTCAGTCCTTAAGTGGTTAAAGTAATTTATTAAGCATCTCCGGCGTCTCTTCTGATCTCTTCTCCCCTCTCCGGCTCTTCCACTGACATCTTCTCCCCTCTCCGAGCCTTCTCCCCTCTCCGGGGTCTTCTCCATTCTCCAGATCTTCTCCGCTGATGTCTTCTAGCCCTCTCCGGTTCTTCTCCCTCTGTCCGTTTTCTTCTGCCTCTGCTCAGTCTTTTCCACTATCTTCTCATTCTTTTGCCGGGTCTTCTCCGCTGTGTTCTCCCTCTGTTCTTCTTCCAATGTTGACTCCGCCCCATGCCAATATAAGTAGTGGCACACACTGTGCACCCGGCATTAGAGCATCGAGTCGACAGCGGAGAAGACCCAGCAAAAGAGCAAGAAGATAGCGGAGAAGACCCAGACAGCGGAGAAGACAGCGGACAGAGGGAGAAGAACCGGAGAGGGCTAGAAGACATCAGCAGAGAGCGGAGAAGACCCGGAGAGGGGAGAAGACTTCAGTGGAGGAGACAGAAGAACTGGAGAGGGGAGAAGAAATCGGAAGAGACGACGGAGCTGCCTTAATAAATTATTTAAAAACATGTGTAATGTGTTTTATTTTTGACACTTTTTTTTTTAGGTGAATGGGTAGAGGTACAATGTACCCGATACTCATTTACATAGGGTGGGGGGCTGGAATCTGGGGGCCCCCTTATTAAAGGGGGCTTCCAAATTCTGATAAGCTTCCCGCCCGCAGACACCGGCAATCTACGGCCAGGGTTGTCGGGAAGAGGCCCTTGTCCTCATCAACATGGAGACAAGGTGCTTTGGGGCAGCGGGGCGCAGGGACCCCCTGCCCCAAAGCACCCACCACCCCATGTTGAAGGCATGCGGCCTGGTGCGGTTCAGGAGGGGAGCGCTCTCTCGTCCCCACCCCCTTTTCTAACCTGCCGAGCTGTGTGCCGTTTTTTTTTTTTAACATTTTGCGTGGAGATCCCCCTAAAGATTCATACAAGACACAGTGCCTATTGTCGGGGATAAAAGTTGGATCCCTGTTCATTGAAGTTGGACGCATGTGGGACTTCAAGCCGCAGGGCAAAGTTGAATCCAAAGTGGTATGACTGTCACGTCGTACCAGTGTGAACCCGGCCTCAGCTCTATAGACAGGTGGATATAAACGGACTTGTGTCCATTTAGAGCCGCCTACCTCTGAATCTGCATCCTTTTTTCTGGACCTGATGGATCTGAGGTAGCCTGATGTAAACGGGCACAGGTCCATTTAAAATGGTAGTAAACTCTTCACTACCACTTGTACCTACGGCTACTTTCACACTGGGGCGGTGGATGCGTCGGTGGTAAAACACCACTTTTTAGCGGCGCTTTACCATCAATTTCGCGGCGCTATTCGGCCGCTAGAGAGGTGCTTTTACCCCCCGCTAGCGGCCTAGAAAGAGTTAAAACCACTGCAAAGTGCTGCTGCAGCAGCGCTATGCTGGCGGTATAGCCGCACTGCCCTATTGATATCACCGCTTGTATACATCGCTCCTTCGCTGTTCCAAAGATGCTGCTTGCAGGAGTTTTTTTAACGTCCTGCAAGTGCACCGCTCCAGTGTGAAAGCACTCAGGCTTTCACACTGGAGAGACAGGAGCGGCTCTTTACAAGCACTATGCAGGCGCTATTTTTAGCGCTGTAGTGCCTGTAAAGTGCCTCAGTGTGAAAGGGGTATACAGGTAAGCCTATAAGAAGGCTTACCTGTAGGTACTGTGAATATCTTCTAAACTTGCACAGTTTAGAAGATATTCAGAGTTCATGCAGCCGATAGCTTACAGTGGCTTCAGAGCCCGTGTCGGAAACAGCGGCTCCTGCATGCAGGCGCGGGAGTGACATCATCCTCGCCCTGGCCAATCACATAGCTGGAGCTTGCGAACCCGGAATACAGACAGGGGGAACATGTCAGCCCTCTCAGCGGTGACTTTACAGTGAGGGCTTTGTTTCAAGGTGAGTATTTCATAATGTGTTAGTATGCAATGCATACTAGCACATTATGCCATTGCCTTGTAGGTTTTTGGTTTTTTTTTTCATTGAAAATGGGCAGTTTACAACTGCTTTAAGCATAACTAAAGTACTAAGCCTTCCTATCCTTTTCAGCCAAGGAAGCTACCATCTTAGCCTCTGTTTCATCTGCAGTTGCCATGGTACTGCACATGCTATCAGTTATGACACCAACCATTTGATGGTTTAACAGTTCGGTTGAGAGCACAATAAATGTGACCGTTACAATCTCAGCATGCTGGTAATGTATCTGTTTTTTTAAACTGTTAGTTTGATAGGTTTAGTTCCACTTTTGCATTAGGCCTCCCATAGAGCTATCACAGGTCTGCCTCTGTCCATTGTGTAAATGCAAGCACAAACTGAACAGACACACGTCAAAACAATGACATCCGTCCCGTTCATCTCTGATTCAACAGAGGATCTGTTCACAAATCCCCCTACTTAACAGGGAGGAGCTGCTCTGTGTGAAAGAGCCCTTAAAGCGGTAGTAACCTCCTTTGTTTATCTTTTACCTACAGGTAAGCCTATAATAAGGCTTACTTGTAGGTACTGTGAATATCTCCTAAATGTGTAGAAGATATTTACTGGTTTAGCAGTTGGTGACATCAAATGTGCGTATGCACTGTGCTCTCCATAGATGGCATGCTGTCCATTGAGAGAGCTGTGCTGCGGCTGTGACTCCCACGCGCATGCCAGAAGGAAGACCACAGGTAAGTCTCTCATAATGTGCTAGTATGCGATGCATACTAGTACATTATAACTTTACCTTGCAGGGGGAAAGATTTTTTTTCATGGACACTTTACTACCACTTTAACCGATTGCCAACCAGCTCACACAGATATACTGTGGCAGGTCGGCAGCGTTGAAATGCCATACCTGTGCAGGCACAGTTTCGTGCCCATGGGTCAGGTGGACTCAAAGTCCACCAGCGACCTGCGATAACGGTGAGGAGAGGCAGAACGGGGAACTGCCAATGTAAACAAGGCGATTCCCCATTCTGCCAGATGACATGACAGAGGTCTACTGTTCCCAGTGATCGGGAACAGTGATCTCTGTCATGTCCCTGCCAGCCCATCCCCCCTACTGTTAGAACACACCTAGGGAACACAATTAACCCCATCATTGCCCCCTAGTGTTAACCCCTTCCCTGCCAGTGTCATTTTTACATTGATCAGTGCATTTTTATAGCACTGATCAATGTAATAATGTCACTGGTCCCCAAAAGGTGTCATTTGGGGTCAGATTTGTCCGCCGCAATGTCGCAGTTCCGCTAAAAATCTCAGCTCGCCGCAATAACTAGTAAAAACAATAAAAAATAAATAAAAGTCCCTAAATCTATCCCATAGTTTGTAGACAGACTATATATCAGCCTAAACTGATGAATAAATGTGTTTTTTTTATCTTTTTTTTTTTGGATATGTATTATAGCAAAAAGTTTAAAAAAAATTCCAAATTGTCGCTTTTTGTTTGTTTATAGCGAAAAAAAAAAAAAAACCTGCAGGAGGTGATCAAATAGCACCAAAAGAAAGCTCTATTTGTGGGAAAAGAAGGACGCCAATTTTGTTTGGGTACAACGTCGCACGACCGTGCAATTGTCAGTTAAACAACGCAAAAAATTGCCTGATCATTAAGGGGGCAAATCCTTCCGGGGCTGAAGTGGTTAAAGGGTTATTATTATTTATTTATTACAGGTACTTATAAAAGGCCGTCCATTTACACAGTGCTTTACCTGTACCAAAAAAATTAAGGGAAGTCTGTAGATAAAAACAAACTCTGCAGCACTGACCAAGGTTGAATAATGCCCTTGCCCTGTAGGCCATTTACATATTGTACCTCTTGAAGCCTGAATGGAAAACTTTTAGGACGTTGGTAAGAGAGGCCCAGCTATTACTGTTTCTTTCCATCATCGCAGGAGTGAACTCTCAAAGTGAGCCCCGAGCTACTGAATAAGGGTCGGTTCACACTAGGACGACTTGTCAGACCTAGTCGCCTGACAAGTAGCGTCCCGTTCTGTACAATGGAACCATTCTAATCGCGTCGCTCCGACTTAGAAAAAGGTTCCTGTACTACTTTGGGGGCGACTTGCATAGACTTCTATACAGAAGTCGTTTTGCAAGTCGCCATGGCAGTCGTGTACAGGTTGCCTCGGTGAGGCGACCTGCAAGTCGTGCCGCCCCTGTGTGGACCAGGGCTCAGGGAATATCCAAACAAAAGAACTCGATGCTCCAGGTGAGACAGGAAGCCAAATGATATCACAGGTGCCCGCCTCGGCTCGCCTCCGCATACGATTAACACTGAATAAATGGCTGCACTCCAAGATCCATCAAAATTCTTATTTAATAGACGAACATCCCAAGTGTTACAAACAGTTCAAATAGTAAGTGAGCCCAGAGCTACTGAATCAGGGAATAGAAAGAGGATTTGAGGGGGTTTTAATAAGAGAAAGAGCTCACTCCTGTGATAATGGAAGTGAACAATAACAGCTAGACCTCTGTTAGCAATGTCCTGGGAATTTTCCAGTCAGGCTTCATGAGGTACTGTGCATAAATGGTCTATAGTAAGAGCATTATTTAACTTTGGTCAAAGCTGCACAGTTTGTTTTCATCTACAGATGCCCCTTATCTGCATAGGCAGTTCTTTTGTGAAGGTGAACTGTACCTTTAAATTGTTGTGTTACATTTTACTTTAACTCTGATGTAAAAAATTTACAAGCAATTTGTATTACAGAGGACACACTACTATATGCCTCTTCTGCAGTGTAGAAACAAATGAACGCCCATGTATATGTGCAGGAGTTATGTCTCTCCAGCTCTCCCAGTCAAGAAGACCCAAGACCAAGAAGACGGGGAGAGGTTGTTGGTCCCAACAAGGGAGCTTGCAGATGATGCCTCGCTGAAGGGCAAAGATTGCATGGTTTCGTTCCGCAACAATGCATTGCACCGTAATGCATTACCTTTCATTTTTCTAACCCAACTACAGTCCCCATCTTTCTGCATCTGCCTGTCAATCTCTCCTATGTAAGTGAATGGGGCTGCACCACAACTACAATCTAAATGTTTGGCTTACAGCTGTGGCACGGTCTCTGACCTCTTGTACACAAGCGAGCATTGCAGAGAGAAACTGCATTATTGATAGGCTGATCTGTGTCAGATATTTGTGAACATAGTGCACAAGCAACAGGATTACAGGACTGGGTCATCTCTGGGCCAAAATCTCCTTCCAGGAAGTGAATGCTGACCTGGGATAAATTGTGAATAAAGACAGTGCTGTCCTTGCAAGAAAAGTAGATGAAGGCATTGTCAGGGGGAGTACTCTAATCTCTGTGAGAGGTAATAAATACCTCTACATATTACACATTGTTTAGCATGTATGCGCTTAACAATAGAAAAATAACATTTAATCAACTAGGTTTACTTTACCTTCTTTTAATTGGTACCAATTGTATTCAAACTTTTTCATGTTTGTTTATTCATTTTTGCAGTATCACAATAAAAATATGCACAAAATTGTTTAAGTGCTTTAATTTAATTAGTAAATTATTTTTGTAGCTTTATTTTTAATATTGGTATACATTGAGATTAATTGCAGAGTAAAATGTTTTATTGTTATCTATAGTACCACTAGTTGATACTTGTTAGAAAATGTAAATTCTTATTTTATAATCATTTATGTTTGTTTGCAAAAGATTGCTTAAAAGTAGTAGAATTTCATATTAACCAATATATGATATTTCGTAGATATAGAAAGTCTTGAACTTTAGATGACCTCTCTGCTTCATGCTGATATTTTTACTGGGTGACAGTTCATTCGAATAGATTCAAGTTATATAGAATTGTCTCAAGTCCTTGAAATGCATATAAATCAAAGAGATAAGATAAGGACATCTTATGCAGATGGTTTAGAAATAATTATGTGGAATAAGGGAAAGTTATGTACAATACATTCATTAAGTTTGACAAACAAAGGTCTGCTTGAGCCCTCATTAAAACTGGTAAAATACATTGAATGGGATAACACTGATGTATGTATATATAGATCTATCTATCTATCTATCTATCTATCTATCTATCTATCTATCTATCTATCTATCTATCTATCTATCTATCTATCTATCTATCTATCTATCTATAGATATCTATATCTATCTCTATATCTCTATATCTATATGCATGTATGTATGTGTGTATGTGTGTGTGTGTATATATATATATATATATATATATATATATATATATATATATATACGTATATATAGATATAGGTATGTGTGTGTATATATATATATATATATATATATATATATATATATTATGTGAGTAATACAGTACTTTTGCACATAGAATTTTGTAGTGAAAAACAATAACACATATAACACATTTGGTGGGAGCAGCATGTGATTGCTTTGGGCTGTTCTGGGCTCTGCAGGTTACAGGTTTTTTTTGCTCTCCCCTGCCTTCTGGAGGATTCCAGAATTTAGTGGGTTGGGAAGATGCAAACCAGCAGTCTAAATATGTATGTGGTCTCCGCCAATCCCTAATCCCTGGGGGAGGGTGCCCAGTAGGTAGATGCATAGTGCATAAATAGTCAGGGGCTTGAGGCAGCTCTGTTCTTGTCCAGGAGGAGAAGTTCCCAGCCTGAAGGGCTGCTGCCCTTTTGGGCAGCCCATCTGAAAATTCCACCTGTGTTCATCAAGGTCCCATATGTGGCAGAGCTGGGGGGCCTGCTCTGCGAAAATCTCTGAAGCTAAGCAAGGGATTTCACTGGAAAACTGGTCTAGGAGACTCGTGGAGGAATTGTCTGTCTAATACTGGAGGAAGGCATCCAAGTGTCCAGGGACACTGTGAGTACAGACCTAAAGGGATTATCCTAGTGACTGTTGCTGCTAATAAACCTAGTATATCTTTACTAGTGCCTGCCTGGCCTGGGACATTGCTGAAGGTATCCAGGCCCTGTCCATTTTCTAGGCTTTTGTTTCAGAGACTGTACTGAGAAGTAGTATTACAGTGGAGAGTGTCCTCAATTCATTACACTCATAGAGTATCCCGCACAGTGGCAGCTGGTGCTCCATTTTTTTCTTTGGGGGGGTCGGTAAACAAAACCCCCCACCACCCCCCCTGCTTGCTCGTCTATCCACCCACTCACTAGCCCTGCCCCCTCGCCAGTCACGCCCACCAGCCCTGCACACGGACGGCTTCCCCCAGTTTCTCCTCCTGGCCAATCCAGGCGCTTCTCCTCCCGGCCAATTCGGTCTTAGGACCCGCCTCCTGTCCTGGTTGGCCGGGAAGAGAAGCAGGAAGACAATAGTGAATGTTGATTCTCTAATGTCACAAGTGGGTGGGCTCGGGGTGCAGTGCGCCAGCTATGGACAGCCTGTCCATAATAGTATGGACGGGCTGTCGATGATCCCACAGTTCCCTAAGCCCTATCCAAGTTAATCGGCAATACATTTAAAAAAATGCTTTTTATTAAGCCAATAGAGTGACTGTTGCTGTGTGCCTGGCTTCCATTACACTAATCTGGGAAAGAAGCCCAGAAAAAATCAGCAGTCTTTTCGGGGGCGAGTGTTACTACTGTACTCAAATGAATACACGTTAACGTGCAAAGAAAAAACGCTGGGCAACGCATGTTTGCCGCCTTATCACACATATGCGAACCTAGCCTAAGTAGGTTAGAGGAGACAAAATCTCTGCATCTCTGCACAGTTTTGAAATATACGATTATTACCACCTTCACTCTATAAAAGGCTGGCAAATGTATATGCAGGAACATACCTGTTGTAACCAGAGATTGGAAATAGATGTGAACTTCTATGGCTCAGCCACTCACAATACAGAGTATTTGTTTAGATCAGCAATACAGAAAGTTTGTAGCAACGGACTCTGCAATCACTTCATACCTGTTTGAATACTTTCAGGTGGATATAACTTATCTACTGCTACACACAATAGAAACAAATCACCATCTGATTTACTTACTATATTGAGTGAAGTGCTCATGTGAATTTTGGTAACTACTATATTTACAAAACTGAAGATGATGAGTCTTTTTCAGCATGCAATTAGTGTTGTTTTTTTTACAATGGCTGAACTAATTTATTAGGTGTTGCATCAAGTCATAAATAAATGATTGTATGGCCTAATAATATACAACACAGCAATTACACTCAGTGTGTCATTCCAACTAAGGTGGCTCAGGGCCTGTGTCAACAGGATTTGGGCTTGTGTCAAATAGATCCGTTTAACATGTTTCTAAGATCATTCAGAATTAAATGACAGATGCATTTTACCTGCTCCAAGCTGGTTTCGCATTCCCGTAGACTTGTAGACAGAAGCCCTATATACAGATGGCCCCAGTATTGCAAGGCAAAAGTGCTAACTAGTTTTTCAAAAAAAGGTTGGAGCACTTTATTTTATCCCGGTTTCTTTTTCAAAACACTTACATGAGTTTAGTGAAAATTGCCACTTTGCATTAGCTGTGCATTACCAGACTTAAAGGGGTTGTTAAGGCAGTGCACACAATCACTGCCAGCCCCTCTGCTAGGATAACATGTAGTATATAGTGTATGCCGCTTAGTAAAATTCTTCTTCTAAATACCTTATTACTTCTCGCCGATCAGCGGTCACGTCTCTCTCTTCCTCCGAGGTACTGAGGAAGAGATGTACGGAGGAAGAGAGTGACGGGCGGTCATGTGACAGCTGATCGGCGAGAAGAAATAAGGTATTTAGAAGAAGAGTTTTACAAAACGACATAAACTATATACTACTTGTTATCCTAGCAGAGGAGCTGGCAGTGATTGTGAGCAATAATTTGTATACTGCTCGGAATGGTGCTAGAAGGGGAGGGGAGGGGCAGCTCACACACAGAGCTGACAGGCAGGGAGGGGAGGGGGGAGAAGGACAGAGGAGGACACAAGAGAGCAGAGAGGAGAGCTGCGGATGACGGAGGCATGTAATCTGACTACGGTGTCAGGGATCAGAAGCCATGGTCAGTTTACAGGGGGAGGGCAGAACCAGGCAGGATCAGCCAAGTATTTTAGGTGATACAAGGGGCCAAATTACACAGCACAAGCACTGTGCTATTCACTATATCTGATCTCCAACAGTACACAGAACAGAAATGCAATTATTTTAGTAAATATAAACTGCTAAATACCTTCTATCATCAGCAGTATATAGTCTTGTGACTTCTATCTGTGTGTGGGTAAAGCTTGTAGGAGGAGTGTTCATTCTATTCTGACTGTCCTATAAGGCTGCATGATCCCTGACCCTCTATCTGGACAGTGCCCATTGGCCCTGTGCTGATCACATGCATCCAATAAAAAACTCTCTAGCAATACACACCAAACGGAGCATGTGCAGAGTGACTCCAAAGGCTCTGTCCTATCAGGAGATGGATTGGGGACAGTGAAAGAAGGGGAGGATCAGAGAAGACAGGATCAAACAGTCTTTTTACCCAATGCAGTGGATTAACCCTTGGGTTACACAGTGAGTATAACAAGCATGCTTTACTGCATATACAGACTGATTTTACTGATGTGGGTTTAGTAACACTTTAAATAGAGCAGGGCTTAGCTTAAAACATTTCTAAGTAAGGTTTATGATTCCGTTGCATAATATTATTGAAGACAGCAAATATACATTTTACTCTAATGTGTTAGATTGCTGTTGGAGATGCATCTTAGCAAGGGACTGGTCCTGCCCAATACTTCTTCAACCCATCTGGCATACTGTCAAGACTATCTCCCAAAAATTCAGAATATATTTTCCCAGGGCACCTACCCCTTTATTACTTGTGTAACACCCACAACCCTGCAAGAACCTATCAGAGACCTGCCACCTTTGTAGCGCAGCTAAAGCCTTCATCCCCCTGCAGTGGAAGGATTCATCACTTCCCTCAACAAAATGTGGCTACACAAGGAATTAGTAAAATGGAGGAGTTGATTCTTTCCTCTCAGAATAAACAAAAAAATTATCTAAAAACTTGATTTTTCTAGGTGGACTTCTCCTTCTAGGAGGAGGAGAAGGTCCTCATTGAGTGGGGCCCCTTAGTATCAAGGCCACCACATTTTTTTTAGGGCCTGAGGAAGACACTTTTCCTCTTCCCCTGTACCTACCCTTCCTCAATTCCCAAACCAGCCCCCGTTCCCCTTGGACCCCTACTGCTCCTTGGCGCAATCCCCTACTTTTCAGCTGTTGCTAGCACTACTGCCTTCACTTGTTTTTTCTCTCTCCATTTCTTTTCACTCTTGTCATTTAACTACTAGAGTGGTGTATCCACTCATTTGTCTTCAATAACTTTTTTCTAGTTCTCTGATGACACTATACAAATAATCTCTTGCAGAGGGGCCTTGAGTTTAGCCTAGCCGCTATCCTCATCATTATCCTTTATGTGCTTTTGTATCTGTACTCACTCAACTCTAGAAATCCAGACTAAATATCTGCCTCAGTATCTAAGCTACATGGTTCTAATGTGTAAATCTTGTCATGGAGATTCATTTTCCCTGAGTTATTGTTATATAGTGTTTTCAGAATTTTATGTGAACTCATTTGATGCAACACATCACATTAATTGTGCATTTACTGTGAGGACCTCTTGATAAATAATGAATTTCCAAAAAAAAGATAACAAATATATGCCATTTTATCTAAAACAAGTGTGCTCCCAGGATGACAGCTCAAATGCAGCATGAAAAATATTTAAATATACTGCATGTGTCACGTACCTGGTCTGAGGCCGATTTGACGAGAGGGCTTCCCTTGCGGCTAAGTGCCAAGCACCCCTGAAGGTGAGGACAGGGAGTGTCAGGCTCAAAGAAGCACTGGTGCCATTTAGGTAAATCTGCTGGAAGCTGCTTGTAGCACAGAGGAACTGGATAGCTGTCAGCTGGTCTGTCAGGACAGATGGTAGGACCTCTGTTTCCCCTGGAGATGCAGTGGGACCAGGGCAGTGACCACAGGCAAGGTGGCACCTGAGGAAGAAGCCGGATCAGGCTAGCAGGATCAGACTGAAGAAGCATAGTCAGGATAGTAACCAAAGTCATACACAGGAAGGGGAGCCAGGGAGTAGGCAGGAGCGTGAGGGGTCTAATAGCTGGGCCTCTCTTATCAACATCCTAAAAGTTTTCCAGCCAGGCTCCAGAAGAAAAATGGTGGCCGCTGAAGTTTCCAAAAAGTATCTGCACCAATCTGTCGGCAGGGGGAGCAGCCCCCGCTCTGCAGAGGTGGATAAGGAAGTGCTACCATGTGTGCCTGGCTGTGGGTTGGAGAAGATAGCGCAGTTTAGAAGTGCAATGGAGGATTGGAAGATGTATGCTCCGGGTGTTGGCTTTGGTCTGAGCGAGTCAAAAACCATTCTGATTGATGCCAGAGTGCAGTGTACACCTAAGGGTAGTCTTGCACTGTACACAGCTGGATGCTATGAGGCTTTGGGACTGATCTGCAGGAAGTGTTCCAGTCTGGCCACGCATCTGAGGCCTTGGATTGCCTGTGGACGCTGCGGGGAACACTTGCTTGTTATAGTTTCACCAGCCCAACCTCCGCGAATACTGTAAGCAGAGTGGGACAAGAATGTCGCTATGCCGGCAGGGAGTGATATCAAGAGCCCACCTGCTATCACCTGAGTAGTGCGGGAAGCTGCTCCTCCTGTCTCGACGGCTGCCCCAGGACCCAACGCTTCGGTCGCTCATCGAAGTTCGGTTGGGCCCACCTGCTCGCTTTGATGTCGGAGTCACCGAAAAAAAGGATACCGAAGTCGGGTAAGCCTGCGAGGGGTGAAAGCGATGTGCCAGTAGGGGAGGTGATACCAGTAGCCATTAAGGGAGATAATGCAGTTGTGCCAGTTAAAGCCAGTTTCAATCGTAACTATCTCTCGGCCAAAGAATTCTCCACCATTTCCGATTCAGACATCCCCTCTGACAGGATCTCTGAACTGTTCTCAGACACTTTGTCCTGGACTGGAAAGGGGAGTGAGAGTGAAGAGTAGCAGTTGTATGACTTGGAAGAGGTTCCTCCAGTGCCTAATACAAGTGTAAAGATTGAAATGTCTGCCAATACCGCACCAATTGTGTGTATTACTAAATCTTTTGAGGAGGGTCGTTGGGAGCATTGAGTCCCTAAAGTGATCCCCACTAAGCAGGTAGAGGCAACCAAATCTGATTGCAAACCCAAAACTGTTGCAGGGTACTCGGTTTGGCGTGCTCCAGACACGCGGGTTCTGTCTGGGCATGGAGATCCTAAGACCCTGCCCAGGCTGTTCAAGGTACAGTGCATCGTCATTAAGAAAGTGGCTGAGTTTCTTGTGCAAAAAAGAAAGTGGCTGAGGAATAAGTATGCCTATATACTGGCCCATCTATAGGAGGAGATCCAGGATAAAGAAACTCAATGGATAGACAAAGCTGTACGAAGTTTCCTCCGGATCCCTCTGCAGGTGGACTTCCCAAAGCTGTCCCCCAAGATAGCCGAGAAGTATCTTTCAGTGCTGCACATCTGGAGCTATGGGCGCAAAATCAACATGGATGGTGTGATCATCCGCCGGCCTGACAAGAGAGAAATTCAACACTTTATTACTACGGTAAATGCCAAAGGAGAGGCCTTGAAGTTACCTGATCCCAGGTATTACTGGTAAATGATGTTGAATTGTGTTTCACTGACCTCATGTGGATTACAAATGTGTACATTGTGGAGTTAAGACGCTATGCTGAAAAGCCACTCCACTTTAGTAGAGAAAAAAAAAATGTTGCTAGTGGAGAACATTCCTGTTGGCTGTATTGCTGAGACTGTGCTGGACTGAATACTGCCAGCAGATACAGGGAGTGCCCACTTGAGTCGCACTGGCTAGTGCTGCGGAGTTGCCAGTGCGTCTCCCTCTGAAAAGTAACCTGTTGATGTGACTTTCAACCTGTTCTTCAACCACTGAGGAAACCTTTCTCAGTTCCCGGCTGTCAAGCCAACAGACTGAGATTATCATTACAAGGGGATATGTGTTCAGAAGTGCGGTCCCTTGCACCATGGCCTGGCTGCTTGATGCCTGATTACAGATTACAGATTACATTGCCTCCTTTCCCTGGAGTTCTCTGAGGAGAAGAGAAACTGCTGGAAAATATTGTTCTACCCCGAGTGCAAAAAAAAAGATGGACTGTGAAACATCAAGGACACTGGAGTGCTTAGCTAGTTAGGTAAAATGAGCTGTGGCAAATGGGCAAATTCTTACCTTACCTTCAAATGAAGGACTGTTCAATGTACAAGGACTGTTTCCTATGCTGGTTACCAGGTAGCGTGAGTAGTGCCTACCTGAGTGAGCCTTTATTCACATTATGTGTATATCTGATAGAACATGCTAAGGAAAGTTGTAGAATGTCAATTGATTTCACTCCAATTCTGGAATTGCTGCACTTCTTTCTTTTGTCACGACATGGCCTGGTATCTGGTGGCTTTTGATAAAATAAGGGCATTGCAAGGACAAATTAGGTATGAGGTGTCTCAGACAATGGGCAGGGATTTTCTTGGGTCCCTTGGCCTGCTGGGAGAGCCTATTTATTTAGGTTGAGTCAGGTGATCGGGGTTCTGTGCCACCTGGATGGCTGTCTGGGTGGACGTGTGTTGTAATGCCCTGGGTTTCTAGGCCATAAGCCTTGGGCCTATCCCAGGGAAATCTGGCTGCTAGGCTGTCTAAGGGCCTATCCAAAAGCAAGAGAGCAGTGTAGGGTTGGGACTGCGACTTGCAGTCCAACCAGAAGCAATGGTTCTGCAGGCCAGAAAAACCAGCTGTGGTCGGAGGTAAAGGGGAAGCTGTCGCCACTAAGGGACCATCCACCTTGCTACCGTAGACCACTGTGAGTAGCTGAAGCAAGTACCAGAGCAGTATTATCACCAGCTGGGGACGGTGAAAAATTGGAAAACTTCAGCAGTTGCCAAGCCAGGGACCCAGCCAGTGCAGAGCCTTATTGTGTGCCAAGCCAGGGAACAAGCAGGCCGGCGGGGTGACGCTTGAGGAGTATCTGTGAGTGCCAAGCTTGGGACCCAGCAGGGATGTGGGGGTGACGCTTGAGGAAGATACCGAGGGAGAAGATTGGGAAGAGTTCAGGAGATCCAATGGAGAGTGGGTCTGTTAGTCTAGTGAAAATCTAGGAACTCAGCAAAGTGAAGTTCTACAATAGGACATTGTAGAAGAAGTCAAGGAGTTAATTACAACCTATCAATCTACCTTGCATTACACTCACTATGCCTTGTAACCCACTCTACATAGAAGGATGTCAGCTGTCCCTAACTCTGGAGGTCACTATTGGGCTTCAGGGGCCCCAGGACCTTGCTACATACAGTATATAAAAGTATTATGCTTGAAATAAAAGTACAGCTTATTCAGTGCATAAACGAAACTTGCTTTTCAAAATGTTATTTTTTATTACAAATGGAATAACAAGGACTGTATATGTTAAGGACATTTCATCTATACATGAGAACAGGTAACCACCCCCCTTTCCCCCATAATAATTGAAAAGCTTCCTGCCCATAGGCATTTTCAGTTATTGACCATGCTGATCCAGAAGCATATATTGCTTTTTTTAGAGGAGGAAAAGAAAAAATAATTTACTAACCTGACTATAGGGAAACCTTATGCTGTGATGTTGGAGAACATTAACCCCTTGACCTCCAAAAGGTTTTAACTCCTTCCTGATCAGGGCATTTTTTGCTATTTGGCACTGCGCTACTTTAACTGACAATTACGCAGTTGTGCAACGCTGTACCTAAACAAAATGTGTGTCCTTTTTTACCCCCAAAGCTTTCTTTTAGTGATATTTGATCACCTCTGCGGTTTTTATTTTTTGCGCTATAAACAAAACTTTCTGCTAGAAAACACATCCAGTAGTAAAATTGAAAATATCAAATTTCTTCATAAATTTAGGCCAATATGTATTCTGTTACATATTTTTGGTAAAATAAATCCCAACAAGCATATATTGATTGGTTTGAGCAAAAGTCATAGCGTCTACAAACTATGGGATATTTTTTTAAATTTAGAAACATTTTTTTTTTTTTACTAGTAATGGCGGCGATCAGCGACTTACATTTAGGACACTAACTGACACTTTTTGGGGACCAGTGACACTAATACAGTGATCAGTGCTAAAAACATATGCACTGTCACTGTAATAATCACACTGGCTGGGAAGGGCTTAACATCAGGGGCATTCAAAGGGTTAAATCTGTGCCTGACCAGTGCTTTAGAACTGTGGGAGAGGAGCTTGTACTGCTTAGCAGAGACACAAGATCCATTCCTTCTGTACTGACAGAATGGCGATCTGCCTTGTTTACATAGGCAGACCATCGTTCTGCCGTGTACCGTAATCGGCAGGTGCCAGTGGACATCGAGTCAAATTAAATGCGCACGTCCCAGACCCGGAAGTGCAGGATCATGTACTAGGTATGTGATCCTGCGCAGCAGAGTCGCCTTGCCAAAGTATATATACAGTATACTGCAGTGGCGGCTGGTGGTAATTTTTTCGGGGGGGGGGGCAAACCTGGGTGGGGTCGAGTCGGTCGGTGCACTTACCTCAACCACGGGGGGGCTTCTCCGGCTCTCCTCCAAGGGTATCACGAGTGGGCATCTATTTCCCTGCTCAGTGGCTTCCCTCTCCTCCCTCCTCCTCGGTGGCCAATCAGGCGCTTCTCCTTTTGGCCAATCGGGAATCGCGTCTCACACCCGCGCTTCCTGATAGGCGGGGAGGTGATTCAGTGTTAGAATAGCGAATATTCATTCGCTATTCTAACACACATGGGTGGGCTCCAAGTGCATGCTCTGAGTTGGGAGCCCACCCTATTTTGAAGCCTATTAGAGCCTCTGGCATCCTGAAAGGGGCTGGACGCATGAAAAGGGGGTGGTGGCAGCGATGGAAAGAGGAGGTGGTGCCTGTGCGCCATTACTGGATGGGCCGCCCCTGGTATACTGTCAGCAAGCGGTTAATAGGAATCATTTAAATGCTAAAAAATATAAACTAATTTGTCAGACAAATTTACCCTCTTAGAAAAATTGTCAGTTGAAGAGGCAATATGGACCTTCATGGTACAGTATAGACTTACACAGTTGTAATACAAAAATATATATTTATTAAACAATACATATTTGTTAAAACATAGGCAGATATACATTATACAAGGGATGCTGCTCAAATTTACCCTCTTACCTGTTAATTAAGGCCTGAGCGGACAGACACTATCATCTATTGCAGCCCTTAAATTTTTCCCTTGCCTGCTCGCATTTTAAGAGTGGAAAATGAGGGCTGGCGAGCGTGGGCTGCCTAAGAGCGGAGGGAGGGGGGGCGAGCACCGCCCGCAGGTGGGGTTGAATGGGAGCCGTACTCTCAGCGATCACTCGCCGTCACATACAGCCCCGCCTCCTGGCCCGGGGACTTTGATAGACAGATCAACCGTCCAATCCCAGGACGTGTGACATTTATCAAAGTCCCAGGGTCAGGAGGCGGGGCTCTATGTGACGACGAGTGGCGGGAACACACAGCAATTGAAATCAAACCTCCTGCAGTGATGTTCCGCGCTCTGATGATCCGGCCAGCAATCCTCTTCCTCTCCTCTCTTCCCCTGCACAGGTAGGCTGCATTGATGGACACGGGCTGCATTGATGGACACAGGCTGCATTGTTGGGCACAGGCTGCATTGTTGGGCACAGGCTGCATTGTTGGGCACAGGCTGCATTGTTGGACACAGGCTGCATTGTTGGACACAGGCTGCATTGATGGACACAGGCTGCATTGTTGGGCACAGGCTGCATTGATGGACACAGGCTGCATTGATGGGCACAGGTAGGCTGCATTGTTGGGCACAGGTGAAGCAGCATTGATGGACACAGGAAGGCTGCATTGTTGGGCACAGGTGAGGGTGCACTGATAAAGTTGCTGTAAATAATTATTTTTGTAACTTAATTCTGCATAAAACATTTAAGTGTAATTTCATGAGATAATTTATGAGGGCGTGTTTAAGGGCGAAATTAGGGGTGGGGCAGGGTAGGGGTTGGGTGGGGCAACTGGTGGCGAGTAACCCTTGAGGCCTGGCTAGTAGCTCAGGACTTGAAATTTTGAGCCCGGATCTATTATATCTGAACAATCACCCAACTGTAGGAGGTACAAGATGGAGCCTGGAAGCAAATTAACCTGGAGCCTTTCCCCTGTGGTGCCCCCTAGTGGCAAAATGTATATTTCTCTTGTTTGAGAACTGCTTTGAGAAGTACAGTGTTATTTGAACTGTATTCCAGAATTTGCTTGTCTTCAGCTGAGAGAGCTTGCAAACATTTAGGACTTTATATAAAGTCTCAGAAATAATTTATTAAGGTCTTCATGTTATATAGTTTGAATATCATGTCATAGATATATTATTTATCTTGGTAAAATAACATACTCCACACTTCCCTCTTTTTTTTCCAGAAAAAAACTAAATCGGCTTTGAAAAAAAAGGCGTAAAAATGTTTTTTTTTCCAAATGTTTTTTTTTTCCAAATGTTTCCATTTTTTCCAGTCCTTACCTTCTAGTCCTATTGTTGTGGAAGTCACTGGGGGTTCCCACAGCTAGAGAAATATTGACTAGGGATCATTTATTTATTATTTTTTTTAATCAATTAAAAATGTTTGTTCCATAATGTTCTATTCTGTTTTATTCTATATATCTATATACATCTATATATCTTTATATCTATTCAATTTTATTCTTCTCTATTCTATTCCTTTATTTTCTATTCTATTCATTTTTATGCTATTCTCTTGTATTCTATTCTATTTTTTCTATTCTATTCTTTTATCTTCTATTTTGTTTTATTCTATTCTAGTATTTTCTATTCTGTTCTATTCTATTCCTTTGTTTTCTGTTCTATTCTATTACATCACTTTATTTTCTATTCTGTTTTATTCTTTTCTATTATATTCTGTTGCATTCTACTCTATTCTTTTATTCTTTTCTATTCTATTCTAAAAAGCAGCCTAAGTAGGAATCCTTGTGTTATTTCACTTTTATACCTTACTGTATTTATTGCAATATGTTTCCATTTCTAACTCAAATTTATTTTCTAATCCTAATTTATTTTTTAATTCAAATTAACATAATTCTAATCATTATAATTTTTTTCAGATTCATTGAAATTCAATGCTAGAAATCTTCCTCTGTGGCTCTAGAAAATTTAGATCACTACCTGTCAAACTCAACCATTGAAGTAAATAGAACTGTGCTGCAACTGTTAATTAGACCCTTGGCTTGTGGTTGCGGTGTGGTAATTACAGGTAATTACAGGTAGATGCAAAATCCCCCTTCCGTGGAAAAAAAAAAAAGAAATGAAAAAAAAGGTATTTAAGAGGTAGAAATATAAATTTCTCAACAGGGCCTGGAAACTGCAGTTTTAATGCCTTCTAAGGGGTGTTAATTATCAGTACAGACTCTGAGGCATGTGAAAATCGTAAAACCTTTTTTTAGATTTGAATAGAGCAAAGCGGTATTAAACCCAGGGCTGGTGCTACCACTAGGCAGACTAGGCAGCTGCCTAGGCCGCACTGCTGCCTGGGGGCGCCCAGCTGCTAGTCTCCTTCCAAGTCTGCATGCTCTGCAGGCTGCAGCATGCAACTGACTCAATCCGACCGGTGGTGTAATTAGAGGTGTAGCCCAGCACTGGTGCCAGCGTTAGAGGAAGCAGAGCCGATGCTTCTTGTATAGCGGCGCCTTCTGTCACATGGCCAAATGGGGTGGAGTCAGGGGTGGAGCCAATGGGGGCAGCACTGATTAAACCCCAAAATCAAAAATATATTATATTGCAACTTACCAATTCTTATGCCGTGTACACACGGGCGGACTTTTCAGCATCAGAGGTCCGGCGGTCTTTCCGACGGACTTTCGACGGACTTTTGATGGACTTCCGACGGTCTTTCGAACGAACGGACTTGGTTACACACGATCACACCAAAGTCCGACGGATTCGTATGTGATGACGTACAACCGGACTAAAATAAGGAAGTTGATAGCCAGTAGCCAATAGCTGCCCTAGCATCGGTTTTCGTCCGTCGGACTAGCATACAAACGAGCGGTTTTCTCGATAGGAACTGGGGCCGGCGGAGTTCAGGCAGAAAGATTTGAAACATGTTCCAAATCTAAAGTCCGTCTGATTTTCGACCGAAAAAGTCCGCTGCAGGTCCGATGAAGCCCACACACGGTCGGATTGACCGACGGATTCGTTCCGTCGGACCAGTCTGGTCGAAAAGTCCGCTCGTGTGTACACGGCATTTGATGTGGTGGCGGCATGATGCCCTGTACACAGGACCAGTTTTCCCATCGGAATAAACTCTGAAGGTTTTTCTGACGGAGTTCCGACGGAATTCCGCTCAAGCTGTCTTGCGTACACACGGTCACACCAAATTCCGACCGTCCAGAACGCGGTGACGTACGACGGGACTAGAAAACAGAAGTTCAATAGCCAGTAGCCAATAGCTTCCATCTCGTACTTGCTTCAGAGCATGCGTCGTTTTTGGTCCGTCGGAACAGCATACAGACGAGCGGTTTTTCCGATAGGAATTGGTTCCATCGGAAAAATTTAGAACATGTTCTCTTTCTAGGTCCGTGAGAATTTTTGACGTAGAAAGTCCGATGGGGCATACACACGATCGGAATATACAATGAAAAGCTCCCGTCTGACTTTTTCTGTCGGACATTCCGCTTGTGTGTACACGGCATTAGTGTCCTTTTTTAGGCTTTCTTTCCTTAATTTTCACCTGGTGTTCCAGCCAGTAAGCCTGTTTTTTCAACAGAACAAGCTCTCAGGGATGAGACAGACCATTTACTACTGACAGGGGTGCTTGCAATGATCAGCTTTTATGTAAAACCTCTATCCTAAAAAGGAAAAAAGTAAAACTGTTTGTTGTAACTGCTTATAAAGTGTTGGGTGGAGTATGGCTTCAGTTTGTTAGTGTTTCAAAATCTGCTAGTACATCTTACACCCCCCTACCCCCAGAATGACAATCCTGCTGTCCAAAGGTGCCCCTGTGCTCCAGATTGGAGGTACTGTAATACAGGAGGTGTATTACTGGCCAGATCACCAGGGGAAAAGAGAAGGAAAAAAGCCTAAAAAAAAAGGAAAACTGATGCAGCCACCACACCTACTGATTAGTAAGTTGTAATATATTATATTTTTGATTTTGGATTTTATGCTGTTTTAAAGTGGTAGTAAACTCTCTTATTAAAAAAACAGCTGACAGGTAGGGTTTTCATAACAGAAGAGGTACTGCGATCTGAGGCGCGCATGCGCACCTCGGACCGCATTTACTGCCCACCCTGCATGCCGCTGCGATGTGACTCCCATGTCCATGCGCAGAAGTAACATCACTGCAGCCGGGTCAATCAAGCAGCTGAGGATTTGCAACCTGGAAGGAAAACCGGGTTTACATGGAAGCGCCGGGAACCAGGGGGGAGCCGTGATAGCCCAGCGCTGTAGGGCTCCTTTTGTAGGTTTGTCTCCCACAATGTACTAGTACATACTGCATACTAGTACATTATGGCTTAAACCTGCAGGGGGGCACAATTTTTTAGTTTTTTTATAGAGACTTTATTACCGTTTTAAGAGCCCTATTACACTGGGACGGAACAGTAGTGATAAAGCCACTAGCGTCGCTTTACCGCTGTTATAGCGACGCTTTGGCGCCACTATAAAACCCCCTAAAAGGGGTTAAAAAGGGGTTAAAAGTGCCCGTGTAGCACCGCTGCCTAAGCCTTTGCAGGCGCTTCGGCAGTGCTGCCCATGCATTCCAATGGGCAGGGGCAGTGGAGGAGTGGTGTATGCACCGTTTGCAAACCGCCCCAAAGATGCTGCTTGCAGGACTTTTTCTAATGTTCTGCAAGCGCTCGGGCTTTCACACTGGGACTGCAGATGAGGCATTTTTCAGGCGCTTTACAGGCGCTATTTTTAGCGCTAAAGCGCCTGTAAAACGCCTTCAGCGTGAGAGGGGTCTTAGGGTTTAGAACCACATTATTGCTGTCTATGTCCCAATTTCTAGGGCCCCTTTCACATGGACTTTCCAGTCAGGTCCGCCAGTCAGTTTTGCAGACCTGATTGGAAGCTTCATTCAAGTGTATTGGCAGGCAGATGTAGGTGGTCGTGTGTTCAATAACATCTGCCTACCTCCAAGTCTGTCCAGGTCCAGAAAAAAAAAAAAAGGAAAAGGACCTCACCTTTTTTCTGTTCTTCTGGGTATAAAAGTGACAAATTGGAGGTAGTCTGATGTAAACGGGCATCCAATTACCCTTGGATCCAATATGGGTTGAATGTCAAAAAGTGCACAAAAACGTAACATGCTCAGATCTCAAAAGACATCAGCTCTGAATCTGGAGGGGAGCTGTTCACAGATCCCCTGCTGAACGGAGCAAACAACGCCTGTATGAAAGGATCCTAATTCATAGCTCCCAACTGTCCCTGATTTTGAGGGACTGTGCCTGATTCGAAGCAAAGTCCCACTGTCCCTTTTTCCTCCTCATTTGTCCCTCATTTTGGTCTGATCTATATAGTTGCATATAAAATGCACTTTTTATCTTTCAAAAAGTGTTTCCCAGTGCTAAATCTTTTATCCAAATTCTAAATTGCTGCATTTGAAAATTTCAAAAGCCAGTATAAAGGAAAAGTATTAAAAAAAAAATAAAGCACTTGTGGGTGGGTTTAACTACCGGTAATCTTTTTTTGATTTAATTCTCCATTAACCACCTCCCACCCACTAAATAGTAAAATGACGGGCGCAAGGTGGCTCTCTCTCGTTCTGGGACAATGTCATATGATGTTGTCCCACTCTCACAGTGCTTGCCGATCTTGGTAACGAGGCTCTTTACCCATGTGATCAGCTGTGTCCAATCACAGCTGATTACATGTAAACAAGAAAATGCCGGTTATCGGCTCTCCTCACACTGACAGCGTGTGAGGAGAGGAGAGCCAATCAGCGGCATTTCCTCACAAGGGAGACCTGCACAGATAATCAGGGCACTGATCATCAGTGCAGCCCCAACAGTGTCCAGCAGTAAAGCCAGTCAGTGCCCATTAGTGATGCCAATCAGTGTCTGCTCAGTGCTGCTTTCAGTGCCCATCATTGCCTGCTCATCAGTGCCGCCAATCAGTGCCACCTATCAGTGCCCATAAGTGCCCCCTCTCAGTGCCAATCAGTGCTGCATATCAGTGCCACCTATCAGTACCAATCAGTGCTGCATAGCAGTGCCACCTATCAGTGCCCATCAGTGCTGCATATTAGTGCCTCCTCATCAACGCTGCCTCATCAGTGCTTATCAGTGCAGCCCCATGAGTGCACATTATTGAAGGAGAAAAATTACTTATTTACAAAATTTTATAACAGAAACTACATTTTCGGCCTTTTTTAGCAAAAAAACAAGTGGTGATTAAATACCACCAAAAGAAAGCTCTGTCTCAAAAAAATGCTAACAAATTTTGTTTGGGTACAGCATTTTATGACCGCGCAATTATCATTCAAATTGCGACAGGGCTGAAAGATGAAAATTGGCCTTGGCAGGAAGGAGGTGGAAGTGCCCAGTACTGAAGCGATTAAGAGGGCATGGCATGAGGTATGCCCTTTGCCTACATACTTTTGCTAATAAGTGTCTCTCATTTCCATCCCAAAACGTTGGGAGGTATGCTAATTGTTGTGATCAACAAGGACACATAGAGGTTGATTTACTCAAGGCAAATATACTGTGCACTAGAAGTGCACTGCAAGTGCAGTTGCTCTAGATCTGATTGGACATGGTTTAAATTACACTACATATTGGGCATGGCTTAAAGGGTGTGTGGTTAAATAGAGTAGAGAGAATAGAAATAGAGAGATGACTTACATAGTAAAGAATGTGGTAATATACAGGGAAATAAAAAAGAGAACGAGGGATGGAGGGAGAGAGAAAGAAAAAGAGAAGGAAGGAAAGAAAGAAAGAGGGGTGGAGGGAGAGAGAAGGAAAGAAACGGAGAAAAAGAAAGAAAGAAAGAAAGAAAGAAAGAAAGAAAGAAAGAAAGAAAGAAAGAAAGAAAGAAAGAAAGAGAGGGATGGAGGGAAAGAGAAAGATAGAGGGATGGAGGGAGAGAGATTCTAAGCGGGATTCTGCCCGGGACATGGGTCTGAAATCTGTTAATGTCCCGGGAAGATCGGGACTGTTAGCTAATGTAAATCAGGTTTTATGGTAACACTGGGACTGGTGCGGCGTGGTGATCAGGAGCACTGGGACTGGTGCGGTGATCAGGAGCACTGGGACTGGTGCGGTGATCAGGAGCACTGGGACTGGTGCGGTGATCAGGAGCACTGGGACTGGTGCGGTGATCAGGAGCACTGGGACTGGTGCGGCGCGGTGATCAGCAGCACTGGGACTGGTGCGGCGCGGTGATCAGGGGCACTGGGACTGGTGCGGCACGGTGATCAGGAGCACTAGGACTGGTGCGGTGATCAGGAGCACAGGAACTGGTGCGGTGATCAGGAGCACCGGGACTGGTGCGGTGATCAGGGGCACTGGGACTGGTGCGGCGCGGTGATCAGGGGCACTGGGACTGGTGTGGTGCGGTGATCAGGGGCACTGGGACTGGTGCGGCGCGGTGATCAGGGGCACTGGGACTGGTGCGGCGCGGTGATCAGGGGCACTGGGACTGGTGCGGTACGGTAATCAGGGGCACTGGGACTGGTGTGGTGCGGTGATCAGGGGCACTGGGACTGGTGCTGCGTGGTGATCAGAGGCACTGGGACTGGTGCGATGCTAGGGTTGCCACATCATCCCTTTAATCCAGGACACACATTAATTACACAGGTTCTGTGGCTGATTAAGGTGGTAATTAAACTCACTTGGTGCCTTATCTGTATTGAATCAGCCCCAGAACCTGTGTAATTAACTGCTTGCCGACCGCCGGCTGTCATATGATGGCCAGACGGCGCGGCTCTCGTTGCGGGAGGGCGTCATATGATGGCCTCCCATTTAAACAGGGAATGCGCGCGATTGTGCGCATGCATCCCTGTTCCTTCGGTGGCGGCGTGTCACGGAGACACCGCTCGCCACTGAGGGGGGTGAACAACCATTGGGCATGGCTGTTTACCATGTGGGTTCCACCCAACTGTGCACGGCACGTGCGATCGCGAGTGCGCTGTGTGTGCACGTCGCCGGCGGCGTGTTCCCAGGAACACTGCTCGTCACCGACGCTGGTAAACAGCCATTGGCCGGCTGTTTACCCACGTGATCAGCTGTGATCCTTTCAAAGCCGATCACTAAATGTCAACATACCGCGGTAACAAGATGTTACCGGGTTCTCCTCCTCACACACCAATCGTATGTGAGAAAGAGATTGCGGTAACATCTTGTTACCGCTTACAGTGTACACCAATCACACTGATTGCCCCCCCAATAAAGAGGACCTGTCATCACCCATCATAGTACCTGTCACCACCCATCAAAGTACCTGTCACCGATCATCTGAGTACCCGAGTACCTGTCACAGTCCATCAGAGTACCCGAGTACCTGTCACAGTCCATCAGAGTACCCAAGCACCTGTCACAGTCCATCTGAGTACCCGAGTACCTGACACAGTCCATCTGAGTATCCGAGTACCTGTCACAGTCACAGAGAATCAGAGTCCAAAAGGCAGAGTCAGGGAAAGCCGGTATCAGCAACGGGTATCAAGCAGATTTAAACAGGGCACAGAGGAACAGGACACAGCTGAAGACCAGTCAGCACTTGTTGTGAGTTAGAGCACCCTTTAAATAGGCCGTCTGGCGCGAACTGGAATGATAGGCGCACTCCCGTGTGCGCACGCGCGTGCGCCCTAGCCCTTCTGAAAGTCCGCTGTTGTCTGTGTGCGCGCGCCTGCACAGGAGTGCAAACTAACAGTTCTCTTACAACCTGTCACAGTTCATCTGAGTACCCGAGTACCTGAGTACCTGTCACAGTCCATCTGAGTACCCGAGTACTTGTCACAGGCCATATAAGTACCTGAGTACCTGTCACAGTTCATCTGAGTACCCGAGTACCTGTCACAGACCATATGAGTACCTGTCACAGTCCATATGAGTACCCGAGTACCTAAGTACCTGTCACAGTCCATATGAGTACCTGTCAACGCCTATCACAGTACCCAAATACCAGTCACCAGGCCATCAGAGTACCCGAGTACCTGTCACCAGCCCATCAGAGTACCCGAGTACCTGTCACCAGCCCATCAGAGTACCCGAGTACCTATTTGCAGCCCATGCCTCATAGAATATTTGTTGGGGTGTTTGCTTTCCAAAATGGGGTCATTTTGTGGGTAATTCCACTGTCCTGGTGCTCCAGGACCTTCAAAAGTGGGATAGGTAGGAATGAAATGAGATGTGTAATTTATGCTCCTAGAACGCCTGAAGGTACTACTTCAATGTTGGGCCTCTGTATGTGGCCAGGCTGTGTAAAAGTCTCACACATGTGGTATCGCCATACTCGGGAAGAGTAGCAGAATGTATTTTGGGGTGTAATTTTTGCTATATACATGCTATGTGTTAGAAATATCTTATAAATGGACAACTTTGTGTAAAAAAATGCATTTTCATTTTTTTCCCACATTTTCCAAAAACTTCTGGAAAAAAATGAACCTTTCAAAAGACTCATCATGCCTCATAGATTATACGTTGGGGTGTTTGCTTTCCAAAATGGGGTCATTTTGTGGACAATTCCATTGTCCTGGTGGTCCAGGGCCTTCAAAAATGTAATAGGTGGTTGAGAAATTAGATATGTAATTTATGCTCGTAGAACACCTGAAGGTGCTACTTTAATGTTGGTCCTCTCTGTGTGGCCAGGCTGTGTAAAAGTCTCACACATGTGGTACCGCCATACTCGGGAAGAGTAGCAGAATGTATTTTTGGGTGTAATTTGTTGTATGCATATGCTGTGTGTGAGAAATAACCTGATAATATGACAATTTTGTAAAATAAATAAATAAATAAAAAAAATCTTCATTTTGCAAAGAATTGTGGGAAAAAAATGACAGCTTAAAAAAACTCACCATGCTACTTACTTAATACATTGGGATGTCTACTTTCTAAAAAGGGGTCATTTTGGGGGTATTTGTACTTTCCTGACTTGTTAGTGTCTCAAGAAATGAGATTCACCTGATACTGATACTGAAGACCTGATCGGATGTGTTCAATTTTCAGAGATTGGCACCATAGTTTGTAGACTCTATAACTTTCACAAAGACCAAATAATATACACTGATTTGGATTATTTTTTACCAAAGATATGTAGCAGTATAAATTTTGCCCAAAATTTATGAAGAAAAATTACTAATTAGCAAAATTTTATGACAGAAACAAAGAAAAAGGCATTTTTTTCACAAAATTTTCATTTTTTTTATAGCACAAAAAATAAAAAAACCACTAGTGATTAAATACCACCAAAAGAAAGCTCTATTTGTGTGAATAAAAGGACGCAAGTTTCATATGGGTACAGTATTGCATGACTGAATAATTGTCATTCAACCTGTGAGAGCGCTGAAAGCTGAAAATTGGTCTGGGCAGGAAGGGGGTGTAAGTGCCCAGTATTGAGGTGGTTAATATGTGTCCTGGATCAAAGGGATGATGTGGCAACCCTATGCAGCGTGGTGATCAGGGGCACTGGGACTGGTGCGGCGTGGTGATCTGGGGCACTGGAACTGGTGTGGCGCGGTGATCAGGGGCACTGGGACTGGTGTGGCGCGGTGATCAGGGGCACTGGGACTGGTGTGGCGCGGTGATCAGGGGCACTGGCACTGGTGCGGCGCGGTGATCAGGGGCACTGGGACTGGTGCGGCGATCAGAGGCACTGGTGCGGCGATCAGGGGCACTGGGACTGGTGCGGTGCGGTGATCAGGGGCACTGGGACTGGTGCGGCGTGGTGATCAGGGGCACTGGGACTGGTGCGGCGTGGTGATCAGGGGCACTGGGACTGGTGCGGCGCTGTGATCAGGGGCACTGGGACTGGTGCGGAGCAGTGATCTGGGGCACTGGGACTGGTGCGGAGCAGTGATCTGGGGCACTGGGACTGGTGCGGAGCAGTGATCTGGGGCACTGGGACTGGTGCGGCGTGGTAGTGATCAGGGGCACTGGGACTGGTGCGGCGTGGTGATCAGGGGCACTGGTGCGGTGATCAGGGGCACTGGGACCGGTGCGGCGTGGTGATCGGGGGCACTGGTGCGGTGATCAGGGGCACTGGGACTGGTGCGGTGATCAGGGGCACTGGGTGGGACTGGTGTGGCGTGGTGATCAGGGGCACTGGGACTGGTTCAGCGCAGTGATCAGGGTCAAGGGCACTGGTGCGGTGTGGTGATCAGGGGCACTGGGACTGGCTGCACTGAAGGGAATGGAGCTGCTCTGCAAGTCCCCCACGTACACATGCAATGGGATTCAGGAGGTTAGACGGTGAGATGATACAACACCCTGCCTGTCACATGCTCTCTGAAGATCTGCATTCAGATCATTCTTCAAAGACCAACATTAGTGTGAACGAGCCCATACACAAGTGTGAATGAGATCTAAGTTATACTTTATTGCACACTACTACTACTAGGAAGTTTCTGTATTGATGCTAGGCAATGTAGAGACTGTATAACTCTTGGGAAGCTTTATTTACTTCCTATGGATTGGTTGGTCGTCACAACCCCGTCCAATCACACACTATGTTCACACTACCAAGAACATTTGTCGTCACCGACTCTCCGTACAGGAAAGACAGGCGGTCACATGACACAAGAGCATGTGACTTGCCAGAGCGATCACGTGACTGAGGCGTCACTGTTACCGCGAAGTAAGAATTGTGGTGGGTAGGTGGAGGATGGAGCTGCCGTCGTTCACATTCGGTAACCTGAGACCGGAGGCCGAAGACTTCACGGTGTTCATGTGCGGGAAGTGCCGGCTCCCTCTGGGGGACTCCTCGGACTGGGACGGCCGTGTGTGCGCGGACGGGGTCTTCCATCTGAAAGGTGGGGGACATGAGAGGCTTCATACTTCTCTGTGGCAGTCTGTCTGTTTAACCTCTTCCCTGCCGGGGATATTGTTTCTACTTTTTGCACACGTGTTAAAATCCTAATTTATTTTATTGTCCGTGGTTTGTTTTATTTATTTTAGTTAAAATTACTATAAACCCCCAAATAGTGTATATATTTTGTGAAAGCAGAGACCCCAGAGAATAAAATGGTGACTGCTGCAATTTTGCATGTGGTATGATATTTGTGCAGCAGTCTATCAATCGAAAATTTTCAGGAAAAAATACATTAAAATGAATATTTGTGCAGACCTATTATACCGACTTTTTGGGAAAATATAAATATATAGATTGAGTTGTGTTGAGTAGATAGATACCAAACATGCCCAGTCTTAACCTCTTGGCGAGCGGCAGGTGTAGCTAAAAGTGATGCACCTGTACGTCACTGCCTACTTCTGGCCCCACAAATGCATGCCCCCCACCCAGCACCCGCTTTGTACACAGTGGGAGCTTGTCAGCCAATGATTCATGGCTGGGACCTGCCGATCGGCTGTGTCCAATCACAGCCTAGGGCTCTGTGTTGGTAAACAATACAGAGCTCTGTACACAGGGAAAGATCTGTCACTTTCTCACCAAAACAAAGCATGTAAAAGCAGCACACTGTATACATTGTTAGGCACCCATTTAACCCCTTGATTGAGCTAGGTATTAACCCCTTCCCAGCCAGTGTTATTAGTACAGTGACAGTGTGTAGTATTATTACTGAGCACTGTATTATCTACATCAATACTGGACACTTTTACCAACTTTCTGCCCAGGCCAATTTTCAGCTTTCAAGCCCTGTCGCACTTTAAATGGCAATTCTGCGGTCGTGCAACCCTGTACCCAAACAACATTGTTATCATTTTGTTCACACAACTAAAGCTTTCTTTTGGTGTTATTTAATCGCCACTAGGTTTTTTATTTTTTTCCTAAATGAAAAAAGACAGTAAATTCTCGTTGTTTCTGTTATAAATTATTGCTAAACAATAATCTTTCTTCATGAATTTAGACCAAAATGTATTCTGCTACATTTCTTATGTGAAAATAGCCCAAATCAATGTATATTATTTAGTCTGTGGGAAAGTTATAGTCCACAAACTCTGGTATAATACAGGATCTGAAAATTGATCAATCCTGATGCCCTAAATTACACCTTTTTGGAAAGTTAAAGAAATTAAGATAATAAAAATAGTTTTTTACATACTGTCACCAGTGCAGTATAATCATATAACAGGTGTGGTGGCAGTGATCAAGGACTCTGGTGACAGTAAAATTATTTATATATATTTTTTTAAATATTGACACACTTTGACCAGAGCATTATGTTACCATATTAACATTGGTGTTACCATATTAACATACTACTCTGGGGACATGTTCAGTTTGTTTTTTGTTTGTTTTTTTAAGACATTGTTAGCATATAGCAGTGTATTGCATTGCTATATGCAAGAATCTTACTGAATGAAAAGGATTAATTCAGTTTATTTTATTGTGATTAGCTGTAATTGGTCAGAGCTAATCGCATGGTACAGATGGTCTGTGATTGGTCAGTGTGATCACATGGTACAAACTGGGCCAATCACAGCTAGCAACACAATTGTATACAATGGATGGCTTGAAAGGAAGCCATCCATTGTGTACAACTGTCATGTGACCTGCTGTGATTTGTTACAGCGGTCACATGGTACCGGCAGCGGGCTGGTACAGTGATCAGTTATTGGCTGTATCCGATGGACGCAGCCGGTGACCGGTTGTGCCGTTGGGTGGGCAGATCGTCAAGAGGTTCCTGCCGGCGTCATTATGCCATACACCGGCCATAAACCAGTTAATGTCACTGGTGATGTCAGCGTCAGTTAGCTGGCTCACTGCTCTGCCTCCTCCAGTACTTACTGGTGCGTTTTTACTGTAGAGGGGCTGAGCGCGGTGTGGCTGGCTCAGGTTCTCACCGGCACACTTAGGGGCTGAGCCGCAAATCGGGCCCCCAGAAAGGTATGTATACAGCATCTCCTTTTTAGCAGGTTTATTTTACCTTCCACCCTGGAGTGACAGGTAATATAAAGAGGTACTCCGGACATACATTAAAAAATATATATATATATATATATATATATATATATATATATATATATAATATTATAGCCACTGCCCAGCTGATGCTAGTTTTAGAAGTAGACAATCAAAGAGAAATAATTATCCTGCTCAACAGTCCCACTGCAGCTGGTGGTCTGTTTTCCTGATTGCTGGAATTTGGGCAGCCACTCCTACATACTGCAAGACCAGCTGAGGCTGCTGACTATGCGTTGAGAGATGTCAGTGAGAGGGGCAGTGATATGACCAACCTGAGACCAGCAAGGTAAGCAGTTTTGAAGGACTGGTTGCTGCATTTGGAACTATTGTTGTGGGACTGTGAGGTAATGTATTAGATCAGTGGTCATCAACCCTGTCCTCAGGGCCCACTAACAGGCTAGGTTTGCAAGATAACTGAAATACATCACTGATGATATCATTTGCTGCTCAGTGATTGCAGTATTCTAGTCTGCATCTCCCCCAAGGTAATACATAAAACCTGGCCTGTTAGTGGGCCCTGAGGACAGGGTTGATGGCCACTGTATTAGATCATTCCCTAGTAAAACCAGCATTATATTTTGCATCAGATTCAAACCCAATTTGGATTACGTTACATGTGTTGTGAAATTTATTTGCTGTTAGTATATCTTTCCCCAGCTTTCACCCACAGTGACTAGATGACTAGATGAGGGTGGTGTTATCCATCTTTGACAAGATCTAGAGAGTAGCCCAAATCTTGCTGAGAAGGGTCTCCCAGCACTGCGGCTTGGTGTTGGCACCATTCCCAGAGGAGCATGACATCACCCCTACACTATCAAAGCCACAAAAAGGATGAGCATATTTTATCTGTTTGTGTTTTTTTTTTTTTTAATTTTTTTTATACAATATCTCACAAAAGTGAGTACACCCCTCACATTTTTGTAAATTATTATAACTTTTCATGTGACAACACTGAAGAAATGACACTTTGTTACAATGTAATGTAGTGAGTATACAGCTTGTATAAACAGTGTAAATTTGCGGTCCCCTCAAAATAACTCAACACATAGCCATTAATGCAATCAATAGTATATAAAACATATAATTAATAGTAAGAATAGTCATATACTAAAACAGCGATCTTTTACAAAATTAGGGGTAAGTGGCGCTACCTTTATTGGGGTATCTATTGTGAAAATAAGTGCTGAATGTGTATTTAAGAGCACCCGCTCTGAAGGAAAAAAATCAATACCAATTTAAATAAAAGTAAAAATAAAAATAAAAGCTATGTGCATAAATGTGTCCCCACCTCTGTGTTAATGGGGGAATCTAATCTACAGACGTCCACTCTGAAATATGTGTAATAAACCAATCAGTTAATTAATCATTAGGTACCACGTGAAAACTATTCTGAAGCATGTGTTTAGTACCCTCCATCCATCCAGAGACCTCTCAGGTAGTGGTGGGAAGGGTATTAAATAATAAATTATAAATGAGCAAACCAAATAATATAGGTATTTCGTGACCACATAAAACATAAAAAATAAAAGAAACATAAAAAGTCCTTATGAGCGTGGGAATCCAATCCCACATGTGAAGAAAAAATTATATATAAATATCTAACAGTCCCAGCATGACATTATATATATGCAAATATCTAACAGTCCCAGCATGACATTATATATATGCAAATATCTAACAGTCCCAGCATGACATTATATATATATATATATATCTATATCTATATCTATATCAAAAAAATGTTCCAGCACAAAAAGGTGTATATATATAATGTATTCCAACGGTGTTCCAGCGGTATTCTTAGTGATTAGTGACTTTTGTGCAAGCAATCAGCTATCATCCAGTGACTTGCGGTGCTCCCCCTCAAGGATCCCCACTCACCAGCTCCCTGTACCCCTGCAGGGGTAATAGGCATGTAGTGTTAGACTCTGGTATGATATCCTAGGTTCCAATGAGGTTGTTCCTGGGTCCTCCCGCTTCAGCCACAAAAAAACGGTCCGGAATAGGTAATCCACATAAGAAAGGAAACAGGGCTCCCGTAGTGTATTACGTTTTTTTTAAAAATACTTTATTAAAAAAATTAAATGCCCAATATTCCGGGCTATTAAGTAAAAGTATATTGAATAAAAACAAAGCAAAAAGCCAAGCCTTCACACTGCGTTAAGTGGTGTGCACATAGAGAGCTAGTGAAATCCAGGCCGTCAGCTGAGCGGCGTGCGCCTCAGCTGCGTTCCACACTCTCTTCCACTTCCGCGTGTGACGTAATCGCGTAGCTCCGCCTTACGCGTTTCATCATCGACGTTGTCAAAGGCGTGTAAAACAGCGCTGTGTTGAGCACATAAAAAAGATGTGTGGCCAACTACACACAGACAAAGTCCATAAGAGTAGTGCGATATAAGTAGTGGTTCAGAGGGTGTTCAGAGTAGATCCTAAAGCATGTCACAGCGTGCACCTTCCACCGATCACTCCAACTCCACCATGTGTGAACACACTCCCCTCAGGAGTGTGTTCACACATGGTGAAGTTGGAGTGATATGACTATTCTTACTATTAATTATATGTTTTATATACTATTGATTGCATTACATTGTTTTTTTTTAAACAGCAGCTTTTTTTTCTCCACACCCTTGGTTTTTATTTTCAAAGGGTTCAGTAGATATTCTGTGAATATGTCATTTCCTATACTGAATGTTCTGGATTAGTGTTTCTAGGGATCTGTGGCGCTGAGTGGTGTACTATAGGCCGAGTTATACACTGTTTGCTACATAGCCATTAATGTCTAAACTGCTGGCAACAAAAGTGAGTACACCCCTAAGTGAAAATGTCCAAATTGGGCCCAATTTGCCATTTTCTCTCCCTGGTGTTATGTGACCCGTTAGTGTTACAAGGTCTCAGGTGTGAATGTGGAGCAGGTGTCTTTACATTTGGTGTTATCGCTCTCACTCTAACTGGTCGCTGGAGGTTCAACATGGCAAAGAACTCTCTGAGGAGCTGAAAAAAGAATTGTTGCTTTACATAAAGATGGCCTAGGCTATAAGAAGATTGCCAAGACCCTGAAACTGAGCTGCAGAACGGTGGCCAAGACCATACAGTGGTTTACCGGACAGGTTCCACGCAGAACAGGCCTCGCCATGGTCAACCAAAGAAGTTGAGTGCATGTGCTCAGCGTCCTATCCAGAGGTTGCCTTTGGGAAATGGACAGTGCTGCCAACATTGCTGCAGGGGTTTAAGGGGTGGGGGGTCAGCCTGTTAGTGGTCAGACCATACGCATTTGGTTCAGATGGTGTCAAGTGTGTCTGGCAATCAGGGAGCAGTACAAAGACAAGTTTGTCTTGTCTACAGTCAACCATGGTGGTGGGAGTGTTGTGGTCTGGGGCTGCCGTGACTGGGGAGCTACAGTTCATTGAGGGAACCATGAATGCCAATATGTACTGTGATATACTAAAGCAGAGCCTGATCCCCTCCCTTCAGAGACTGTGCTGCAGGCATTATTCCAACATAACGACCCCAAACACACCTCCAAGACGACCGCTGCCTTGCTAAAGAAGCTGAGAGTAAAGGTGATGGACTGGCCAAGCATGTCTCCAGACCTAAACCCTATTGAGCTTCTGTGGGGCATCCTCAAGGGAAAGGTGGAGGAGCGCAAGGTCTACAACATCGACCAGCTCTGTGATGTTGTCGTAGATGAGGACTCCAGTGGCAACCAGGAGAAGCTCTGGTGATCTCCATGCCCAAGAGGGTTAAGGCAGTGCTGGAAAATAATGGCGGCCACACAAAATATTGAAACTTTTTGGGCCCAATTTGGACGTCTTCACTTAGGGGTGTACTCACTTTTGTTGCCAGCGGTTTAGACAATAATGGCTGTGTGTTGAGTTGTTTTGAGGGGAGAGAAAATTTACACTGTTATACAAGCTATACACTCACTACTACTTTACATTGTAGTAAAGTATAATTTCTTCAGTGTTGTCACATGAAAAGATATAATATATTTACAAAAATGTGAGGTGGTGTACCCACTTTTGTGAGATACTGTGTGTGTGTAAATCATCCAAAAATAAAGGAGGGTCTGCCATGTCAGACCGGGGAATGAGGGGTTATATAAATGGTAGAAAATAATGAGTGGGTTAAAGCCAAAGCTTGGAAAAAAAAAAGCCTTGATTTTTTGCTTTTGAAGCATATGATGAAAGGATTGTTTCTAGTTTTGTTGTAAACAGGAATCTGCCATCATTCAGCCTAACTAAAGCCAATAAAAAAAAAAAATTTAGATTGTGTGACTATATTGTCTGATTCAAAATCACAGCTTATGATGGCATCTGACGTGCTTATTGTGTCTAATATTTTCTTTCTGCAGCCGTTTCAGATAATGTTTGCTTTGAAAATGAGCCAGTCATATCCAGTTATCCCAATGAAACAGGATGGTAAGTGTCTGGACACATAAGAGAAGTTCTAATTGAAACTGTATTAGTCAAAGCTGCAGTTTACGTAAAGCATCAAAAACACACTGGAACACACATGTCCTTAAGGGGAAGAAAAAGAGGGGTAAAAAATGCAGTGGACTGCATCAAAAACGCACTGGAACGCAACAAAAAAAGTGCCAAAAACGCGCATGCAGAAAAGTTTCTGATTCTGAAGGTTGTGATTTAAAAGAAAAAAAAAAAAGTCATACGTGCCTGGTCTATGGTTTTGCATAGAGCAGCCCTGATCCTCTCTTTCCCCTGCTGGTGGTCCTGGCTCCTCCCCATCCCTGTCCGAGTGCCCCCAATAGCAAGCCTTTTTCTATGGGGGCACTTGAGCCGGCTCGCTCCTATGTACTGTACTCTTGTTAATGGACCTTGTCCATGCACACACAGCGCAGCTTGGCCCCATTCCCCACTCTCTCCTCATTGCCTCACTGGCTGTGTTTGACAGCAGCAAGAGCCAATGGCTCCCTCTGCTGTGGGAGCCAGTGAGGAGAGAGAGCAAGAGACCTGGGAGAGCTGCTGCTCTCTTATGCACATTGCTGGATCGAGATGGGGCTCAGGTAAGTTAAAGGTGGGCTAGGGAGCTTCACCCAGAAAGTTCATGCATAGAATGCGTGAAGGTAAAAAACCACCTGCCTTTAGACTTCAACATCAGAGAGGCTCACATCTAATGAAAGGCAGTAGTGGGCACATTATAGTGTGTGTCTGTTATTATTTTTCGGGACTTATACATTTAAAAATGTAAAATGGGTGGTTTAATGATGTCATTCTTTCATAAACCTTTTCATGGATATTCTAATTTCTCAGCTATTAGTGTTTTTCAGATCTTGCAATGCAAAGGATGTATGTCACCTGTTGGAAGGATTTATTTGTCTACACCCAGAGGTCAGGACAGCAAGATTGACGTTTTCTCCTTAAATCTCTCCGCTGTCACAATGTAAGAGGAAATGGAGCCATACATGGTGTAACTAGTGATTCTTGTTTCTGCGTAACTAATGTAAAGTTTCACTGTATTAGGTATACACTTGGTTCTGCAAGAAAGCAGGTACTATCGCCATGTGATGCGCCCGTCACACTGGAGAAGTGTCATATATTTGAAGATGAAATAAAAAAGGTAATGGAAAATCTGTTTTTGTTTTTAAAAATGAAGGAAAAGGATCAGATTAGTAAGGCAACAATCATGTGCAATAACCCAAAGTAAGATGGGGTTTTTAATTTCTTGGAAATAAGATTAACCAAACCTGAACTTTGCTTTCAGATATAGTTAATTGCAATTGTTGCAGCAGTAATAAACCCAAAACAAAACATTTATTGGATTGTGGCTTCCCAATTCTTAGATGTGATGGCTGCATTCAGTTTTCTTTTTATTCTTTTAGGCTTTCTTTTATTTCCACCTGAAAATCTGGCCAGTAAGTCTGTGGTTTATAATGAACAGCCTTTATTTATGTAAAACCTTTTATCCCAAAAGAAAAAACGATTTGCTGTAACTGTTTGTAAACTGTTAGCTGGAGTTTGGCTTTAATATGTTTAGTGTCTTCTTTTTTAAATCTGCTTGCACGTCTAGCACCCTCCCTTCCCCCAGACTGACAATGCTGCTGTCCAGTGGTGCTCCTTTATCCAGAATGTGGGTGCACTAATACAGGAGATATGTTACTGGCCAGATCTCCATGTAAAAATGGGGAGAAAAAGGCCTAAGTAAAGAAAATGCAGCCACCACATCTGACTGGTAAGCCACAATAATATTACATTTTTGGGTTTAGTTCTGCTGTAAATATTAAATGAGAAGTACAGCCAAAGCTTGTTTGGTTGTACTTCTCCTGTGAATCACAGGAGTGCAGTCTGCTGAAAACGGGTCACAGGAGTGCTGAACAGACAGCGTGCTGACATCGCAGAGCAGGTTCAGGCTCTGCAAGATGGCGACAATAGAGTCGGGATCCTCCCACATGCCTGGACTGGCACCCGGCTCATGCTCCAAGTGAGCCGATGAGAGCCTGAGCCGGACACTCCCACCCCTCCACAGCCCAGTACTCCAGTGGGTGTGGGGGGAGGCAGAGCAGAGAGCTGTGAGAACAGAGTGATCGGCAGTGTTTGATAGCATGGCTCTCAGTGTTGGAGGTGCCAGGGGACTGATGGTTCATTGGAGCGATGCTGCATCCACCTAGTTAAAGTGGAAGTCCAGTCAAAAATTACAATTTTTCTATTATATGTAAAATATCTTCATTCATTTTTTGTATAGAGGTTTGTGTCACTTAGTCTAATCAAAGCCAGACAATCAGCTTCTTCCTGTTCTTCAGGTACAACCTTACTTCCTTATATCTGAATTCTGCATAAGGGCCTCTCACTTCCTGAAAATGTCCTTCTTTTCTACACGCCCCCACCCCCATGACTCCTATCCTTTTTAGACAGACATGCCTAGACCTGCCCAGCTCCACCCCATCCCTTCACTTTTTCGCAGATCTCCTGTCTTTGTCCCGTTTTTGGATAGCAGTAGAGAGATAGAGAGGCAGGCTTTGGAAGTATGTTCTGTTTGTTAGAAACTGTAATATAGTTTACAATGCAAGATGGTGCAGATTTTCTACAGTGTACAACCACGTGATTGTTTCTGCATGGCACTGTGATGGGCACCGTGTGCATGGTGTGGCAAATGCCCAGCTGAGGGAGCTACATATGAGTTTATAATGTATATTGTAGATCAGCATCTGACTGTGAATTTGTGCCGCATCCAAAATTATTTATACATAACAGCAAAGGGGGTCCCCTAGTAGTGGACTTTTCAGGCACATGTAGCAATCATAAAAGAGGTATACTTGGTACAAATACAATTTATTGAATTACATAATAAAATATGGCAACAACTGTAACATCTATTAGGAATGTAAATCCATCAGTATTACAATTGTGTGTGTATATACAGAGTTTTTAAGCAGTCCTTTTTCACCCGATGCGTTTCGGAGTCAATTAAACTCATTCCTCAGGGGTAGTGTACTCTTTAAATGGTTCTGTGTTAAGATATATTGAAAAGATAATAATCAATATCTGAGTATCCATCAATAAAGCATTTCATAATGTAATTTTCGTATCTGATACACTTACATTTAACACTGTATTGGCTGATTTGACATTCCATAAAATTTGTGATTTAAAAACGACAGTGACAAAGTCTGTAAGTCTGTCTGCCCAGTATGCTCTTGATTCCAATATGAACAAACCTCTATGTGTTGGAGATGATGTAAACAGGTAGAAGTGTTTTTTCTTTTTTCTCCACCAAGAGTATATATATATATGTATGTATGTATATAATATATTCTACTGAGGCCGAGAGGCAAATCCTGCAAGAAATGTGATAAATATATAGTAGGAGGTCCTATTTTAATATAGTAAGGAAGTTGGTTTGCAAAATTAAGTTCATACCTGAAGGTGGCTCAAAAGTTGATGTTCATAGGTGTATCTATTGATCGCTAAAGAGGTAGTAGATAAGATAGGGTATTCAATTAGTTGTCTATTTTTAGATTACAAGTATTTTAAAATTATTGTGTCTTTACGCTAAAGGGTTGCTTAAAAAGAAATAGAATAGATACTGTGATATTGGGTGGCCAGATGGGACTAGATTTGCTTGACAGAGACATACCTGTCACATGTACAGTATATATAGTGAGGCTTGGTCTAAAGTATAGTAGTCATCATATAGTTAATCCTTTATGGGGTTAATCTATCAAGTTGACTGGGAGCGAACAAAGAGGTCCCAGACAAAGCCAAATATAAATGTAATTAGCAGATTTAGGGTAAAGATTGCATAGCCAATAGGTAATGATTGTTCATTTATAAACATGCAGATTCAAGGACTATTTTCTCCAAGTGCTACATGAATAAAGAAGTATACAGGAATTATTATGGTTGTAGAGCCTCCAAATAGAACTAATGAGTTTTTTAGTTAGGAGTTAATTGTAATGCATAGGGTGTATAAGAGCGTATAACTATCAGTCTAATGTGAACTCAATCAAGCAAGAAAAGTCCCAGTTATAGCCACAATAAATAGAAGTAAAGTTGGCCAGCTTAGGTTGGTATCATAGTTAGTGAATAAAAGTAGTTTAACTTGCATGACATGAGAGTGAATCGGATTAAGTAGCTGTTCAGGCCGGTAACATCCCACAGCGTGTGGAGGATGTCCGGCATGAGAATCGGCTGGTTTAAGAAGCCTCTTTCCTCCAATCAGCTGTTGATATCTGATTACAACAGCAGATTTGAGTAGGAGGGAGAGGGGGCAGGTGCAAGCCATGTATGGCCCCCTGGGAGGAGTGATCGCCGTCCCGTCCGTGGCGCGCATTTGCGAGCCCTTTTGTCGGGACGTTAACACGCCCACTCCACCCACCGACACAGAGAGCTTCCCTGGCGGACTGCGTATGTCGAGTCGCAACATGGAGCGCAGTCTAACATGGATATAGACTGTAGCCTCGCATAACGCCGCCGCGGGTTTTGTAACTAAGGCATGAGTACAAGTGTAGTAATGATTTGTGTGATATTCTGGGAGCAAGAGAACACTGGTATCAAGCAAGGTCTCACAGGCATAAATGACATGTTGGGACTTTCGTTATATATTTAGAAAATACATGCTTCAACATCTAAAAAAAGTTGTTTGGGGTCCAAATCATCATATACATCAAAAGACAAAGTTAATGGCAGGATCAACCGAATTTCTTGCATAGGAAAATAGTAAAAAAAACATTTTCTTATTGGATACATATCAAGAATATAGATAGAGTCCAGGTCTTGGGACTAATTATTATAATATAGGCAGGAGGGGGAGGTTAATGGCAGGATCAACAAATTTTTTGAGAAATAGTGTTAAACAACATTTTCCTATTCGATGTCAAGGAGTGCAAATGGGAAGAGAGAGTCCAGATCATAAAATTAATTAGTATGGCATAGGTATATCGCTAAAAATAAATAAAGGTACTTAAGCAGTTTTCACTTATATAACATATCAGGTGCCACATATTCTATAATACCAAAAAATGTGTGTGTGTATATGTGTATGTATATATATATATATATATATATATATATATATATATATATATATATATATATATATATATATATATATATATATATATATATATATATATATATATATATATATATATATATATATGTATGTGTGTGTGTATATATTTATTTATTCTGTGCTCCTATGTCCACATGCATATCTGAGAGATACATAAATTAAACATAGCATGTCATATTCGTTTATCATGCCGTATACAAGTACAGTAGTAGGATAGTGTAATGCTAGTATGGTAATAATTAGTAGAAAATCATTATTGTCCTATTTGTTCCAGTCTCAGAAACTAAGGATGAATAGATATAACTGGACAGGCCGCATCCGAATCCCAGAGTTTAGAGGGGAGACCAAAGCAAGAGAGAAGACGAATCTCAATATTATTGTTCCCTACCCCCTGAGGAAAAACCCTCAAGAAATGGCTTGAACCATATTGTTTCATTCAAGCCCGGAGGTTGGGGTGGTCTTTAATCTATATATCCATCTGTAATGAGCTCTTGTTCCAGTCTCCCCCTCTGGGACTGGGATGCACGCGGTCCGGAATGAGAAATTTTATTTTTGGGAACTGTCCCTTGTGTACTAATGTGGTATGTCTCCCAAGGGGGAGATCGGGGTGCAAGTTTTCATAGATGTTATGTGCCTATACGCTCTTTTCCAAAATTCCACCTTTGTTTTACCAATATAGAAGCATATATATCACTCCATGGGTTCTACAGTTGGCAAAATGTTTAGGGTGAAACGTTTGACCGTTGGGGAGGGTGGGATTTTTCTGTGTGAGCATGTATTGACAATAATTGCATGCTCCACATTTGAAAGTGCCTCTATATTTGCAATGAGATTTGTTTGATTCCCCTTTATATTCACTAGTGATGATTCTGTCCCTTAGAGATGTAGTTTGTTTGAAAGTGAAACGGGGCTTGGGAGGTACAAATGGTCCCAGTGCTGGATCGCTTTGCAGCATGTGCCAGTATTTTTCTATGATGTTTTTGACTTGTTTTTTTGCTGGTTGTTATATTTTGTAGTAATTCTGATGGTATTGGCATTGTTTTGTTTTTTGGATTCCTCTGAATAGAGTAATTCCATCCTTGATCTTAAAGAGGCTTTTTTAAACGATCGTTTCAATGACTCATACGAGTAGCCTTGTTGTAACAATCGCTCACGTAGTTTGTTTGCTTCCAATTTTAAAAATATTATCGTCCGAACAGTTTCGTTTTATTCTAAGATATTGGCTGAAAGGGATAGAATCCATGAGGGGTTTAGGGTGGAAGCTGGTAGCGTGTAGGATGGCATTACTTGCAGTGGTTTTCCTATATAGCCTGCTCAAAATCGCTCCCCCCCCTCTCCTTTTGTATGCTTCTACATCTAAGAAAGTGACACGTTGTGTGTCGAAAGACGTGGTGAAGTTTAAGTTGAAGTCATTGCGGTTCATCCTCGAGGCATTGCTGGAGTAGGTCAGCTGGTCCGTCCCAGATGATGAATATATCATCGATGTACCGGTATCACCCAAGAATGTGTGGTCCATGTACATCGATAGAGCCTCATCACCCAAGAACATGGTTTCCCATTCCCCCAAGTACAGTTTGGCATACGATGGGGCACAGCATGTACCCATCGCAACCCCCTGCCCCTGGAGGTAGTGGGAGCCGTTGAACGTGAATACGTTATGAGTCAAAATGAATTCCAGTAGTGAAATTATGAATTCCCCAGAACTTGGGTCTATATTTATTTTTAGCATTTTGCAAGATGTGTTTAATGGCTGCCAGGCCTTTATTGTGGGGGTCGAGCTATATAGAGATTCGACATCTGTTGTAACCAGCAATGCATCTGTAGGGATCCTAAGTTTTTCAATAAATTGTAAAAAGTGGAGAGTGTCTTTCGCAGAAGATGGTAGAGCTAGAATGAACGGTTTCAAAACTTTGTCCACTAGTTTACTAGCATTTTCGCTTACCGCCCCTATGCCCGAGATAATCGGTCTCCCGGGTGGGTTTTTTGTATCTTTGTGGATTTTTGGCAGTGCGTAAAACACCGGGGTGCGGGGAAAATTTTCTAACAAACTCCCAAAGTTGTTTAGTAATTGTGGAATTAGAATAGGCAGTGTCGATTAACATATAGAAATCATCATTATATTTCTTAACCATATTTGCTGGTATTTGACGACACCATTCCAGATTATTTATTATTCTGTTGCACATGTCAACATATTGGATGTTATCAAGCACAACGATATTCCCACCTTTGTCCGCAGCCTTAATGGTGATTTGATTATTACTCGATAGTTTTTTTTTTGTTTTTTTTAACGCTGTAGTTTTCCTTTTTTGTTAGATTGTTTGTAGGCGTTGTGCGAATTCTCAATTTATCTAGTTCTTTATTAATTAGTTTAAGAAAGGCTGCAGCATTTGGGTGTGTGCTTGGAGCTGGACAAAAGTTTGATTTTTTTTTTTTCTTTCTTTAGTGCGGATTTATTTATCTTGGGGGGGGGGGGGGGGCGGCAGCATCTGATGTTTCAATTGATTCCAAGATTTGAGAAAGATTAAGATTGACTTGGTCATTCTCTTCAAGGAGAGAGACCATATATATACTCTTGGTGGAGTAAAAAAGAACACTTCTACCTGTTTACATCATCTCCAACACATTAGATGTTTGTTCATATTGGAATCAAGAGCATACTGGGCAGACAGACTTTGTCACTGTCGTTTTTAATCACAAATTTTATGGAATGTCAAATCAGCCAATACAGTGTTTAAGTGTATCAGATATGAAAATTACATTATGAAATGCTTTATTGATGGATACTCGGATATTGATTTATTATCTTTTCAATATATCTATCTTCTTTAACACAGAACCATTTAAAGCGTACACTACCCCTGAGGAAGGAGTTTAATTGACTCCGAAACGCGTCGGATGAAAAAGTACTGCATTAAAACTCTGTATATACACGATTGTAATACTGATGGATTTACATTCCTAATAGATGTTACAGTTGTTGCCATATTTAATTATGTAATTAAATAAATTATATTTGTACCAAGTATACCTCTTTTTTTATGATTACTACATATGAGTTTAAGGCTCAATTTTCAGTAGTGCGACTTGTCATGCGACTTTGTGACACATAAGGTCACATGGCAAGTCACAGCCCATTGATTTCAATGGCAACCGTTCCCATCTATGCGCCTTTGAAAAGGTGCCTGCACTACTTTGATGCAACTTTTGATGCGACTTTGATTCAGAGTGTTAAGTTGGATCACAGATGCACTCAGTTGCACTCTAAATCGCACAGCTTTGGAGTCACACTAGTGGAAACGTAGCCTAAGGCTAAAGTGCGACTTTGGAGTGTGACTTTGATGCAACTTTGAGTGCAGCTTTGATCCAACTTTACACTCTCTGGATCAGTCGCATCAAAGCATTGCAGGTACCTTTTTCAAAGTCGTTGATTTTCAAAGTCGTGTAGATGGGAACAGGTGCCATTGAAATCAATGGGCTGTGACTTGTCATGCGAATTTGGGTCCAAAGTGACAAGTTGCACTAGTATAAACGGAGCCTTATTGTGGTTGCCTGTACTATGATCATTGTAGACTGTGAGCTGAGACCCCAGAGCACTTCCGACTACACGAACAGTGCGCCCCCCCACAAACTGTGTCCAGCTCCCTTCACCTCCTAGGTACAGCTATACTATGTGTGTATATATATATGTGTGTGTGTGTGTGTATGTGTGTATGTGTGTATATATATATATATATATATATATATATATATATATATATATATATATATATATATATATATATATATATATATATATATATATATATATATATATATATGCACTGCAAACCCCCCCCCTCCAAGTGTGGATGGGGCTTTTTATTGCTTAATTTTCTCATGAATTAGGATGTACAATTCATCCTTACTGATGAGAGAACACTGGGCAGGAACCTATGATTAGCTCCTCCCATCCTGTATATGCCCACTGGCTACACAAGAACAACGTCCCTCCCATGAAGTGATGTCACTAGCTTTCTGGAACCACACGCACTGGCTGATTTTACACTCAGAAGGAAGTAGTTTTGAAGTCATGTGACTGCACTGGATGCTGCAAAATAAAGGTAGAAAAACTGTTTTTTTTAATTTTGAGGCATGAGGCTGAACTTGGCTCAAATTAATGATTGCAGGGGAGAATTTAAGTGTTAGGGTGGACTTCCACTTTAAGTATGACTCTAAAAAGAAAACAAACCCATACATCTTTCAAATGAGTAGTTAGTAATGGCCTTGAAAGGGTAACTCCACTTTCGTGGGGAAAAAAATGGCAAATAAAGTAAAAAATAATATAGCATATACAATTGCAACACAAGTCATGTTGTTGTTATTTAATGTTATTAAAAATTACCTTTCCTGTTCAATCTGCATGCACTGTAATTTTCTGAAAATGCAATGCAATATGGCTACCTGGAGTTGTTCTGTACACTGTGTACTGAACACACCCCAGAAACATAATTTCCTGCTTGTGTGATTGGCTCACCAATTTTCCCAGAAGTCTGCCTAAGATACAAGTCAGATTTCAGGCATGCCCTGCAACAAAAATTTCATTTTTGGTGAGATACTCCCAATAGGAACATGTCTCAAGGGATGCAGGCCCAGCAGATTTCCTCATTAGTGCTCTGCAGCTGTACAGCTGATAGATAAATATGAAACCACTCCCATTATACCCACTCAGCACAGAGGAACAATGAGGGATTTTTTTAGAATAACAAAAGGTAGGAATCTGCAACAAAGGTTGTTATCCTTGCAATGTACATAGAACACTCAGAGGGGAATGATTTTTGTTGAGAAAAAAAAAGGAGTTGCGCTTTAAAGTTCTTAAGTTGTTTTATTCTTTTTAAAATGGACTCATGGGAGCTTTGGCAATACAATGTTCTGTTGCCAACTAAAGCTGAATTCCAGATTGTGTGTGTTGATATATAGATATAGATATATCTCTGTACTTGGCAAATCCCTGTGGAAGTGTAACACGGCAGGAGACTTGGAGCATGTAAGTGCAGTATTAGGAACTGTACAAACTACTCACAAATGGAGTATGAATACACGCATTGTAATCCTGCAGTATGATCCGGAGGAGGTCTCTCTTAGGTGTCCGTGTCTCTGGGGTCCAGCTGGCAGCTCGCTTGGGTGGATTCCAGCACTTGCAGCCTATTCTGAACAGCAGGGAACGCTGGAGGCTCAGGGATGACGTCACTTCTGGGAGAAGGAGGCGGCTTCGCATTCTCGAGCCTGAGGAACTCAGTTTTGAGTAGTTTGTTGCTTTTTATTATTAAATAGTTCCTAATACTGCACTTAGAGATTCTAAGTCTAATTCCTTGTTTTTGCTTGTCATTGCAGAGACCTGCTTCTAGCACTTTACACTGCCTGCCCTTAGTGCTGGATCATCGATTCCCATGCTTTTTAAAGACTTTTACTATGGATATTGTTCCTCTTGTGAAGAGAAGTCAATAATCTCAATTGTTTTCCTAACCAAACTTCTGCGTCTGTGTACACCTCCCAGGGTACCTTTCCATACGAGCGCTGAGTTTGTTTTTTGTTTCCCTGTGAAAGTGTAGAATCTGCTGTAGTAGCTGCCACTACTAGTTTTCTTTGCGCTACTCTCGTTCCCATGCCAAGCGGTTGCCCTGCTGCATAGTAACCACAAGGAGTTGCTCTTTGATTTTCTCAATAAAGGCAAAGAGTTCTGATTGGATGAGGTGGAGATGTGGGGCAGTGATGTCAGAATCTCCACTTCTAAGAATTGGAGAATGCTATCCATTGAGAAAATTTACAGGATGATTTCCTTAATGGCATCCATGCCAAGCAACCTCCTGTGAAGCAAGGCAACTGCTCGGCATAGGTCCTGAAAGACCGTGAGGATCAGTGTAGTAGCAGAGATTACTACAATGATTTTCCACGTTCACGGGAAAAGGTCAGGTATGAAATGTGTACTTATATTTGTTCCAAAAAAAATCTTGAATTCAACTTGAATAAATATTGTTAGTGGTGTGTGGGTTTTTTTTTTTTTTTTTCGTGCTGACCATGATATATTAACTGGTGACATTCATCCATTCTTTAAAATTAAAACTGAAGTTAAGAAGTATGTAAACCTAATAAAATATGCTGTGCTATGCTATAAAACATACGTACCTGTTTTTTGTTTTTTTTTTCAATTTTCTGTACACTGAACTGTGCACATGCAACCCTGTATAAATCCTCAGCACACATGAGTGAAGGATCATTTAAATCTGATGCACATCCTGTGCCTGCCAGTCAAGAGAACCAAAGACCCCTCTCCTGGAAAAAGCAGGGGAGAATTGGCTGGCAAGGCAGATTGTGGAAATCCTATCTAAATTGTTTTGTTTATTATTTATTTTTATTTTTTTGGATATAGTAGGTGATGGCTAAAATTCTTACTATGTTTTCATTGCTGTCAGCATTCCGTTGTGGAATAAACTTTTGTGCTGGTGACCACTGTCACTGGAAGAGAAAGTGATATGAAATAAAATTTGTTATTGTCTCTGGAACAGAAGATGAGGAAATATCTATTATGCCCCTTTGCAAATGGAAATCATTGTTTCTGTGCAAACAAATATTAGGTTAAGAGGATAAGTATGATCACCTATGCGATTTGATTCCAGTGCAGAAAAAAAATGTGCCTGTACCTTTGTCGTGTGGCTGTGGTGCTATTTGAGACATATAAAATGATGGCCTCAAATGGCACCTTACCGAATCGCATGTGATTTGCACAGGAATGCGATGTGACTAATCGCATTAGTGTGAGCCCAGGCTAAATGCGAGTGTGCTTTAAAAAAATGTTACACACAAAAAAAAACTTTTGCTTGATTTTATTTGCAAAAGTCTGTTTGAGAGCAGGTACTACACAGTATCAACCGTAGAAAAAACAGTGGTTCATTTGACTACAAAAGATAATTGCAGAGATGTGTTGTCTGCCTGTATGTAGAACTTTTGCATATTTAATAGTTTGTTTATGTGGATTGTAAAGAAAACACTCTAAACCCTAACTTTTTGTTTCCTCTCTGTCTGTTCTCCATCAACCAAGTGCAAACAAGTATTGGGAGTATTGCAGCGAAAAGTTGAAGCTCTGGAATCCGAATTACAACTTTCACCTTGCGAAGAGGAAGATGATTCTTGAAGTTTCTTGTGTCTGTCCTAACGATTTGTAGAATATCAAACTTGCTTCTGTAATTGTATTTTGTAATTTGCACAGCAATGATTGCACATGCATCTGTGTGAGCCTTTTTGAGGGAAAAAAAAAAAAATCATGGCATTTTCATTTTTATGTCCATGTCTGTCCTGCAATACAGCCGGGAGCAACTAATAATAACTCAGGTGTTTATTACTTATGCCCCAACCATATATTTTTTGTTTTTTATTTTGTTGTTGGCTTAAGTAACAACTACCATTGGTCAATACATAATGTAATAGCTGAAAGTGGAAATTCAGTTTGTTCTTTAAACAGCATTGCTTTTACAAACGACATCCAACTCACTTGATCTTGGCTCATGCTGTCAATGACCTACTGCCTGGGGCAGGAGACTGGCTCATTGTTACAACACTGGACAGCTGTCACACATTATTACATGAGTGCCATTCAGTGCAGCATCAAGGATTGTCGCTGCCAAAGGAGAAGAGGTAGGACATGTAATATCATGTGACCAGCCAGAAGACACTTATGTGATTATTTTTTTTTTTTTTTTTTTTTTAAATGTGGCTCTTCAGGGTGCTAATTTTCTTTTGGATAAAGCAAAGACAAACATTTATGTATGGGTTTTAAATTGTTTCTTTTTAGGCCCCTTTTTACACTTGTGCGACTTGGGGTTGCATGACAAGTTGTACCCCATGATTTTCAATAAGTAGCATTCATTTCTGTGCGACTTCAAAGTAGCCTGTACTACTTTGGTATGACTTTGATGTGACTTGAGGTCCATAGACATCAAGATTACACAGGCATAGCTTCAAGTCACGTGACTTATTTTTACTTAGTACAAGTGTGAAAGAGGCCTTAATGAGAGTTTTCTGTCAGGTTTTATGTGCTGTCCCTGCCTTGTTGAGGGCTTTTCACCTTATTTATGTTTTCACACTTATCACATGGATAGAAAGTAAAGGAGAATCTCTCCTATGGGGATAAAGTCAGCAATACCTATCTAACAGATGTCCTAAACCTTCCCCACACTATTGCTCATGTGTCCTTTCTCTAAAACAGTCAAATGCAATTATTTGAACAAAACAACTTCCCAAATCCTTCCCCATTTTATCTAAACCTTAAAAGGGAATGCATGAAAACAAATGTTTACTTATTACCTTGTTTAAACCTGATGACCTAACTTCTCCACCGTTTTTTTTTAGCATTCGGGAGAAGATATCTGCCCTTTTGTAGCAAAAGCTGAATAAAAGTGTTCTGTAGCTGCAGCGTTGGTTATACGTGTTTTTAGTTTTCAGTTGACAATAACCAAGTTAAACTACATTGTTGGCCCTACTGGCTGTAAATTGTCTGTCCTACATCAGGTTTGACTGACAAGGAAATAGGAAATCAACTTTGTTTGCATCTCCATAGTTTGATTTTCCCCTTAATTTTATTGTGTTTCTGGGTGGCAACCAGAAGGGAAAATTAGGTGCTCCTTTTTTTTTTTCCTGGGAATACAACATTGTAACCTTTTAACTGAGTGGGAAAGGGTTAGAACCTTTTGTTTGATTTATGATATGGTCCTGTTTTTAAATCTGTTCTGAGATAAAAAAAAGCGTTGCCTTGTACAACACCAATACCCTCTAACTGTGCACAATCACTCTGTGTCCTTTGAAATCAAGCAAGACATGATTTGACAAATGAAAATATTATCTGCCCCTTTTAAATAGGGAATGGGAAAACCTTGTTTATATTATCCTTCGCATTGACCGCAGGACACAGGAATTCAGAAACAGTTGATTTTATACTGCTACGTACAACAGGTTGGGACACTAAAGCCCTTTTCAACCCGGTGAACGTTTCTGGCGATTTAGAGCTAACATTAGCGCCTGTAAAGCACCTGAAAATCCTGAGAGCGTTCACAGTGGGGTGGTGCGCTTGCAGGATGGGAAAAAAAAGTCCTGCAAGCATCCTCTTTGGGGCGGTGCAGGAGCTGTGCATACACCTCTCCTCCAACGTCCCTTCTCATTGAAATGAATGGAAAGCACTGCCGAAGCGCTGCAACACAGGTGCTATTAACCTTTTAGTCGGCCACTAATGCGAACGCCTGCACCACTCAAGTGTGAAAGGGGTCTTACCGACAACTTGTAACCCAGCATGCCTCAATTTTTAGTGTCTTTAAGAGGTTGCACACCTTTACCAGGACCACACTAAAATTGATGTGCACGCCTAGCTTGGAATGTGACCTTTTGGGCACCCGGCTTTGCATTCTGGCGCTGTTACAGATTTTGGTGTACTGTTAGCTGCGGAGTGTTATCTGGGCCTAGAGCCATAGCACAGCCCCTAGTGTGATCATATCTTTGAAGACTCATGCTGTGAGTAAAACTGGATATACACTACAACTTTTGTTGTTCAATTTCCTTTAGATTTACCTTCAACTATGTAGTGCAAGGGCCTTCCTGATTGCATACAAATGGAAAGTGTTTAAGTTTGACCTCATATTATATGGTTTTGTTAAATCTAAAGGAAAAAAATCTGAAAGGAATTGTATTGTGTGTATCCAGCTTAGGACTGCTTGAGCTAAGCACTAGGCACTACCCCACTATATGCACAGTTGGGTAACCTTTCAAATTTCCGACCACTGCATTTGTTACTACGGTATGAGTTAGGTCTTAACGATCGAGCACTGACATCACATGGAGTGCTGCATGCTCTGTGCTCCCTTTTTTTTTTTTTTTTTTTTTTAACTTTTTAGCCTGGAGGAAGCCTCCCACCACTACTCCTGCAAAACCACATCAATCTCCGGTCTGTTTCCTCTGCCTGTTTACAGTTACTTGGTCACCTTAGCTGCCTGAGACCTCATGAGCACCAGCTGTTTGGGAACTGCCTCACATTAGGCCTAGCTGTGTTGCAACTGTATGGACCTAATGAAGATTATTTACTAAAACTGGAACATGCAAAATCTGGTAGAGCTCTGCACAGAAACTAGTTGGCTTCTAGGTTATTTTTTATTTTTTTTTGTCAAAGCTTAACTGAACAAGCTGAAGTTAGGAGCAGATTGGCTATCATGCACAGCTGCACCAAATGTTTCACTCTCCAGTTTTAGTAAAGCAACAGCAATGTGTAATTTGCCTAGGCACACAGAGGACAGTCACGCTGCCATGGGTGACTCTCAGCTCCTACTCTGCTAGCATTTCAGGGCTCTTGCCTGGATTTCCAAGAAGGAGCAGACACCCAGGACCTGGAATCTAACTGTCTTAGTATTGACCTCATCTGAGTTTATCTCCCCGCTGTAGCGCAAGGCATTGGTCTGCCCCTTTTCCACAGGGCTCTCCATGTCATGACTGCTTGTGGTTGTATACTGGGGAACTCTTCCCGCAGAGTTTCTAAGCATACTCTGGCACCATCCCTTAGAGTCTCTCTGACCTTTTTGTGAGCCTCCAAAAATCAAACCAAGCCTGTGACTTACTGTTGCCATCTGATTCAGTCTCAACAGTCTTGCTCTGGAGAGACTGTTTTTCAGGCGCCATAGTTCCCTACAGATTTACATGGTGTTTCAACTCTTGGCGATAGTGCATTATTTCACTACATCTGTAGGATCAGCCTGCTTTTCCAGGCCTTCTGTTTTAGAGCTCCTACAGATGCCTTAAGATACCAATACAGGGAAACCCGTGGAGGCAGGATTATGTTGGTCATTTTCATATAATATATATATATTTTTTATTTGTGCTTACTTATTGCTAGTGCTGTGGGAGAAGTGTCAGTGAGACACTTGTGAAGGATCAGCAGCGGTGGTAGAGCAATATACAGCACATCTGAGGCTAGAAAAGCGCTTAATGACCTTCTTATTTTAGGAGGTCATAGTTTTGCGGTTGCTCTTTTTGGAGAGCTTTCATAGAGGCTTGAAAAGGAGGAGGATGACATTTTATAAGAGCACTGATATCTTTTTATGGTTTTGGGATATGTTATATTAATCACTTGCCTACAGATTGTTAGTAAGAAAAGGGAACGTTGGAGCGGACTTTATAGATATCAGAAAAGGAATACAAAATATTATTAGAAAAATAATTAATGTATTAAACATTGATATAAAAAAATACACTATAACTTTAAAAACAAGTGGTATTGGCTTCCAATTGACTAAGCCACACATAATGTATGGTCCCTGTTCCTGCTTGAATGTGGCAGGTCGACATCTTCTTTAACTTGTTCTTAACTCTTGCAGTTCTGTTCCACATGAAAGGGGAAGGTAAGCTGGCAAACATCTAATTGAATATGGTTAAGGCTGATAGCAGAGGCTGAAGTAAGCACTTTGAATCTATATGGTTATATTGGAAATGGGCATTTCACCATAACACTCATAGTCACATCCATTACACCATGTGTTGCAAACTTCTTGATAATGTTGCACACTGTAGACAAAGGCAAATCTAGATCTCTGGAGATGGACTTGTAACCTTCAGATTGTTGATATTTTTCCACAATTGTGGTTCTCAAGGCCTCAGACAGTTCTCTTCTCCTCTTTCTGTTGTCTATGCTTAATGTGGCACACACAGACACACAATGCAAAGACTAAGTGAACTTCTCTCCTTTTTATCTGCTTTCAGGTGTGATTTTTATATTGCCCACACCTGTTACTTGCCCCAGATGAGTTTAACCGCTTCCCGCCCGCCCTATAGCGGATTGACGTCCGGGAAGTGGTTCTGTTATCCTGACTGGGCGTCATATGACGTCCAGCAGGATAACATGCTGCCGCGCGCCCCCGGGGGCGCGCATCGCGGCGATCGGTGGCTGACTTACCGCTACACCGATCTTGGTAAAGAGCCTCCGGCGGAGGCTCTTTACCACGTGATCAGCCGTGTCCAATCACGGCTGATCACGCTGTCAATGGGAAGAGCCGTTGAGCGGCTCTTCCTCACTCGCGTCTGACAGACGCGAGTAGAGGAGAGCCGATCAGCGGCTCTCCTGGCAGGGGGGGTCTGCGCTGATTGTTTATCAGCGCAGCCCCCCCTCAGATCACCACACTGGACCACCAGGGATCGCCACTAGGACCACCAGGGAATGGGCAACATGTGGATGGCCAGGTATGTACCCCATGGCCATCCACATGTGCCCAATCAGTGCCCACAAATGGGCACTGATTGGCACCATTATGTCCAAGATCTGCCCAGCAATGCCCGCAATGTTTTATCAGTGTCACCTGTCATTGCCCATCGGTGCCACCTGTCAGTGCCCATCGGTGCCCACCTATCAGTGCCAACTATAAGTGCCCATCAGTGCCGCCTATGAGTGCCTGTCGGTGCCACCTATCAGTGCCACCTATCAGTGCCCATCATCAGTGCCACCTCATCGGTGCCCATCAGTGCCCGTCAGTGCAGCCATATCAGTGCCCATCATTGAAGGAGAAAACATACTTATTTACAAAAAATTTTAACAGAAACAAATATAAAAACTTGTTTTTTTTTTCGAAAATTTTCTGACTTCTTTTATTTGTTGCGCAAAAAATAAAAACCGCAGAGATGATCAAATACCACCAAAAGAAAGCTCTATTTGTGGGAACAAAATGATAAAAAATTTGTTTGGGTACAGTGATGGATGACCGAGCAATTGTCATTCAAATTGCGACAGCGCTGAAAGCTGAATATTGGCCTGGGCGGGAAGGTGTCTAAGTGCCTGGTATTGAAGTGGTTAAAGGAGCATCACATGTTTGAAACAATCTTATTTATCCACAATTTTGAAAGGGTCCCAAGAATTTTGACCAGCCCATTTTTGGAATTTTGTGTGACATGTCCAATTTGCTTTTTTTCCTCTCCCTTTGTTTTGTTCCAATACACACAAAGGGAATAAACGTGTATAGCAAAACATGTATTACTGCAATACTTTTCTGTAAAAAATACTTGATGTTCTGGAAAAAATTCTGGGGTGCCAACAATTTCTGCCATGACTGTGATTGATTTTATATATATTTATATAAAATCAATCAAATATTTTATAATTCGTGTTCAGGGAGATGTACAGTGTTAGTTTTCCACCACACATAGCATTTTTCTTTTAGGCCAAAAAGTTCAATTTTGGTTTTGTTTGACGAAGGAACCTTCTTCCACATGTTTGCTGTGTCCCCCACATGCCTTCTCGCAAACCACAAACTGGACTTCTTATGGCTTTCTTCCAACAATGGCTTTCTTCTTGACACACTTTCATAAAGGACAGATTTGTTGCGTGCTCGACTAATAGTTGTTATGTTGACAGATTCTCCCAACTGAGCTGTGGATCTCTGCAGCTCCTTCAGAGTTACCATGGACCCCTTGGCTGCTTCTCTGATTAATGCTCTCCTTGCCCAGCCTATCAGTTTAGGTGGACGACCATGATGGACTCTATTTACTAATTAGGTGACTTCTGAAGGCAATTGGTTCCACTAGTTTTTAGTTAGAGGTATCAGAGTATAAGGGCTAAAAAAAAATGCTTCCTGCACTGTTCAGATATATATTTGGAAAGCCATTTATCATTTTCCTTCCACTTCATAATTATGTGCCACTTTGTGTTGGTCTATCACATAAAATCCCAGTAAAATACATTTACGTTTTTGGTTGTAACATGACAAAATGTCAAGGGGTATGAATACTTTTCTTATCATACATCATGGGACACAGAGCCATAGTAGTTACTATGTGGGTTATAGGCCACCTTCAGGTGATGGACACTGGCACACCCTAAGACAGGAAGTCCACTCCCTATATAACCCCTCCCTCTACTGGGAGTACCTCCGTTTTTTCTTGCCAGTGTCTTAGGTGTTGGTCACGAGTAAAGATGTGCTGTGCTGAGCTCCACTGGAGCAATTCTTGCTGGGACTAGCTATGCAGCTGGATCCATTCAATGTGTCTTTTCAGGCCGAATTGAATCGTCTCCGGGCCTTGTGGAGGAAGAAACGAGGTTTAGCCCGTAACGCTTCTCCTTTCATCAGTGTTAATTTAGACGACTAAAACATTTTAGTCGACTAAAACAATTGAGCTGACTAAAATATGACTAACACTAAAAGCCATTTTAGTCAAAAGACTATGGCTAAAATTAAATTGCAATTATTGACATGTAGTGGAGATTTTAGTCGACTAAAACGTAGGACATTTTAGTCGACAAAAATGTACTGGAGATTTAGTCGACTAAATACGAAAACTAAAACAATTGCAGAAGACTAAAATGGGACTAAAACTAAAATGCCATTTTAGTCCTAAGACTAAAATTAACACTGCTTTTTAGAGAGCTGGACCCCGGGATCCAGTACTTTGGTATTTTCAGCCATAAAGTTTTTACTGGCGGGGTGCTTTACAGGTCCAGGAGTGTGGGTTCCCCAAAGGTCCTCGGTTCCTGAAGGTTTTGTAACGGAACCCACAGTGAGGGGTGAAGGTTGGGTCTGTTGATTTTACCACAGAAAACCCTGCGGCGGGAAAGGTAAGTGGAGTTTTTCTAAGAAATTTTTAAGTTTTCTTTTACTTTTTTCTTAAAAGAAACATTTCATATGTTGTCATGTCTAAGAGTCACCACTGGTGGTTGTATGGTGCACGTACTGTACCTTGTCATGCTTCCTCAGAGGCACGCTGTCAGCAGAAGCAGCAGGCTTTTCCTCCAGCTAGCAGCTCAGACCTCCAGTGAGTTTGGGGGGGGTTTCTTTCACCAGACACCCCCCACCTGGACTAAGCTTCTCCCTGAAAAGGGGAAGATAAAAGGATCGGCGATGCCGCTCCATTTTTTCCACCGCCCCTGCACGGCGGCTTCTCTCAGGTCTCCTCGCCATCCTTCCCTCACACACATGCCGACCCTGTCGGATCAGAGGCCCGCGCTCGCACGTGAAAACTCTTGAAAGAGAGGGGGGTGTGATGAGGGGGTGGGGCTTAGCGCAGCATTGACGTCCTCCAACTTCCAGTGCGGGAGTGTCTATTAAAAGCTCCATTTTTGCTGGCTGCAGATGCTGGAGGGACACGAGCAAAAAGGGGCATGTAAGAGGTTTGGTGACACAGGCATTCCTATTGACACATTTACGATTAGCATCAGGCTGAGCATTAATAGCAGCGGCAGTGGATGGACTATTGCTCAGGCAGTGGATGCGATCCTTCTGGTAGTACCTCTGCATTTGTGCATCGGGCTATGGTCGAAGGGGGCTAGAAACACCCCAAAAAAGGGCTCAAGGCAGACTTCTTCAGCCGCAAAAAAAAAACAAACTTAGAACCATCTCTAAAAAAAATGGCATCCTCCCCTGAGAGTTCTGAGGTGGCTGGTCAGAGTGAGCCATCAGGGCCCTCAGGTGCTGCAACTGTTTCCAACACTGCAGCCCCTGTCTATTACTCAAGAGGTTTTTTTCCTCAACCATATTAGGATTGGAGCGGAAAATAGAAGCTTTAATTGCATCCCAGAGTGGGACTAAGCGTGACAGGTCCCCTTCCATTATCCAGGACCCTCAAACTGAGGAACCGGGGGCGGGAGATGGTGAATTTTCTCTCAGGGGACCAGGAAAAGGCAGATGACTCCTCTTCTGAAGGGTCAAATGCGGAAGGATCAGGTTCACAGTCTGAAGGATTAATGTTACTGAATTGGTCCGCTCCACATTCTTGTTACCATTAGCTGAGTCGGTTGATGAGCCCACTTCTTGTTTGGGTTCGCTAAAGTTATTCATGCTTTTCCTATCCATTCATTGCTGAAAAAGCTTATGTATTCTGAGTGGAATCACCTAGATAAACATTTTTTTCCTCTGAAAACGTTTTCAACACTTTATCCTATGAAGGAAGAATTTAATCAAAAATGGGGGATACCAGCAATTGACACTGCTATATGCTCTGTGAATAAAAGTTTGACGTGTCCGGTAGACAATGCTCAAATGCTGAAGGATCCAATGGATAAAAAGTTGGAATTCCTATTAAAAAACCTATTTTTCTCTGTCAGGTTTAGTGACTCAGCCTGCGCTGGAAGCAATTGATGTATGTCAATCCTTGAGAGACCAGTTTAAACAGGTGCTCAAGGTTATTCCTAATCAGCAGGTCCAAGATTTGGCCAGGATACCAGGGGCGTTATGTTTTGCAATAGACGCTATGAGAGATTCTATCCTCCAGGCCTCTCGACTTAAGCTTGGGCTGGTGCATATGCGTAGAATACTTTGGTTGAAAAATTGGTCAGCCGAAGCGCCATGCAGAAAGCTGGCTAGTTTTCTATTTTGCGGCGAACGACTGGGGATGATCTGGATAACTACATCCAAGGAATTTCTAATGGGAAAAGTTCCATTTTACCAGTTAAGAAAAGGAATTGGCGTTTTTCTTTTAAATGAGCTTCTTCTCCAGTACCAGAGGCATCAGGCTCCAGGCAGTCACGACGGCCTCCACCGTCAAGTTCAAGAGGTAAACCTCAGTCAACCCCAGGGACAAAAGAGGTCCTGGGAAAGTTAACCTACAAAACAAAATACTAAAACCTCCTTATGAAGGGGCACCCCCGCTTGCTCGAGTGTGGGGAAGACTTCTGCAGTTCTCAAAGGTCTGGCAGGAAGAGTGTCGAGACAAATGGGTGGCTTCCTCAATAACTCTAGGGTACAAACTAGAGTTCCGAGGGTCCCCGTCTCCTCGTTTTCTCAGATGAAACGTTCCCAGGGATCCAGAGAAAAAGAAGTCTCTCTTTCAAGCATTGGACCACCTTTTGTCTCAAAAGGTGAAATCGGGGGTCCCCATGGAAGAGCAGGGATTAGGGTTTTATTCAAACTTTTCATGGTACCAAAACCAAACGGGGATGTCAGACCCATTTTGGATCTCAAAGATCTAAACTGTTTTTGAATATCCGCTCTTTTCGTATGGAGTCTAGCATCAATTGACATCAAGGATGCTTACCTCCATGTACCTATTTTTCACGCTCACCAGAAATATCTATGCTTCGATATAGAAAATCCTAATTTTCAGTTTGTAGCTCTGCCTTTCAGTCTAGCTACTGCACCTCGAGTGTTTACAAAGGTCCTGGCTCCCCCTTTACCCAGATTAATGGCTCAAGGTATATTGATTCAGCTAACTTAGACGATCTGCTCTTGATAGACCAGTCGGTAGCCCGCTTAGACCAGAGTTTGGTCACCACAGTCAGCTACCTGGAGTACCTAGGTTGGATTCTCAACCTTGTGAAATCTTCCTTAAAACCATCAAGGAGATTGGAATACTTGGGTCTGATCATAGATACAGCTCAGATTATGGTGTTCTTGCCCCAGGCAAAGATCAGTTCCATGAGGGAACTGATTCAGGTGGTCAAAGCAAAGAAGAATCCTTCTATACGACTTTGCATGAGATTGTTGGGAAAGATGGTGGCTTTATTCGAGGCCGTTCCTTATGCTCAATGTCATTCGAGGCTACTGCAAAACAGTGTCCTATCGACTTGGAACAAGAAGGTCCAAGTTCTAGACTTCCCAATATGTTTATCCCCAAAAGTGCAACAAAGCCTCAGTTGGCGGTTGATAGCCAAGATTCTGCAGAAAGGAAAATCCTTCCTACCAGTTACCTGGATGTTGGTAACAACAGATGCCAGCCTTCTAGGCTGGGAAGCAGTCCTGGAAGAAGCGTCTGTCCAAGGAAAATGGTCCAAATCAGAAATGACCTTGCCCATCAATATTCTAGAGATTCTGGCAGCATGCCTGGCCCTGAAGGCATGGACGCTCAGATTACAGAATTGTCTTGTTAGGATCCAATCCGACAATGCCACAGCAGTGGCCTATATTAATCACCAAGGGGGCACAAGAAGTAGTGCGGCCCAGAGGGAGGTGAATCATATCCTAACTTGGGCAGAAAACAACATACCTTGTCTATCAGCAGTCTTCATCCCAGGAATAGAGAATTGGCAGCTGGACTACTTAAGTCGCCAGCAGTTGCTCCCGGGAGAATGGTCTCTTCACCCAGACATCTTTCTGACAATATGTCAAAAATGGGGAATTCCGGATGTGGGTCTGTTTTGCGTCCAGGTTCAACAAAAAGATCAACAATTTTGTGTCAAGGACAAAGGATGCGCTGGCATGCCGATCAGATGCCTTGGTGTTCCCGTAGAATCAGTTTTCACTGATTTATGCATTCCCTCCTGTTCTGCTGCTTCCGCGACTTCTTCGCAGGATCAAGCAGGAAGGGAAGATGGTGATTGTTGTGGCCCAGGAGATGTTGGTATGCAGAGATCGTAAAGATGGCAGTAGGAGACCCATAGACCTTCCCTTGCAAGGTCTGATATTCCATCCTACCTTACAAACGCTAAATTTAACGGTTTGGCTATTGAGACCCACATTCTGAAGAAGTGTGGGCTGTCAGGTTCAGTGGTGTCTACTCTGGTTAATGCAGGGAAGCCGGCCTCCAGAGTCATATAGAGTCTGGAAAGCATATGTCTCCTGGTGTGAATCCAGGGGTTGGCACCCCAGGAAATATGTCATGGGTAGAATCCTTGACTTTCTACAGATGGGATTAGAAATGAAGCTGGCCTTGAGTACTATCAAGGGCCAGGTTTCGGCTTTATCGGTATTATTTCAGTGACCACTTTCTTTGCGCTCTCTGGTTCGTAGCTTTATTCAGGGGATAACGCGACTTAATCCTCCGGTTAGGTCACCCCTGAACCCTTGGGACTTGAATTTAGTCCTGTCGGTATTACAGAAACAGCCTTTTGAGCCGATACGAGATATTCCCTTGGTCCTTTTGACAAGGAAACTAGTTTTTCTGATAGCCATATCTTCTGCAAGAAGGGTATCAGAGTTGGCTGCTCTTTCTTGTAAAGAGCCATATTTAATTATTCACAAGGATAAGGTTTTATTGCGTCCTCATCCTAATTTTCTACCACAGGTAATGTCAGGTTTTGATTTAAACCAGGATATTGTTTCACCTTCATTTTTCCCAGAACCCTGTTCTGTGGAAGAAAAGTCACTACATTCTCTTGATGTGGTGAGAGCAGTCAAAATCTACTTGAAGGCGACTGCTCAGATTCGAAAGACAGATGTTTTGTTTGTGTTACCTGAAGGTCCTAAGAGAGGACAGGCAGCATTGAAATCTATTATGTCTAAATGTATTTGTTAAGTGATTCTTCAAGCTTATGGTTTAAAGAGGAAAGTTCCACCTTTTCATATTAAAGAGCACTCCACCAGGGCTATTAGTACTTCCTGGGCAGTGCATCACCAAGCCTCCATGGCTCAAATCTGCAATGCCACAACTTGGTCTTCAGTCCATACATTTACCAGATTCTATCAAGTAGATGTAAAAGGTCATGAGGATATCGCCCTTGGGCGCATTGTGCTGCAGGCAGCAGTATAAGTCCTCTGGTCTCTTGGTGCCCTACGTTTTGTTGTGTCTCCCTCCCTTTAGTTGGCATTGCTATGGGACATCCCACATAGTAACTACCGTATATACTCGTGTATAAGTCAAATTTTTCAACCCCTTTTTTTGGGGCTGAAAGTGCCCCCTTCGACTTATACACGAGTCACCGCCATCTGCCTACATGATCAGTGTGTCATGCAGGCAGACGGCGGCCAGCGTGTGCTGCATAGACTCGGCAGTGGCTCTGGGCTCTCACAGTTCAAAAGCCGCGCCTCCTCCTCTGTAATAGGCAGGGGCGTAACTACCACCATAGCGACCCATGCGGGCGCTATGGGGCCCACAGCCGAGTGGGGCCCAGTGAGGATGAGAGCACCGCTGGCACAGTCTCCCAGCCAGGGGAAGAGAGAGGAGAGGAAGAGGCAAGCTGTCCGTATCAGCAGAGCTGTCCGTATCAGCTGAATTGCCCGATGTAATAGCTTTCATTAGAACTTCCAGTGTTTCCGGGGCTCAAGTCACATAGCTCCACCTCTTGGCCCGGCGCCTTTGATAGACAGAACGCCAATCCAATGTGGGACGCGTGATGTCATCAAAGGCGTCAGGCCAAGAGGTGGGGCTATGTGACGATGAGCCCCGGGAAGACGGGAAATTCAAATGAAAGCTATTACAGCGGGCAATCTCGCTCTCTGCTGATCCGGGTGGCTTGCCTCTTCCTCTGCACAGGTGAGGCTGTATGGGGCACAGGCAGACCAGGCTGTATTGGGCACAGGCAACGCTGCGCGGGGCACAGGTCACGCTGCATTGTGCCACAGGTCACGCTGCATTGTGCCACAGGTCACGCTGCATTGACACTAGGGCAACTGTGGGGGGGGGGGGGCTGTTTGCAGGGCCCCAACATTTTGCTATGGGGCCCTGCTATTTCTAGTTACGCCCCTGGTAATAGGCTGTACACTGACTGCCTATCACGGACATTCTCTCATCCTCATCCGTGGTATGAGGATGAGAGAAGGTCCGTGATAGGCTGACCGCTGGGAAATGGAGTTGTTTGGACGAGGAGGAGGAGGCGCGGCTTTTGAACAGTGAATGGCCGCCGAATACTACACGGTGATCGGTGCAGAGCGGCGCACGGAGGATGCACAGGACACAGGTAGGATGCACACAGACACATGCACAGAGGTACATATACACAGGACACAGGTACATATACACATGCACATATATACATGACACAGGTACATATACGCATGCACATATATACATGACACAGGTACATATACACATGCACATATATACACATATGCACAGGACACAGGGAGGTATACAGCTGCAGATGGGCATTGTTGACCATCTTTTTCCACTTACAGTAGCTGTGCATTTCTCACCCTCGTCTTATACTCGGGTCAATGCATTTTCCCCATTTTTTTTGTGGTAAATTAGGGCCTCGACTTATACTCGGAACGACTTATACTCGAGTATATACGGTACTATGGCTCTGTGTCCCATGATGTACGATAAGAAAATAGGATTTTTATAACAGCTTACCTGTAAAATCCTTTTCTTTGAAGTACATCACGGGACATAGAAGTCCCTCCCTTCTTTCTGGTAAAGCAACTTATGCTGAAGCTATGCCCTAACAGATTTATCCTTTGGATTTAAAGAAGGAAAAAATGTATAGTAGGTCCCATACTTTGCTTTGGGCCTCACAGCTGTATATCTGCAATGCATCTAAGGCAGCTCACAGATGATTCCCTTTTTTTTCTTTCGACCAGCAGGTGGAGTGGAAAAAAAAGAAAAAAAAAACTTGATTCCTCCATCCACACGCTCGATGTGGATGGGGGGAATCCTCTCCACTGAGCTATTGTATTCTGACAGGGAGAGACTTCTACACTGTCATAATACACTGATCAGTGTTGAATGCTATAGCCTGCAGTGTTGATCGAGTAGGGAAAATCTAACACAGCAGATGTACATAAGTTGATTGGTAGGGTGGAGTGGTAGTTCTAACATGAGTATGTAAGCCCTTTATCTCTATCAAGATGGATGCCTCCACACAAAGACAGTGAAAAATAGGGCATGGTAAGTCGGTACTAATGAAAAGATCCAACTGCAGTCTACTGGCGACACTTTACAGATGAACTCTGCTGAGTATGCAGAAATTCACTGTAGTAGTCTGCGTTACTTCCAGCCCGCACTGGTCTATTCTGGGTACTGAGCCTTCTGTATGCTTGTATTTTTTTTTTAGTGAATATAGGGCATTCTTTTATTGGACAAGGCAAATTATGGCTCAATATCCACCTTGTCCTATGAGAGGATGACTCCCCTATCTGACTCCTAACCCTAATCCTAGAAATGAGCTCTTAAGTAAACGTGGTGCAGCTAGCACTTCAAATTAAATATGAAATTACTTCCACAATGGTTGTGCGGGGTGGGAGGGGCTTGGGTTTTTGTTTTTTATTGTTTTCTAGTGTTAATTTGTACTATATGAGACAGATGAGTGACAATGTATGCTATGTAGGGGTGCTATGGATTTGGGCCTTGCCGCCGCTCTGCCCGGATCCGTGGCAGACCCATAGGTACAGTGTGATGGGGATGGTGCCGACCTCCCAGGGTCCGGCTGACGGTAATTTAATCCTTGTATATCTATACTCTCACATGCTATGGCCCCCCTGAGAGTTCTTTCTTGGAATGTCCGGGGACTAGCTGATAAAATAAAACGCTCCCTAGTATTTGATTACATTAAAAAATACAATCCCCACATCTGCATATTGCAGGAAACGCATCTAGTGGGGAGTAAGATAATGAGCCTCAAACGCCCCTGGGTGGGGCGACATTTCCATGCCACCCACTCTAGCTACTCACGGGGAGTCAGTATTTTGATCCATAAGTCCCTTCAATTTGAGTTGTTGGATGTTAAGCTGGACCCTGGGGGTAGGTACATACTAATTCATGCAATTATTGATACGGTTGAGATGGTACTAGTGGGCATTTACTTACCACCCCCGGCTGACATTTCCCTAATTCATAACCTTATCCCCATGCTGGCTCAATATCCCACAGATAATGTCCTCCTGGCAGGGGATTTCAATATAGCGCCGGATCCGTCCCGCGATAGACTCACCCCCGACCCAGCCACGGACTCTTCCTTATCCAGATGGGCAGGTGTCTTTGGGTTTGAGGACGTGTGGAGATGGAAATACCCTAATGAACGCTCATACACATGCTGCTCCCTCTCACATAATACGCTCTCCCGCATTGATCTCATCTATGCCAGCGGCAATTTTTTGCCTAAGATTAGAGAGATCAAGATCCTCCCCAGAGGAATATCGGATCATTCGCCAATGTTCTGTGTTATACAGGCGACAACACCCCCTGCTGACAGAATATGGCGTTTATCTAGATTCTGGATAAAACACCCGACTATAGAGTTTAAGATGGCCACCTTGATTAGACAATACTAGTTGCTAAATGCTGACTCAACTTCACCGGGTAATGACTGGGATGCATTTAAGGCCTATATCAGAGGATGTTATATGTCTTCTATAGCTACGGAGCGTAAAAATAATCAGATTACACTTGAGGAGGCAGAGGCCAAGGCCCAGACTCTGGAATCTGACTTTGCCCTCACGGCTAACCCCATCACAGGACAGGACATGAAAGCAGCATACAGGGAGGTTCTGCTTCTTAGAGTGGCCAAAGTCAATAACAAACAGTTAGTTCAATCACAAAAAATATTTGAACAGGGAGAGAAGACGGGGAGACTGCTAGCCTGGCTTGCCAAAGAACAATCCATAACCCACACTATAGCGAGAATTGCAGCGACTGACGGAACAATAAAGACAGACCCAGTAGACATAAACACATGCTTTATGGAATTCTACTCCAATCTGTACTCGTCAAGAGCAGAATACTCTGTAGAAGAGCTATCTGGGTTCTTAGATGACGTGCAATTCCCTACTCTGACCACGGAGGACAGACAATTACTGGATAGTCCAATCACAATAGAGGAGGTCCAATTAGCCCTGGGCTCTCTACAACCGGGTAAGACTCCTGGGGTGGATGGATTCCCTCCTGAGTTCTATCAGCAATATACTGAGGAAATGGCTCCAAGAATACACAATATGTTGGTTAAGACGCTAAGGGAGGGAACCCTCCCCCCTTCTATGGCACAAGCAATAATAGTCGTGGTGCCCAAATCAGGGAAAGACCCCCAACTGTGTTCATCCTATAGGCCCATTTCCCTGTTGAATTCTGACGCAAAAATCTTAACTAAAATTCTTGCCAGACGCCTTAATGAGGTAATATTATCATTAGTACATGAAGATCAATCGGGGTTCATGCCGGGCAAGGGCACAGACATTAACCTCCGGAGACTGTATGCTGTCTTGGCCTCGGGGATTGGAGACGTTGGCCAAGCGGTAGTGGCCTCCCTGGATGCAGAAAAAGCTTTCGATTCTGTGGAATGGAAATATCTATGGGAGGTCCTCCGCAGATTTGGATTTGGCCCCGTCTTCATCTCCTGGGTTGAGGCAGTGTACAGGTCCCCTACGGCGAGGGTACGAACTGGCGCGATCCTCTCTCCGTCTTTTCCCCTTCGTAGGGGAACAAGACAAGGATGCCCGTTATCCCCGGGGCTCTTTGCGCTGGCGATAGAGCCCATGGCTATCCTTATCAGGTCCACCCCACAAATACAGGGTATTACTATAGGCCCAATACAGGAAAAGGTGTCATTGTACGCGGATGACACCTTGTTATATCTTACAGACGACGGACAATCACTGACACAAGCACTTCAGGTTATAGATAGGTGTGGGCGGTACTCAGGAATACGTATCAACTGGGGAAAATCAGTATTGTTCCCATTGCACTCTGGGGTTGCTCCTTTACATTTGGATGCACAACTTTGCCGTGTATCACAGTTTAGATACCTTGGCGTGGAGATACATAGAGACTTTCAACAGTTTATTGGTCTGAATCTGACCCCGGTGATGGTTCGGGTGACCCACCAATTCTCGTCATGGAAAACTCTTCCCCTTAGTCCAGTGGGCCGCGTAAATTTAGTTAAGATGTCCATCCTGCCTAAATTCACTTATTTATTCAGACAAACTCCTGTACCCATACCTCTTTCCTTCTTTACCAAGTTGGACAGTTTGGTCACCTCCTTCGTATGGAATGGAAAGGCCCCTAGAATCGCAAAAACAACGTTACAACTACCGGTTGCTATGGGCGGCCTAGCACTCCCATGTTTCCTAAAATACTACTGGGCGGCAGTCCTGGTGACATTAAAATGGTGGCTCGCGGAGGAGCCCTCTAATCCAGCATCCGCTGTGGAGGCCGCGTTACTTGGTTCCTACTCGGAACTACGAAATCTCATACATAGGGGGCCCCGCTCCAGTCCCAAAATATCTCTGCCCATGAAAACGACCATTAAGGTGTGGGATACGGTGAACGCTAAACTGGGGACACAAAATGCGTGGTCCCCTGTGACACCACTTTGGGGTAACCCGCGGTTGAGTCATTTTCGGTCGATCCCTGATCCTGTCATATGGGCTAGATACGGAATAGTTACCCTTGGTGATATTGTATCACAGGGACAGCTAATAACGTTCGATGATCTGAAAAGTAGAAAAGGTCTCCCAAACCGGATGTTCTTTAGATTTCTACAGCTGAGACATGCATTTCGCTCCCAGTTTCCCAACCCGATAACTTTACAGATGTCAGATTTGGAAACTGAACTTCGTGCACCTGAAGGCACTAAACTACTCTCGTTTATTTATAATAAACTTGCCCTTCTGGACACGTCTAGAATCTCGCAATTGCTAACAACCTGGCAGCATGACATACCTGACTTGACCGAAGATGACTGGGAGGAGGGGGTGCAACAGTACCTAACACTGACCATCTCCTCTAAAGATAGATTTAGTCAATTAAAATTCCTGCACCGGGCCTACTACTCCCCATCGCGGCTTGCAAAAATTTATACAGATAGAACAGCCACCTGTCCCAGATGTGGCTCTGACGATGCAGATTTTTATCATACTGTATGGTCATGTCCACGGATAGTGGTTTTTTGGAAGTTAGTCCTGGACGATATCAACTCGGTGGGCAGAATTAGGGTCCCCTACAGTCCTCTTCCCCTCCTGCTAGGCATGTGTGGCTCTCTGGAGGCCCCCAGAAGGAAAAAACTATTTGTTTTCTACACTGCAATGTATGCCAGAAAGGCGATTCTCCTTAACTGGAATCAGCCCCAACCACCTACTAAACAACTATGGCTCTCTCTCATCAATGCAGCCCTCCCCCTATATAAATTAACATATATGGGAAGGAACTGCCCAAAAAAGTTTGATACAGTATGGGCGGACTGGGTGGAGGCCAAACACCTGACTATTCCATATTAGCTATCCAATCATCCCCGACTTAGGTAATTCTGCCCCGGACAAGGCTTCCCTGTTACACGGTTAAAGTATAGCTAAGCTGGGAGGACCCCTGCTGGGCCTCCCTGCCCGGGCCTTCCCCCCCCCAACCCCCCCCCCCTACCCTCCCTCCCCTCTCACCCCTCTCACATGGACTTCTACAATGACTTGGATTAGAAGTGTTATACCTCTACTTTGGCCCTTAGCTATGCGGTAGTACTGTAATTTCTGCACTGTACCTACTGTCTTAATTTGATATGGACAATCGTTGTACATTATCTGTCTCGAGCTAATGTAACTTGATCAGTGTTTAGTTTGTTTGTGATAAATAAATAAACTTTATGTTAAAAAAAAAAAAAAAAAATGAAATTACTAAAATAGAGCAGGGGGTAGGGGTGTTGTGGAGAACGGGCACAGAGGGTAAAGCACAGAGCATAGAAGGAAGAGAATGATCAAAGGGGCCAAAACAGGACACCCCCTTGAAATGCGTTGCTGCTTCCATCTCCTGTTGGAGCATACTGCAATGCAGGCTTTGCCTTCAATGTTGAAGCCACTCTTAATCTTCATGCTGGCCTTCCCTGCCTACTGAGACCAGATTTTATTTGCAATCTGACAGCTGCCAATCCAGCATTGTGCTTCAATGCTAGCTCTGCTGAGGCCCTTGCCTTCCAAGTTGCTTACTAGCATTGATAGCCTCTCAGACCAGCTTTTCTGCTTCTGATAGCTGCACCATTTACAGTGCGACACTGATCTCTCCCTGCTTTCAACAGTATATCATGGCTGCTGAGCCCTGACACTGTGGTCAGTTTATGTGCTTCCATCATCCGCATCTCTCCTCTGTTCTCTGCCCCCTTTCGGTCCGTCCGCTCCTGTGTCAGCGCCTGCCCCCTCTTCTGCTGCTAAAATTTATTTTCTTGTCCTATAAAAACCTCTCTGTTTCCCAATGACAGGTGCTCCTGTGTCTGTGTTTTATAATTTAAAAAATGCCTTCTTTACCTCATTTCAGATCAGTATCTGGCACTCATGTGACCGTCTGGCTCTCTCTCCTCCTCTTGTCCCGCCTAAGGTCAGCGGGGGAATCTTGGCCCCGCCCGCTGCAGCTGTCAGACAGGGAGAGGAGAGAGTCGGCCTGTCACGTGATCGCCGGGAGATGCTCTGAAATGAGGTAAAGAAGGCATTTTTTTTAATAAAACACAAAACAAGAGCACCTGTCGTTAGGAAACTGAGAGGATTGCGTGAAGTTGTCAAAGTGGGTTAGCAACCACTTTAAGATGTAAGTGTGCTATGGTTTTTAGTGAATGAATGTGTTTGCTGTTTTAATCCCCCTGTATCCTTCTGCTTGATGTTTTACATTTAGAGGGGAGAATACAGGGCATTTAAAGAGAAGTTCCAGTCTTTTTTTTTACCTTTACACTATTTCCAATGCCCCCCTCGTATACAGTGCTCAGTGGAAAATATTTTTTTTTTTTAAATCTCTTCAGGCGGAACTTTTCTGACTGCCTAGGCGTTTCCCATTGACAATCCCAACAGTCTTTGGGAAGCCTAATGAATGCTCGCAATATTTGAATATGAAATTAAAGAGGCAATCAACTGCTCCGTGTTGTGTCATTACTGCGCAGGGCAAGAGTGGGAGGTGCCTGCTGCATAGCCAGCTGCACCGAATCCCAGAAAAAGACACAATCGGGTTTCAGATGACTAAATCCTAGATGACTACCTGCCTGCTTCAGAGATTAGGTACATTTTTAAAGATTTAAAACTGACCAGCACAAATACTGTTCTAACAGTATACTAATTACATTGTGCCAGTAACAACAATCATGGGGGAGCTTTTTGTTAAAGATGTATTATTGGGACTGGAGCTCCGCTTTAAGGAATAGAAGAATGACCATGAATGAGAGAATACAGGACATAAAAGAGAATTGCCACAGAGGGGAAAATTTGGGACATAGAAGGAAGAGGAGAATGACCACAGAAGGGAGAGTACAGGGCATAAAACGAAGAGAATAAACACAGAGGAGGGTATACAGGAAATAGAAGGGAGAGGAGAAAGACCACAGAGGGTGGAATGCAGGGAATAGGAGGAAGGGAGTGGAGAACTACCACAGGGAGGGGAATGCAGGGAATAGAAGGAAGGGAGAGGAGAAAGACCACAGAGGGGGGAATGCAGGGAAAAGGAGGAAGGAAGGAGGAGAAGGAAGGGAGAGGAGAAAGACCACAGAGGGGAATGCAGGGAATAGAAGTAGGGGAGAGGGTAAAGCAGGCAATAGAAGGATGTAAGGGAGAGGAGAGAAACCAAAGAAGGGGGGATGCAGGGAATAGAAGGAAGGGAGGGGAGAAATACCACAGAGTGGGGGAATGCATTGACTAGAAGGAAGTAAGGGATAGGAGAAAGACCACAGAGGGATGAATGCAGGGACAGGAAGAAAGGAAGAGGAGAAAGACCACAGAGGGATGAATGCAGGGACAGGAAGAAAGGAAGAGGAGAAAGACCACAGAGGGGGGATGCAGGGAAAGGGAGGAAAGAATGAAGGGAGAGAGGGGAGAAAGACCACAGAGGGGAGAATGCAGTGAATAGAAAGAATGGAGAGGAGAAAGACCACGGAGGGGAGAATGCAGGGAACAGAAGGAAGGGAGAGGAGAAAGACCACAGAGGGGGGGAATGCAGGGAATAGAAGGATGGAAGGGAGAGGAGAAAAACCAAAGAAGGGGAAATGCAGGGAATAGAAGGAAGGGAGGGGAGAAATACCGGGGAGGGGGGGGTGCATGGACTAGAAGGAAGTAAGGGAGAGGAGAAAGACCACAGGGGGGGTGCAGGGAAAGGAAGGAAAGAATGAAGGGAGAGAGAGGAGAAAGACCAGGGGGGGGAGGTGCAGGGAATGGAAGGAAGGGAGAGGAGAAAGACCACAGAGGGGAGAATACAGGGAATAGAATGAATAGAGAGGAGAAAAAACACAGAGGGGAGAATGTGGGGAATAGAAAGAAGGGAGAGGAGAAAGACCACAGAGGGGAGAATGCAGGGAATAGAAGGAAGGGAGAGGAGAAAGACCACAGAGGGGGAATGCAGGGAATAGAAGGAAGGGAGAGGAGAAAGACCACAGAGGGGGAATGCAGGGAATAGAAGGAAGGGAGGGAGAGGAGAAAGACCACAGACGGATGAATGCAGGGAATAGAAAGAAGGGAGAGGAGAAAGACCACAGAGGGGAGAATGCAGGGAGTAAAAGGAAGGAAGTGAGAGGAGAAAGACCACAGAGGGGAGAATGCAGAGAATAGAAGGAAGGGGAGAAGAATGGGGGGGGGGGGGGGACATGGGATGGCTTGTATTGGGGAATGTTTACAGGGTACCAAAGCAGGGAACTCTCCATGCTCCCCTACCAGAAATTACTGTCCTAAATAGTTTTGTACACATTATGCATTCACTGAGCATTGGATTGTGTTGCACCAATCTAAGCTGATATGATTACATTACATGCTATGTTTAGGCTGCACTATCACATATAATATGTAAAAGAAAAAGTATGCCTGTGTTCTGTCAAATTAGGCGACCCGTCAAAACTTGTGACATTCCGTCACGGCCATCTTGGTACACCCCGCACTCAGCTGCAGTAAGCCTACAATCTGAAGTTGCCAAGCGGACATCTTTTTACACCCACCGAAGTCTTGCATTTCACACTTATTTTTACCACTAAACTGAGCTTATATTGTGAAATACAATATTTAGACTGTTTTGATGTTGAATTTTAAAAGCAGTCGGTGTTCTGTCACATTAGCAAACTTGTGAGATCAGCAGGGCTTGCTGCTGCTTTTAAAATTCAACATCAAAACAGTGCCACGGACTTCTAAATACTGTATTTGACTATATAAGCTCAGTTTAATGGTGAAAATAAGTGTGAAATACAAGATTTCGATGGGTGTAAAAAAATGTCAGCTTGGTGTACCAAGATGGCCGTGGCGAAACGTCACTTCCGTTAAGAAATCTGACGGATCGCCTAATCTGACGGAACACTGAGCAGCTCTACCGCCCAGAAAGCCACCGCCAAGCGCCTCTCAACCAGAGACAGCTGCAATTCCCAATTAGCTAATTCTAGGGGGCGCTGTGATGAGTTCACAGTGGAGCCTGTAGCAGTCTCTCTTCTTCCTCCCAGCTCGCCCCGGAAGTGGAAGGTCCGGCTGTCTTCTGCTCGCTTGTAGAGATCATGCTGGTGCACTTGCAGATGGAGGGACAAGGTCACCCACGTGAGGGAATGTCGTAGGACTGACATGTCAATAGAAGCCAGGTATGGGGGAATCCGTGTCTGCTGGAATAGGACAGTGTATAGCAGTGCATGTATCTGCTCGCTAGAATTCGCCTTTTTTTTTTCCTCTTGTTGCAGATTATATTCAGCAATGTACGGAAATGAATCCCATTTGTTTTTGCTATAATAGCCAAAAATAAAATGTATAAACTCTTGTTGTCCTGGGTTCACCTCGTACACAGGGTCATCTAGGAGCAGTGCGACCTTTGTGGCGCTGCAGGCTCCATTCATATCTGCAAATCACGATTGAGGTGTCATTAATTGATAACATAACAATATATTCGAGAAAAAAAATGCACAAACCAGAACTCAGCTAAACGCTCCATGAGTTCCTTTGTGTGTATCACGCGTCGGGTCATCCACTGAAATCAATCGCTGTCCCTATAGGTGATATAGGGGGAAAAAAAGCAAGGAGAGGGGTGCAGCGTCCAACCCCAGTAAAAGTCAATGGCAGATCGCCCGTACAGAGTGGTACCCACATTTAGGGCTCTGCGATCAGCGACTAAAGGTCGGAACGCAGGTCTTCTATGTTGTGGCCTGTCATCCCTGAATGCACAGGACTCTTAATGCTGGTACCACTCAGTACAACGTTCTGACAGCTCTGTGTGTAAAGGACATTAAAGAGTAACTTTTGTTGAGAGAGAAAAAACAATCCCCTCCGAGTGATCTATGTACGTTACAAGGATTTTCAGTTACAGAAGTTTTATTTGAAAGTTTGAACAAACATTTTCAATGCAGTAATTTTTTTTTTTCGTTTACAGAAGACTTTACAAGGATTTTTAAAGTGGTTGTAAACCTCTTAAAACCCCCCCCCCCCCCCCCAAAAAAAACCCTACAAGGCAAAGGCATAATGAGCTAGCGTGCCTCGAATACTAGCTCATTATGAAATACTTACTATAGGTAAAAGTTTGCAGAGGAAGTTTACTTCCACTTTAAGACCCCTTTCACACTGAGGTGTTTTTCAGGTGCTAAGGGGCTAATAGCGCATGTGCCTGAAAAATGCCTCCCCTGCAGCCCCAGTGTGAGAGCCCGAGTGCTTTCACACTGGAGCAGTGCGCTTGCAGGACATTAGAAAAAGTCTTACAGCAGCGTCTTTGCAGCGGTGTATACATCGCTCCTCCCCTGCCCCGTAAAAATCAATGGGTGCCGAAGCGCCTGCAAAGCGTTTTGGCAGCAGCGCTTTTTGGGGCGCATTTAACCCTTTGTTCGGCATGCTTTAAGGATACAGGATACATTTTTTTTTTTTTTTTTTTTTTTTTTTTTTTTTTTAGGGTTACAACTACTTTAACAAACTTTGTTAGATTTCTTTTTATTTTTGCTCTGAAGAAAAAGCTGTTTGCCTGCTGAGTGAATCTGAATGGGAGTGACTTTTTCATTATTAATGAGCTGATGCACTTGGAGTATTCTATTGAGGAGCATTGCAGGGTCTGCACTCCTTTTGAAATAATTAACCCTTAGCGAGTATCTCCCCAGAAATGAAATTTTTGTTGTAGACGATCCCTAAAATCTGACTTGTATCATAGTGCAGACTTCTAGAAAAAATGTTAGCCAATCATACAAGCAGGAAATTCCATTTATGGGGTTGTTTTGTACATCAGTGGACTACAAAACACATCCAGGTTGCTGTATTGCTTTAAATTTTACAGAAAATTATAGTGCTGCATGATCGAACAGGAAAGGTTCTTTTTTTAATATCATTTTATTACAATATGGCTTGTGTAGTATGCACTATATTACTTTTTTTTTTTTTTTTTTTTTCTATTTTTTTTCCCCCCACGAAAGTGGAGTTACTCTTTAAGATGGATATGTGCTTTGCTCATGCAGGCTGTGCTGGGACAAGGTCCTGTGTCACCCAGGGCAAAGATGCCAAAAAGCTACTAATTAAAGGAGAAGTTAAGGATTTTTTTTTAAAATTAAGAAATCATACTTATCTAGGTGGATACGGTATCTGTCTGGCCAGCTCTAAGACTGAGAACTGAGCAATCAAACACCACTGACCGCTTGGCTCTCATAACTCTGTGAGCAGAGAGCTGGTGACTGTCGGTCACCGCTGTCTGCTCTGCCCCCTCCCCCTCTTGCGCTCACTGGATCGCTGAGAGGCTGAGCCAGGTGCCAGTCCAGGGTTCTGGGCAGATCCTGACTATATAGTCGTGATCTTTCCCCAGCCTGGACCGGCTCTGTGACATCAGCCGACTTCAGCCTGCTGTCTGCTGAACACGGGTCACAGTAGTACAGGACGAACTACACTCCTGTGATCCACAGGATAAGTACAGCCAAACGAGCTTTGGTTGTACTACTTCAACGAGTAATGGTTACAACTGTAGCTTTCTTTCATAGGTTAAAAGTTGGCCATAGTCCACAGAATCCACTTTAATTTTCTAACATGAGCATTGTAATAAGAATACAAATAGTTCTATTTGACAATCCAATACAGTAAGCCCCCTACTTACGAAAGAGTTCTGTTCCGGGAGCTCGTTCTTAAGTCCAACAAAGATCAGAGCTTGCAGACAATGGCTGCGAGCGTTGATCAGAGTGTTCTGGCAGGGGGGGGGGTCCCCCTCTAAGAACACAATAAGACGGGGGGAGATCGCTGCATCAACATTGCTTGTGTTGGTATGGCAATCTGTCAGTGACAGCTGGGTTGAACAAAAAAACTAAGTGTGTGTGCCCAGCTTTTACATGATTGAACATGCGAACACATAAGTTTGCAAGTTGATTGTTCGTATGTAAAGGACTTATTGTGTAAACTTACTTGAAACCTCTCTATGTCATGTCACTCCTCTCCTAAATGCTGCCTGTCTGCTGGTCATCTCTTTTCACAACTTCCTAGATTCCCTGCATATTTTGCAGCTTCTCCTCTGCTGTTACTTTCAGTTTCTAAGGACTACACATCCCATGGTACCCGGCTGTCTGGAAGTAGTGATTTCTTTGAAAAACAACTATACCCATAACTGTTTATAGATGATGCATTAAAGATCTCAAAGGATAACTCCACTTTTGTAAAAAAAAAAATAAAAAAAAATTGCAAGTTAAAAAAAATATAGCATATACGGTTGTTACACAAGCCATATTGTAATTTCTTGTTATTAAAAATTGCCTTTCCTTTTCATTCTACAGTGTAATTTTCTGTAAAATTCAATGCAATTTGGCAACCTGGTGGCTTACTTCCCCAGAAGCGTAATTTCCTGCTTGTGTGATTGGTTCATTGATTTTCCAAGAAGTCTACACTAAGATTAATAAATAAGATACATTAGAAATGATATTTTTGGTGAGATACTCCCTAAGTTAATTACTTCTAAAGGGATGCAGATACTGCAACTTAGTCCATTAGAACACTGCAGGTGCATCAGCTGATTAGATTAAACACAGACACTTCCATTCAGGAACCAGACCTCTCAAGGACATAGAACATACAGCGTTTTCTTAAATCTAAGCTCCACCCAAAAGGGGATGCTCTGCTTGTTTGCCTCCTCTGCTGCCACATTTGGCACCTTTTGGGGGGGGGGGAGGGTACTTGTTTTTGAAAGGTATCCTTCCCCACTTCCAGATGACCTTGCCACGGTTAGGTCCCCTGGAAGTTTGACCCCCTTCTTCCTTCCCCCGCTGCCGGGCCATTCACAAAGCGCAGTGCAGTAGGGAATTAGCTTTGAAGCCGCAAGACTTCCCTGCCAGTTTCCCTTACAAGGAATGGTGGCGGCAACAACCGTGAGCTGACTGGAAAATCGGCTGGGGTGCCGACATCGCGGGATCCCTGGACAGGTAAGTGTCCTAATATTTTATAAGTCAGCAGCTACAAGATTTGTAGCTGCCGTCTTTTAATTTTTTTTTCTGAAAGTGTCTGGAGATCCTCTTTAACCTCTTCCCATCCGCGCTATAGCCGAATGACGGCTATAGCGCGGACCTACATTGCCAGTAGGCCGTCAATAGACGTTCTCCCATTTGCACGCTCCCTGCGCCCCCCCCTGCGATCATGGAGTCAATGAGATTTGGGTGTTCATAGATTGGATTAAGGGGCTGATCCCGGCCCCTTACCACATGATCAGCTGTCAGCCAATGACAGCTTATCATGTGATGTAAACAGAAGCTTGGTAATCATTTTATTTTTTTTTTTCTCCCCATGCCCCCAGAGCCCCCCTTTCTTTTTTTTAACCTGAGCTCGATTGTTCCAGCGACAATAACGAGCCCAGCAGCTCCAGCCGCTGTCTCGGGTCCTCATTGGACAGATTGATAGCAGCAGAAGCCATTGGCTCCCGCTGCTGTCAATCAAATCCAGTGACACGGGAGTCAGGGGCGGGACCGAGTCCTGCTGTCTATGTCAATGAATGCAGCAGCAGGACGAGAGAGCGTGCCCGCATAAAAAGTGGCTCTCCATAGGGGCACTCGATGAGGAGCCAGGAGCCCTGCCGGGGGACCCCAGAAGAGGAGGATCGGGGCCGCTCTGTGCAAAACCCTTGCACAGAGCAGGTAAGTATGACATGTTTGTTATTTAAAAAAAAAAAAAAAACCTTTACAATCACTTTAAAGTATTTGTACACTTTGCAGTGATTTTCTCTAACTTCCTGTTTTAGCTATGGGACAGGAAGTGAAGAGAAATCTCCCCTATGGGCCACAGGTAGCAAAGAAACTGACAGGTGTTCTAAACCTCCCTTACTGTATCCAAAATGAAAAAAAGTTTTGCCTTTAGCTCTACTTTTAATCAGCTCTTTCTAAGTTGCTCCATTCTGATGGATTTTATGGTCAAAGTTTGAAAAAGATGAAGAGGGTGATTGATGCCCTGTGTGCCATACCACCTTAGCAATGATTAAGCTTAAAAGGGAAGCAGCTATTTAATCCTGCAGGTTATTACAATAGCAGCTTTTACAAAAGTACAGTTGATGATGGTTATGTTTCAGAGGCATACCCCTCCTTGATGTTAGGGAGGTCTTTATTTCTCTTTCTATAATTTTTTTTTCTTCAAAACGAAGGATACAAGAGTAACCATAATAAAAAGGTATCAAGAAATTGATTCCAAAAAAAGAAAGATGTCTGGTTGTTAAAGGCATATGCATGAGAACAAAATCCGAGGTACAACTGTTACCAACAAGGTGGTCAAGAGCCCATTATAACTACTGCGGGATGAGTATACTTTAGGTACTGGGATCAAGATATATATTGCTCAGAAGCACATTGAATGTAGAAAGGCTTACACGAGCAACTAAACCATAAAGAGCAAAAGATGTAATGGATACAGATAAATATAAAGCCAAAGTTTCGAATATCCTTCGCGTGGGGCCTCTGATACCCCAACCAGCAGTAATACACTGCGAGGGCAAGAGAGTCAAGAGAATACAGGGCCTTTCCCTGTAATGACACAGCAGCAGCAGGCCTATACATGAAGATCTTCTCAGGATCTTCAAAACCCCCTGAGGACAAACCCACAGGGGTTTTGAGGATTGACACCCTTAACAGAACAAATCAAGAGGAGAAGAGTAATAGGAAAAGAAAGAAAGGGGAAGAAAAGAAGAACAAAGAGACTACAATCACCGACAGGAGTCACCTGCGTCTCCCTGGGTATTGGAGGCATTAAAGTATCATGGAGATATTCATATGATTGGCCCAAGGCTCCCACACAGCCTCAGATTTCTGTACTGAGTCTAGCCTACCATCCACTCTTGTAACATTATCAAACACATTTTTCTTTTTTCACTACAGTTATGCCGTGTACACGAGCGGCATGTCCGACAGAAAAATATTCCGATTGTGTGTATGTCCCATCAGACTTTTTACGTCGAAAAATTCTGACAGATCTAGAAAGAGAACATGTTCTAAGTTTTTCCGACGGAACCAATTCAGTCGGGAAAACCGATCGTCTGTATGCTGTTCCGACGTACCAAAAACGACGCATGCTCTGAAGCAAGTACGAGACGGAAACTATTGGCTATTGAACTTCCGTTTTCTAGTCCCGTTGTAGGTCACCGCGTTCTGGACTGTCGGACTTTGGTGTGACCGTGTGTATGCAAGACAGCTTGACTGGAATTCTGTCGGAAAAACCTTCAGAGTTTATTCAGACGGGAAAACCGGTCGTGTGTACAGGGTAGAGCTGAAACAACTAATCGATTAATCGATTATGAAAATAGTTTTCAACTATTTTCATAATCGATTAATCGGCCAGCCGATTATTTGGCCTGCATACAGAATGCATTATTTGTTTACATATCAGGATATACAGTGCAGCACACATACAGCTCAGTACACCATCCATACATGTCAGGAAGTGCCTGAAAACTTGTGAATGTGTGAGGAGCAATGCCTCGTGGGACATGTAGTCCTGGGCAGGAAGTGAGTGGGTCTAAAAGCAGAAGTTTTTTTACCTTGCTATAGGGGCACGCTATACTATAATTTGCAGCTTGCTATTGGGGCACTCAAGGCAGGCAGAGGCATCGGTGGGGGACCCCAGAAGAGAAGAATCAGGGCTGCTCTGTGCAAAACCATTACACAGAGCAGGTAAGTATAACATGTTTGTTTTAAAAAAAAAAAATGACTTTAAAGACTGTGCAGGGAAGATCATCATCTGAACCCAGAGAAGGTGGAGGCTGATAGACTGGAGGTAATAGAAGGCATTACTATTACATTTAAAGTAAACTTTTACATGGAGGCAGGGCACATTTCAAGGCGGCAGGGCACATTTCAAGGCGGCAGGGGACATTTCAAGGCGGCAGGGCAAATTACATGTGCTCCAGTGTGAATGGGGTCTAAATAAAAAATGTGATCTCTGAGTCTGATGATATTTACCAGATTCAACCTCCAATAGTATATACAGTATATCTCTTCTGTCTGTTATTCTCAGAGTGGATTAGAGATTTTGCTCCCTAATCATATAGTTGATTCATATTTACCACTGCATATAGATTTTGAAGAATAAATTGCCTTTTTTTTAAACTTTACATATTAAATTATACACCACACTTTTTTTTTTTAAGGTTATTATCCGAATAATCGATTAATCGAAACAAAAATCGGCCAACTAATCGATTATGAAAATAATCGTTAGTTGCAGCCCTAGTACAGGGCATTAGAGATACTATAGGTTGTTTCCAAGAATGGGCTGTAGTCAACTTGGCCCCCCAGTAGGATGAAGAATATTAATCTCTGCGTGTTCTTTGGCACTCTGTCTACCGAGTAGTGGAGTAATTCTGGAAGGAGACCTGAGAATTGGGAAACCCGTGATCTTACGAATCTGCTGAAAAATCCTATTTCAGAACTCTCTTATTCTCGGACATTCTCATCAGGTATGTAACATTGAGCCTAATATACCACAACCTCTGACACAGAGGGGAGAGGAGGAAAGGTATAGTTTAGCCATTCTGGACAGGACTAAGTACTATCTTGACATAACCTTGAGGCTCGCTTCTATCAAGGTGATGATGTGCATCCCCTGAAAAGAGCGAAAGAAGGCCCTGTGCCATTCCACCAGTTTCCAGACTTCCAAGAGGTCTTTTTCTCATTCTAGCATGTATAAAGGTTTGGTGGACTCTCTTGCTAGTGACTTCTAGATCACAGAAATGCCTCCCCTCTGCTCCATGGCTTGCTGATATGCTGTGATGCTAGGAGGGTCAGGATTGTTCACCCAAAGGGTGTGTAGGATGTGAGAAATTTGATAAAATGAGGACTTTATTTCTTTGACACATTACCACCATCGCCTATATTTTGTTAGACTGCTACTCTGATAAATGGAACTCGTCCCACTAAACTGTTGGATTCAATTTGATGTGTTTTCTTTTAACACAGAAAGCACTCCATTGCTAATTGTCTCATGTTATTTGAAAATAGATGCATTTTTTTTATTTTTTATTTTTTTATTCTTTACAGACAAGTCTAATTCTACTTGTAAGATCTCATCAAATCTGGCATAATGTCTTCAGTCGCAGGAATCCGGCTGGGTTCATGCTTTCTGCGTTATGGGCCACAGCCGGGGGTGCCCTTTGTGTTCTTTTGCAGAAAAAGTCACAGCATTGCAGATCCAAGGTCTACAAATTCTGGGAAACTTTCATCTTCGTGTGGACTGTCGACTGTTGCTGTTCAGAAACGGACTAAACCCTTCACAGTAGACTTGTCTGAATTGAGCAAAGAAATGGATATAGTCAAATCGTTCAGACGCACTAAAAGGTTTATAACAGACTCTGGACTAGTGAAAAACATTTTGTACGGCCTTGATCCTTGGGATCATAGAACCACACCAATTATAATGGAGTGCAGCCCAGGTAACCTCTATAATTCTTGTACATATTAACATGATCTTGAAAAACATTAGTAAATATGCTTAAAATTATTTATTTAAAGAGATTTTGTAAATCATTCATTTGTTTTAAAGAAGATGCAAATCTGCTTCAGTGTATGGTGAACAATGGGCATTAAGTGTGCCAGGATTAAAAACCTAATTTAGAAGTGGGGACTCAACCGGTTATATCCTAGCCTTGTATTGACTATCAAGTTTTTGTTTTTTATAATTGCGCAGAAGTCTTTTATGCATAGACAGTGCATCATTAGAGGAACCGCACAGAGATCTCCAGGTACAAGTGCTTATTTTATCCAGATAGGCTGGGTTCACACCTATGTGTTTTGCAGTGTGAACCCAGCACAATGTTTAGTACTACAGACCATTTACCATTAGTTCCTATGACTGACATTCACATCTATGGATTTTCCACTGGTGTGTTTTTTTTTTTTTTTTTTGGAAAGGTGCAGGTACTTTTTTACATGGAGCACGGTGCTTTTTTGGCTCCATAGACAGCAATAGAATTGCATCAAAGACGCTTGACAAATGCATGTATATGCTTTTTTGGTTATTATCTTGCATGACAATAGACACCTCCTCCTAGCAACATTAACACTTCCCAAAAATACAAAATGCATTAACCACTTACAGACCGGAAGATTTGCTTCCTTAAAGCGGAGTTCCTCCCATTTAAAAGTCAGCAGCTACAAAAAGTGTTTCCATTCTATTGTACATGTGATCGCGCTTGACCGATGCCCGTGGGCTGATGTCTTACCATTATTTTTTGTTATTATCCATACAGGTTATGGATGGGGTTTTTATGCGACTTACTTTGCATGCGATTTTGCAATAATCATGTAAGCGTATATATTGCAAACATTTTGAGTTTCTAATGTATTCCGTGTATGGTAATTTATGCCATCCGGCTAAATGTTAACTTTTTGTCTTTTTGTCTTTACATAATATGTGTTTTGATTATGCGACTTTTTCTGCGATTTTGCAGCATTAGTTTATGCGTAACTAATCGATATCACCTTCATGATTTACAGACAATCTGAATCAGAGAAATCTGAAAGTTTGCCATGTAAGGTGATATTTTTTATCGCAATCCATTATTTTTATTAAAAATATAGCCTCTGTCTTTTTATAGTTGAGGAGAGAGATTTCTACATCTCCGCCAGTAGTAAAGGGTAATAGCAACTATTAACTAATAGGTAATGACAGGGAGGCGTTCGATCCCCTGATTACCATTCCTACCCTTCTGATTGGTGCTGCTGTCACCATGGTTTACCATATTAACAATGCGGGCCGTCACTGCGCATCCCGCCCCACGCCGATGAAGTCCCGCCCATAGGACGTAACGCGTACGGGGGTCAGGAGCGTGTGACGTCACCCGCGGTCATCCGACAGACGCGATCACAAGCCTGCTAGCCGGCACTCGGATCGGAGTGCCGGTGAGATGTGAGTGTTTAGAAGTGCGGTTTATATGTGCTTCGTTTTACCTGCATTCATTTTAATAAATGTTACACGGAGAACACTATGGTTTGTTGCTTTATATTTTTATATTCAACATCCGCTACATACTGAGTATTGGAAAGTGAGCCTGTGAATAGGAGGAGGTGAAGGAGTGTCCCATTGAAAGATCCATCCCATCCATTTAAAGTGGTGTGACCTGTTTCAGGTCGAATAACTGAGGTGAGGGGCCATCCAAGAACGGTGGAGGGATTAAGTCACCATCCTGCTAATTAATGTCACCGGTGGTTCCTGTTTTTCCATTTAATCACATCAGTTGTATAACTATATGGACTTTTTATTTGCGCAGCACTTTTATATTTCTTTATACAAAAAGTGTAGCAGCTGACTGTTAATAATCAAACACTTGCCTGTCCCACGATCCTCTCCGGCGCCGGCATTCTAACAATGTTGGCGCCCCGCTGTGGCTTCACAGCCGGGACGCACACTTCACATGTGCGAGGCGCGCAGTGTGCTGTGAATAACCTGGCAATCTTCTGGGACCTGTGATGTGCCCCAGAAGATTGCAGGGGGGGAGAGATTATCTTCCTTCCAGTGCTGTGGCGGGGGGGGGAGTGGGAGACCTGCCCCCCCCCCCCCCCCCAAAAAAAAATGACATTCCAAATGTGGCATGTCAGGGGGTCACCAACAATTGAAGCGGAAGTTCCATTTTTGGGTGGAACTCCGCTTTAATGACCAGGATATTTTTTGCGATATGGCACTGCGTCGCTTTAACTGACAATTGACAAAAAACAATATTGTTTAACTTTGGGCTATAATAAATATCCCCCCAAAAAATGTAAAAAAACAAATTTCTTCATCAATTTTTAAACAGATATATACTGTATTCTTCCACATATTTTTGGTAAAAAAAAATCGCAATAAGCGTATATTGGTTTGCGCAAAAGTTATAGAAAATTATTATTTATTTATTTTTTACTAGTAATGGCGGCTATCAGCGAGATAAAAATTAGGGATGCACCGAATGGATTTTTTGGGCCAAAACCGATGCCGAAAAGAAATCTTCCTTGATCCCGCAAAACCGAAACCGATACCGAAACAGCACCGAAACCGAAATAGGTTTTTTTTTATCTATTACCCAAAAAAATTATTGGATATACAAAATTGTGTTACATTCGTATTCATTATATTATTTATATTCAACTTAATCATTAATATTATGAAGAAAAGAATACAACAATCCAGTAATGTCAAAAAGTACTTTAATAAAAAGTAACCCACATAAAATTGGACAGTGGACACAGAAGATAACAATAAAATAAGACTGCAGTCAGTGCACATTGCACCACCATACCAAAAAAAACAGGCATTAAAAAAAAAATATATATATAATATAATAATAATTTAATATTAATATAATAATAATATAAAAATGCCAAAGACTGACTTTTTTATATTTTATTAATTTCCAACTTACATCAGAACTAGTGTTTCAGTTCTCTCTCCCTAAGGTTTCAGCGGCTGGATGTGCGATAAGTGTATGTATGTAGCTGCGGGTTATATACATAGTCATACAGTAGACCGCACTGTGTTCCGGCCCAGAGTATGGGCGGAGACATCCTGGAACACAGACTAGTCTACAGCAGCGGTGCTCAGCCAATCACAGCAAGCAATGTAGACTAGTCTGTTTATGGAAGTCTCCGTTCATACCCAGATCACAGTGCAGTATAGTGTATATAGTACTGTATGTAGAGTAGACAGCCACAGATACAGAACATACAGTTTTACACATGCAGCTGGCTGACAGCTTAGGGAGAGAGCCGAGAGACAATGACATATTTTGGCCCAACAACAGAACTTCAACAAACTATGTAAAAGTAAGTACTTTAAAGAACAACTCTCTCAACTAACCATAACAGAAATATGGCAGAAGGCCATTATTCTGTTTCACATTTTCTGTAAATATATAACATAGTACAGTGCTATCTGCTATAATAAAATGTTTATTTTATTATTTTCTTTCAACTTAAATGAGAAGTAGTAGTTCCCCAAGTTCTCTCCCAAAGGTGTCAGCAGCTGGATGTGTGATAACAGTATAAAAGTGTATGTATGTAGCTGCGGGTTAGATAAATACTAGTCGTACAGTAGACCGCACTGTGTTCCAGCCCCGGGTATGGGCGGAGACATCCTGGAAGTGGAACACAGACTAGTCTACAGCAGCGGTGCTCAGTCAATCACAGCAAGCAATGTAGACTAGTCTGTGTTTATGGAAGTCACCGCCCATACCCGGAACACAGTGCGCTATAGTACTGTAGTATGTAGACAGCCACAGATACAGAACATACAGTTTTGCATTTGCACATACAGCGGGCTGACAGCTTAGGGAGAGATATAGTTTAACTTTAGCCCAACAGCAACAAGCTATGGTACAGTAGTTCAAAAGCTGGAGTTCTCTCTTAAATTGAAGTGCAAAAAACTGTAGAAGAACTACAATGATGAACAACCAACAAATGGCACAACTAGACAATTGGAAAATACTAGATAGTCAGCCATGCTATGTTGTATGTTCCAATTGTCCAATAGCACAGTCCACAATACCAATTCATTTACTATGTTCAACATGGTAAATGAATTGGTCTATGCTACGGATTTTTAAATCTATTTCCGTAAAAGTGGCAAATTTCGCTTTAAGAACAAAAGCTGTTCAGCTTTCTCACAGGAGAGACGGTTTCTCTTCCCATCAAGAATATGAGATGCTAGACTGAATAGTCTCTCACTCTCTGTACTGGTGCTTGGGGCAGATAAATATCTGTGTGCAATCTGTGCAAGCAAGGGAAAACGTTCTTTGTAGATGTGCCAGTATTCAAGTGGATTGACGCTTCTGGCAATAGGCTGTTCAGCTAAATAAATGTCCAGCTGTTGGGTAGCTGCACTTGTTGTGGCACCGCTATGGATTGGGGTGCATTCGTGTAAAATTTCTTCAAACATATCAGATATGGAGGGAGTGTGTTCCTCTTCACTTGTATGTGACCGTTTCTCACTTTCCTCTGTGCGGCACCTCGAAACTCCTTCACTAGATGCTTCCACCACCATTTTAGCTGTAATGGCATGAGCTTTGGGACTGTCACTTGGCACTTTTTGAAAGTGGCACTGTTTTCTTGTAATCAGAATGCTGAACAGGATGACGTGTTTTCAGGTGGTGTATCAAACCTGTTGTTGAAAAATTCTTTGGCACTGTACCCCCTCTTGAAATTTCTGTTGGGCAAAGAGTCCAGATTGCAAATTTGGGGTCTTTATGAGAAACTTTAAAATATTTCCACACTGCAGACATGGTCCACCTTTGCTGGAAACGTAGAATAATATCATAGGATGATTTATAGTGGGAGTGAAATCTGATTGGGGGGTAAAAAAAAAGGACGAAATCAATTTAAAAGCTAAACCCAAGGAGGCAGCTTTAAAAAATAAAATAAAATAAAAACTAACCAATCCTTCTTCTTTTTTTTTTTTTTTTTTTTTTATGGTGCTGCTCTTGGCATGCAAGGTAGTTATTTCTGCACTGCAGTACATCTGACTTGTACCAAAAAAATATAATTGAACTGAATAAATCTTATTTGAAATGGAATGGATTGCAAATTGCAATTGCATGCTATTTTTTTTTTAGCTATTCTATAGTATACTTCATGCGCCTTGTTGTCATTGAATAAAATTTGTCACTTTGTCTCACCGTAGTATTATAAGTTATACGAAACTGACATGACAGCAAGCGCATTCATTTTTTAAACATGACCGTACGCAATAAATATAATTATTAATATATTATGTATGAAATATAATATATATTTATTGCATGCTGTCATGTTTAAAAAATTCATGCGCTTGCTGTCATGTCAGTACTGTATAACTTTTCCTATGCTGTCAAAGTGACACATTCAATAACAGCAAGTGCATGAATTTTATACTGTATACTACAGAATAGCTAAAAAAAAAAATAGCTTGCATTTTGCAATCCATTACATTCAAATCATATTTAATCACTCAGTCAGTTCAATTATAATTTTTTTTTTTTGCTACAAGTCAGATCAGATGTACTGCAGTGCAGAGACACAGTCATTTTAAATAGTCAGACTCAGTACTAGTACTATACTAAAATAATCAAGAAATAAAATGACTAGTTTCTGTTTCTGTCAGTTTAAGAAGGCAAAAGCAGCAATGCTCACTGGAGAATAGTAATGGTAGCCATCCAGGAGTGACAGTGCCCACTCTTGTACTTGAGTATGTTATGTGCAGCCCTCTATGAAGCAGTCTCTCGCTTCCCTGTACTGTCTCTTGCTTCCCAGCAGCATCTCTCAGGTCCCAGCAGCGTCTCACAAGCACGAGGAGCATCCGCGGGGAAGGTGCCAGCGTCTCAGCAGGGAACGTGCTTACGAGCGCGGCGTTGCCCACACAACGAGTGATGTCACCCGCTGGTTCTACCGACTCTACTGCTCATGCGCGATTTTCGGCGCCAGTATCGGCAAGAATTCTCTTTTGGCTTTTTGCCGAAAGGGCCATTTTCGCCTGATATGTTTCGGCCGAAATTTGGGTGCATCCCTAATAAAAATACACTGATTACTGTGTAAATGTCACTGGCAGGGAAGGGGTTAACACTAGAGGGCGATCAAGGAGTTAAATGTGTTTTTCACATGAGTGTTTCTAACTGTGGGGTGATGGGACTTGCTGGGGGAGGAGACCGATTGCTGTTCTTAATTACTAGGGACAGATGCTCTGCCTCTTCTCTCGTGTCAGAACGGGGATGTGTGTGTGTGTGTGTGTGTGTGTGTGTGTGTTTACACACACATTTCCGTTCTAGCTCTCGTACCTGCGATCGCAGGTGGCCAGCGGTCATCGCAACCACCATCCACACGAATTGGGTCCCCCACAGATGTGAATGTGACCCATGGGAAACCATGTTAAATGGACTGTAGTGTGTTTCTGCAAAACTGAAAACGCACTAAAAAAGGCATAGGTGTGAACCAGGCCTTAAAGTGATAATAAACACGCGCTGTTTAAAGCGGAGTTCCACCCACTTTTCCAATTTTGTCTTAAAGGAAAGACAACTCCTCCACCACTCGATTTTGGATATTTTTTTTTTTTTTCCTTGCTTACCTTTTTATGAGGTACCTTTTTGTACTTCCGTCCCAGCTCATCACATCCTCTTTTACCCCGCTGCATTCTGGGACCTGTGTGTGTCCCAAAAGACAGCGGGGCCTTTCAGGAAGTGCTGTGCGCAGTAGCAAATCGGCAGTGAAGCCTGAAGGCTCCACTGTCGGTTTCCCTTAGTTGGAATGGCGGTGCCTGCATCCAAACCGATGGACAGATTGGCCTCGGGGGGTTGACATGGCGGGCTTTCTGGACAGGTAAGTGTCCCTATTAAATGTAAGCAGCTACAGTGTTTGTAGCTGCTGACTTTAAAAAATAAATAAATAAATTTGCAGCTGGAACACCACTTTAATTTACATTTCTGTATATGGATGATGGCACTATAATTATTTTAATAAGTACCTTTTAACCTAATCGATATACAGCTGTCACATGACCCAGATCTTTTTCCAGTCTGTCTGTAGGGAAACATAAGCAGGAGGAGCTTTTAGTCCTCTTCTGCTGGTCACGTGTTAAAAAAACAGCCTTTGGAGTAAAAATAAATATATCAATAAACTGTTTTAAATTGTCATACAAATATACAGTATCTCACAAAAGTGAGTACACCCCTCACATTTTTGTAAACTGTTTGTCATTTCTTCAATGTTGTCACATGAAAAGATATAATACTTTGCTACAATGTAAAGTAGTGAGTGTACAGCTTGTATAACAATGTAAATTTGCTGTCCCTTCAAAATAACTCAACACACAGCCATTAATATCTAAACCGCTGGCAACAAGTGATTACACCCCTAAGTGAAAATGTCCAAATTGGGCCCAAGATGTCAATATTTTCTGTGGCCACCATTATTTTCCAGCACTGCCTTAACTCTCTTGGGCAGGAAGTTCACCAGAGCTTCACAGGTTGCCACTGGAGTCCTCTTCCACTCCTCCATGATGACATCATGGAGCTGGTGGATGATAGAGACATTGCGCTCCTCCACCTTCAATTTGAGGATCCCCCACAGATGCTCAATGGGGTTTAGGTCTGGAGACCTGCTTGGCCAGTCCATCACCTTTACCCTCAGCTTCTTTAGCAAGGCAGTGGTCGTTTTGGAGGTGTGTTGGAATACTGTGCTGCGTCTCAGTCTCCGAAGGAAGGCGATCATGCTGTGCTTCGGTATGTCACAGTACATGTTGGCATTCATGGTTCCGTCAATAAACTGTAGCTCCCCAGTGTTGGCAGCACTTATGCAGCCCCAGACCATCCCACCACCATGCTTGACTGTAGGCAAGACACACTTTTCTTTGTGCTCCTGGTTGCTGCCACACCCTTGACACCATCTGAACCAAATAAAGCGGAGCGCCGCCGAAAGAAAACATTTTTAAAAGTCAGCAGCTACAAATACTGCAGCTGCTGACTTTTAAAACATGGACACTTACCTGTCCAGGGCGCCCGCGATGTCGGCACCCGAGGCCGAAGCGTCTCTCCGTCCTCGGGTGCTGCCGCCTCCATCTTCGATAAGGGAATCAGGAAATGAAGCCGTGCGGCTTCACTTCCCGGTTCCCTACTGCGCATGCGCGAGTCGCGCCGCGCAATACGAATGCTCCCTGCTGCCTCTGGGACCCGTGTGTGTTTCCCAGCAGGCAGCGGGAGGGAGCAGGAAGTGGCGTAAATAACCGCAGATTCTGCGGCTATTTATGCCGGAAGTGGGTACAGATACCTGTAATATACAGGTATCTGTACCCCCCTCCCCCCTGAAAGGTGCCAACTGTGTCACCGGAGGGGGGGAGGAATCTGATTAGTGGAAGTTCCACTTTTGGGTGGAACTCCACTTTAAGTTTATCTTGGTCTTATCAGACCACAGGAAATGGTTCCAGTAATCCATGTCCTTAGTCTGCTTGTCTTCAGCGAACTGTTTGCGGGCTTTCTTGTGCATCATCTTTAGAAGAGGCTTCCTTCTGTGATGACAGCCATACAGACCAATTTGATGCAGTGTGCGGCATATGGTCTGAGCACTAACAGGCTGACCCCCCACCCCTTCAACCTCTGCAGCAATGCTGGCAGCACTGGTACATCTATTTCCCAAAAACAACCTCTGGATATGGCGCTGAGCACGTGCACTCAACTTCTTTGGTCGACCATGGCGAGGCCTGTTCTGAGTGGAACCTGTCCTGTTAAACCGCTGTATGGTCTAGGCCACCGCGCTGCAGCTCAGTTTCAGGGTCTTGGCAATCTTCTTATAGCCTAGGCCATCTTTATGTAGAGCAACAACAATTCTTTTTTTTTTTTTTATATAGATCCTCAGAGTTCTTTGCCATGAGTTGCCATGTTGAACTTCCAGTGACCAGTATGAGAGAGTGAGAGCGAGAACACCAAATTTGACACACCTGCTACACACCTTTAGACCTTGTAACACTAACGAGTCACATGACACCGGGGAGGGAAATGGCTAATTGGGCCCAATTTGGACATTTTCACTTAGGGGTGTACTTACTTTTGTTGTCAGCGGTTTATACATTAATGGCTGTGTGTTGAAATTTGAGGGGACAGCAAATTTACACTGTTATACAAGCTGTACACTCACTACTTTACATTGTAGCATTTCTTCAGTGTTGTCACATGAAAAGATATAATAAAATATTTCAAAAAATGTGAGATACTGTATATTTTGAAATCAAATCTTTATTATTTTGTGGCTTTAACATGGTGTGGGTGGGTTTCTGCCAGTCACAGGCTGTGTCACGCCCCTCCAGCCTGTGTCTTAGAATAAGAGGGAGGTGAAGCCTCCATCAATCTACTTGTAATATCCCACCCCCATTTTGTTTAGCTGGTTAGTGGGCATGGAGGGGGAGGGAGAGAGTGAGGGAGTGAGCTGTCATTTACCACTATGTATACACCCACGTGTGACTCTATAGTCATATGGGCTGCTCAGATGTGATAGGGAGGAAATGCTCTGCATGGAAACTCACTGAAAACTGAGCATGTGCAGAGTTGCCACCACAGCTGCAAAATCCCTAGCTGAATTGGGGACATGAACAGAAGGGGGATATAGAGAACAGCAGGATCAACCAAGTTTTTTTTGCAGAATACAGAAATCTAATCCTTTAATAACCGAGTATGAACAGCATGTAATACACCATTTATTGATCGATTATTTTTTTTATTATTCCAGATCGCCCACCGTTGATTGACGGTGGCAGAATGGCTCCCCTGCGCGAAACGCCGTGTCACTGAGGAGCGCGTGCCTGTCGGCAGCGATGTCCACCGGCGCAATCGCTCCTGACAGAGCAGGAACGTGGATGTGGGTGTTTTAATACACACATCCACGTCCTGTCGGGAGAGAAGACATATCGTGTGTTCCTAGTATATAGGCACACCGATCGGTCTCCTTCCGTAGTCAGTCCCATCCCCCTACAGTTAGAGCATACTGAGGGAACACAGTTAACCCCTTGATTGCCCTCTAGTTTTAACCTCTTCCCTGCCAATGACATTTATACAGTAATCAGTGGCTATTTAAAACACTAATTGCTGTATAAATGTCAATGGTCCCAAAATAGTGTCCAATTTGTCCGCCGCAATGTCGCAGTTCTAATGAAAATCGCAGATCGCCGCCATTACTGGTAAAAAAAATAAAAATGCCATAAATCTATCCCCTATTTTGTAGACGCTATAACTTTTGTGCAAACCAATCATTATTATTATTTTTTTTTTTTTGTGTTTAGTGATGCAGGTTTAGTGACATTTTAAGGTAATTGAAAGTGTGGAACTTGCCACACCTTGATGCATTATGTTGATACAGCTTAATATGATAAACCTTAGCAAACACCCCAAAAGGGCTGCACACTGATATCACACCACAGGAAACCCACATTCCCGTGCAGTTTGCCGTATCGTATTTCAATTGCACTGTCCTTGCAATCTGCAGCAGGTGTCAGTGCAAAGTAAAAACACTCCAAATGCGGGTCGCAAACAGTGTGCAATTGCCTATACCGGCCCACACCCAAAAAAATACCAGGCGATCTGGTTGCTGTGCGTTTCAAAAAGTAGTGCATGCACTACTTTTGGTGTGGTGTGATTTCAGCCCATTCAAAATGAATGGGCTGAAATTGCACTGCACAGAACTGTATGTGAATCGCACAGCTTTCCTGTGCAATTTGAATGCAGTTCCTAGTGTGAATGGGCCCTAAAAGTTTATTCTGCCAGACTTGCTCACTGATGGTTCCTGTTTGGGCTTAATTGTAGAGTTAGCGGCTCCTTGGGCCATCATCTTGTTTATTGAGGACCAAGGAGGGAGAGAGGAGTCTAGAGCGATGCTTGCTTTTGGGGTTCTCAACTTTATGATGAACCTGTCTCGGTGAACTGCATCAAGGTGTGACATGTTATAATGTGTGTGTGAATTTAATTGAATAAAGAAGCACTTATCACAGATCAAACATGGCTCTCTGGGTAGAAGGAAAATAAAACCTTCAACTTTGAATTAGCTCCAGGGTGAGTGTGAGCTGGTCTCCCTAAGTTTTGTGCTACATCCCCAGGATGATGGAGCAATGTGATGTTCTGCTTCACTAGACACTGATAATAAAACTGACATTAAACAGTATAAACCACCAGCCTATTGTTGATGCTGGTACCCAGAATGCAATTCGCCTTCCAATAACATCTAGAGCAACACACAAATGCTTAAAATGCTCTTTTGCATTCATATGGGGGGCTCATTCAGTGAGGCCACCTATCGTGTTAAGAAAGCAATAGGCGGGTGAGGGAGGGTGTGGTCTCAGGTTAGTTTTTGCATAAAAGATTACCCTGACTTTGTGGGTTCTTGAAATGTTCTGAAAACTGCAGGTTTGCACTGACACTTCTGGAGAGGTACATTTCACTTGCATTATCTTTCTCACTTTGGATTAAGAACAGTGGCGGGAGTAGAAAATGCCCAGAGTCAGTGGCCAGTGGGAGTAAAAAAAAAGGCCTAGCACCTGTGGTCAATAGTAGGAGCAGTAATTCTCTATTGGTGTCAGTGGAAGGATTAATGCCCCATATTTGGATATAGTGAGTGGAATAGTACTCCATTGTTGGTGTCAATGGGAGGTTTAGTGCCCCTTTCATTGGTGTCAGTGGGAGGATTAGTGCTGAACTGGTTAATGCCCATCAAAGTACCCAAGATAGAGACCTCAAGACCGTTGCATTTTTTTTGTAGGAGGTCAACAGTTATGGTCTCCTTTTTTCTCAATTTGTTTATGCCTGTGAGCAAGTATGCATGTAGTAACACAGGTCCGATTCAGATAACGATTTCTGTAACCTATACATGGTTTCACTGATCTGGAGAGAAACATGAACTTTATAGACACAAAATCCACCATATGTAGATTATCATAAAAAAATAGCATTAAAAAACTTCACATAAAAAAATTACAAATTTCTCCAATGCACCAAAGCTATTGGGTGGAGGAACGTCCCCTATTATAAACCATATACTTTATGGTTCAGACATTCACATAACCGTATCCTGGGAAGTTCCATCATCCTTGTGTGTCACTTTGCTCTATATGTTTTAAGGATAACCGCTTTTAACAGGACCATACACAGGTGCAATAATATAATCAGCCAGAAATCCAACTTATTTTATCTGGAAGTGGTGCTCGGAGTCTGTTATTTGTACTTATAGATCGCTAATTTTGGCAGGTAATTCGTTTGAAACCTTATGCAAATAGTCGTGCAGGGGCCATACAGCATGCGTTGCCCACATAATCTCTTTCCCAGGACCCGCTTATACAGCCGCCTATTGAAATGAATTAGAAGATCTGGCTGTATGTGGTTATGCACTGGGGGTTGCATTAAGCACGCCAACAGACGTAAGCTCCGAAACGCACACTGTCTATGTTGGAAACATACCATTTGTGGGGGTGCTGCTGTACATAACCCCGAGCACATAACCAGGTAAAGGTGCATTTTCGAATTCATCTCGTTTCTGGCTGTATGCGGCAGCAGTGTTTCCCAGGAGAGTTCTGCATGCCCTCCTATAAGGCCGTGTGCATGCCACCCAACAATACAATGTATAACATGAGAGCACAAAGTATAACCCTTTACTGTGAGTACATGGTTGTTACTATGACTAACGTGCTTCTTCTGTGGCAGCTGCACTATATATTTAAAGGCACAATCTCTGTTAGCAGTCAATATGTGAAAAACATATGCTTATTTTTAGCTGGGCAATTCACATTCTGTCATCTGTTTTGCTTTTTTTATATATAGGTCCAGGAGTTCTCACTCGAGCATTGCTAGATGCTGGTTGTAATGTTGTAGCTCTGGAAGGCAATATAAGGTTTCTTCCTGGTTTAAAGGTAAGGAAGAATTATTGACTTGTACAGATCTAAGTGATAAAAAATTGAATGCTTTAGGACTCATTCACATGGGCGGCGGTAAAAATAGGCAGTTGAGCTGCGGTTTTACCATCCCCTGACCACCCCCCATAAGCTGCAACATTGGCCGGACAGGGTTGATCTCATACCACAACAAAATTGAGATTCCATGTTGCATATGGTAGGTGGTACTACTGCCAACGCGATCCATTCAAGTTTATAGGGTGATGCTATAACTGCAAGCCAAACACTGGATTCATGGTTGTACAATATTTATGTTCTAAATCCCTGTTTGGCTAACCCCCCCCTGGAAAAAAAAAATTAAAATTGGGAGGCCGCAGAGTTGACCTGATTGAATGCCTTGCAGCTGCTTTTGTACCACTTTCTGAAAAGTGACCCACCACTAATTTCTTTTCTGAGGAAGCAAGGGTTACCACCCATGCGATCAAGACCTTATTTGAACTCAATCATCCCAGCATTGCCAGTACTTTCAAGCCATGCACTGTAAGCATTTTTTACATACAGTATATTATCCCTTTACAGCTAACAACCTTTATGATTACAGTACCCTAATGAATTGCCCAATATATCCCCATTACCCCCTCATTGCCATTTTGAAGAGGTGTCAGTAGGACTACCAAAGATGTCAATAGTTTGGTTTTAGTTAATGTATGGATAGTTAGGAACAGAACCACTACAAGATAAAAAACCTTAAAGTGGTAGAAACTCTTTATTTTTTTACCTATAGGTAAGCTTATACTATAGCTTACCTGTAAGTAAAATGAATATCTCCTAACCGTGCACTGTTAAGGAAATATTCTAGAGAGCAGCAGCCGGTGACATCACCGGCGCATTGCGCTTTGAAGGAACGTCATACCCGTGCTTTTTCTTCAGAGCTCTGTGCTGCGGCCCTGTCTTCCGCATGCATGCACGGGAGTAAAGTCATCTCTGCCATTCAAGCGGCCGCAGCCTGCGACCCCCGGAAGGAAGACCAGGTGAAGATGAAAGCCCCTGCAGCGGTGACAGCATGCCGCTGAAGTGCTTTGTTTCAAGGCAAGTCTTTCATAATGTGCTAGTATGCAATGCATACTAGCACATTATGCCTTTACCCTGCAGGGAGGGCTTTTTTTTTTTTTTTGTTTGTTTTTTTAACCTTCACTACCGTTTTCAAGAATGGTGTTATCTTTGTTTAAAAAAAAAAAAGACATCAAAAATACACAAGATACACTATATTGTCAAAAGTATTGGGGTGGAAGAACTTGACTGAAACTTGACTTGTAAACAAGGCAGATTGCTGCTCTGTGAGGAGGGAATGCATTGATCCTGTGTTGTCGCAAAGCAGGGACACAGATCTTTGCCTTCCCTTAGTAAAAAGTGTTGTTTTTTTTTTTTTTTTTCTTTTTTTAAACCAGCCACGGTTTACAACCGCTTTTAAGGTGTCAGCATACCAAGACATTTTGGACAATTTCATGTTCCCAACTTTGTGGGAACAGTTTGGGGAAGGCCCCTTCCTGTTCCAACATGACTGCACACCAGTGCACAAAGCAAGGTCCATAAAGACATGGATGAGCAAGTTTGGGGTGGAGGAACTTGATGGGCCTGCAAAGACTCCTGACCCCTACCTGATAGAACAGCCTTCCGAGAAGAGTTGAAACTTTAATGGCATTCCAATCTTAGTCCATAGGGATCAATATTGGGTCAATCCAATATTGATCCCTATGGACTAAGATTGGAATGCCATTAAAGTTCATGTAAAGACAGGTGTCCCAATACTTTTGACAATATAGTGTGTGTGTGTGTGTGTGTGTGTGTGTGTGTGTGTGTCTATCATATCTTTTTAGGTATCATAATTGACCTTAAAGTAGGACTAAAGGGAAGACTTTTTCATTTTGGATAGAATAAGGGAGGGTTTAACCACTGTCCATTTCTTTGGCCATCTATGTCCCATTGGGGAGATTTCACTTCCTGTTCCATAGCCAAAACAAGAAGTGAGAGAAAATCCCTCCATGGTGAGGGAATCCCTGGTTGTCACCAGAACTAGTATTAAAAAATACAATGGTGTAAAGTTTTCTGTTATGGTATTGAAAGTGTGCTCATGCGGTAAACAATGTACAGAAAAAAAAAGGAAAATTTATAGACACTACTTAAAGCCTCTAAAATTGGTAAAAGAAGAAATGCATGCCAAAACAAGGGTCCACTGGAAAGAGTTTAAATACTTACCTCTTCTACTGTTTTATGGATATTATTCTTAACATGTTAAAATACCTATTTTTGTAAACCCTTCCCAAAAATTATGCTTTTATTTAATTAAAATAAAAACTGTTTTATTTAAAGTATGTTAAAATGTGTGGTAGATTAAAGAGGAGTGCACATTTAAGTATAACTAAAGGAAAAACCTTTTTGGGGGATTAGATTTACCCTCTGTCTTGTTCACTGAAAGTGAAACAGAATTCCAAATTTTGGGTTGTCCCTAGAACAAAAATAGTGGGGAAATGTTCCAGTGGGGAAACTAGTTCTAGTGACCCTGGTGACAACCAGGGATTCCCTCACTTTGAAGGGGTTCCTTTCACTTCCTGTTTTGGCTATGGGACAGAAAGTGGTAAAAAAATCTTACTCTTTCCTAAATTAACCACTTGCCAACCGCTGGACTTCAGGCATCATCCCAGTACCGTTTCTTAGAGCCGATGGTCGACTCACTCTTCTAAAAGCAATCCTAGCAGCTAACTAGCTGCTGGATTGCTTTCATGGGCATCGGCCTTCCGTGGCTTTGCTGGGATCTCGCATCCCATCTGGAGTCCTGATCGATCAGCCAGCGCTTCTGCTGGCTGATCATAGGGCCAAACAAAGACTGGAACGACTTTGTTTGGTTCTATGATATAGAAACCCGAAAGCAGTGACCTTGCATAACTTACGGTTTACCTGGATTTTTACGTTCTTTGTGACAGCATAAAAAAAAAAAAATGTTAGTGTCCCCTGTGCTTGCGCTCAAAGGGGAATGTGCGCTTTGGTCATGCATGCAAACCGCGATCGCCCCACTCATATATAAGGTATCGCAAACTGTGAACGTCAGATCATGGGCAGTAATTCTAGCACCAGACCTGTGCGTAAATCTAAAGTGGTAACCTGTAAAAGCTTTTAACTACTTCCCACCCGGCCACTGCACATGAACAGCCGGGTGGACGCTTCCTCCTTCCTGAACGTCCATCCCCCGGACACGTCACATCTCGGATCGGCAGGAGGGCTCTGTATGTATTGCAAACAAAAAGCTGTTGCCAGGCGATCGGCTCTACTTCTCCTCACACAGTCAGTGAGGAGAAGGAGAGCAGATCTGCGCGCTGGGGTTCAGTGTGTATGAGCTGTTGTTTTTTACACACTGATTACCCAGCTAGTGTCTCTAAACAATGAAAAACACCAACACCTGTTCCACATCTGTCGGTGATCATCTGGCGCTCATCTAATTCCATTGTTCTGGTGCTCCAGGGCCTTCAAAAATGTGATCGGTACTCGGTAAACTCAATGTGTAATTTATGCCTTTAGAACACCTGATGGTGCTACTTGGATGTTGGGCCTCTGTATGTGGCCAGGCTGTGTAAAAGTCTAAAAAAAAAAAAACCCCAAAAAAACTTTATTCACTTTCTTTCCACATTTTCCAAAAACTTGTTGAAAAAAATTAGAGTTCAAAAGACTCATTATACCTCGTTAAATATACATTGGGGTGTTCTCTTTCCAAAATGGGGTAATTTTGTAGGTAATTCCATTGTTTTGGTGCTCCAGGGCCTTTAAAAATGTGATAGGTAGTCAGGAAATTTAAATGTGTATTTTATGCTCCTAGAACACCCAACGGTGCTCCCTGCATGTTGGGCCTCTCTATGTGGCCAGGCTGTGTAAAAGTCTCACACATGTAGTATCGCGATACTTGTTAATGCCAATTTTGTGGGGGGAAAAAAAAACAATTCTTAATTTTCCAAACTATTTTGGGCAAAAAATTGTAACTTCAAAAAACTCAGTATGCCTCTTACTAAATACCTTGGACTGTCATCTTTACAAAAAAGGGTCATTTGGGGGTATCTGTTAGGGGTGTTGAAAATGATTGGTGCATTGATGCCCTTAACGATTCGGCATCAATGTGGTATCCAGTATAATCTATTGTGCATGACATCATTCCGGCTCCTCCCCCCGCACAGCAGTGTCTTTGCTGGAATGACAAGCCGCCGATCAGCTGGCTACGCCTGGCGCCGCTCCCCCCTCATTGGATAATGTAACCTCAGAGTGCTGCCCCCACCCACGCTCTCCCCCTCTTTGGGATCTGTAGATCTGGACAATGACACCGTTCATCTCCCCGATGGGCAGGCGCAGAGCCGCACAGAGCTGTGACACAGATCACTGCAGCTGTCTTAACACCCTTGGGATGAGGCATAGAGACGGCTTCAGGAAACGAGCTGAGAGGAGGGGGGGGTGGTGGTAAGAGTGCTCCGGAGGTGAATGATCAGCCTGTCATGCTTGATATATGTGCGGGGTGAGTGTATAGAAGTGGCACATCCCCCACCTGCTGTACCTATCCAGCCTGTGTGTACTGTGTACACATTGGGGGCTGCACAGTGCACACTCTTTTTCTGTCTAATTAATTCCTGAGATTTCCCTATCATCTCTCCCCTCTGGAAACATCCACTGATCTGCAAGCAGTATATTATTTGCTGATTGGAATGTCTTCCTTTTTTTATCTTTGCAGTGATGTTGACCTGTTTACTATCCAAGTTGCTGCCAAAAGACTCAATGATTTGTTAGTGATACTAAAGGGTATTATTTTTTCTTTAGAATAAAAAAAAGATATCATCTCCTGTAGTTGGTCTACAGTCTCTGACCATCTCCTGTATCATGTCTGCAGTCTCTGACCATCTCCTGTATCATGTCTGCAGTCTCTGACCATCTCATGTATCATGTCTGCAGTCTCTGACCATCTCCTGTACTATGTCTGCAGTCTCTGACCGTCTCCTGTATCATGTCTGCAGTCTCTGGACGTCTCCTGTATCATGTCTGCAGTCTCTGGACGTCTCCTGTACCATGTCTGCAGTCTCTGGACGTCTCCTGTACCATGTCTGCAGTCTCTGGACGTCTCCTGTACCATGTCTGCAGTCTCTGGACGTCTCCTGTACCATGTCTGCAGTCTCTGGACGTCTCCTGTACCATGTCTGCAGTCTCTGGACGTCTCCTGTACCATGTCTGCAGTCTCTGGACGTCTCCTGTACCATGTCTGCAGTCTCTGGACGTCTCCTGTACCATGTCTGCAGTCTCTGGACGTCTCCTGTACCATGTCTGCAGTCTCTGGACGTCTCCTGTACCATGTCTGCAGTCTCTGGACGTCTCCTGTACCATGTCTGCAGTCTCTGGACGTCTCCTGTACCATGTCTGCAGTCTCTGGACGTCTCCTGTACCATGTCTGCAGTCTCTGGACGTCTCCTGTACCATGTCTGCAGTCTCTGGACGTCTCCTGTACCATGTCTGCAGTCTCTGGACGTCTCCTGTACCATGTCTGCAGTCTCTGGACGTCTCCTGTACCATGTCTGCAGTCTCTGGACGTCTCCTGTACCATGTCTGCAGTCTCTGGACGTCTCCTGTACCATGTCTGCAGTCTCTGGACGTCTCCTGTACCATGTCTGCAGTCTCTGGACGTCTCCTGTACCATGTCTGCAGTCTCTGGACGTCTCCTTTATAATGTCTGCAGTCTCTGGACGTCTCCTTTATCATGTCTGCAGTCTCTGGACGTCTCCTTTATCATGTCTGCAGTCTCTGGACGTCTCCTTTATCATGTCTGCAGTCTCTGGACGTCTCCTTTATCATGTCTGCAGTCTCTCTGGACGTCTCCTTTATCATGTCTGCAGTCTCTCTGGACGTCTCCTTTATCATGTCTGCAGTCTCTCTGGACGTCTCCTTTATCATGTCTGCAGTCTCTCTGGGCGTCTCCTTTATCATGTCTGCAGTCTCTCTGGGCGTCTCCTTTATCATGTCTGCAGTCTCTCTGGGCGTCTCCTTTATCATGTCTGCAGTCTCTCTGGGCGTCTCCTTTATCATGTCTGCAGTCTCTGGGCGTCTCCTGTATCATGTCTGCAGTCTCTGGACGTCTCCTAGTATTTTGGAGGAGAGCCTGAAGCTCCGTTAAGTTGTCTGCTGTGTTTAGACTTTGCTACAAGCAGGGAGTGTTGTCTGTTTGTTTTTGTTTTTTTGTTTTTTTTAAGAACAGATAAAAATAAAAAAAATGAAGTTTTGACTGCTTGAATTTTTTTGATGAAAAACATGCGCACTTGCACTGTAATCGTGATGCATCGTGGAATCGAATCGTTGGCATGATAATCGTAATTGAATCGTGAGGCCAGTGAAGATGGGCACCTCTAGTATCTCTACTGTCCTGACATTTTAGGGCCTTAAGATATGAGCTAGGCAGTCAGTACATCAGGATTGATCATATTTCAATGATATGTAGCCTAGCTTGTAGACTCTCTAGAACTTTCACACAAACCTATTATCATACGCTTATCGGGATTTTTTTTTTACCACAAGACATGTAGCAAAATACATTCTAGCCTAAATTTATGACGAAATTAGATTTTATTGGATTTCTTTTAAAACAAAGTAGAATTTTTTTTTTTCAACATTTTCGCTCTTTTTTTCGCTTATACCACAAAAAATAAAACCCAGTGGAGATTCACCGGTTCCCGACTGGCTCACCCAGATATACTGCGGCAGAATGGCTCCCCTGGGCGAAATCCCATATGGGTACTTCCTACCCTTTTTCTGGCACCAGAGGGCGCGCTCCCGCTTTAAAAAAAAAAAAAAATTGTGGATATTTATTATAGCAAAAAGTACAAATATAGTTACTTTTTTGTTTATAGCGCAAAAAATAAAAACCGCAGAAGTGATCAAATACTACCAAAAGAAACCTCTATTTGTGGGGGGGGGAAATGTTTTGTTTGGGTACAGCATTGCATGACCGCGCAATTGTCAGTTAAAGCGACGCAGTACCAAATTGTAAAAAGTGCTCTGGTCAGGAAGAGGGTAAAATCTTCCAGGGCTGAAGTGGTTAAATACCACCAAAAGAAAGCTCTATTTGTGTGAACATGATTTAAAAAATTTCATTTGGGTACAGCGTAGCATGACAGAGTAATTGTCATTGAAAGTGCGAGAGAATTGAAAGCTGAAAATTGGTTTGGGAAGGAAGGGTGTGAAAGTACCCTGTATTGAGGTGGTTAAAGTGTTGCCTATGGATAGTAATATTTACGGTGTTTGCCGCTTTTTGCACACGCGCAATTTTAAAGCATGCCACATTTTGTATCTATTTACTTGGCATAACATCATCTTTTTTATATTTTAAAACATTGGGTTATGTATTGTTTTTCCTTTTTTTTTTTTTTTAAATTGCATTTGAAAAACTGCTGCGCAAATCAAATACAGTGTGAAAAATAAAAAATGCAAAACCCACCAATTTATTTTCTAGGGCCTCTGCTTTAAAAAAATATACATAATGTTTGGGGGTTCTAAGACATTTTCTAGCAAAATATACTGATTGTTGCATTTAAACAAAAAGGGCCAGAAAAGGTTTGTTAAAGTTGTAATAGAAGGATCTGTGAATGCCTATAAGGGCCCATTCACACTTCTGTGTTTTTCTTTGTTACTGTCTATAAGGAAATGCATTTTTATTCCATTCATTGTTTCCTTTCTCAGGCATTCCCACTAACATTGTTTAAGTTGTGCTGGTAGCATTGAGATGCTTTTTTTTTAATAGGAAAAAATAAATCAATGTTTTGGTTTGATCTAAATTTTAGCAACTATTTACCAAAAAAAAAAAAAAATTGATACAGCACTATTAAGTACTTCATCTCTGGAAGATTTTACTCCTGTATGACCATGCCATTTTTTGCTATTCAGTACTTTGCTGGTAGTTGTGTGGTCATGCAGCGCTATACTCCATTTAAATTTCTATATTTTTTTCCAGATAGATTTCTTCTGATGGTATTTAATTATCACTAGGTTTTTTTTTTTTCATTTTTTGCGCTATAAATGAAAAAAGGAGCATAAATTTAGAAAAAAAAAATATTTTTTTTACTTTCTGCTATAAAACATATCCAGTAAAAAAAAATTAAAATCTAATTTCTTCATAAATGTAGGCTAAAATGTGTTCTGCTACATGTCTTTGGTAAAAAAAATCCCAATACGGGTATATTGATTGGTTTACGTGAAAGTCATAGCGTCTACAAACTGAGATTTGTATTGGAATTTTTATTTATTCTTTTTTTTTTTTTTTATACCAGTAATGACGGTGATCAGCGACTTATGGTGGACAATGTGACACAAACTGGCTAACTGCCACTGACATGTCCAGTGACAATAATACAATGACACTGTACTAATGACACTGGCTGGGAACGCGTCAACATCTGGGGCAATCAAAGAGTAAATGTGTGCCTAACTATGTTTACTGTGTGGTGCTTTTACTAAGGGATGTGCCACAAAAACAAACATCGCCGCTGTCAGAAGAGAGCTTTGTGTTTACATACACACAGCTCTCTCCTGTCACTCGCTCTGATGATCATCAGGTCCTGTCCCGGAACCAGCGATCGGCATGTGCTGGAGACAGTGACAGCACAGCTGGGAAGGTGCATGCCCCCTTCCCACCAAAGCAAAATCACTTATACACGTGATTCTGCACAGCCAGCTCACACTGTAGCAGTTAAAAAGGGTTTTTATTTGCATTTTTAGAAATGTGATCTTGCATAGCAACTGGCTGAACAATAACCAGGGTGGCAATTCAGATTTGTCTTTGTTGTGATTTTCTATGTTATTGTTGTGCATATATCTGCCTTTAATGTTTGAACCCAAACATCTGCTTATTTCTTTCTCAGAAATTGGAGAAGGATGCATGCGGGTCACTAAGAGTTGTCCACTGTGACTTCTTCAGGCTGGATCCGGACACTGGAAATGTTGTTGATGCTCCCTCTATGTTTTCTAATGATTTGATGGAACGGTTAGGCATTGACGAGGCTCCCTGGGATGCAGGTTAGTAGTTCTTACATTTTTTTTTTTTTTTGTACGCACACACTCTAATATGCAGTTTTAGGCCAAGGTGTGTGTATTGTTATGTTTGGGTGGGGGTATTTTCTAAATGTGTGTGTGTGTGTGTGTTTTTATTTATTTAATTTTTTTTGTTTTATTTATTTAATTTTTTTTTGTGTTCCAAAATGTAATCCTTTTTTTTTTTTTTTTATCAGTTTTTTTTTTAACTGTATTGTTACCACAATGGAACTTATGACCCCCTAAAGCTGTTTAGTCAGAGCACTTTTTTCAATATATAGAGCATATGACTACAGTGGTCCAGTTGTCAAAAGTAAAAAAAAAAAAATACAAAAGTTATCTCCGCACTAGTTTAGGTCTCACCAGGTGTAAAGCTGATCTTACTCTCCAGAGATGAGAGGTTCCAGGTGCTGGCTCATGCTAGTAGAGACTATATGCAAACGAGAAGATCTGGACAGCCGCACTCCAGGAAGTAATAATCCAAGTTTTTTTATTTTAAAATCAGGAACACATCAGATACAGGACATCATAGACAGAATGTACAGATCATAGGTTAACGCGTTTCACACTTGTCCAAGTGCTTACTCATAGCTATGAGTAAGCACTTGGACAAGTGTGAAACGCGTTAGCCTATGATCTGTACATTCTGTCTATGATGTCCTGTATCTGATGTGTTCCTGATTTTAAAATAAAGAAACTTGGATTATTACTTCCTGGAGTGCGGCTGTCCAGATCTTCTCGTTTGCATAAAAAAAAAAAAAATAGTTGAACTGATTTTAGCTCCTATCTCCTGCTTTCTAATTTACTCAGCCTGGGTCTATAGGCACTCAGTCTTTCTAGTGAGTTCTTGCATCATATATAAAACTTGCAGTAAAATAAAAAACATAAAAATATATAATGCTACACAATGAGAATAAACCCAGAGTTGATTATAGCTTAAGATGTTAAAACTTGTTGCAAGTGAACTAGTTGGAAAACAGTGTGGCTCCTCCCACACGGCTGTGTCAGTCCTGCACAGAGTTCTGTGAATGAATGAATTACCAGTCCCATCTGCCACCATTGCAGACAGAGTGTTGATCAAAGCCTTGGTAGTTCACTGACAGTTCCTGAATCTGAGTAACTGCCTGTACAGGGATATGGGCAGACAGCTCTCAGGAGCCTGACATTGTACCCATAATACGCTGATCGTATGTGCAATGCTCTGCAGGCTCAGTTGTAAAAAATAAGTGCACATTTTATTGCCTGCAAAAACATGCATTTATTTTTTTTTAAAGATCTTATCCTTGAACACTCCTTTTTCCCTCAGGGTCATAATAAATGTGTTGCTTGCAGGTAGATTCAGGAAAGTCAGTACTGTGCAGTAATCACTGCTTGCAGGCAGCATGGAGCCATGGGATATGTAGTCCTTGGAAATTGCTATACAATTTTTTTTTTTTTTTTTTTTTACTGAATATTTGAAATACAGTGTGGTGAAAAAACGTCCTTAGAAATTGAAAGTAAACCTCAGAGTAGACACTGCAAAACATGCAGAGAATCCAGGAAGGTGTAGAAAGAGATGACCAGCAGGCAGGCAGCACTTGCATAATGAAAGGTGATTTCAAGTAAGCTCATATTGGAATTGTCAAAAATAACTATTGTTTGTATTGTTACTACAATGTCTGTTATAAAATGAAAGTGTATGCTGTGACCATAGAACTCAAAGTGGAAGTAAAGGCAAAACCTAACTAACCCTAAACCTACTCTCATCCAAATTTTAATCTTAATCTATCTAGCCCTGTAAGAAAAGAAATCGCTGTACCTGTTGTGATGCTGCTCGGTCCGGTCCCAGGCTGAGCTGCCAGTGGCAGCTTCAGTGTGCAGGAGAGGCAGCTGACAAAGGAAGTCTCATAGTAAGTCTATGGGTGACCTTATTTCCCAGCCGTTGTCGGCGTTCTCCTGCACACAGAGGATGTGGCTGGACCAGAGTGGCTGCAGAACAGGTAACTTATAGAGATTTTTCTTTCTTTTTTTTTTCTTTACAAGGCTATATAGATTAGGCTTAGAATGTGGGTGGGAGTAGGTTTAGAGTTAGGTCTTTACCTTTTTACTTCCACTTTAATATCGGTTATTTTACATTCTGCGTTAATACATTGCACATTCAGTTTGTTTAAATTACATAAGTGGAGTGCACTTGTATCTTTGATGGGTGGAATTAGAAATAATAGAGGGCATTTAGGACACTGGAGTTCCTAAAAGAAAGTTCAAACCTGTATGTAATGTGGTTGCCAACTATATCGCACTGAAATATCAGATTTAGGTGCAGGTTGGCTTAACTCTAGGTGAAATGCATACAGATGAAATACTTCCAGTATGTCCACTGTCTTGCCTGCATAGGGTTTGTAAAGCTGGTCATTTGTCCTTTGTGCTCAAGGCACTTCTGTCAGAAAGCACAACAATGTCCTGGACCACCCTGCAGATCCCACTGCAGCTTGGCAGCAAAAACTGCCCAACCCTGTAACTGTACAATAAGCAGGCTGCAGACTCTTTTTATCCCTCATTTTTCCCCCTCCTGTATGCATGCTTCCTGTGCTAAGCTGACAGCAGTGTGAAAAGCAATAGAGCCCTATCTGGCTCAGAATGCCCTTTCCTGTCTGATCACTGCTATGCAGGAGGTTGCAGATATTACCAGATTCATGTACTTGTGCTAATACTAAATCTATAAAAGAATACACTTAGTGTTTTTTGTTGCTGCGTAACTGAATTAAATGATACGTGATGTTTTTGTTAGGAGTACACCTTCAAATTATGCATATGGAATTATGATTTATGATTTAATGTCGTTCAATGACATAGAAACTGCTGTATTTTGTGATAACTCCCGACGCTGAAAATAATTATTGTTTTTAACTGTGTAGGAATTCCTATGAAAGTTTTTGGTATACTTAGCTATGAAAAAGAGAGGCTTTTGCTGTGGCGATATATTTATGCTCTATATGAGAGACTGTCAATTTTCAGATATGGAAGAATCGAATTTAATTTTTTTATGAGCGAGACTCTGTACAAGGTATGTTTTCTTTTTGTGTTTTTTTTATGTGCATAAACTGCTTTTATAACTTTTTTGATTTAAAAGCTAATCATAGATCCTAATCATTGTGCATAGGGTTAGTATATATTTGCTCCTGGGGACCTCATAGGAAATAGCCATAAACAAATGCTCTTTCTATCTTCTTAAGCAATTGTGTGGCTTCAATTGCTTTCCATGGGGAAAAGGGTACATACTGTAGAGCAGGCATTACTTAATGATGGACCACAGTCTGGATCTGTACCGAGTTAATGTCCCATCTGGACCCGCCGTGGTCGCACCATTTAGAAGTCGATTTTTCCCCTCAGCCACTGCTTGCACTGTTTTATCTGTAGCAATGACATAGCTAGGCAGCACAGCGATGGACGGAGGGTGGCCCAGTCAGGGTTCATATAAAAGGGGGGCGAGTACAGGAATGTGAAGGGAGTGATATGAAGTGGGGGGGGGGGGGGAGACAGGAATGTGAAGGGGGCCTGCAGTGAGAAGGAGGGGTGCTAGAAAGGGGTGAGGGGAATGTGAAGCGGGGCTGGGAACTGCATTGTGAAGGGGGGGGGTGCTTTAAAGGGGGTGAGGACAGGAATGTGAAGGGGGGCTGGGGACTGAAATGTGAAGAAGGGGTGCTATAAAGGGGGTGAAGACTGCAATGTGAAGGAGGGGTGCTATAAAGGGAGTGAGGACAGGAATGTGAAGGGGGCTGGGGACTGCAAAGTTAAGAAGGGGTGCTATAAAGGTGAAGACATGAATATGAAGTGGGGCTGGGAACTGCAATTTAAAGTAAAGTGGGGAGGGAGGGTGATATAAAGGTGGGCTGAGGACAAGAATTTGAAGGGACGGATGATATGCAGGGAGGACTGAGAACACCAATGTAATAATAGGATGTGAAGTATCTGAGGCTAGGTTCACATCATTGCGTTCTGCGTGTAGGCAGCCCACTTATTTCAGTGGGCTGCCTTATACGCAGAAATGCACAGAAAAGATGTCCCTGACCCTTTTTTTTTTTTTTTTTTTTTTAAATTGAGTCATATCGAGCTGCATGGTACTGTGGCACCATGCGGTTTGGCACTTGCAAAAGCGCACTGCATTTTGCCAATGCACAGAGGTGCCATTAAGACTCAAACATGTGTTTCGGACCTCTGCTGGAAACATTTTTTACTCACTGGACATTTGTGAATTATAATTCATTCCCCCACTGTAGAGGGTGGTTGGTTGGTGTTGGGTCTAGGAGGTAGTGATAGCTGCAGGCAGAGTTATTGAGAGGTTTATGTTTCTCAGTTACTCAGTACAGTTAATGTAATGCTTGTCTGTATAGTTTGCCCAGTATCCTATATACAAATATTTTTGGTATCCTTGTGTGTCTCTAACAGGAGGCAATAATAATTAGGGTCACTCCTTCGGCTCTGTGCGTTTAAAATGGCAGCAGAAAATGTTCGGTTTCTTTAGCTTCTATTTTTAGAGTTGTAAAGATGTTGGTTGCAATGAAATGTTTTTAAATGGATTAACATAACCGTACTGTTTCCATTCTAGAGCCTAATCACTAAACCTGGAGATTTTAAAAGATATCGAGCACTTGCAGTGCTGTGTCACTTAGCCTTTGATATCCAACTGCTGCACAAGGTATATATCTTTTTTAGAGGCAGATTTACCTTTAGAACACTAAGCTGAACTGGCATGAAACAAAATCTGATACAGTATAAAAAAAAGTCCATGGATAACACAATCCTTTGATATCTGGTCACCCCTCCTAAGTTTGAAATGTTTTCTTTTCCACTTTGAGTAGATCAGTTCTGTCAGTGTAATGCTTAGATCATATGTCATATTAGGTGTTTTGCCATTATAATAATAATTAAAAAATTATAATCATATAAGCTTCACCTTTCCAAAACTCTCTCTGCCCTCTAAGCCAATCACTTGGGGTTGCTTAACCCTGAAGGTGGATATGGGCTTTAGCAAGTACAAAATATTAAAGTGGTTGTAAACCCTCACATATATACCCAGTGAAGTGACTGGCTTCAGGTGATGCACAAAGATGAAACAAATCATCCTACATATGTTGTACCTGTTTATCTACAACCGTCTTTCCCCTGCATCTATTAAAAGTGCAAAATTTACACAGGATCTTCCAGCTCTGAAAAGGGGATGCAGAGCTGAAGTTACATCAGTGAGGAGAGCTGATTGGAGGGAAGAGACACACCCCCTTCACACAGCTCACAGGAACAGAACTGAGGCTGTCAATTAGCTGTTTTCTCTTGGTGGCAGGAAACTTGTCAGAAGTGACTCATGCTGATAGCAGAGGAACGAGGCAGCGGACAGAAATTTTATTATTTATTTATTTATTTCAGGTACTTATAAAGCGCCGTCAATTTACGCAGCGCTTTACATATACATTGTACGTTCACATCAGTCCCTACCCTCAAGGAGCTTACAATCTAAGGTCCCTAACTCACATTCATACATACTAGGGACAATTTAGACAGGATCCAATTAACCTACCAGCATGTCTTTGGAATGTGGGAGGAAACCGGAGTACCCGGAGGAAACACACGCAGGCACAGGGAGAACATGCAAACTCCAGGCAGGTAGTATCACGGTTGGGATTCGAACCAGTGACCCTTCTTACTGCTAGGCGAGAGTGCTACCACTACACCACCGTGACACTTAGTGCTCTTATTTGAGATAAGAACACACTATAGAGGGATATGCTCTGTACATATTTAATGTCTGAGGTTTACAACCACTTTAAAGTTAGCTTTTTTTTTTTTTTTTTTTTGGCCCAAAGAAGAGAGTGGCGTTTCTGATTCATGTTCAAATATGGCTTCTTTGCATGATGAACTGTGTTCACAGACAGGGATTTTTGGCAGTATTCCTGGGCCCATGCAGTTGATGTCCATCACAGAATCATGCAGTGCTGTCTGTGTGCCTGAAGATCACGGGCATCCAATATTGTGTTTTGGCCTTGTCACCTGTGCACAGAGATTTTTAAATTTTTTTGCAGTCTTTTGATATTCTGTTCTTTACAGCAAACCCATCAATTTAACAGTTTCAAAAGACTGTTGCATCCCTGGCACATGTTGGGAATGTAACTGTCACATTGGTTGTACTCTCAACCAAAGTGTCAAACCATCAAATTGCTGGTGTCATAACTGATCACAAGTGCAGCATCATGGCAGCTCAAGATTAAACAGAGGCCAAGATGGCACCTTCCTTGGCTGAAAACGTTAGGCTGGATTACTTCCACTTTAACAGCTTTGCAATTTTACATTGAGGAAAATTATTCTGAAATTGTTTGAACATTTTTAGACACAGCTTTTCACAGACTGGAGAACATCTGACTGTTTACTTCTGAGACACTCTGACTCTCTAAGATGTCCATTTTATACAAAATCATGTTACTGAGCTGTTGCAAAATGTTCTCCTTGCTCTTCGGTGTTAGTACCATTTACATGGGCAGCTTTTTGTTGCCCTGTCCCAACTTTTTTGAGACATGTTGCTGCCCTAATTTTCAAATTTACGTAATTTTTTAAAAATGGTACATTTTCTCAGTTTAACCACTTCCTGCCCATAGGCTTTCATACATTTTGGCTTTATATATACTTAATTATACTGACCACCAATGTCACAGGGGCATTTATGCTCTTCTCCAATGTAATCGGGGATTTATGCTCATCTCCAGTGTAACGGGGGGCATTTACGCTGATCTCCAATGTAATGGGGGGGCATTTACGCTGATCTCCAATGTAATGGGGGGGCATTTACGCTGATCTCCAATGTAATGGGGGGGCATTTACGCTGATCTCCAATGTAATGGGGGGGCATTTACGCTGATCTCCAATGTAATGGGGGGGGCATTTACGCTGATCTCCAATGTAATGGGGGGGCATTTATGCTAATCTCCAATGTAATAGGGGGGGCATTTATGCTAATCTCCAATGTAATGGGGGGGGGCATTTATGCTCATCTCCAATTTAATGGGGGGGGGGGGGCATTTGCGCTGATCTCCAATGTAACGGGGGGCAATTGCGCTGATCTCCAATGTAACGGGGGGCATTTGCGCTGATCTCCAATGTAACGGGGGGCATTTGCGCTGATCTCCAATGTAACGGGGGGCATTTGCGCTGATCTCCAATGTAACGGGGGGCATTTGCGCTGATCTCCAATGTAACGGGGGGCATTTGCGCTGATCTCCAATGTAACGGGGGGCATTTGCGCTGATCTCCAATGTAACGGGGGGCATTTGCGCTGATCTCCAATGTAACGGGGGCATTTGCGCTGATCTCCAATGTAACGGGGGGCATTTGCGCTGATCTCCAATGTAACGGGGGGCATTTGCGCTGATCTCCAATGTAACGGGGGGCATTTGCGCTGATCTCCAATGTAACGTGGGGGGGGGGGGCATTTGCGCTCATCTCCAATGTAATAGGGGGGGGGGGGTTCATTGTCACTCTGAAAAGTGATCCTAATGGATTACTATTTAGAGGCATTTGACAGGCAGACAGGGAGGAGAGATGGAACCGAGATCTTGCATTCTTTTCTCCCTATCAGAGAGTCTCTGCAAAAACATGATTTCTGCTAGGAGAAAGAAATGCATGAAGTCTGTGTTGTGTCTCACTGACCTCGCTATCTACACTGTAGCAACAAGCCTATTGCTCTCCATGCCAGCCGTTGCTGCTTTTGTCCCCTCCCTATTACAAACAGGGAAGAACAATTTTAGATGGGAGATGTTACATGGCCTAAGGAGTCAGTTTTGCATCTGCCTGGAACTGTGAGACCCTGGCTTTCTGCAGTGGAAATATGGTGGCAGAAGGATGGAATGGGGTTAGAGTGGACACACAATGATTGGCTTAGTCAAAGGGAAGTGGAGAAGGTGATCACAAAGTTTCCTCCCTTATGCTGGCATGGGGCACTGGAAAATTACATTACGTATTTCTGCTCATGACAGCTGTTAACCCAATCTGGATTTTCACATACACTTTCTCCTATCCATGGACATTTAAGTTTTTTTTCCCCCCAGTAATAACCATAAATATGTGCACTGATGATAGAAGTGTAAATAAGATCATTGTACTATTATTTTTGTGATCTAGATGAAGGTGAGATGTGTGAGAACTTGGAGGAGAGGTACACTGCACAGGGGGTACTCATTGTTGGTGTAAGAGCCCTTTCACACTTGGGCGGGCGTCGGCGGTAAAACGCCGCTATTATTAGCGGCGCTTTACCATCGGTATGCGGCCGCTAGCGGGGCGGTTTTACCCCCGCTAGCGGCCGAGAAAGGGTTAAATACCACCGCAAAGCGCCTCTGCAGAGGCGCTTTGCCGGCGGTATAGCCGCGCTGTCCCATTGATTTCCATTGGGCAGGAGTGGTAAAGGAGCGGTATACACTCCACTCCTTCACCGCTCCGAAGATGCTGCTAGCAGGACTTTTTTTACCGTCCTGCCAGCGCATCACTCCAGTGTGAAAGCCCTCAGGGCTTTCACACTGGAATAAAAGTAGTGGCACTTTCGGGTCGGTTTGCAGGCGCTATTATTAGCGCAATAGCGCCTGCAAACTGCCCCAGTGTGAAAGGGCTCTTAGGTTTTCTTTCTGTGTACTATATTGGGAAATTATACATTTTAATCAATTTTGTTTCTCCCCCCCAGGAACACGTTTCTACATTTTCTTCATCCAAAAAGTTTAAAGGTCCTTCAATAGTCAATTCTGGGGTAAGTACTGAGAAAGGCCTTCCAAACTAAAATATGCATACAAGCTGAATAAACATTTTTTTTGATTGTTAGTTTAGCAACTTTTGAACCATTCAGTTTTTTTTAATACCATCATGTGTGTGTGTTGCCTGTTTACTGGCTATCTCTTTCAACAAGTTCCTGGATTCCCTGCATGCTTTGGGCAGCGACCCCTGACACCCGGCGTATGTGGTAATCTCACTGGCAGGCTGCTCTACAGGTCCAAGGGAGTTGAGTCCCTTAAGGCCCTTATGGGGCAGGCCTGCCATGATGAAGTTTGATTCAGTGGCAGCTCTGTCTGTTCTGTTTGTTTGAAACAGTATTCACTGTAGCATTACCCTTTCCCTCTTTTCTACTGAAATCAAAAAGGTACTTGTCGACAGCATCAGGTAGCACTTCAGCAGTGCCAGGGGTGTATATTTGTGGCCAGTTCACACCAGAAAGCAGTGCAGGAAACCGAGGTTCCATGCACGTTTTCCACTCCACGTTCAAAACGCACTGCAGTTGCGATGGTAAGTTAATAGCACCCCAAATGCAGGTCACAAATGCAGTGCGCTTGCCTGCACTGGATTGCATGGTACAGAAGTATAGTGCGATTAGGTTGCAATAGGTTTCCAAAAGTAGTGCATGCAATACTTTTGGTGCAGTGCGATTTAAGCCTATTCAAAATGAATGGGCTGAAATCTCACTACACAGAACTGCATCTAAATCTCTTTCGTGTGCGATTCCCATTGTGTACCAGCCCTTACAGAAGAGACACAGAACTGTTGCATGATCAGTATGTAAGGGCCAGCAGGATTAGCTACTTTTTTTTTTTGTGTGTTTTTTTTGGATTTGATGCATTTTGCGTCTCGACAAAAAAAATAAAAATTCAAGTGCAAAATAAATAAACATTTGATATGTTGAAGAGATGTTATCATGAACAAAATTGAGCAGAAATCGCTATGGATTAGAAAATAGAAATAACCTGTCTCAGCTGTGTTAGTGGGCAGATACATTTTTCCATATACTGTAATCATAAACTCTCTCTTAACAATGTAATAGACTTAATTTTTTTAATGTGTCCGTGTAGAACAGAATGGTGTTAACTAAAAGAATAGAGGCTATTCACTTAGCGAAGTGAATGTTCACATTGAAAACAATTTACTGTATATACTCGAGTATAAGTCGTTCCGAGTATAAGTCGAGGCCCTAATTTACCACAAAAAAATGGGAAAAACTTAGTGACCCGAGTATAAGATGAGGGTAAGAAATGCACAGCTACTGTCAGTGGAAAAGAGGGTCAACAATGCCCATTTGCAGCCTCACTGTGCCCATTTGCAGCCATAGGTCCCCCGAACTTCAAACTTGGTAGTTATGGGTTCCTAGATGCCCCATAGCTACAGCCAAAATTTGGGGTCTCTGAACCCAAAGGGTCCCGAAATGACATTGCTGCAGATGGACACAGTTGACTGACTTTGGGGCCCCGTATCTTGGGGCCACTTAGTGTTAGGAACCCCAAATTTGGAGTGCAAACCCAGTGGAACTAGCACCATAAAATATCCAACTGGGGTTTCTAGCACCAAGTGTCCCCGAGATACAGGGCCCCAAAAATCGGTTCAGAAAATGTCAAGCACTTTTCTGCAGCAGAGAATGACATTTTCCGAACCGATTTTGGGGCCCCGTATCTCGGGCCACTTAGTGCTAGGAACCACCAAATTTGGGGTTCCTAGCACTAAGTGGCCCTGAGATACGGGGCCCCAAAGTCGGTTCGGAAAATGAAATTTTTTGCTGCAGAAAAGTGCTTGACTCGAGTAGAAGTCGAGGGGGGCACTTTCAGCACAAAAAAATGTGCTGAAAACTCGACTTATACTCGAGTATATACAGTATATATTTTCTGAAAGCAGAAGCCCTGTGTAAATATTGGCAGTTGCTGCAGCTGGTTTGAACTACTTGAAGCCCAGGCTATTTATATGGGGTCTATAGACACTAAGTGTTTAAAGTATAACTATAGGCAACGCTTTTTTTCATTTTAAAAGTGGAACTTCCGCTTTAACCACTTCAGCCCCGGAAGATTTGGCAGCTCAATGACCAGGCCATTTTTTGCGATACGGCACTGCATCGCTTTAACTGACGGTTGTGCGGTTGTGCGACGCTGTACCCAAACAAAACTGATGTCCTTTTTTCCCCACAAATAGAGCTTTCTTTTGGTGGTATTTATTCGCCTTTGCGGTTTTTATTTTTTGCGCTATAAACAAAAGAGCAACAATTTTGAAAAAAAAACACTATCTTTTACTTTTTGCTATAATAAATATCCCACATTTTTCATCAAAACAAATTTTTTCTTCAGTTTAGGCCGATATGTATTCTTCTACATATTTTTGGTAAAAAAAATTGCAACAAGCGTATATTGATTGGTTTGCGCAAAAGTTATACCGTCTACAAAATATGGGATAGATTTATGGCATTTTTATTATTTTTTTTTTTACCAGTAATGGCGGAGATCTGCAATTTTTACTGGGACTGCGATATTGCGACGGACAAATTGGACGTTTTTGGGGCCATTGACTACTTTATAAATATCACTGGCAGGAAAGGGGTTAACACTAGGGGCGATCAAGGAGTTAACTGTGTTCTAACTGGGGGGGGTGGGACTGTCTAGGAGGAGAGAGAGATAGGTGTTCCTACTTAGTAGGAACACACGATTTGTCTCTTCTCCCCTGAAAGAACTGGGATCTGTGTGTTACACACACAGATCCCGGTTCTCGCTCTGTCACGAGCGATTGCGGGAGCCCGGCGGTCATCTCGCCCACCAGGCACTTGCATCGGCTCAGGGCAAACGCTGCGGGCGCACGCGCCCCTAGTGGCCAAAATGCGAAGCGACATAAGGTAGCATCGTTTCGCCCAGCTGTGCCATTCTGCTGCAGTAAAACTGCGGTGGCTGGTCGGCAAGCGGTTAAGGACTCCTGACCCCCTCATTTGACAACTACAATGGGATTTGGCATTCCCTTTTCATGGGATATACATTCTCTCTGCCGTATCTGTAGTTTTTATTATTGTGTTTTCAGTGTTTGATTTAACAATGCCTAATGCCTGCACCGTTAATATCACCCATTTTGATTTTTTTTTTTTTTTCACCATATGTTCAGGAAAACTTTTTATATTTTACATTGCAGCTCACTTTTGAAATTTTATTTTTGCAGGAGTCTTTGCGTGACTATCTGTGTTTAGTACGCTTAACACCACGAAGAAACCTGTTTTCTGAGCAATTTCCACCTTGTGATGGCAAAATGTTTATCAACATGGTAAAGCAGTGCCTTGCAAAGCGAAAGTCAAGAATTATAACTAACCTTGAGTAAGTGCCACTAACAAAAACCTTTTTCCTGTGTTCGTTTTTTTTTTTTGTGCCCTCCTTTCTTGTTTTGTGAAAGACTTAAGCATTTTCTACAGATTTTTTTTTTCTTTAACCACTTCAGCCCTGGAAGGATTTGCCCTCTTCCTGACCAGGCCATTTTTTGCGATGCGGCACTGAGTCGTTTTAACTGACAATTGCGTGGTCGTGCGACGCTGTGCCCAAACAAAATTGACATCCTTTTATCCTTTTTCCCCCACAAATAGAGGTTTATCTTGGTGGTATTTGATCACCTCTGCTGTTTATTTTTTGCACTATAAACAAAAAAAAGCGACAATTTTGAATTTTTTTTTTTTTTTTACTTTTTGCTTTAATAAATATCCAAAAATAAATAAATACATTTCTTTATCAGTTTAGGCCAATATGTATTCTTCTACATATTTTCACTAAAATAAAAATCACAATAAGCGTATATTGACTGGTTTGCGCAAAAGTTATAGCGTCTACAAAATAGGGGATATATTTATGGCTTTGTTTTTGTTTTTTTAACTTTTTTTTTTTTCTACTACTAATGGCAGTGATCTGTGATTTTTAGCGGGACTGCGACATTACGATTGACAGATCGGACACTTTTGACACCATTGATATTTATATAGCGATCAGAGCTCAAAATAGCCTCTGATTACTATATAAATGTCACTGGCAGGGAAGGGGTTAACACTAGGGGACGATCAAGGGGTTAAATGTGTCCTAGGGAGATGTTTCTAACTGGGGGGGGGGGGGATTGACGGAGTAGAGAGATTGCTGTTCCTAAACACTAAGAACAGTAGATCTCTCTACTTCCCTGACAGAACGGGAATCTGTAAATTTACATTGACTGATCCCCCGTTCTGGCTCTCTGAGGTGCGATTTGCGGGTTGCCGGCGGACATCCTGGCCATTCGCTCTGCGTGCCCCCTATAGCCCTTAAAGCGGCTGCCGTACAGCTATTCGCGCAGGAGAGCCAACCTGCTGCCGTATAACAACGGCGGCTGGTTGGCGAGTAGTTAAAACATCAGTGTCATGTGCCCACTGTACGTTTGTACCAAAGTACTTTGGCTGTGAGCATTATTTGCTGTATCTAGACTGCAACTTGACAAATTGCAGGCACTATTCTGTTATAGCCTTTAGGCACTTTCTTGTCTGTACACAAATAGAAGGCTGAACAAAATGATAAAACAGATTTTACGATACCGCTTTACCTAGTCTATTACTATTTTTCAAATCTTTTTAAGCAACAAACCAGAAATGCTAAGTTTATTTTGCAATGCAGTGTTTACCTTTCAAAGTGCATAAAACTGTTGTCAAGCAGACCGCAGTTCGGTCAGCCTGACATCTGGCATCTGAACTAAATGGCAAACATACAGTGCCTTGAAAAAGTATTCATACCCCTTGAAATTTTCCACATTTTGTTATGTTACGACCAAAAACATAAATGTATTTTCTGTTTTAATAGCTTTTATTAAATGTTTCAATAAAACAGGAAAAAGGAGTTCATTTAGTAGAGGAGCGAACAATCCTTGCATGCTCCAAGCACGCATTATACCGTTTCCTCGAAAATAAGACCTAGCGTGATTGTCGGTGATAGCTGCAATATAAGCCCTAACCCCCAAATAAGCCCTACCCTGTTTCCCCGAAAATAAGACCTACAAGGACTTTAGCTATGGCTTATTTTGGGGGTAGGGCTTATATTGCAGCCATCACTGACAATCACGCTATGTCTTATTTTCAGGGAAACAGGGTAGGAGACATACAAATGAGAGGCTTAATAGAGATTAAGGCAGACCATGACACACAGGTTAGGTCTGCAATGAGGTCCCCAACACACTTTAACTAAAATATAAGACAGGACAGTAACTGAAGCTAAATCACTGAGAGAACGATTGATCTTCTTAAGCTCTGCGAGGCAACCGCCTGACTAGCCACCTAGTATATTATGTGTATATAAATCAGCGTGAGCACGGATACATAACATTATTGAAGTAAAACCATAGTAAAGTGGGCTAGGTGACTATGCAGCCTCTTTACCATGTTGCGAGATAGGTAAGGTTCTTTTAATGGTCAAACATTACAACTGTCTCTTATGGGGGGGCCCCTGCTCCCAACAATATACCCAGGAGTGTCTGGGTTAAAAGGAAAGAGGAAGAGGGCTATGGCAGCACGATGCCAAGATTTGGATTGAGGTAAAGAGATGAAAGAAAAGGGGGAAAAAAAGGAAATGGTGAATCCATCTGGGAATTCTCCATCGATCGTCCAGGTGGGCGGCTCTGTGTATCGAGGACCTGTAGGTAAGCAAGCCAGGGGGACCATATTTTCTCAAAAAGGGATTGTTTGTCGTGTAGAACGCTCACTATTTTTTAGTTCAGCATGAACCACGTAAGTTTGTTTCATCAATGCCATGTCTATAACAGGACTTTTCCACACTGATCCAATGGCAATTTTGGGTGCCAGGAACATGAAGTATATTAGCGTCTGAGTGTGCCTAGGGACATTATCCACTGGCTTATTCAGTAAGACGACACTGGCGTCTTTAACGATTTTAACCATTGTGACCGAAAACATGAACGAATGAACCCTCATCCAAAAGTGGCAAACAGCGTAAATGTATTTTGTTGGGATTTTATGTGATAGACAAACACAAAGTGGCACATAATTGTGAAGTGGAAGAAAAATGCTAAATGGTTTTCAATTTTTTTTTTTTTTACAAATATCTGAAAAGTGTGGCGGGCATTTGTATTCTGCTCTTTACTCCGATAACTAAAATCCAGTGGGACCAGTTGCCTTCAGAGATCACCAAATTAGTAAATAGAGTCCACCTGTGTGTAATTTATTCTTCGCATATATACAGCTGTTCTGTAAAGCCCTCACAGGTTTGTTAGAAAATTTTAGTGAACAAACTGCATCATGAAAGCCAAGCAACACACAGACAGGTCAGGGATAAAATTGTGGAGAAGTTTAAAGCAGGGTTAAGTTATAAAAAAAATATCCCATGCTTTGAACATCTCACAGAGCTCTGTTCAATCCATCATCCAAAAATGGAAAGAGTATGGCAGAACTGCAAACCTACCAAGACATGGCCGTCCACCTAAACTGACAGGCCGGGCAAGAAGAGCAGTAACCGCTTGTCTTAAAAGATAACCTGTTAAGAGTCTGCAAAAGACTTGAGACTGGGGCGGAGGTTCACTTTCCAGCAGGACAACGACCCTGAATATACAGCCAGAGCTACTATGGGATGGTTTAGATCAAAGCATATTCATGTGTTAGAATGGCTCAGTCAAAGTCCAGACCTAAATCCAATGGAGAATCTGTGGCAAGACATGAAAATTGCTGATCACAGACACTCTCCATCCAATCTGACAGAGTTTGAGCTATTTTGCAAAGAATAATGGGCAAAAATTTTCACTCTCTAGATGTGCAAAGCTGGTAGAGACATCCCCAAAAAGACTTGCAGCTGTAATTGTAGTGAAAGGTGGTTCTACAAAGTAATTACTCAGGGGGGCTGAATACAAATGCATCCCACACTTTTCATATCTTTGTAAAAAAAAATTGAAAAAGGATAAAATGTATTTTATTGGGATTTTCTGTGTTGGTTTATCACAGAAAATCCCAATAAAATACATTTACGTTTTTGATTGAACATGACAAAATGTGGAAAGTTTCAAGGGGTATGAATACTTTTTCAAGGCACTGTATTTTAAAATTTACCAATGGCCATATAATGGGAACACCTGGTTTGCACTCGCACTGCTTAGTTACCTTTTGCTAATCCAACATATTGCAGACGTTCCGTAATACATTTGCAACACTCTGGTGTTCTGGCGCAAGACATTCTAATATGGCCATATCTCTGAAAGCTGTGCGCTTTTTTTTTTGCTATTTCCGCATGCAACAAATTAGTCTTTGTGGGTGATATCTTTTATATTCTGGTGCTTTGGCTGTGACAAATTAATTAGGAGACACTGCCATATATATCGGTGATTAAAAAATGGATGTGAAGGCAACCTCTTCCATGTTGGAGTAAATTGTGTCATAGATATCATTTACAGGGATCTGTCTCAATATATGACATTTGTTACACAGATGGGAGACAGATTACTAATGAGTGTCTATGACTTTCTTTATGAATTCCAGGGTTAATGGGGGTGGGGGGAGATATTAACAAAGACAAGCTTGCACCCCTCTTCTAAACATAATAAATTTAGCAGCTTCTGCTCCTATATAAGAAAAGCGGCACAATTCTGTTTGCTAATTAGGAGTGATCAGTTCTATGTTCTGCTTTGTCTGTGACAGGCAGCACAGAGAAAGGAGAACTGCAGCTGCATGCTTTTACCTCTCTGCTGTCACTGTCAACACCCCCCCCCCCCTCACGTTTAGAGCTGGAGGGAGAAGGGTGATTGTTAACCTTGTGGGCTCTGCTTGTATAGTGTAATCACTGCAAGAGCAAAGGGAGGGATGGGAACTGTCTTCACAGCTTACATCCCAAATGAGAGGTCACACCTGGCAGGAATCTGTGGCAGATTTCTATTCGATAAACTGCTGTTTTCCCTCTGTTAATCATCTATCTGCTTGAAGCTTGTAGCTCTAAAACGCTCAACAAGCCAAATTCCGTTAATTTCAGTGGCCCTTGTTCACATCTGGGCGCTCTGTCGCCTGAAGCAAAACTTCTGTCACTCAAAAAAAAAAAAAGAGTCATGAGCTTCTTTTTGGCAGATTGGACAGATTGGGCCCTATAGACTTTAATTGGAAAGCCTGAAAATGTGCGATATGAGCATTTTACGATCGTTTTTTCTAGGGGTTGACCGATTATTGGTTCGGCCGATATTCACTTTTTTTGAAGCATCGGTCATAAACTTACCATTGTTACCGATATTGCTTCAAGGGGTTGTACTGGGATGATGCTTGCAGCTGCAGGCATTACCCGTTACTGTTCTTTAGGGCGGACGGTCAGTTTTCTTATAACTGATGCGGCTCAGCAGCCACTTGGCTGTTATTACAAGCAGCGAGAGGGGAACACCCCCCCACACACACACACACACACACCGCTTTCCACTACTCCGCCTGGGTCTCTCATCCCAACCGGGAGGTTCGAGTGACCAGCCAGCACCTCCGCTGGCTAGCGGAAGACCCGAACCAAGCCACATCAGATCTAGTAACCCGAAAGCGATGTCATGACCTCACTTCCGGATTACTGGTATCCTAAAGGCGCCAGTTTTAAAAAATAGAAAGTATTCAAAAAAGCAGATCTTGACATTTTGAAAACTTTCAAGTGCAGTGGAAGGGTTTTGGCGTCTTATAGACCTCAGATCCCTCTATAAAGAGTACCTGTCACTGCCCATTACTGTCACAAGGGATGTTTTACATTCTTGTGACAGCAATAACTGTGATTAAAAAAAATAAAATTTTAAAAGGACAGTGTAAAAATAAAACGTTTTTTTTAAATTTACAGAATATCGGCCTGAAAGGCAGCCAAAAAAAAAAATCGGTATCGGTTGACCCACTAGTTTTTTTTCACACATTTTCTGTTTAAACAGCAGCTTTCCACCCATAATCTCCACCTCTCCTCCCCCAAGTACTTTCTATTGGATAAACAAAAATGCCTGAAGCTATAAAAAGCTTGTCATACACTTCTAAAAATGCTCAAACATGCCTGAAAGTCGCTCTGCTCAGGTGTGAATGCAGCCTAAAACAGGCCTAGCTGCTTGATTTATGTGGCACATGCCAGTCCCAACAGTTTCCTGTGCCATTAAAGCTTGGTTAATTCCCCAGAGTGGCTAAGCAAAATGTGCTTGGGTGTGATCAACTGATGTCAATGCTCTCCTTATTCAAATATTTTAGGAATGTTATTGATTTGTTTTTCTTTTTTTCTGTTCTGATCAGCTCCTGGAGCCCAGGTGATGGAGAACAGTTATTACAACTCTTAGATCTGCCAGCAAATGCAATGACCGGAGATATCTGCCCAGAAGACTACAAACTTTTATTTGAGTTATTGACACATTCGGAGGATTTCAGTCAGAGTTTTGTGTTTGAAACATGTGAAAATGTGCCAAGTTTCGCCTTCTGAACCAAGGACAAATAAGACCTAGAAATAATTTTCTTTTGACATCTGTGTTTGCTGCAGGGATTAAAAATGGCTACTCATACCTGCATTGTTAGAATCTGCTATGGAGTATGGACATCTTTGCTTATTTTAGCAAAGAAAGAGGAAAAAAATTTCAGATTAGTGCTGAAAAGCTGAGACATGTGGTCTCATCCCAGGTAATTATTTGACCATATTATGTAATAATGTACTTTTAGCGAAAAGGTCTACAATTATGCTCTTTAGCATATGTGAAAGATAGTTTTCTTCTGAAGTTAAAAAAAAAAAAAAAACAACAACAAATGCTTTAAAGGGTAACTTCACTTTCATTGGGAAAAAAAGTCAAATAAAAAAAATAGCACACTAAGCATCCTGTAATTAAATTTTTATTAAAAATTACCTTTGCTTTTCAATCTGCAATCACTGTAATTTTCTGAGAATGTAATGCAATATGGCTACCTGGATTTCTGTACACAGAGTGTGTACTGACCACTCCCCAGAAACATCATTTCCTGCTTGTGTGATTGGCTCACCAATTTTCCCATAAGTCTGCCTAAGATACAAGTCAAATTTCAGGCATCCCCTGCAACAAAAATGTCATATTGCAGCTTACCAGTCCTTTTAGATATGAACATTTTCAGAAAATACAAATAATAAACGTTGTTCTTGCCCTGCAATGCATTGTCCTTGAAACTTCCTGTGAACTGTATTGAAGACAAAACAAATGTTGTCTATTTTCTGTAAACTACTAAACCCAAGGACTACTATGTAATGGAGATTAACAGAGGTAGATATATTAGAAGATTAGCCTTGGTGACAACCTTGCTGCCTCCAATGATACAGTGGCAGGGTAAATGTAGCCTTCCAGGGTCAGGAAGTGTGTTTTTTGCAAGATTGCTAGGGGGAAAAAAGCCTGAGCAAAAAGGAAAACTCATAAAAAAACCACCTTGTCTAAGGACTGGTTAGTTGCAATATAGCATTTTGGGTTAGATATGCTTCCTGCTTGGCAGTTTGTTAAAGAGGAACTGCAGTCTGCTCACATAATTTGTAATAAAAACATCTATGCCAATCTGAAGTTTCCCTCCAACTACTTTGCATATTTTATATATACAGTGATTCTGTACTTGCCAAATATGCGGTAGAAATCTCCCTCTACTGAGTCTAGCTGCAGACATTTTAACTGTGGGCAGCTAAAGCTGCTGCCTGTTCACCTTCTGGATTTACACAGACACACAGAGGCACACCTCCAGCTCTGCAACTCTCATTGGCCCTCTTATGACTCATCCCCCTCCATTCCTGGCAAACTCTCATGAGAGTGAGAGAGCGCGCTGTGCATGATGTAATAAGCCTAGGCTAATGACCAGACAAACAGGAAGTGGGCTGTATAAGGTATTTACTTACAGAAAAAAACGTTTTGCTATCCAAAATTAAAACAAGGGCAGAAGATTTAATAGGTGGAAAGTTGAAAAAAATTACTGAAGTTCCACTTTAACCAGGAGTCGGTCCAGCCCGACCCGCCCAATGAGCAGAGAGTACCCTGAGCGGCATTCTGGGATGGGGGTCAGGAGGAGGCAGGGAAGAGGGAGAGCGGGAGGGGGGCTGATTCGCTGCACTATGGACCCAAAAGTTGCCAGTCAGCCCCTAATGAACTGTAAGCACTACAGGGCTTTGTGATAGAGCTATCGTCTGCTAGCAAACATACACGGCACTGGCAGATCTATCACACAGCCCCAACAGTGCTGACTGTTCATTCATAATAGTAAAAGATCAGTCAGTGTTCTGGGGGCTGTGTAATAGAGCAATTGTCTGCTAGTTGACATACATGGCACTGGCAGCTCTATCACACAACCCCGACAGTGCTGGCTGTTCCTTCAAAATATTAAAAGATCATTCAGGGCTGTATGATCGAGCTGTTGGCGCAGTGGTTATTTACTAGCAACCGACAGCTTTATCACACAACTTTGCTAGCACTGACTGTTTATTCGTAAAATATTAGTCAGTGCTGCAGGGCTATGTGATAAAGCTGCATGTTGATACATCACCCCGGCAGGGCTGAATGATCTATTTACTTTTGTGAATAAAACAATTTGCTCTTGTGTAAATGGACTGACGCTACCCTCTGGCATTCTGAATGTTGGCGCTTATATCTAAAGCACACCTGTTGCTAGAGATGGCAATTTTTGGGGATTTACCAAATTTTTAACTTGTAATGATACTTCTTATCTTTAAGCCTGTGGCATTTACTCCCTTACTAGGCTTAAAACCTACTATTGGGTTAAGAAAACCGTAGCATAGATAGGCCTTATTCATTGCATGTGATTTTCAAAATACTAGGTGTTGATGTGTTACGACTTTACTGACCATACTAAAGCGGATTAGGGTGGTGCGAGGACAGGTTTCATGTAAAGCCTACTAATGATGGCTTTCTTTAACCATTGTTCCAAGGCCTGCTTTATTCCCAATGCTGTGCAGTTCACAATTGACCATGATTCAGATTCAAGGAAAACACACTTTGTTGGCCGCTAAAGCATAAACCCTGCAAATATAGTAAAAGTGGCGGCTAACATTGTGTTTTTCACAGAAAATGTATGCAATATCCATTTACTCTGATTTTACCTTTTGGTAAAATGGTTGCACTGAAATTGCCATCTTTATATGATCGCTTTGTAAATGTTTATAAGAATTCCTGGAACATAATTTTGTATATACTGTAATAAATATGAGCAAATCATGCTTATACTTGGAGTGCTGTTTTTTTTTTTTACTTTATTTTGAGTCTACTGTATCCTGATGTTCTGAAGGTTTATCTTTTTAAATAATCATGTTTCTTTATGAAAAAGGAAGTACACACAAGGGAAATCATTTGCAAATCACAAGCATTTTGTAAGATATTAAAGTGGTCTGAAAGGCAGAAGGTTTTTTATCTTTATGCATTAAGTTAAAAAAACCTTCTGTGTGCAGCAGCCCCCCTAATACTTACCTGATTCCCATCAGTGAGTGGTCAGTGAGTCAATCGGGGGACAGAGGGCCGGACCAAGCCACAGGTTCATGTCTGAATGGATGCACAGAGCAGCCTCCAAGGGTGCCTCCATAACAAGCTACTTACTGTGGGGCCAGGAACACCAACGTGGGACCCGAGAATAGGAGGATCTGCGCAGCTCTGTGCAAAACCATTTCCCAAAGCAGATGAGAATAACATGGTTATTTTTTTGTTTTTTTTGTTTTTTTTAAACAAAAAAAATATATATATAATATCACTTTAATATGTAAACTATCAGTGTTTTAAGAAAAAAAAACTGCCCTTACTGGGCTAGAAATGGAAATATGGGGGTTGCTGTTGATTTTGATGGTGCAAGCTCCAGGCTGGCTTTCTTATTTGTTCACTACTCCATAAGCCACTAACCCAGAATAAGAATTGTGCATTTGGTATACCAGCACCTGAAATGTACATGTTTCTTTTAAGTCATTGAACTAACTAGGTACAAAATCCCCAAAGACTGCAACTCTGCTAGAACCCCCCCCCCCCATTTTTTTCCCCTTTTCATGTTAAATGCACATGAAAAGATATAATAAAATATTAACATAAATGTGAGGAGTGTACTCACTTTTGTGAGATACTGTATATGTTTATGGCTTTAAAAAAATACAAACATATACAGTATCTCACAAAAGTGAGTACACACCTCACATTTTTGTAAATATTTTTAGATCTTTTCATGTGATAACACTGAAGATTACACTTTGCTACAATGTAATAATAGTGTAATATTGCTGTCCCCTCAAAATAAGACACAGCCATTAATGTCTAAACCGCTGGCAACAAAAGTGACTACACCCCTAAGTGAAAATTGGGCCCAAAGTGTCAATATTTTGTGTGAACACCATTATTTTCCAGCACTGCCTTAACCCTCTTGGGAATGGAGTTCACCAGAGCTTCACAGGTTGCCATTGGAGTGCTCATCTACTCCTCCATGACGACATCAGAGAGCTAGTGGATGTCAGAGACCTTGCGCTCCTCCACCCTCAATTTGAGGATGTCCCACAGATGCTTAATAGGGTTTAGGTCTGGAGACATGCTTGGCCAGTCCATCACCTTTACCCTCGCCTACTTTAGCAAGGCAGTGGTCATCTTGGAGGTGTGTTTGTGGTCGTTATGTTGGAATACTGCCCTGCGTCCCAGTCTTCGAAGAGAGGGAGTCACGTTCTGCTTCAGTACATGTTGACATTCATGGTTCCCTCAATGAATAGTAGCTCCCCAGTGCCGACAGCACTCATGCAGCCCCAGACCATGACACTCCCACCACCATGCTTGACTGTAGACAAGACACACTTGTCTTTGTACTCCTCACCTGGTTGCCGCCACACATGCTTGACACCATCTGAACCAAATAAGTTTATCTTGGTCTCATCAGACCACAGGACAGTTCCAGTAATCCATTTCCTTAGTCTGCTTGTCTTCAGCAAAGTGTTTGTAGGCTTTTTTGTGCATTATCTTTAGAAGAGTCTTCCTTCAGTGTATGGCGTATGGTCTGAGCACTGACAGGCTGACCCCCATCCCTTCAACCTCTGCAGCAATGCTGGCAGCACTCGTATGTCTATTTCCCAAAGACAACCTCTGGATATGACGCTGAGCATGTGCACTCAACTTCTCTTGTTGACCATGGCAAGGCCTGTTCTGAGTGGAACCTGTCCTGTTTAAACCGATGTATGGTCTTGGCCACCGTGCTGCAGCTCAGTTTCAGTGTTTTGGCAATCGTCTTATAGCCTAGGCCATCTTTATGTAGAGCAACAATTTTTTTTCAGATCCTCAGTTCTTTGTCATGAGGTGCCATGTTGAGCTTTCAGTGACCAGTATGAGAAAGTGAGAGTGATAACACCAAATTTAACACGCCTGCTCCACATTCACACCTGAGACCTCGTAACACTAACGAGTCACGTGACATCGGGGAGGGAAAATGGCTAATTGGGCTCAATTTGGACATTTTCATTTAGGGGTGTACTCACTTTTGTTGCCAGCGGTTTAGGCATTAATGGCTGTGTTCAGTTTTTTTGAGGGGTCAGCAAATTTACACTGTTATACAAGCTGTACACTCACTACCTTACATTTGTAGCAAAGTGTCATTTCTTCAGTGTTGTCACATGAAAAGATATATTAAAATAATTACAAAAATGTGAGGGGTGTACTCACTTTTGTGAGAAACTGTATTTTGTGAAAGCAAAGGATCCAAAGAATATTAAAATGGTAGTTACAGTTGTTTGTGTTGCATGATATTAATGCAACTGTTTATCAAACTGCTACCAAACAAAAACTACATTCACAATTGTAGTGATACAAACGCAAAACTCTCCGAACTTTCTGTAAATGAGAAAAATCTCAGCCCACTGCACACCATACAAGCCCAGCATGTAATAAGTGATAGCAGCCTCAGCCTAACTCCATCCAGGCCACGCCCCGATGTCAGGGTGTGTGGCCTGGAGATGGAGTGAGGCTGCTATCACTTATTACATGCTGGGCTTGTATGGTGTGCAGTGGCTGAGATTTTGCTCTATTTGTTCTGAGGATTACATGAAGTATAGGCGGACTCCTAGCTTGATCTGCACCCTCATTGGAACACACCGAATGGGGGACATAGATGCTGGAGCGGGTGACCCTAAAGTTGGTTTAGGTTCACAGTGATAAAAGATGAGGCTGAGTTATCCCTGGTTTACGTTGCAGCGATTTGACATGTCAAATCGGCGGCTATGGCCGGCAAAGGCACCGTCAGAATCGGTGCGACGCTGCTTCGATTCTCAAAAGTATTTTCTGTACTACTTTTGGCGACTTCGGGGTGCGATTTCAATAGGCATCTGTGCAGAAACCCGCACAGATGTCTCTGAAATCGCCCCCGAAGTTGGGACTGACATGGGAATGAAATCGTGCAAGTTCAGCTGTTACCTGTTTTTTTAAATTCTTCTCTTTATGTCCATGCAGAGTGCAGAATTAATAAAGCTTGTCAGGGGGGGAAAAGAAAGGGGGGTGTAGAGCTCTAAGAACTGATTGGCGGGGAAGGAACACACCCCCATTTACACGGCACACAGACACAGAGCGGAGGCTGTAAATCAGCTGGAGCTCCCTCCCCTGTCACCTTTTTTCTCTTGGTGCCAAGAAAACTTGTCAAAAGTGATTCATGCTGATATCGGAGATACGAAGCAGCAGACAGAAATTATACTTAGTGCTCATAATTGAGACAAGTACACGCTATAGAGGGATATGCTTTGTTCACATTTCATGTCTGAATTTTACAACCTCTTTATGTAAACTGATACCAAATATAGCAAGATGTAACTTTTTGCTGACCCCACATATGTATGGCTGCAAGGCAGATGGGCACTAATGCCCATATGATGCACTTATGCACCCATGACGGCTTTCTTTGCGAATGGTACGCACACTGCATGCTCCTAGCACAATGACTGAACTGTCACTGACCGCTCCTGGCATCTGGTTATGACTGGGAGCTGGCAGGACAGGCAAGGGGCGGACAAGATCGGGAAGTCTGTCCTACCTCCCCACCCAATTAAAGGAACACTGCATGTGGCAAGGAGTTAACATTTCATGTAGTTGACATAGCGGCAAACTATCATACTCAAAATTTGTAATGGGTAATGAACAATTACGGGTACCGGCTCCTTAACAACCAGCTGAAATGTCATACTTCCTTAACCACTGAAGGACCAAGCCTCTTTTTGAGATTTATTATTTACAAGTTAAAAACATTTTTTTTTGCTAGAAATTACTTAGACCCCCAAACATTATACATTTTTTTTTCTAACACCCTAAAGAATAAAATGGCGGTCGTTGCAATACTTTCTGTCACACCGTATTTGCGCAGTGGTCTTACAAGCGCACTTTTTTTGGAAAAAATAAATTTTTTTAAAATGTAAAACATAAGACAACAGTAAAGTTGGCCCATTTTTTTTTATATTGTGAAAGATAATGTTACGCTGAGTAAATTGATACCCAACATGTCACGCTTCAAAATTACGCCCGCTTGTGGAATGACCACAAACTTTAACCTTAAAAATCTCCATAGGCGACGCTTAAAAAATTCTACAGGTTACATATGTAAAATAAGTTGCGCTAAAGGTGGAATAGAATTATGATGACTCCAATAAGGAATTATAAGTAAAACAAACTCAAATTAAAAAGCAAGCTCGGGAATCTACAAATTAACATATTGGGTGCACAAATTAAATGTGACAAAATGACATATGCAGTATATCAGATAAATGAGATGAGTGGAAAAAAGTCCATATACACCAAAGGTGCATCAATGAAACCAAAAAGAACCAATGTCCTTAGTAAAGCACATACAGAACATTGATAGGTGTGTGCAGAGATGGGTATGCTTGAACAATAGGGGTCGTTACAAGTAATATTCAAAAGTCCCCAGCTCCACCTCTCCGGATCACGGGTGGTGGAAAGATGGATCACAACCTGGAGGCAAGTCTCTATATGTAGGAACCCTTACCAGAGCTGGTGGACCAGATTAAGCCCTCTGTGGGGGACTGGTGGGTCCTCTGGTGCCTCCAGTCTCTTGGTTGCCTCGGGTGGTAGGTGAAGTGATTCACAGGAATGCGGAGATAAGCCGTCACAGCAATGCTCTTGCTCTGAAAAGAGACACACTCAAAGTCACGAGTGAGAGAGCAAAAAGGGGACTCTGATTGTGTAGTAGCTTAAATGAAAACGCTTTATTAATAATAAACAAGTGGATACCCGCAAAATGACATTTACAGACAAGTAATAAAATAGCCGGCTAACTAAAAACAAAATACCCGCGTGCCGGGGGTCACATGTGGCGTGATGGTGTCAGCACAAAGCACCAACCGGTGAACCCGAGAACTGAGCAATCAGCGGTCATGTGATTGCTTAGTTCTCAGGCTTACAGCTGGCAGGGGATAGCTGCAGCCATATAGGGGAGTATGTATGTTTTTTTTTTTAACTTCCCAAGCTTCTCCTTTAAAAAATTGTGTTTTAAACACATTTTTTTTCTATCAACCTAACTTTATTGCCCCTTTATGATGGCATTTGCAGAGTGACAAGTACTAAAGGGGCATTTGACCCCTAATAACTACTCTGCACTTCACTCGCCATTTCCGCAAACAGATCAAGTACAGACAGCATGTGATTGGTTGCTTTTTAGGCTGCATCAGCTGTAATCTGACAGCTCTTAAACCAAAAGATCTACGGTAATTGATTGGTTTCCTGGTTCATTGCTCATTAGGAAGATCGAACTGTTGTATGTTGCATTTTGAAAATGTGTCCTGGTGGGGCGGTTGTACTGCACAGTTTCTGGGCTTTGCAACTGCCCAAATCAGTTTTATGTGAAGGCCTGAAGCCAGCTCTGTAAAAAGTAAACAAACTCGCAGTTCCAATATAAAATAAACAGGGTTAAAACAAGTCAGTAAATGGCTGAGAGCACTGACCGGTGTGTTCTGTCTGAGTACAGCGAGCTCTACATTTTTTTTTTGGGGGGGGGGGGGGGGGGTTCAGCCCACTGGGTTGAATGAAAAAACTGTCAGTGTGTACCAGGCTTAAGGCTCTATTCACACTAGTGTGACTCCAAAGTCGCACTGGGAATCTTGCGACTTTGGAGTCACGCTTGTGTGAATAGAGCCTTACGCACTCAATGGGCCGAAGTCGCACCTAAGCAGTGCAGGCACCTTTTCAAAATCGCTGTGACTTTAAGTCACACCAATCTGATTGAGTTCCTATGGAAAAGAATATACTGTGACTTGTCATGACCAAAGTTGCATGACAAATCACACAAGTGTGAATAGAGCCTAAAGATGATGCAATCACAGCATTAAGGTAAAGAAAAACACTCTTGTCCAGTTTTACCCAAACACCTGCTGTCTTCTTAACCACAGCCGGGTCCTCCACAATCTGCACCGCTCTCCTAGATGTAAGGTGAGACAGCGAGGGCTGCGGAGGAAATGGCTCATGCAGCTATCTGGTATTAGGGGCGTGGTTTGCTGGGGCTGTGTATTTGAATGAAAACGCACAGCTGGTTCACAGAGGTGTGAACCCAGCCTTAATGGTCTATACTTCATCAGCTAAAATGTAGAAAAGATAAAAAAATAAATTGGATTTGGTATCGTTTTAGGGCCCAAAACACAGGCATTTAATGCATGGGGCTCTGGCATTTAGCTGCAGGCAGAGGGCACAGGTGTCCAGTCCAATATTTTATGAACAAGTACCAAATCATCGGTATAGCCATGTATAGAAACCAACTGGAATTCATCTTGCACTTAGAGTATGTAAACCCAACATTTCATATTCCTGCTCTGTGCCTGCTGTACCATGTACTTGTATGAAAAAGTTTCCTGTTCTCTTTGTGTTGCTTCCTTTGTGTGAAATCCCTGGTGTTCCTGCCAGTCCCTCTGCTTTCCTATTAAAAAACTGACCACACTAAGCAGAAGAGCACACTGTGGTCAGTTCTCTAGCTGTGCTGGGAACTCCGCCTGTTTGCCTCCAATGATCAGACTTGTCCTGACACTTTCACTGGAACAGTGTGCTGCAGTTTCTCCTCCTCCAGCTCTTATGCAACTAAGATCAGAGGGAATATGATCAAAGAAAAAAAAGTATTTAGAGTGCCTTTGTCAAGTTACAACCAAAAAACGTATTTTATTGGGATTTTATGTGATAGCCCAACACAAAGTGGCACGTGATTGTGAAGTGGAAGGAAAATGATGAATGGTTTTCAAAATGTTTTACAAATAAATATCTGAAAAGTGTGGCGTGCATTTGTATGCAGCCCCCCTGAGTCAATACTTTGTAGAACCACCTTTCGCTGCAATTACAGCTGCAAGTCTTTTTCTGGGGATGTCTCTACCAGCTTTGCACATCTAAAGAGTGACATTTTTGCCCATTCTTTGCCAAATCGCTCAAGCTCTGTCACATTGGATGGAGAGTGTCTGTAAACAGCAATTTTCAAGTCTTGCCACAGATTCTCAATTGGATTTAGGTCTGGACATTGACTGAGCCATTCTAACACATGAACAGTGGCGTCACTAGGGTTGGTGTCACTCCCCCCCCTCCAACAACTATAGTTGCCACTCAGTACAGGCCCCGTCCACTAAGTATAGACCCCCTCCCGCTATCAGTACAGACTCCCCCTCCACCAGTTATAGTCTTCCCTCAGTATAGACCCATCTCCAAGTATAGTCCCCCTTCAGTACAGACCCTCCCTCCACAAAGTATGGTCCCCCACCAAGTACAGACCCCCTCCATCAGTATACGCCCCCCTCAGTACAGACCCTCCTCCCCCAGTATAGACCTCCTCCTTAGTACAGACTCCCTCCATCATTACAGCCCTCCCTCAGTACAAACCAACCCAATCCTCCATCAGTACAGACCCCCCCTTAGTACAAACCGCTCCCCTTCTCCATTAGTGCAGACCTCCCCTCAGGACAAACCACCCCCTCCTCCATCAGTACAGAAACACCCTCAGGACAAACCACCCCTTCATCAGTACAGACCTCCCCTCAGGACAAACCACCCCCCTCCTCCATCAGTACAGACCCCCCTCAGGACAAACCACCCCCTCTATCAGTACAGAACCCTCCCCTCAGGACAAACCACCTCCCCTCCATCAGTACAGACCCCCCTCAGAACAAACCATCCCCTCTATATAATATAGCTGTGTCTAGCAGCAAAAACTAAGCCATCATCAACCCCCCCCCCCACCTGTCACAATACCATGGAGGACACCCTGCCCCCTGCCCATTACCGCACCAGCACATGCTGCTTAGGTACACTGAACACCCGGGCAGCAGCTGGAGAGGAAATGAGAGTGTGCAGCCGCGCCGCTCGGATGGAGAATAAATAGTGACAGGCTCAGGCAGCAGCCCAGTAGTGAGAGACAGAGGGGAGGAGGAAAACAGTGGCAGCGGCGCTGGAGGTGTGTTCCGGCTTAAAAAAAAACAAAACTGCCAAAGGATGGTGTCCCCCACCTAGCGATGCCACTGCACATAAATATGCTTTGATCTAAACCATTCCATTGTAGCTCTGGCTGTATGTTTAGGGCTGTTGTCCTGCTGGTAGGTAAACCTCCGCCCCGGTCTCAAGTCTTTTCCCGTCCCGAACAGATTTTCTTCTAAGATTGCCATGTGTTTGGCTCCATGCATCTTCCCATCCCTGTCCCTGCTAAAGAAAAGCACCCCCACAATGTGATGCTGCCACCACCATGTTTCACGGTGGTGATGGTGTGTTCAGGGTGATGTGCAGTGTTACTTTTACGCCAAGCATAGCGTTTTTAGTTCAATTTTGGTCTCGTCTGACCACAGCACCTTCTTTCGCATGTTTGTTGTGTCCCCCACATGGCTCCTCGCAAACTGCAAACAAGACTTCTTTTTCAAACATGGCTTTTTTTCAACAATGACTTTCTTCTTGCCACTCGTCCATAAAGGCCAGATTTGTGGAGTGCACGTCTAATGCAAGTCATCTGGGTTGGGGCGCCCACTTTGAAAATCAGTTGGTCCAGGGGAAATGGCAGTTCGACATGGAAGGCATAGTGTCCAACATTCTGGAGCTAAGAGCAGCCTGGATGGCGATATCTCATCTAGCACCCTCACTGAAAGGCAAGTCCATCCTGCTACAAATGGACAACAAATTGGCAGTAGCCTATGTCCAGAATCAAGGAGGGACACACAGCAGGTCATTGTCCAATGAGGTGGCCCCGATAATACTCTGGGCTGAAGAGAATCTCACCAACTTCAGAGCGTCTTACATCTCACCTCCCGAAAATCACCTAGCAGATCGCCTATCAAGGAAATTCATCAGCAACGAGTGTTCCTTGAACCAGGAACTTTTCCAATGGATCTGCCACCAATAGGGCAGCCCTCAAGTGGACCTTTTTGCGTCCCCTCTCAATGCCAAAACATTCCGCTTCTTCACAAGGTTTCCAGTCGGGGGGGGGGGGGGGGTGGATGCCCTCGTCCAACCATGGAGCTTCCAAGTAGGATATGCATTCCCTCCGACCCCTCTGATACTGAGATATCCTCAACGCCTAACAGAAGAACAGGTAACCATCCTAGCAGTAATCCCTTACTGGCCAAGAAGACCCTGGTTTACCCTGCTGTCCAAGCTGTCTCTTTGCAACCCCTTAACACTTCCGGTCACACACAACCTTCTGTCCCAGGGGAACCTCTTCCATCCACATCCAGATGTCCTGGATTTGAGAGTCTGGAGGTTGAGAGGGAGAGGCTGAAAAAATTGGGTTGCTCCCATAGAGTAATTCAGACATTACTTCAAGCCAGAAAAGCTTCCACCAATAGCACCTACTACAAGGTTTGGCAAACATTTTCAGAATTTGCAGAAGCTAATGATTTCAACCCTTTAAAACCAGGAACCCTGAAGTTCTTTTGTTTCTTCAAAAGGGATTAGATCTAGGCCTGGGACTTAGGCTCACTGAAGGTTTAGGTCTCAGCTTTATCACCCTTAACAGACACCAGATGGGCTCTCGACCCACTAATAGAACGCTTTTTTTTAAGGACAGTCCTTAGATTAAGACCTCCAAAAAAGCCGCTATATCCAAAGTGGGATCTTCCTTTGGTACTCACTGTGTTCGCAGCTCCTACGGAAGAATGCTCTCTAGAAGACATTACTCTCAAAGCAGAATTTTTAGTCGCTATCACCTCTGGTCGAAGGGTCTCGGAGATCCAAGCTTTAGTAGCTGAGGACCCCTACATTACGTTCTTTCCGTATAGAGTGGTCCTCCAGCCAATTCACTAATTTGTTCCTAAAGTTCCCTCTGTATACCATCTGAACCAAGAATGGGTGCTCCCAGCCTTTGGGGAAGACCCAGCAACATCAAAGCTGCATGAGCTGGATGTGACAAGGACTCTCCAACATTACATTAAGCTGACAACTTTTATTTCCATAAAGATCAATGCCTCTTTGTGATCCCTAAGGGCGCAAGAAGAGGAATGGCAGCATCAAAGACGACTTTGGCAAGTACGTCCCATTTGATTGTATGTCCCATTTAGAGAACATATCGGGCTAGTGGTCTCCCTTTTTATATAATCCTTAAGTGTTTGAGTCTAGTTACAAGAATGACGTATGGGGCGGCTGAATCTTTCTTTATAGAGTTAGATTGGTCCTGTGGGTTGGTTGGGGGTGGCGGAGTAACCAACCATGTGTATGCTGCCATGGATAGGCACCAGGAAAGGAAAATTATGGAAAGGTATGTATTTAATTTTCCATTTTTTTACCCAATACATTTAATAAACAGCTAGGTAAAACTGGGGAGATGAATTCTATTAAATGCAGCTTATGGGGTGCAAAAAAAGTTTTTTGTATTGTCATTTTTTATTGTTTATTTTTTTTTGCCTGCTGTGTTCTGGAAGAAACCCCCAGTAAAAATACACTAAAATTGATCCAACTAATAAAAAAAACCTACATCTAAATATTGCACAAATAACCCAAACAATGGTCATTTGATTGAAATTGGTTCTGTAAACCTTGTAGTGGGGCATTGCTGCCACCTAGTGGACTAATTAGAGAAGATATGCATTGCTGGTAAAAAGCTCTTATAACTGTTTTGAGTTGCCATTTTTTTCAATATATGAAACAATGACCTGTAAAGTTTTTAGTAACACATACTGGGGTAGATTTACTAAAACTGGAGCACTCAAAACTGGTACAGCTGTGCATGGTAATCAATCAGCTTTTAACTTTAGCTTGTTCAATTAAGCTTTGGCAATAAAGTCTGGAAGCTGATTGGTTTCTATGCACAGCTCACCAGATTTTTCACTCTCCAGGCAAAGTAAATAAGTCCCACTGTGACAAACAACCTACTTTGTGGTGACACTTTCCCCATCTTAAGGTCAGCACCAATATACTGCTTGAAGACTTAATAATGGCATGCAATGCCAAGCTGCAATTTCTGAAGCAAGCAAAATCCTTTCTTGTATTAAGAGATATGGACTCTAGAGACAGAAACATAATTTTGCCCCTGTACAAAGCATTAGTAAGACCTCATCTGGAATATGCAGTTCAGTTTTGGGCACCAGTTCACAAAAAGGATATCGGGGAACTGGAGAAAGTACAGAGAAGAGCAACCAAACTAATAAGAGGCATGGAGTAGCTCAGCTATGGGGAAAGATTAGAGCAACTGAATTTATTCCCTCTTGAGAACAGGCGATTCAGGGTGATGTAATCGCCACGTATAAATACATGAGTGGACCATAGTGGACATAGTGAACTCGGTGTTGAGTTATACATTTTCAGGTCATCACAGAGGACAAGAGAGCACTCTTTATGCCTGGAAGAAAAGCAATTTAACCTCCATATATGGAAAGGCTTCTTCACAGTAAGAGCAGTGAAAATGTGGCATAGACTCACTCAAGAGCTACTTCCAACCAGCTGAGTAGATTGTTTTTATATATTTCAGGTACTTACATGGGTTTATAGCACTATCAATTTACATATGTATTATACATTCACATCAGTCCCTGCACTCAAGGAGCTTACAGCCTAGGGTCCCTAACTCACATTCCTACATACACATGCCATGGACAATGAGCCTATCGTCATGAAACCTACGCAGACACAGGAAGAACATACAAACTCTGTGCAGGTAGTGCTGTGGTTGGGATTGATCCTACACTGACCCTACTGCTGCTAGGCGGAATTGCTAACCACTTAGCCACTGTATCGCCTGTTAAAAAAAAAAAAAAGAGATGGTTGCATTGTTAAATCCACAAAATATAACTGAATACTAACATTTAAAGATAATAAAGCCAGGGGTAGCTGATCCAGGGAAAATCTGAATATGCTCCCGGGGGACCAGGAAGGATTTTTTTCCTCTTTGCTGAAACAAATTGGATCATACTTTATTGAAGATGTCTTTTATTGCCTTCTACTGGATCAACTGTGGGTATACAAATGTTTTCAGTTCGTTTTTTTCTTTATATTGGTTGAACTAGTTGGACTTGACTAACTATATATTGTAATGTAAATAGAAAAAATGATTGCGCAGGTAGAAATAAAAACTAAATCCAAACCAAATAAAAAAGGCTATAAGCTGCTAGCAATAACACAATATGACAATTTGTGGTAAACCAAATAGATAACATAAGTTGCCGTGCTAAACAATCAAAGTGATGCAAATAAAAAACATGACCATATGTAAAACAGCTCATGTTATGCTCCAAAAAAAGAAACAGTGATAGTGAACAAAGTCTCTTGTTAATGCTGCGTACACACGGTCGGACATTCCGACAACAAAATCCATGTTTTTTTCCGACGGATGTTGGCTCAAACTTGTCTTGCATACACACAGTCACACAAATCTTGTCGGAAATTCCGAACGTCAAGAACGTGGTGAAGTATAACACGTATGAAGAGCCGAGAAAAATGAAGTTCAATAGCCAGTGCGGCTCTTCTGCTTGATTCCGAGCATGTGTGGAACGACAATGGATTTTGTTGGAAAATTTGAGATCCAGATCTCAAATTTTGTGTGTCGGAAATTCCAATGGAAAATGTCCGATGGAGCCTACACACGGTCGGAATATCCGACTACAAGCTCCTATCGAACATTTCCCGTCAGAAAATCCAACCGTGTGTATGCGGCATTAGTGTCCAATAGGTAATTTGTAGAAACCTCACCCACGGTGCACCTCCACCATGAATCATATCAAATGCTTGCTTACCAGAAATCTAGACTCCAAATTATAAGAGTCTACACATAAATGTGGGTAATGCACAGATGATCTGATCTATTACCTCAGTTTAGACTAAAGGTACCTGGTTTTGACAGGTACTCGCCCCCGCTTCTGGCTGATCTCGCCGACAAGTCACCTGAAAATTCGGCCCCCCTCCTCCTTCCCCGCCGCCGGGCTATTCACAAAGCGCAGCGCGCTTCGCGCATGCACAGTAGGGAACTGACTGCGAAGCCGCAAGGCTTCACTGCCGGTTTCCCTTGCAAGAAATGGTGGCGGCAGCACTCAAGAGCTGATTGAAATATCGGCTGGATTCCACCGGATTCGTGGACAGGTAAGTGTCCTAATATTAAAAGTCAGCAGCTACAGTATTTGTAGCTTCTGACTTTTATTTTTTTATGAAGGAGCCTGGAGCTCCTCTTTAAAAGGTATAGTTCACCTTTACCTCAAAACTGCCTATGCAGATAAGGGGCATCTGTAGATAAAAACAAACTGTTCAGCTCTGACTAAAGTTGAATAAAGTCCTTGCTATAGGTTTAGGCCATTTACATACCTTATGAATCCTGACTGGAATAATCCCAGGACACTGCTAAGTACTCCCAGGATATTGCTAAGTGAGGCCTAGTCATCACTGCCCACCTCCACCATCACAGGAGTGAGCTATCAAATGCTGAGCTCAGAGCTACTGCATCAGGGGAAAGAAAGAAGATGTGAGGGGGTTTGAATCAGAGAAAGAGTTCACTCCTATGATGGTGGAGGTGGGCAGTGATGACTAGGCCTCACTTAGCAATGTCCTGGGAGTACTTAGCAACGTCCTGGGAGTATTCCAGTCAGGCTTCATAAGGTATATAAATGGCCTACACCTATAGCAAGGGTATTATTTATCTTTAGTCAGAGCTGCACAGTTTGTTTTATGCTGGGTTCAAACTGCAACAGGCTCCGTCTTACAGCAGGAATCCGGTGCATCTCCATTCACCAGTTCAGGTCCGATTTCAGCCCAAATTTTTGGCTAAATTTGGACCTGAAACAGACCAAAAGACACACAGGATTCGCACCGGAGCCACTCCGGAGATGTGTGAACCAGCTCCATAGAGAGTCATTCACAATCTCCTGCTATGCGAATTGGATCCAATTTGCACTAGTGTAAACGCAGCCTTAAACTATAAACATCCCTTATCTGCATAGGCAGGTTTTTTTATAACGATGAACTATCCTTTTAAGGACGCTGGCGGGAAAGTTCAGACATTTTTTTTGCTGGAAAAAATGCTCCAAAAAAAACTCTACAAAAATTTTTTTTTTCTGCTTCTAGACGCTAAATGCTAACAGCCTAAAATAGTGTGCATTGACACATAGGATAACACTGTTTAGCTTCTAAGAGCAGAAAAAAAAAATTGGTAACCACGGCTTCTAAGAGCTTAAAAAACGCTGGTGTGCATGGAGCCTAATTATGTCTCTGCAATGAAAAGCCCACCAGGCTGTCTTTTTTGTATTTAAACACATAGCTCTGCTTTAATACTGTGTCATTACAAACTTGTGTTAGCAGATCACATTCAAAACTTACCAAATAAAGTAAGGATAATAAGAAAAATAAGGGCCCTCCAGTCACCTGGCTGTACCAATCTTCAATACTTATGAAGGCACTAACACAGAAGTAACTTGCAAGTTTTAAGTCGTAATGTAATAAATTTTGATCTGCATACTTGTTTCAGGTCAGCGCCAGATCAGCATGAAAGTCAGGCAATGTACATTTTCAAAAGCTGGTATCCACCATATTCTTTCATTACATCAAGCTATGCTGCAGTACATAAGGGGCAGATACAGCCATTTACCCCCCCAAGCTCCCATGCACCTGCGCACACAGGCAGTCGGCTCAATGATGCTGAGCCTGTTAAAAGTGCAGGCTCAGCATCACTTAATTTCATCGCTGGGTTTCCTGCTCAGCCGCTGCTCCTGTCACACAGGTAGATGTAGTGGATATCAGAACTGTGCTTAGTGGTGCTGAACCTGCACTTTTAGGAGGTATTGCATCACCAAAGAGGCTCAGCTACTGTGCCTGTGCAGTGGCTGCATGGGAGAAAGCTCAGTTATTGAGCTGCAATGAGGACTGAGGACCACTGCAGACACTTTGGCCTCAGTGCTGCCCCCTTTGTGCCTCTGAGTACCACCTGGGGAAGGTGCCCCAGTTGGCCTCATAGACGGCATGGCTTTTTTCTTACAAACTCTTAATTGGTTAATGGAGCCACTCCCAGTTAATCATTCATACCTGGGAGTGACACATACTATGCTGTGCAGAGAGTGCAGCGACATTTGTAGTCATTAAGGGTGCATTAGAAAATCCATCTTTTAAGCAGTTTATTTATAAACAAATATCTACACGAATGTCCCTGCATTTGCAAAACCTTAACCACTTCACTACCCGGCCATAGTCAAATGACGTCCACAGATGGGATCTCCCATCCTGGGTGGACGTCATATGACGGCCTGGGCTACCCGGCCGTCTAGGGGGCACACGCCCGCTGCGTTGCTCGGGACCCGGTGCGTGTGCCCAGCGGCCGCGATGTCCGCCGGGCACCCGCGATTGCCCGTTAACCAGGCCAGACCGTGGATCTGTGTGTGCAAACACACAGATCCACGTCCTGTCAGTTGAGAGGAGACCGATCTGTGTTCCCAGTACAGAGGAAAACTGATCGGTCTCCTCCCCTTGTACGTCCCCTCCCCCTGCAGTTAGAATCACTCCCCTAGGAAACATTTAACCCCTCGTTTCCCCCTAGTGGTTAACCCCTTCCCTGCCTGTCACATTTATACAGTAATCAATGCAATTTTATAGCATTGATAGCTGTATAAATGTGAATGGTCCCAAAAATGTGTCAAAAGTGTCCGATGTGTCTGCCATAATGGCGCAGTCACGAAAAAAAATCACGATCGCCGCTATTACTAGTAAAAAAAAATAAAGAAATATTTTTTTTAAAAAAATGCCATAAATCTATCCCGTATTTTGTAGACGCTACAACTTTTGCGCAAACCAATCAATATACGCTTATTGCGATTTTTGTTTACCAAAAATATGTAGAAGAATACGTATCGGCCGAAACTGAGGAAAAAATTAGTTTTTTTTTTAAAAAATTGGGATATTTATTATAGCAAAAAGTAAAAAATATTGTGTTTTTTTCAAAATTGTCGCTCTTCTTTTGTTTATTGCGCAAAAAATAAAAACCACAGAGGTGATCAAATACCACCAAAAGACAGCGCTATTTGTGGGGGAAAAAAGGACGTCAATTTTGTTTGGGTACAACGTCGCACGACCGCGCAATTGTCGTTTAAAGTGGGACAGCGCTGAAAACTAAAAATTGGTCTGGGAAGGAAGGGGGTGAAAATGCCCTGTATTGAACCGGTTAATAAATAACACCCGTAATGTGTCTAAGTTTATTCCATTTGATCATCAGCTTTATCCAGTGGCCATAATAAAACAATGAGGAAAATACTGCCACTAGAAGGAGCTGACGTTAATGGAAAATAAACATATTAGACTAGTGATGGTGAACCTTGGCACCCCAGATGTTTTGGAACTACATTTCCCATGATGCTCATGCACTCTGCAGTGTAGTTGAGCATCATGGGAAATGTAGTTCCAAAACATCTGGAGTGCCAAGGTTCGCCACCACTGTATTAGACACATTACAATGATTTTTCATGACAGCTGTGTGAATGTTGAGACAATGCTAAAGCCGTGTACACATGATCGGATTTTCCACAGGGAATTGTGTGTTGACAGGCTGTTGTCGGAAAATCCGACCGTTTGTACGCTCCAGCGGACAATTGTTTTTTTTCGGATTTTCTGCGGACAAATGTTGGATAGCAGGCTTTAAAATTTTCCGCGGACAAATGTCTGTTGTCGAATTTTCCGAGCGTGTGTACACAAGTCCGTCGGACAAAAGTCCAAAGTACAAACACGCATGCTCGGAAGCAAGGACGAGCCAGAAGCGGTCGGTCTTGTAAACTAGCGTTCGTAATGGAGAATTAACATTCGTGACGTGGCAAATTATGAAATCTCCAAATTCAGCGCACATTCTCTTCTTCTTTAATGGGATAATAATGAAGCGCTTTGCTGGTGATACTGATGGAGTTATTTCAAACAAATTTTCAAAGGATTTTTTTTTCTAGTGATATTAAGAATAATATTATAATGCTTGTTATTTTTATTTTTTTTGGTGTAAGTTACCACACCACCATTATCCCGTAGTTTTTAAGATCAAAGATACAACTATGTTGGTGTCCCTTGTTAATTTTACATTGTATTTTTTTAAATGTAACTGCCTACTCCCAAACTGTCATTTGAAGTAAAACACATAGCCAAGTATTATTCTCCACAATTTTTTTATTGTTCATTAAAAAAAGAAAACAAATAAAATTAGACATGCTATCTGCCAATAGAACTTAACCAAAAAGTGCATTCTGTGCATCCAAAAATATATTAAACATACAAAATCAAATCATTATTCAACCAAAAAATAAAATAAAAGCTTCCTGCATGTGTCCTGCTTCCTAATATTGGGGGTCAACAATGCCAAGAGTTGGTGAAAGCAGGGGTCCGTCATCCGGAGATAATTCCGAAAATCATCCGGATTATTCTCCTGGAGCTTCCGCAGCAAAGGCAATTAGTCATGATTAATAAAGCAACCAATTTTTGGTCCAAGAAATCCTCCTCCTCCTGGACTGGACTTGGGTCAAAGCAATAACTCCAAGGCCAATAATAAATAACACGTTATCTCCTCCGATTCCGCAACATGGCTGGTTGACGAACGGCCGTTCAGAAACAAACTGAAAATTGCGAACTGAAAAGTGCAAAATGAAAAGCGCGAATCAACACTCACCAAACTTCTACTAACATGAAATTAGCAGAAGGAGCACAAAGGGTGGAGCCTGACAATTGAACTTCCTCTTTTTCGGCTCGTAGTATGTCTAGTACGTCACTACGTTCGTGTTTGTTGGCCAACAATTGTATACCGTTTGTATGCAAGACAAAATCCAGGCACACGCCTTCAGACAAAAGTCAGAGGTTTTGTCTGCGGAAAATCCGATCGTGGGTACGAGGCTTAAGGTTTTTACAAATTATAAACAAGAGAGAAGTTCCCCCAAAAGATGGGGTTTTTAGGCAGCACAATGATAAAGAAAATCAAATTCAGTATCAAAAATATGACAAATTTATTAAAGTATACCATAAAAGTTAAAACAGTGAGCTCCAGTGGGGGGCATTTAAGATAAAATTACATTGCATATTAATAGGCTGAACATATATTGGCAGACATATATTCACAACAACATTCAGTAGCATGAATATTTGAACCTGACGCGTTTCAACCCCTGTACTTGGGGTCTTCTTCAGAGGATTGGTCTGCTGAGAAATATACATAGATGAAATTGATACATGTAAATAAATTACACTAGTATAATGGTAATTACATTCACCATGTAGAATATGGATACAATAGTAATAATTTACCCAATAATATATGTTCGGCACAGAAGAGAACGAGGCCTCCCATATGAGATCCCTTGGAACGACTATCCTCCTGTCCCCCCCAGGAGAAGGACACCGGGCACCCCTACCGCCACCGCGGTTCAGGCCGGGGTAGTGAAAGCAGCGACGTGGCTTGCGAGAGGTCACACTCTTAGGTACCACCCACCAGACTAGCAAGAACAACCAGGGAGCACAAAGGATTACACCTGTGAGAGTAATCAAAAAGTTCCTCATAGTAAACTCAGTCATTTATATGATGCTGATTATATGTCCAAAAAGGGACAGGAGAACAGAAATGATATATATATATGATATTTTCCGGAGGCAGTATAGGGTATAGGCAGTACCTCAGTATGTGCTCAATGTGATGACGATCCATGTGAAAACGTGATATATATAAGAAAACCACAGTGGAGTGAAAAGATGAAAAATAGGTAATGACTAGTGAGGACTAAGTGTAGGAGTATGGTGAAAGGAAGTGAATGCACCGAAATTGCTGAGAGAAAAGATATGGAAAAGGAGAGGAGAAAAGAGGAGAGAAATTGGGGAGGGGAGGGAGGAAAAGAGGGAGGGGAAGGGGAGGGGGGGGAAAAGGAAGGAAGGGGAGGGAGGGGAAGGGGGGGGGGGTTGGATAGGGTAAAAGAGGAAGAAAAAAAAAGGATTGAAAGGATTGCACAGAAAGTTAAAAATGAATTAATTACCTCAAGGGGTACTAAAGGACACGTGTTTAGGCGCTGTGTTGCCCCATATATAAGACTGGTGCCTGTTAACCAAACCCGGGATTGGTCATAGGATATAGCGGACTCGGTGGATTGGTATCCCACACTGAGTCCACCAGTCTGAAAAATAGGTAAACATCAAAGTGTAAATTGTAAAGAACGAATGGTGGCCAAGTCATTGTACAACAGGGCCACTATGAATAAACGGGGGTCAATGCAGAATCAGATAATGTTCGCATGAGCCCCCATTGTATAGGACAAAAAGTAGTGCCTAGACAAGGACCAAATACAGAGTGATAGAAGTGATACTTACTTGGTATAGATTGAAAAAGTGCCTGCTGTTCACCAGGAAGGAAAAGAGACTGAGGGTGTGTTGCGAGTATACCTCTTATATACTGCCTGTTGGGGGTGTGTACTCACTTATGATCAATCCAGGTGCATACGCCGTCCCTGATTGCTCTGCGGCCCCGCGCGTGCGGCGTGACGTCATCGGCATCGCGAGATTTCGACGAGAGTGACGCTGAGTCGGAGCTATGCTCTTCCGGAACGCCGGGGAAGCCACGCTCGACTACCTATTTGGCGGTCACGCCGCCCACCGCAGAGCAATCAGGGACGGCGCATGCACCTGGATTGATCATAAGTGAGTACACACCCCCAACAGGCAGTATATAAGAGGTATACTCGCAACACACCCTCAGTCTCTTTTCCTTCCTGGTGAACAGCAGGCACTTTTTCAATCTATACCAAGTAAGTATCACTTCTATCACTCTGTATTTGGTCCTTGTCTAGGCACTACTTTTTGTCCTATACAATGGGGGCTCATGCGAACATTATCTGATTCTGCATTGACCCCCGTTTATTCATAGTGGCCCTGTTGTACAATGACTTGGCCACCATTCTTTCTTTACAATTTACACTTTGATGTTTACCTATTTTTCAGACTGGTGGACTCAGTGTGGGATACCAATCCACCGAGTCCGCTATATCCTATGACCAATCCTGGGTTTGGTTAACAGGCACCAGTCTTATATATGGGGCAACACAGTGCCTAAACACGTGTCCTTTAGTACCCCTTGAGGTAATTAATTCATTTTTAACTTTCTGTGCAATCCTTTCAATCCTTTTTTTTTTTCTTCCTCTTTTACCCTATCCAAACCCCCCCCCTTCCCCTCCCTCCCCCTCCTTCCTTTTTCCCCCCTCCCCTTCCCCTCCCTCTTTTCCTCCCTCCCCTCCCCAATTTCTCTCCTCTTTTCTCCTCTCCTTTTCCATATCTTTTCTCTCAGCAATTTCGGTGCATTCACTTCCTTTCACCATACTCCTACACTTAGTCCTCACTAGTCATTACCTATTTTTCATCTTTTCACTCCACTGTGGTTTTCTTATATATCACGTTTTCACATGGATCGTCATCACATTGAGCACATACTGAGGTACTGCCTATACCCTATACTGCCTCCGGAAAATATCATATATATATATCATTTCTGTTCTCCTGTCCCTTTTTGGACATATAATCAGCATCATATAAATGACTGAGTTTACTATGAGGAACTTTTTGATTACTCTCACAGGTGTAATCCTTTGTGCTCCCTGGTTGTTCTTGCTAGTCTGGTGGGTGGTACCTAAGAGTGTGACCTCTCGCAAGCCACGTCGCTGCTTTCACTACCCCGGCCTGAACCGCGGTGGCGGTAGGGGTGCCCGGTGTCCTTCTCCTGGGGGGGACAGGAGGATAGTCGTTCCAAGGGATCTCCATATGGGAGGCCTCGTTCTCTTCTGTGCCGAACATATATTATTGGGTAAATTATTACTATTGTATCCATATTCTACATGGTGAATGTAATTACCATTATACTAGTGTAATTTATTTACATGTATCAATTTCATCTATGTATATTTCTCAGCAGACCAATCCTCTGAAGAAGACCCCAAGTACAGGGGTTGAAACGCGTCAGGTTCAAATATTCATGCTACTGAATGTTGTTGTGAATATATGTCTGCCAATATATGTTCAGCCTATTAATATGCAATGTAATTTTATCTTAAATGCCCCCCACTGGAGCTCACTGTTTTAACTTTTATGGTATACTTTAATAAATTTGTCATATTTTTGATACTGAATTTGATTTTCTTTATCATTGTGCTGCCTAAAAACCCCATCTTTTGGGGGAACTTCTCTCTTGTTTATAACTTCCAAGGGGTGAGCAGCAAATCCTTGGTTTCCCCTCTAGTGTCTCTCTATATCGCAAGGTTTTTACAAATAGACCCCTTAACGATATCCACAAATCAGCAGCACTCCTTGCTCTCCTTCATCACAGACAGTACCATAAATTGAACATGAACAGTACCAAAAAAATAGTTCACTTTTCCACTGCTCTCATGAAATGCTCAGATACCAATTATTTTATTAGAAAAAGTATAAAACGTCTCCTCTCTACTTCTACGTTGCTGGAAGTTGCAGCAGAGGAGAACGGGGGGAGTGTGATTGCTGGCTGGATACTATATGTCCCCAAAAGCTGTGACTACCACCGGAAGCTGCTGTGCCTTTGGAGATCTGTACCGCTTGACTTGGCCCACTGGGGCCACTGCTACAGGTGAGAGGCTGGGGGAAACAGGTGTTGCACCCTGGAGCCCGTTTGGAAGCGCACATCCACTTTGGTCACTTCTTGCCATAACAATTGTTTACTGCACTTGCACTTTCCTGTATGATCAGAAGATTTGTCTTTGCTGCTATTAGGAGTTACATTGCATGAAGTCGGGATCACATTTTTTCACCTATTAATTATTTGGACATTTAATACACTGAATCACATTTGTGATTCACGGATTTATATGAACTTTTTGCACACGTATGTATTTTAATGAATTGCACTTCACTATTTATGTATTTATTTTGATTAAGTATTTTATTTATTTATTGTAATATGTTCGATATTTATGCACAATTGAATGTTACCTGTATACATTTATTATTTTGTGTGTGAGTCACTATCATCACTTCTTTATGTGAGTCACGGGCTCGTATGATTATTTGCACACTTTTATGCGTTTTTGTGGAGTCGCATTACACTTTATATGAGTTTTTTGGATTGTATTATCAATATTTTTGCATTTTTTTCACTTTCTATTTTCATTTTACTTATTGTTTATATGATTTATACCTGGTGGGCGTAAGGAGCGCCACATATGTTTTATTTTAATTGTCTGGTTTAGTTCACGTGAGGATACTCTTTTATGCTGGCAGCTCTTTTTTAGCCTGTTGGTTTGCGCATTGTTTATCCACATACCTGGCCATTTTTGGATGTGATTTTGCTGGTAACCGTAACTTCATCTGAATTGTTCCTTTGAGGTACTGCATCACTCTTTTTACTGCGTTCCAGTCCCACTGACAGGGGGCTGAAACTTTCTTGCATAGTATGCCCACTGCTACGGCTATGTCTGGTCTTGTCACAAAGCCAACATAAACCAGCTTACCGATTGCTCTGCGATACATGTCATTGTTGTGTAGAAAATTTCCTGCCTCATTGCTCTTTAGATAACCTGGTGGATAGAAAGGTATAATGCATACAGAACATATTGTCAGTTTATATAAGCAACTTTACATTACGACCCCTTTCACACTGAGACATTTTTTCAAGCACTACAGGGCTAATAATAGCGCTTGCTTTCACACTGAAACGGTGCGCTTACAGGATGTTAGAAAAAGTCCTGCAAGCAGCATCTTTTTTTTTTAACAATCAAAAGTGCTTTATTGAGAAAAAGAAGAAATGGCTGCACATCCAAAGGTTCCAAAACAAAGTGCCTTTTATTGAAAACGACCAGGATACACTAGGGACACCAGGTATTAGTCACGTAGACGCGTTTCACACATCTTACCTGTGCTTAAGCACAGGGACCCGGTGTCCCTGGTGTATCCTGGATGTTTTCAATAGAAGGCACTTTGTTTTGGAACCTTTAAATGTGCAGCCATTTCTTCTTTATCTCAAGTTTTCACAGAGGCAGGCTGGGGCTAGCACTCCTACTTTGTTCCAATTGGGGTATTGCACACACCTGGAGCAGCAGATTCCTTTTTGCTTTATTGTTGTCATATAAGGTAAATACAGTATACCAGTTGACATAGTACAGAACACTTCATGCTAAATAAACACATACATGTACAGGAATAGAGGTATGGCGACCATGATATACAGTAACTAGTCAAATATCTATAGAACAGTGTAGAGAGTAGGGTTATCAGCAGGAACTTTTCAGTCCCATATACCCCAGTAACTTTGATGAGCTAATCACCAATGGGTAGGGATCCAAGAGGCCCACACTTTATCGTATTTCCATTGACAACCCCTAATTATGTAAGTGATCCTATACATAGGCAGGGCCGCATCAATCCGTGCCTCCCAAGAGGAGAGGGTCGGAGGGGAGGGCGTGATCCATTTCAGCAGAATCTCCTTCTTTGCATAGAATAAAAGTTAAGAAATTAACAATTTGGAATGACAAGAGCGTTGTGCATCCTCCTGAACCCCCAGCAGGGTCAGCTCCGGTAGTACTGGAAGGGACAGTTGTAGCCTCAAATTTATTTCACTGAATACCGCCGACCAATAGGTTGGGCATTCCCAAAACATATGGAAGAATGTACCCACATTCGTTTTACACCTGGAGCATATGGGATCTCTGTCTGGAAAAATTTGATGGAGTTTCTGGGGTGTGTAGTAGATTCTTTGTAAGAATTTCACCTGGATGAGCTTGTCATTGGAAGAGATGACTAGTTTGAGTGTTCAATGCAGTCCTCCCAATCCTCCCTGTCCAGTGAAGGTATGTCTCTATGCCATATTTCCCACAGTCTTTCTATCTTGGGGGAGTCAGTGCCCAGAAGTGCTCCATATAGAGTGGAGAGGGGTTTACTAAGGTCTCCTGGTGACAGAAGTTCTTCAATGGGGCTTGGAGGAGAGGCAAATGAGGAAACTGGGCCCTAGCAGCGTGTCGTTGTTGCATATACCTAAACCGCATCCGTTGGGGTAGATTGTATTTAATCAGTAAGTCTGGGAGCATACACCCTGGGGCATAACATGGCTCAAAGTTGTGATACCATATCTGACCCATATGTGGGGGTCCGGAATAGTACGGAAATGTGGTAGGTTGGGGTTCCCCCATAGTGGATGCGCCGGTGACCATTGGTCGGGCTGCATAAAACATCGCCTGCACCCTCCACGTCACCCGCGTAGGCCCCGGAATCGCAGCATACGCCCCTGTGCCCCTGTAGGCAAAGTTACAGAGGTCAGCCAACGAGGCCAGACAGATCGCCTCCAGACAAAGCAGCATCTTTGAAGTGATGTATACACCGCTCCTCCACCGCCCCTGCCTATTGAAAAGAATGAGCACCACTGCCGAAGTACCTGCAAAGCACTTCGGCAGCTGTGCTTTTGGGGCACATTTAACCCTTTCCTCTGCACTAGCTTGGGGCTAAAAGCGCCCTGCTAGTGGCCTAAAACTAGCGGCACTTTAACGCTAATGCTGGCGCACTGTTAGTGTGAAGGGGCTTTACATGTTGTTCTTCCAACACTACCCTCTCCATTGATTGACATTGGTGTCAACGTAGCCATCTAAGGGTGGCTACTTAGCTCCTCCATAGATACAGTGGAAGAGAGACTGTAGCCACTTGAGGACAGGCAGTGCATTACTGCTCAATCAGATAAAAATAAGGGAATACAAGTCTGAAAAAATAAAACAAATGCAGCCATCTCATCCAATGATTGGTGAGCTACAATAAATTATTACATTTTTGTGTTTGTGTATTAAGTAATTTCTAACCAAAAATGCAGATTTTAACACGTGCAAGAAGATAAAAAAGTGGTTAAAGTTAGTTGTTTTTTTATGATGTTTGTATGTTGTTTTTTTTTTTCTTGCAAATTTTCTTTTTATTATATTTTAAAATGTTTTGTTTTTAGCATTGTCAGTTTTTCTGTACTGTTTACGGATATTTTTTCAGTCTAATGACTGTATAATATGGAAGCACAATGAAGGGTTAATACGACAACATTCATAGGAAGTGTTTTGTGTATAGATCCCTTTTCCTGATGAAGAACTTGTGAAGACGAGTGTTAGCCAGTGATGGCGGCAAAGTTGGTTGCTCTTAGCACACTATGCATATTTATGCTGGATTCAGGCAACTGGAATTGTGGATTTGTTTTAAATAAAGCTGGTTGATTCACATTTCAGTAGCAGTGATCTTTTGTTCCTGTTAGCTGAGGTTGCTGGGCAACAGGAAGGAAACCTAAGAGCTGAGCACTGTGGGTAAATGAAAGCGAGGCTTGGTTTCCAGGAAGGAGAACACAGAGGAACAGCGTGCAGAGATCCAGCACCATATCTAAGAGCATTGTGACAGTGAATGCAGGTACTGTGTGTATTCAGCTGATGGGATGGTATCTTTATAGATTTTATCTCAGTTCTATTAATCCACAGAATTTAATAGAACAAGGTTGAATAAAGCCGTCTACTTTCCCCTTCGTATTTACTTTTCTTTTTTTTCCCTGTAATTTGTTATGTTTATATTGGTTTGATATTGTGATGTTTTCTTTATTTTTTGCTATAATCTTTTTATGTTTGTACATTTATTAATATTTAGATGAATAACTATATAAACAATAATAAAATGATGCTGTCTTCAGTGATAAGCTTGGAGTAGAATCCGAACCCAGGTGAGACCCCCAGGAAACCGTCACCTGTATGAGCCAATAATCTGCGGCTGGGGCATTCTCTGCCCCACAGCTGGATGTACAGTATACACACCCCAAGTATTAGTGTGGCTGCGGAGCAGAGAATGCCCCGGCCAAAGATGATTGGCTAGTACAGGTGACAGCGTCTTTAGGGGCTTGCACCCCGGGCTTCAGATCCTAGTTTAAACACACTTGGGCTCATCACTATCTGTGATGGAGTAGAGCAAGAAGCACTGCTAATTTGCGAATATCATTTTTGACTCTAGACACAGACTGGAGAGGTGTGCTTTGTGGGCTGCACCTCTTGTTGTAAGTGTGTTTATTATGGTATATTCTCTTTACAGTGATAACCTAGCATGGCGGGAAAAGTTGAGAAGTTCCAAAGTCCTGGAAAGGGTAATGGACTACGGGCAGCCAGAGACCTTGATGTGGGCGAGATGGTGGCAAATGCCGAGCCCTTCGTGTACACTGTTTGCCGAGAGAAGAACAGAGGAACAACGTGTCACCACTGCCTGCACAGGTACATCAGACCCTGATAGTGTTCATCCTGAACGGATTCAATCAGAGCTCAAGTGTACGTAATAGGCATATTCTCTCACAGGTCCCTCCCCAGCTGGGGCTCTGGTGTTTAACCATTGTAGCAGGATTTGCAAATACAATAGCTGAAAGTGGAGATTTCTCCATCCTCACTGTTGGCGTGGATGAGGGAATCAATTGATTTTTCTCTTGTTCAGCTCATAGGCCGAACATGAGAAATTGAGCCATGTGATTGTAAAGGTTCACAGTTTATTTGTTAAAAATAACAAACATGTCATACTTACCCGCTCTGTGCAATGGTTTTGCACAGAGCAGCCCCGATCCCTCTCCTCTTGGCCCCTTTGCAAGAGTGGGGACACTCTTGTGTGTTCACTCTTTAGCCCTGCTCTGTGTGTCCGTAAGACACAGAGCATGGCTTGGTCCCGCCTCTGTTCCCTCCTCAATAGCTGTGATTGACAGCCATGGGATCCAATGGCTCTCGCTGCTGTGTCTCAGCCAATAAGTAAGGAGAGAGCCTTGGCTCTCGTGCACATTGCTGGTTTGAGATCCTGCTTGGGTATGTATAAGGGGGGCTGGCGGGAAAGCGGCATGCAGAAGGTTTTTTTACCTTCATGCATATAATGCATGAAGGTAAAAAAACCTGCATTTACAACCACTTTAAGGCATTTTCAAATTGGCAGCAAAGCTTGTCAAACAGTAGTTTATTGCCTTTGTTGTTTCTTGCTCAGGAGAACCTCCGATAGGATTTGGAGGCACAATTTTCAGAAAGGTGCTTATCCACTTCTCCTGTGCATCTCCTACTATTAAAATACAGAATAAAACAAAGTCCCCTAACACAATCTTAAAAAAAGGGAAGCAAGGGTCAAATAGCTGCAGTGGTGTATTGTGAAAATCATAGACTTTTTACAAAACGCGTTGCAGAGATGAGAGCGATCAACGAAGTGGAAAGGAATCCTCAATAAAATTTACCAGCATGCTGGTCAGTTATGTGAGAACACGATATTTCCCTGTCCTGCAACAGGAAATGTACACACACACCCCAGTGATTTAACTAAGCTTTCTGCATCACTATTAATCTCGGAAAACTGTCAGAAGTGCCATGCGCCATATTAACAGAACAGATCAACCGGTTTCAGGTTTATATGCGCCAGTTTCTATTTCAACACCTCGGCACCTAGTTAACAGAGTGCGTCAGTTTTCTATATGAGAAGACTTGCGGCAGGATCATGTTAAGTGCGACCTTGTCGTGAGGGATGTGAGCTGTCAGTAGACGGCTCACATCCCTCTCTCTGCTTGTACAGTGATTACACTACAATACTAGCGACTGCACAGGTTGAGCACCTTCCTCCGCCCTCCACTCTGAGCTGAGCATGGGCAAAAATGGCTGTAAGATTTAAACATGAAGCTCCAGCTCTCCATTCTCTGTTCTGTGTGTTGTGCTTGTCACAGTCACAGAACAGAGAACAACAGATCGCTCCTAATTATTGGAGGGGCTTGCACCCCTTTTGTTAAGTGGGAACAGCATCTGTTCCATGTTCTAAATTTAGAAGTCGTGCAAGCTTGTGCCTGAACAACTCTTTGGTAATGCCCCCTCACGGTGTCTTAGACACTTTACAATTCCATTGTGCCAGTGCATGTCGGCAGATTCATCTACGTGTTGTAAACCACTATAATCACACTTCTGTATCTAAACCTATAGTATGTGTTTTAATGTTTGCTTTGATGCTTCTTAACACATTTTAATGCTTTAATATACAATTTTAATATGCTTGATCTTCTTTGGTGATGCATTTTTCATGGTTTTAAGGACTTGTTCATACCAATTTTTTTTCGCCCGGTACGCATAATACCTTTGCTCCGAGCATACATCTATAAACAGGAGTACCACTTGCAGTGTTCAACTTTTAGTCTGCCATAGACTTTAACAGTCTTCAGGCAGCAGGGCTGGATGCTGCACTTTGCCTCATAGGTGCACTAAAACGCTTGGATGCATATGGGGTGGACTCCTCATCTGCAAGGGGCCTACCATCTTACAGTACCTGCTATTTGTTTTCTTCAGAAGGCTGGCAGGCTGCCATGTTCCTGATGCCATAGAAAACTAAGAGAAAGGAGCTGTGGTTTCAGTGCCCCTGTTAAATTTTAATTTTTTCACAATGCCTACAGTGACAGAAGTCAGTAAGTACTGGTTTTAACCTCTTGCCATCCGCATAACACATTTATGCAGCAGCAGTAAAAAGTGGGCTTTAATGCCCATCCAATGCAGGTATGTGTTCATATCGGCCTGAAATTGTGTGCTGAGTGTGCTCACTGCACGCTCCAAGCACACTAATTGAACTCTTAACAGCTCTTGGTCACAGATTCTGATCTGGAGCCAGCAGCAATGCCTCCTGATCAAATAATTGCTGTGAGAGCCAATGACAGTGGTCACATGATAAAGAAGCGGTGCATCCTTCCAGCATTAAAGCCCACTTAAGGGAAGCCAAGAGGCAGATTGAAGGGGTTAAAGTACTGCTTGTTCAGAGTGTTTAACGCACTGCATGCAGGGGTCAGGGTAATGCAGGGGACTGTGGTGCGTAGTGTGCAGTGTTCAGGCATCAGTAGGTCTAGAGCTAATTATGCACAGAGTGTAGGAGTGTGTAATGTGCTGAGGTCAGGGTATGTAGAGTTTTGGGGTCAGAAGTGTGTAACAAACTGCATGCAGGGGTCAGGGTAGTGCTATATTACCACCAAAGGCAATACTTTTCCCCACTAGCCCCTCTCATCAAAAACCCCCTTTCTCCCTCCAATAAAACCCACCACTAATCTGCCCCAAGCACAAATTCCTTCTGCCAGCCAAAATGTATTCCCAAACAAATCTCCCCCTCTATTGAAATCCTCCCCCTAACACAAATATTTGCCCCTCCCCAAATCTCCTGTCTCAGCACACATCTTCACTAGCCCCCCATGCTCACCCCCCCCCAAATCTTGCCTCCCTGCACAAGTCTTCATCCTTCTCAAATTTCTCCTCGCAGCACACGATTTTACCCCCTCAAAAAAAGAAAACTGCACTCCCCAAGTCTTTCCTTGCAGTGTGAATCTTCATGTGCCCTTCCCCCTAGGTCATTATGAGCCCTAGCACAATTCCCCCATCCCTCCCTGAACGCACCAGACCAGATGCAGCACAGCGAGCAAGGGGATTCCTCCAATGTTCCCCCTTGACTCTTGTCATGTGGCACATCTGAGCCAAGGAAGAGTCTAGGAAAAACTCCCCCAGCTTTACATTCTGCTTCCTAGACAGGCAGAGTAATGGGTGAGATACCAGCTGCTGCAGTAACTGGTGGTTGCAGTGTTGGGACCCAGGGCGTCTGGCAGGAGATACAGGGAATGTGGCCAAGGTTTCCTGACACTAGTTACTGCCCTGCCCAAAGGGCTAGGAACAAGCCAGGTATTACACTTGCATCCTCACAGGGTAGAAGCCCAGGAGGGAAGACCATGTGCCAGGACTTGCCTCAGAGATTTAATACCCCCCCCCCCCCCCCAGCATGCACTAGCGGATCCAGCAACCCTGCTGATTTGGCCAGAAATTAAATATCCATAACACTGAATGATATCTTAATCGCACCCTACTGGAGAACACTCGCACAGCAAGGTACTCGCACTTCTATCAGGTCAGGATAAAACATTGTAATAGTGCTCCTTCGACATGTGTCAATGAATGTGTATACATATATATTCCACATAAATCATTGTTGGATGACTAGTGTTTTAGGGATTATAAAGGGAAAGCGTTGGGTTATAGTTCAATGTGGGCCTGCTAGTGTTTACACTGGCAAACCCAAGTTAATATTCATGCTGCTCCTCCATTGCCTGATTTGCATACAAGTGGACTGGACTTTAAAGCTGTCTGTTGTCTGTTTAAAGTGGTTGTAAACCTAAAACATGAAAAATGAATAGAGCATATCCTTCTATAGTGTGAACTTGCCTTAATCCAAAGTGTAATTTCTTTATCCTACATCACGGGACACAGAGCCATAGTAGTTACTATGTGGGTTATAGGCCACCTTCAGGTGATGGACACTGGCACACCCTAAGACAGGAAGTCCACTCCCTATATAACCCCTCCCACTACTGGGAGTACCTCAGTTTTTTTTGCCAGTGTCTTAGGTGTTGGTCACAACTAAAGATGTGCTATGCTGAGCTCCACTGGAATATTCCTTGCTGGGGCAGGCTATGCAACCGGATCCATTCAAAGTGTCCTTAAGCCGAATTGAATGGCACCTGGGTCTCGTGGCGGAAGAGACGAGGTTTAGCCTGTAACGCTTCTCTTTTTAGAGAGCTGGACCCCGGGACCCAGTGCTTTGGTTTTTTCAGCCATAAAGTTTTCCTGGTGGGGTGCTTTACGGGTCCAGGAATGTGGATCCCCCGATGAAAAGGGGCCCCCGTTCCTGAAGGTTTTTTAACTGAACCCACCGTGAGGGGTGAAGATTGGGTCTGTTGGTTTTACCACAGAATCCCTGCGGCGGGAAAGGTAAGTGGAGATTTCTAAGGAATTTTTTAATTTTCTTATGATTTATCTCCTTTAAAAAATAAATGTTCTCATTCCTAAAAGTCACCACTGGGGGCTGTATAGAGCATGTACCTTGTCATGCTTACCTCAGATCATGCTGTCTCAGTAGAAGCTGCAGATCTCCCTCTGGCTAGCAGTCCCAGGCCTCTGGTAAGATGTTGGGGTGGGGGATTTTTTTCCAAAAACACCCCCCACCTGGGCAGAAGCCCTCCCCCTCTCCCTGGATAGAGGGGGAAGCCAGAACGATCGGCGGATGCCGCTCCGTTCTACACCGCCTCTGCACGGCGTTTTTTGTCACAGATCTGGTAGTTCCTCTGCATTTGTGCATCGGGCTATGGTTGGAAGGGGGGCTAAAAACACCCCAAAAAAGGGCTCAAGAAGGACTTCTTCAGCCGCAAAAAACCCCCAAAAAACCTAGAACCATCTCTAAAATAATGGCATCCTCCCCTGAGAGTTCTGAGGTGGCTTGTCAGAGTGAGCCATCAGGGCTGTCAAATGTTGCAACTGTTTCCATCACTGCAGCTCCTGTCTATAATACTGAAGAAGTTTTTTCCTCAGCTATGATAGGTTTGTAGGAAAGGTTAGCGGCTTTAATCGCATCCCAGTGTGGGACAAAACGCGACAGGACCCTCAAACTGAGGAACTAGGGTTGGGAGAAGACGATATTCTCTCAGGGGACCGGGAAGAATCTCATGACTCCTCTTCTGAGGGGTCAAATGGACCTATCAGCTTCACAATCTGAAAGATTGATGGTACAATCTCTTACTGATATGGTCCTTTCCACATTTATGCTACCCTTAACTGAGTCAGTTGATAAGCCCACTTCTTGTTTCGGTTCCCTAAAGCCTCCTCAAGCTGTGCATGCCTTTCCTGTCCATTCATTGCTGGAAAAGCTTATGTATTCTGAGTGGGATCACCCAGATAGGCATTTTTTTCCTCCTAAAAAGTTTTCAACACTTTATCCTATGGAGGAAAAACTCACTAAGAAGTGGGAGATACCAGCAATTGAGGCTGCTCTATCCTCTGTGAATAAAAAGTTGACTTGTCCGGTAGACAATGCTCAAATGCTTAGGGATCCAACGGATAAGAAGTTGGAATTCCTATTAAAAAGCACTTTTAGCAGTGGCCTATATCAATCACCAAGGGGGCACGAGAAGTGTGCGGCCCAGAGTGAGGTGAATCATATACTAACTTGGGCAGAAAACAATGTACCTTGCCTATCGGCAGTCTTCATTCCAGGAATAGAAAATTGGCAGGCGGACTATTTGAGTCGCCAGCAATTGTTCCTTGGAGAATGGTCCCTTCATCCCAATGTCTTCCTGACAATATGCCAAAGATGGGGGATCTCAGACGTAGACCTGTTTGTGTCCAGGTTCAACAAAAAGATCGACAACTTTGTGTCAAGAACAAGGGATCCGCTAGAGTGCGGAACAGATGCCTTGGTGTTCCCGTGGAATCAGTTCTCGCTGATTTATGCATTCACTCCTATTCTGCTGCTTCCACGACTTCTTCACAGAACAAGCAGGAAGGGAAGTCGGTGATTCTTGTGGCCGATAAGATCCTGGTATGCAGAGATCATAAGGATGGCGATAGGGGACCCATGGACCCTACCACTATGTCCAGACCTCCTCTCGCAGGGTCTGGTATTCCATCCTACCTTACAAACGCTAAATTTAACAGTTTGGCTATTGAGACCCATATTCTGAAGAAGCGTGGGCTATCAGGTTCAGTGGTATCTACCTTGATTAATGCAAGGAAGCCAGCCTCCAGAATCATATATAATAGAGTCTGGAAGGCATATGTCTCCTGGTGTGAATCCAGGGTTTGGCACCCACAGAAGTATGTCATAAGTAGAAACCTTGACTTTCTGCAGATGGGGTTAGAAATGAAGCTGGCCTTGAGTACTATCAAAGGCCAGGTCTTGGCCTTATCAGTATTATTCCAACGACCACTTGCTTCGCATTCTTTGGTACGTAGCTTTATTTAGGGGGTAACGTGGCTTAATCCTCCAGTTAGGTCACCCCTGAACCCTTGGGACTTGAATTTAGTTCTGTTGCCATTGCAGAAACCGCCTTTTGAGCCGATACGGCATATTCCCTTGGTCCTTTGACAAGGAAAGTAATTTTTCTGCTAGCCATATCTTCTGCAAAAAGGGTATCAGAGTTGGTTGCTCTTTCTTGTAAAGAGCCATATTTAATTATTCACAAGGATAAGGTGGTATTGCGTCCTCATCCTAACTTTCTACCAAAGGTAGTGTCAGGTTTTCATCTAAACCAGGATATTGTTCTACCTTCATTTTTTCCAGAACCCTGTTCTACGGAAGAGAATTCACTACATTCTCTGGATGTGGTGAGAGCAGTCAAAGTCTACTTGAAGGCGACTGCTCAGATTCGAAAAATGGATGTTTTGTATGTGTTGCCTGAAGGTCCTAAAAGAGGACAGGCAGCATCAAAATCCACTATTTCTAAATGGATTCAGCAAGTAATTGTTCAAGCTTATGGTTTGAAGAGTAAGATTCCACCCTCTCAAATCAAAGCGCACTCCACTAGGGCTGATAGTGCTTCGTGGGCAGTGCATCACCAAGCTTCCATGGCTCAAATCTGCAAGGCTGCAACTTGGTCTTCAGTCCATACATTTACCAGATTCTATCAGGTGGATGTAAAAAGGCGTGAGGATATTGCCTTTGGGCGTAGTGTGCTGCAGGCAGCAGTATAAGTCCTCTAGTGTCATGGTGCCCTACTTTTGTTGTGTCTCCCCCCCCCCCCCAGTTGGCATTGCTCTGGGACATCCCACATAGTAACTACTATGGCTCTGTGTCCCGTGATGTACGATAAAGAAAATAGGATTTTTATAACAGCTTACCTGTAAAATCCTTTTCTTGGTGTACATCACGGGACACAGAAGTCCCTCCCTTCTTCTAATACACGTATATTGCTTTGCCACAAATCAGAGGTACTCGCAGTAGTGGGAGGGGATATATAGGGAGTGGACTTCCTGTCTTAGGGTGTGCCAATGTCCATCACCTGAAGGTGGCCTATAACCCACATAGTAACTACTATGGCTCTGTGTCCCGTGATGTACTGCAAGAAAAGAATTTTACAGGTAAGCTGTTATAAAAATCCTATTTTCTCTCTGCTGTCTCTTTCCTCTGCTAACTGCATAATTCACTGATAATAGTCCAAGCGGACTCCACAACATACCTACAGCCTTTCCCCCCACCAGCAAACAACAGCTGACTGACAGCGTCAGCTGTGTATATTTCCCTATGATTCCTTGTAGAGGGGGTGTGTCCTTTCCCTCCATTCAGGTTTTAGTTTTTACTGAGCTCTGGGCTCTAGCTGTGCAGTGAATGTGATGTCAGATCCCTGCCCCCTGCCTTTTACTGCTGAGAAATAGTTTTTGGTCTGTGAGTTTTAGGAGGCTCTGTAGAAAAAATGGCTGTAGATAAACAGATACAAGTTATGTAAGAATGTTTGTTTCATCTCTGTGTATCACCTGAGGCTAATCACTTCAATGGGTAAATGTAGGGGTTTACAACCACTTTAAATGGCACGTTAGGGGTTAGGGGATCAGGGGTCACCTAAAGTCTAAGGCTGGGTTTAGATAGATATACTTTATTGTCATTATATACATACAACATTTTTCCGGGTACTCTTTACAGCAGCAATAAAACACTTCTCAACGAAACCATACATGCATACTCCTAGCACATGCCCACATATCTATTTAAATATATCAAAATATAAAATGTTATTTAAAAATAAATATATAAAAGAATATTAGAATTCCACATAAAATTCCTAAAACACTGTACCTGATGGGATTATGGACAATACGGCACTAGGGAAAAAACTATGCTTTAAGCGATTAGTGTGCGTTTTAAGTGTTCTATATCTTTTCCCTAATGCAATGGGAAAAACACACTGTAACCTGGGTGGGTTGGATCAATACTAATAGCTTTTGCCCGCTTTTTTAATCGGCTGGCATATGCTGTGTCCAAATTTTGGTAGCTCTGTTCCTATGATTCGCTGTGCTATTTTCACCACACGAAACATGCACTTCTAAGGCCCCATGTACACGGAACGCTGTTAAACTTACGTTCAGAGGCAGTTGGACGCTTTGTTCAAATGCCCCTGAAATCATTCAATGTTATCCTATGTGACCATGCACACAGTCTCGTTTATTGACGTTTTTATGCAGTTGTGATTAACAGCGTTTCCTTGGAAGCAAAAAATGGGTTCAGACGCTGAAGATTTCCACGTTTCAGACGCCAAACGCGGCTAAATGCGGTACCGGTGTTTAGACGCGTTTTCTTTCATAAGCGTTTTTAAAGGTACCCTATATTTTAGACCTGAAAAGACAAAAATATGATGGAAAACATAAAAAAATATAGTTAAAAATGTTTTAATTACTTGCGATGATTCATAGACCATAAATAGTAGGTACGCAGCTGTACGTACATGTTTACAAAATATCCTGCCGACATTCGCTGCGCAATCAAAGGATGGGTCCAATAGCGACAAACTCTGACTCTGGACCTCTCATGAAATTTTTCTACGTCGTTCTAGCCTCATCAACAGCAATGTCAGGAGCATTTCCTCACATTTGCTCATTATGGGATCCATTGCAAAAAAAAGCACAGAAATAGAGGCAAATACAAATAGACAACTGCTCTCTCTGCTGCTGCTGCTACTCACTCTGGTCAAAATGGCTGAAATAGTTAACTTACAATGTTTTTTTAGCTTGGGGAGGGTCTTAAATGAGGTAATCTTAACAAACGCTTCTTTACTCAAACGCGATTAAACGTGGCATACAAACGCGGCTAAACTGGCGTTTTAAACGCCGGTTTCAAGGTGTCAAAAAAACTCATTCAGAGGACTTTGCCTCAGCGCCCCGTGTACATGGGGCCTTATCCTCCGCCCTGCAGCTGGCATACCACACTATAGTGCAGTGGAGAAGAATACTCTCAATGGTACAATGATGGAAATTGACCAGAAGCCTTAAGGGCAATCCAGCCTGCTTCAGTCTCCGAAGGAAAAACAGTCTCTGCTGCGCTTTTTTCACTAGAAAAAAAAAAGTATTTTGAGACCATGACAACTCCCTTGTAATATAATATGCACTCCCAAAAATGTAATAGTGTCCACCGTTTCCACCTCCTCACCACCTATATAAACCGGGCAATAATTGATCTTTCTTCATTTCCTATAATCCACTATTATTTCCTATTTCTTTTAGTTTTCTTAGTTTTCTTTTAGTTTTTGTCGTGTGGAGTATTAAATCATTTTCTCTACACCACTCAACCAAATGTTGAATTTCCTGCCTATAAGTTGTCTCATCATTATCTTGTATGAGTCCCACTAAAGTGGTGTCGTAAGCAAACTTCACTATAGTGTTAGACGCATGTATGGGAGTACAGTCGTGCGTGAACAATGTAAACAAGGCCGGACTTAACACACATCCCTGTGGTACCCCGTATTCAAAATAATAGTGTTAGACATCTGATCTCCTATTCTCACCATTTGTGGCCTGTTTGTTAGAAAATCCATGAACGCAGCAATGGACATGGGCCCAAAGCTTTTAACTTTTTCACTAATTTGTCAGGGACTACTGTGTTAAATGCAGAGCTAAAATCAATGAATAACATCCTAACATATGTGTTTGAGTGCTCAATATATGTCGAGGCAGCATGCAATGCAATAGCAATTGCATCATCTGTGCATCTATTTGCACGATAGGCAAACTTATACTTATCCAGATCAACAGGAATGCTTGCCTTAAGATGTGATAATACGAGCCTCTCAAAACATTTAATGATGATAGGAGTTAGGGCAACTGGGCGATAATCATTTAAGCATGATACCGCTGATTTTTTAGGTATTGGGACCAGGGGCGTTGTTAGGTCTACAAAAGATCTGGGGCTAGAGCCCATAGCAGCGAAGTAAAGAAAGTCATACGCTTGGGTGAGCATACACATGTATATAATATATATGTGTGTGTGTGTGTGTGTGTGTGTGTGTGTGTGTGTGTGTGTGTGTGTGTGTGTATATATATATATATATATATATAATATAATATCGTTACATATCTGACTGCGGATCCCCCCTTACACTAGGGTCCCCAGAGAGCCTCCCCACTTACATCAGAGCCCCCCTCATTACATCAGGGTCCACAGAGAGCTCTCCTTACATCAGGGTCCCCTGAGAGCCTCCCCCTTACATCAGGGTCCCCAGAGCCCTCATTACATCAGGGTCCCCAGAGCCCTCCTTACATCAGGGTCCCCAGAGAGCCCCCCTCGTTACATCAGGGTCCCCAGAGAGCCCCCCTCGTTACATCAAGGTCCCCAGAGAGCACACCTCGTTACATCAGGGTCCCCAGAGAGCCCCCCTCGTTACATCAGGGTCCCCAGAGAGCCCCCCTCGTTACATCAGGGTCCCCAGAGAGCCCCTCTCGTTACATCAGGGTCCCCAGAGAGCCCCCCTCGTTACATCAGGGTCCCCAGAGAGCCCCCCCTCGTTACATCAGGGGCCCCAGAGAACCCCTCTCCTTACATCAGGGTCCCCAGAGGACCTCCCCTTATGTCAGGGTCCCCAGAGAGCCCCTTCCTTACATCAGGGTCCTCAGAGAGCCTCCCCCTTACATCAGGGGGGCTGCGGTTCCTGGCCATTACTTTGCCCGGCAGATTGGTATAGAAGTGGACGTCAGGACAATGATTAATTTGTCGGAACTGCTAAATATAGATAAGAACTTGTACCTGATAACATTAACTAGTCATGTTCATCCCCCGGCCACCAGCTGAGCAGATGGAGCCCAGAGCCAACCCTAGGTAAGAGATTCGGGGCTATGGGCCACAGATTCGGGGCTATAGCCCCAGTAGCCACCACCTAGCGACGCCACTGATTGGGACAATAGTAGTAGATTTAAAACAAGAAGGTACTGCAGCCTGCTTTAATGACAAATTAAAAATATCAGTAAAAACACCTGCTAACTGGTCTGAACATCCCCTCAGTATACGGCCTGACACCTTCTCTGGTCCTGCTGCCTTTCTGATGTCAATCTTCCTCAAATTTGACCTGACCTCATGTATTTTTAATACCAATAAATGGTCGTCCTCCACTAGTTCTTTACTATGGGTTTCACATCTCATATTTTGACCCTCAAAACGAGCAAAAAATTGGTCTAATGTGTCAGGGAGCACTTTACAAACCTGTGTATGCCTAGATTTAAAATCTACCATTGTTTTAATCCCCTTCCACATGCTACAAGAATTTTGATTTTCAAAATAAGAGTTAATGCGCTGTTTATATCTACACTTGGCCTCCTTTTCTTTAATTCATTCCGAGCTTTCCTATAGGCCATAGGGTCGCCTGATCTAAAGGCCACATCCCTTGCTCTAAGCTGAGGCCTTACTTTACCATCCAACCAAGGCTTTTGGTTTGGGAATACCTTAATAGTTTTTGTAACTAAGAACATCTCCATACAAAAGCGAATATAAGCTACAACAGATGAAGCATATTCCTCTGAGTCTGCATCCTGTGCAAATACATTCCAATCACTTGATTCATAGCACTCTTGCAGGAGTGAATTTGACTCCTCGCTCCAAACCTGTATAGTTTTAATATCTGGTTTTGTTCTGCAAGCAAGAGGCTTATAACATGGGATCATCATTAACCACTTACCGACCACCGCACGACGATGTACGTCCAAACTTTGAACGGGGATATCGTTGTTATGGCAGCAGCTAGCTGCCATAACCTCGGTATCCCTGTTTTCGTGCGGCGGCCGGCTTTCAGATAAAAGTGGTCCCTGCGGCGGATTCGCCGCAAGATCACTTTTATCGGTGGCGGTAGAGGGCCCCCCCCCTCCCGCCACGATCCGGTGCCCTCTGCCGCTTACTGGAGCCGTCGGTAGCGGCAGAGGCGATCGCGTCTGTCTCCATCCTGTGTGTGGCTAAGATGGCGCCCACTCGTCTCCATGACACTGCTGGGCAGAAGCGACGTCAAAACGTCACTTCCGTCCACGCCTCTTAAAGGCACATTTTTTCAAATGTCATTTTTTTTAAATGACTTTTTTTTAAATTGCATTTTAGTGTAAATATGAGATCTGAGGTCTTTTTGACCCCAGATCTCATATTTAAAAGGTCCTGTCATGCTCTTTTCGATTACAAGAGATGTTTACATTCCTTGTAATAGGAATAAAAGTGACACTTTTTCTTTTTTTTAAAAAACAGTGTAAAAATAAATAAAATAATGTAAAATAAATAATAAAAATAATTTTTTTTTAAAAAACCCCCCCGTCCCGACGAGCTTGCGCACAGAAGCGAACGCATACGAAATATGAAAACGGTGGTCAAACCACACATGTGAGGTATCGCCGTGACCGGTAGAGCGAGAGCAATAATTCTAGCCTAGATCTCCTCTCTACCGCAAAATATGCAACCTGTAGAATTTTTTAAACATCGCCTATGGAGATTTTTGAGGGTAAAAGTTTGACGCCATTCCACGAGCGCGCGCAATTTTCAAGCGTGACATGTTGGGTATCAATTTACTTGGCATAACATTATATTTCACAATATAAAAAAAAAATTGGGCTAACTTTACTGTTGTCTTATTTTTTTATTCAAAAAAGTGAAATTTTTCCCAAAAAATTGCGCTTTTAAGACCGCTGCGCAAATACGGTGCAAAAAAAAGTATTGCAATGATCGCCATTTTATTCTCTAGGGCAGTGATGGCAAACCTTGGCACCCCAGATGTTTTGGAACTACATTTCCCATGATGCTTAACTACACTGCAGAGTGCATGAGGATCATGGGAAATGTAGTTCCAAAACATCTGGGGTGCCAAGGTTCGCCATCACTGCTCTTGGGTGTTAGAAGAAAAACCATTTATAATGTTTGGGGATTCTAAGTAATTTTCCAGCAAAAAAACCTGTTTTAAAGATGTAAACACCAAAAATCCAAAACGAGGCTGGTCCTTAAGTGGTTAAAGAGGTATGATCTGATAGACCAAGATGTGGCAACAAAGTAGCTTTATATGCACTGGAAAGATTTTTATATACCTTATCTAAAATATTGTTCTCCCTGGTTGGAAAGTGCACATTCTTATAAAATTTAGGAAGAACCATTTTGAGCTCCACATGGTCGCCAGCCACAATCACAACCCCCTCAGGATGTGCATTCAGCTGAATGTTAATAGCATCGTATAATTCCTCCAGAGCCAGCTTAGAATTAACCTGTGGAGGTATGTACACAGCCACAATTATAACATTAGTAAATTCTCTTGGTATAAAAAAAGGTCTACATTTTAGCATAAGATATTCCAAATCAGGTGAACAGTATATCAATGACAATAGTATGGCAATATTGATAGTTGTACTCCATTTATTAACATATACACTCAAATCACCTCCTTTAGTCTTTCCAATGTCCGCAGTCCTATCCGCTCGATAGACAGAGCAACCTGCCAACTCAATGGCCTCATCAGGTATAGAACCATCCAGCCAGGTCTCTGTGAGGACAGTCACACAGCTATTTAACTTGTGTGTAATAAACCGCAGCCTGAGTTCATCCATCTTGTTTAAAAGAGATCGGCAATTACTAAGAAAAAGACTTGGCAACACAGGTCTATATGGACGAGCTTCCAGTCTTAATCTTATACCTGCTCTCTTACTCCGTTTCTGTTTCCTATACCTCCGTTTCCTCCGGTGTCTCCCAAGAAAAACACAATGGGGGGGGGGGGGGGGGGGGTTGGGGGGGGGGTCAGCCTTAAGGTTTCTGCAGGTTATGCATGATAAGCCAGCAGTTTTAAATGTCAGTGACCTCTGGCCCGCAGACTGCTTGAACAATTGCATCTACCATATTTTCATCCTGTCTGATTTCCTTTTAAAGAGTTAGTTCACCATTACTAAAAAAACGGCTATGCAGATAAGGGGGCATCTGTAGATAAAAGCAAGCTGTGCAGCTTTGACCAATATGAAGTAATGCCCTTGTTATAGGTGCAGGCCATTTATGTACCTCATGATGCCTGACTGGAAAACTTCTAGGATGTTGCTAAGATAAGCTGAGCGTTACTGCTCACCTTCTCCATTACAGGAGTGAGCTCTCAAATATTGATCTCAGAGCTACTGCATCAGGGGAAAGAATGTAGGGGGGGTTGGAATCGGAGAAAGAGCTCACTCCTGAGATGATGAAGGTGAGCAGTAACACTAGGCTTCTCTTAGACCCCTTTCACACTGAGGCAGTTTTCAGGCGTTTTAGCGCTAGAAATAGCGCCTGAAAACTGCCTCCCATGCCGTCCGAATGTGAAAGCCTGAGTGCTTCCACACTGGGAAGGTGCACTTGCGGGACGTTAGAAAAAGTCCTGCAAGCAGCATTTTTGGGGCGATTTAGCAGGGCTGTATACAGCGCTTCCAAAACACCCCTGCCCATTACAATGAATGGGCAGCGCTCTCGAAGCGCCTGAAAAGCAATTTGGAAGTGCCGCAACGCGGGCGGTTTTAACCCGTTCTTCGGCCGCTAGCTGGGGATTAAAAGCTCCTCGCTTGCGGCCGAAAAGCGCTGCTTAAACAGCGCTAAAGCTATAAAGCTAGCGGCGCTTTAGCGCTAATGCACAGGCAGCTCCAGTGTGACAGGGGTCTTGGCAACATCCTAGAAGTTTTCCAGTCAGGCTTCAAATGGCCTTCACCTTTAGCAAAGGTTATATTCAACTTTGGTTAAAGCGGCAGATATCCCTTATCTGCATTGGTAGTTTTGGTAAAGGTGAACTATGTAATCATCTGAATCTTCTCTCTTAAATGTCTATAACAGTGCAATCTTAGATCTCAAGGATTGGGGTTTGTCTCTCAGTATTCTCTCTTAGCTGGCGTGTCCCTTTGGGAACATTCATCTCCTGCCTCAGTTCTGTACATAATGGAGTTCTGTACGTAATGGAGTTCTGTAAATAAATGTGTACAGGATTGCAAGAAAATGATATTTGATTTTTTGACAGTATTAGCAATTACAGATCAAAACTGTAATGTTAATAAATTCCAGAAGAGGTCCTTATAAAACCAAGTCTCTAACGTCTTGATATCTTAGAATCTGTATTTATCTTGAATTCTTAGTTGTCCAGGTGCCAACTCAATTTAAGAGATCAGACGTTGATATGAGTAATGTGTTCACAGACTTGAAAGACTTCAAGCAAATGGTGTTCTACTGATTTATATAGTGTTTCAGTTTCTCAAAGATTACATTTTGTCTAGGACACCATCGTCAATGAGATCCATTGTATATCTGTATGACAGATCTGCTTGCACATCTTCTGAATCTTTCTTTTGTTCTTACTTATTTGGCATGCTATATACTGTACTTCAGTCAGAGTTGAAGCAATAAACAGTAGCATATGATATTGTATTATAAATTTCTGTGACCATACACAGCCACCTTTACTCAAATAGTTCAACCAGCCCCAGCATTTGTTGTAGCAACTTGACCATGTAGCAATTCATATTCTAGGAATTGCAGGCAAGCATCAGTACTAATCATTACTGCTTGCAAAGTGTATTAAACATTAGAAAATCTAATGCAATTGGTCAAGAATTTTTTTTCTTCTTTTTCTTTGATCAGTCTTTCCAATTCAGTCTCAGCAACCTACCGGTACATCGCTAGGGCTGAAGGGGTTGTACTGGTATGATGCTTGCAGCTACAAGCATCATCCCGGTATCTTTTTTTTTTTTCAGCTGGTGATGAGCTTTAAATGTAAAAGTGATCCTAGCACCTAATTAGGCGCTGGATCTCTTTCACAGGCAGCAAAAGTGTGTTTTTTCTAAAATTAAATGTAAAAATTAAATTTGAAAAACCACTGCGCAAATGCCGTGTGACATAAAAAAACTGCAACACCCATCATTTCATTCTCTAGGGCCTCTGCAAAAAAATGTGTGTGTGTGTGTATATATAAATATAGTGCTTAGCATAAATGATTACACCTCAACAGATTTGTCAGAAAACCTTTACTTCATATCCTTTCAGAATCAACATTTTCTGTGGGACACTATACTACAAAAAGTAGATATTCGCCAGCACACCAAGGATCATCAATTTCGTCCAAACGATTTTTATGCAAGAAAGATCACATTCCAAAAAAGTATAGTGCAACGTTTCGGAGCCACGCAGGACCACTTCGTCATCACATGCCTGACGGAGGGGTCCTGCGTGGCTCCAAAACATTGCACTATACTTTTTTGTGATGTGATGTTTCTCGAATAAAAAACGTTTGGACAAAATTCATGATCTTTGGTGTACTGGCGAATATCTACTTATCCCACAGGTTCCAGTATCCAGCTGGCGATTGCTACAGCCCCCAGTACCTTAAAGAGCTCGGTCCAGGACTGTGGACTATACTACAAAATACTCCCACAGATGCGGTCTATTGACTGCAACCAAGATTTGTTAATTTGCACACGCAAAGTATTTTTCTAATTCATTCAAGACTATGTTGCGAAAATGAATACACCCCAATGAAAGTCTTAGGAGCAAAGCTACATTTTAGACAACAAAATCCAATTAACAAGAATTCAACTACAGATGAGTCTAATTATTCATTAAACAGGTGTCCAGCAGACAGTTGATTTTTAAAAGGGCGTTACTTAACAAAGAAAACCCCTTCCCATTTCATGCTGGCAGCAATGGCACCACATGCCCATCAGTGCCATATCATCAGTGCCCATCAATGAAGGAGAAAAATTACCTGTTTGCAAAATTTTATAACAAAATATAAAAACCGTTTTGTTTTTTTCCAAATGTTCGGTCTTTTTTTTTTTGTTTGTTTGTTTGTTTAGCAAAAAATAAAAACGCAGTGGTAAATAAATACCACCAAAAGAAAGCTCTATTTGTGTGAAAAAAATGTAATTTGGGTACAGTGTTGCATGACCTCACAATTGTCATTCAAAGTGTGAGAGCACTGAAAGTTGGAAATTTGGCCTGGTCAGGAAGTGCCCAGTAAGCAAGTGGTTAATACTTTACATTGTTTGCAATAGGGTTTGACACTATTACATCATTAATATCTAGTTATCATTGCCATGGATTTTTCATGATCTGCTAACAATAACATAGTCTAGTATAGGCTTTTACAACCAGAGTTCAGTGAAACCCTAGGGTTCCTGCAGAGGTGGCTAGGGGTTCCTTGACCAGTGAGCAATGACAGATGACAGTGTAAGGCCCCTTTCACACGATCGGACCGTTCAGGTCCGCCTGTCAGTTTTGACGGCGGACCTGAACGGGCGCTCCATGTTAGTCTATGGAGCGTCGGATGTCAGCGGAGACATGTCCGCTGACATCCGACCCGGTCCGATCCGCTAAAAGCAGACGGATGGCTCTACATCCAGGTCCGTCGCTGGCGGTTCGGATCGGGTGAGATCTGATGAAAACGGACATGCTGTCCATTTTTTATCCGATCCCTCCATAGGCGGCAGCGGCTCCTGACAAGCCCCTCCCTGCTCAGTGAGCAGAGAGGGACCTGTCATCCGCCTGCTCAGCGGAGATCAACGGACTGATCTCCCGCTGAGCCGGTGGACGAGGCAGGCTCCGTAGAAACGGAGTCCGCCCCGTGTGAAAGGGGCCTAAGGAGGAAACTTCCCTCTGACATGCATTGTAAGGGGTGACTTCTACACTTACCACCAATGTAAGGGGGCATTGCTTTAATAGCCACTAAAGTAGGGGGCAGTCTAATATTTACCATCTGTGTTAAGGTTTTGTCCTTCATTTTTCCATTTTCATTATTACTGATGTGAAGAGTAAGGAGGTGTTGTAATTTGCTTTGGGTGTCAAATATTCTAGATATGTCATATTCTTTTATTTATAACTTACAACAGTTTATTGATCATGCTATTTTACTATAAATAATGTATATTATAATCATTTTTAGCAGAGCTTTCCTGAAACCCAAAAATGATTTGTAGGATTATTTTTATGCTGCGTGCACATGATCGGATTTTCCAACGGGAAATGTTGGATGTGAGCTTGTTGGCGGTAAGCCCGATCGTGTGTATGCTCTATCGCACATTTGTTGTCTGACTTTCCACCAACAAATGTTGGCTGGCAGATTCTCAAATTTTCAGACAACAAATATTTGTTTTGGGACTTTCCGATCGTGTGTACACAAGTCCGTCGCACAAAAGTCCATGCATGCTCGGAATCAAGTACGAGCCGGAAGCGCTCGGTCTTGTAAAACCAGCGTTCGTGATGGAGACATTACGTACGTCTTGTACGTCACTACGTTCGTAATTGTTGGCCAACATTTGTGTGACCGTGTGTATGCAAGACAAGTTGGAGCCAACACCCTTCGAACAAAAACGGTTTTGTTGTCGGAAAGTCTGATCGTGTGTACGGGGCATAAGGGTAAAAAGGTTGAGAATGGCTGCTCTAGTATCTGCAGCAATACAAGGTCTAGCAGCTTTAAAGGAATAAGACATGGGCATAAGTGAGTTGTTAAAGAAGCCATTTACTAGAATCCCATAAGGTTTGGAGGCTGAAAATAAAAATTAAAATGTACCGTATATACTCGAGTATAAGTCGTTCCGAGTATAAGTCGAGGCCCTAATTTACCACAAAAAAAATGGGAAAAACTTATTGACCCGAGTATAAGACGAGGGTGAGAAATGCACAGCTACTTTAAGTGGAAAAGAGGGTCAACAATGCCCATTTGCAGCATCACTGTGCCCATTTGCATGCCTCACTGTGCCCAGTTTCAGCCATAGGTCCCCTGAACTTCAAACTCAGTAATTAAGGGTTCCTAGATGCCCCCTAGCTGCAGCCAAAGGGTCCCGAAATGACATTGCTGCAGATAGACACAGTTGACCGAATTTGGGGCCCCGTATCTCGGGGCCACTTAGTGCTAAGAACCCCAAATTTGGTGTGCAAACCCAGTGGAACTAGCACCATAAAATTTTCAAAGCTGGGGTTTCTAGCACCAAGTGGCCCCGAGATACAGGGCCCCAAAAATCAGTTCAGAAAATGTCAAGCACTTTTCTGCAGCAGAGAATGACATTTTCCGAACCAGTTTTGGGGCCCCGTATCTCGGGGCCACTTAGTGCTAGGAACTTCAGCTTTGGATATGTTGTGGTATCAGGTCCACTAGGTTTGCACACCAAATTTGGGGTTCCTAGCACCAAGTGGCCCTGAGATATGGGGCCCCAAATTCGGTTCAGAAAATGTCAAGCACTTTTCTGCAGCAGAGAATGACATTTTCCGAACCAATTTTGGGGTCCCGTATTTCGGGGCCACTTAGTGCTAGAAACTTCAGCTTTGGATATGTTGTGGTACCAGGTCCACTGGGTCTGCATACCAAATTTGGGGTTTCTAGCACCAAGTGGCCCTGAGATACGGGGCCCCAAATTCAGTTCGGAAAATGAAATTTTTTGCTGCAGAAAAGTGCTTGACTCGAGTATAATTCGAGGGGGGCACTTTCAGCACAAAAAAATGTGCTGAAAAATTCAACTTATACTCGAGTATATACGGTATGTTCTTTTAACAATAAACAGCTCTTATTTGCTTTGTGGTTGCTAAATGTACCTTTGTAAATACCTTTTACTCCTGCCAGAAAACTGGTGAGCTGACAACTTCTGTACACTGTGCTGCACTGTTATCAGCATTGTTTACATTTCTCTTCAGTTAGCATTGTTATAAAGATGAGAAGAGGTGGAGGTTCTGTAGTTCTAAACTACTAACTGTCCTACAGAGAAGATGCTAATCTGCCATAGATAGATACAGTAAGGTGAACAAACTTTGTCACCCTAGGACAAGAATAGTGTTACTGGCGTAAATAAATAAAAATCTGGGAAATAAGGAAAATTATCTTCCACCACATCTAAGGACTTGTAAACTAATACTAAACTTTTTTTTTTCTTGTGTTCTGTTCCAGACCTATAAGCCATCCCGTAATAAAAAATTCTCCTGGAGGTCAAAAGCTTGTAAAGATCTTATAGGTCTTTTTGTTGCCTTTTTAGGGTTTGATCATAATGCGAATACACTTGCTTCCATTTTTACAATGTGTTCTGCAGTAGTGTGTTTTTTAGCACAAGTTGCAATGCATTTTTTTTCTTTTTATTCTTTGCTTTTTTGACTAACATCCTTCAAACTACACAGCAATATAATTCAACTCTCCTATTTTTTTCGGGGTATGCCAAAGCAAGGCATTGATGTACTGTGGTGCTGTTTAGTGAAAGCTGAAATTCCAACTTTTAACTTGTGCTTTTGCTCTCTTTCTATTCAGTGGCTGAAGAAAGATCTTGAGTAATTAATGGCATACAGTAGACGTATTTCAATTTCAGGGAACCTTCAGCCCTGGTTCACATTGATGCGATTTGGCATGCAATTTGACATGTCAAATCGCATGCCAAATCGATGGCAATTGCCGGCAATGGCAATGTCCTGGTCGGTGCGACGCCACATTTGCGGCACCTCACCAATTCCCAAAAGTAGTTTCTGTACTACTTTTGACAATTTGGGGGTGCGATTTCCATTGACATCTGTGCAGAAATTTACCCAGATATCTCTGAAATCGCCCCCGAAATCAATTGATTACTTTGTTGGTTTTTGTTTAAATGGACAAGGAAAAAGTAATATAGCTGAAACTTACAGACTAAAAATGTTTGCATTTAGCTTTTGTAATCCTGTTTTTATTTTGTCTAAATAAACAGCTTATTCAGTGTGTCTGATCAATAATAGCCTCACAATCTAAATTTATTTTTATCGATTGATCTTTTTATTGTAAAGTTTAGGCTTTTTTAGTTTATGAACATTCTTTAAATTGCAAACTAATTTGGAAATGATTTGGGCACATGGCAAGACTTTACACTTGTTCATCTGGTTAAAAACAACTCCCAAGAGTGAGGAACACACATTCTTTGATGAGGGTGCTTCTGAATGTCATGTCCAGCCAAAATATGGACAGTCTCAAAATGGCTGCCATAATGCACAACTGCAGGCATTACCAGCACTCCTTGTGGTCAAGAGTCGACCCTAACATTTGTATAGTGTTAAGCTTTCCATAGATGCATTTAAATTCAGCTAGTTTAGCAGAGACTGGCCTAATTTCGATTCATGAGTGGCCATCAATGTTCAACAGAAGTTGAACTTTATATCGACTTCTGATGAACGTTAATGTTGAAAAACTTTTGTAAATCTGCAGCTGTATCCAGTTGATCAGCGTATTCTGACTGTGGAGAGTCCCACGGTTAGAATACAATGTCTTAGTGGGGACATTTCTCCATCCACCTTGCTTGTGTGGGTGGAGGAATCTATTGATTTTTTTTTCTTCAGCCTGCTGGCTGAACTAAAAGGAAAACTAAACATCTATGTCCAGTTGTAGATTTGGATTGAATTTCAAAAACTTCTGATGTCCAAAGGCTAATCCAAATTATAATGTTATTTTCGGTGGTTTGAATTCTCAAATGGAGTTTGGAAGAAAGGGACCAATGAAGCTCCCAAGGCTGCTTTTGCTTATATCTGCTTCTGCTGAGCCTTAGCACCTGCTATTCCATCAGGCCTCACCATTCTATCTTTGTACCACTGGTAGAATTTATAAATGAAGTAGCTCAGGCTATTTTTTGGTCTGATCAACTTTTTTAGAACCTGGTTTAGATTCCCATTGACTTCAGTTCCAAATTTCTGATGTTTGTGCATTTTTAATAAGTTTGTCCAGACCACTCATTGAGCTCTTCAGCAATTTGCTTACCCCTAGTGATCATGCAGACTCCCTCTACTGACTGCTTATGAGAATAGCTGGCCATACATGGATCAAAATGTGTCCAATTCCTGGCAGTTTGATCCATGTATGTTTGTTTCCGTTCCCTCATCCACACCGTGTTTAGCTTGTTTAGCTGGCATATATGGGCAGCTTTAGTGTAGGAAACCCTTGTGTTTCCTGTGATTTCTGAAAAGGAGCTACTAAGCAGTGACTGACAAAATGTGACTTTTGTACACCACCATATATATATTATGAAATGGGGTTCTTATGTTCATCAGTATTCCTTGGGGCACAAATATTTATGAATTGCTGCAATCCTGATATAGCAATTTCTCATATTTTGTGATAAGACAGTTTGTACTATGTGAAATGTGAGACTGCAACTCCAAATTCTGCAAATAATGAACAAGTAATGTTCTAATATGAAAGGTGCTGAAAGTAGAAATTAAAAAAGTGCTAAAATGCCAGAGGATAGCCAGTGCTGGAAAGTCCCACACACCAAAAAAAACATGATCCAATTCACTGATAAAATCCAATCCAATGATCCAATCCAATGATAAAATGTCTATTTGTGCATTTCAGACACTCCGATGGGCTGATCAATATAACCTGGCTCAAGGGAGTATTCCTATACTATTCAATATCAGTAGTGAAGCTTAGGCATAAAGGAAATCGAGCTTCATATGCTTTCACTTAAAAAAAAACAAAAACAAAAAAAATACCAATCTTCATTAAAACAAATTACGTTTTGTTGGTGCATGATAAATCATGCACAGAATATGCAAGAGCAGATTCATGTATTTTGCTGCTTTCTCTATTGCATGTGCAGGTTAAAGACACATGCTTAAGAATATCTCTTGTTTCCAGTAGAAAAAATAAGTCCTGTTTGGTTGTCACTGTCTTCAGTACCAACCTGTGTCAATGTCTGCACCAGTTCATGTTGCAGCAGGGTCTCTGCTGAATCAGTCTTCTGTTTTGCACCTGGACCCCAGTCTTGATTCCTGTTCATCTGTGCAATACCATCCTAAAGCCTCGTACAAACGATGTGATTGTTGGCCAACCGAGTGTCTGATTTTTGTCTTAAGGGCGTGTGCCAGGATCTTGTCTTGCATACTAACGGTACACAAATTGTCAGTCGACAACATGAACGTAGTGACGTACTATGAGACTAAAGAGGAAGTTAATTTCTCAAGCGCCACCCTTTGGGCTCCTTCTGCTAATTTTGTTTGGTGAGTGTTGATTCACGCTTTTCAGTTCGTTTCTGGGCGGCTGTTCGACAACCAGCCATGTTGCGTAATCGGAGGAGAGAACGTGTGATTAGTGGGCTAGGAGTTATTGCTTTGACCCAAGTCCAGTCCAGGAACAGGAGGAGGAGTTCTTGGACCAAAAATTGGTTGCTTAATCGTGACCAATTATGTCCTATGCCATTGCTACGGGTGCTCCAGGAGAATAATCTGGATGATTTTCGGAATTCTCTCTGGATGACGGACCCCTGTTTTCACCAACTCTTGGCATTGGTGTCCCCTATATTAAGACGCATGACACATGTACAGTATCTCACAAAAGTGAGTACACCCCTCACATTTTTGTAAATATTTTATTATATCTTTTCATGTGACAACACTGAAGAAATGACACTTTGCTACAATGTAAAGTAGTGAGCGTACAGCTTGTATAACAGTGCAGATTTGCAGTCCCTTCAAAATAACTCAACACACAGCCATTAATGTCGAAACCGCTGGCAACAAAAGTGAGTACACCCCTTAGTGAGGATGTCCAAATTGGGCCCAATTAGCCATTTTCCCTCCTCGGTGTCATGTGACTCGTTAGTGTTACAAGGTCTCAGGTGTGAATGGGGAGCAGGTGTGTTAAATTTGGTGCTATCGCTCTCACTCTCATACTGGTCACTGGAAGTTCAACATGCCACCTCATGGCAAAGAACTCTCTGAGGATCTGAAAAAAAGAATTGTTGCTCTACATAAATATATGGCCTAGGCTATAAGAAGATTGCCAAGACCCTCAAACTGAGCTGCAGCACGGTGGCCAATACCGCTATACAGCAATTTAACAGGACAGGTTCCACTCAGAAGAGGCCTCGTCATGGTCGACCAAAGAAGATGAGTGCACGTGCTCAGCGTCATTTCCAGAGGTTGTCTTTGGGAAATAGACGTATGAGTGCTGCCAGCATTGCTGCAGAGGTTGAAGGGGTGGGGGGGGTCAGCCTGTCAGTGCTCAGACCATACGCCACACACTGCATCAAATTGGTCTGCATGGCTGTTGTCCCAGAAGGAAGTCCCTTCTAAAGATGATGCACAAGGAAGCCTTAAAACAGTTTACTGGAATCTTGATGAGACCAAGATAAACTTATTTGGTTCAGATGGTGTCAACGTATGTGGCGGCAACCAGACGAGGAGTACAAAGACAAGTGTGTCATTCCTACAGTCAAGCATGGTGGTGGGAGTGTCATGGTCTGGGGCTGCATGAGTGCTGCCGGCACTGGGGAGCTACAGTTCATTGAGGGAACCATGAATGCCAACATGTGCATACTGAAGCAGAGCATGATCCCCCTCCCTTCGGAGACTGGGCCGCAGTGCAGTATTTTAACATACCAACCCCAAACACACCTCCAAGATGACCACTGCCTTGCTAAAGAAGCCGAGGGTAAAGGTGATAGACTGTCAAGGCATGTCTCCAGACCTAAACCTTATTGAGCATCTGTGAGGCATCCTCAAATGGAAGGTGGAGGAGCGCAAGGTCTCTAAGATCCACCAGCTCCGTGATGTCTTCATGGAGGAGTGGAAGAGGACTCCAGTGGGAACCTGTGAAGCTCTGGTAAACTCCATGCCCAAGAGGGTTAAGGCAGTGCTGGAAAATAATAGTGGCCACACAAAATATTGACACTTATTCACTTATTCAATATTCACTTAGGGGTTTACTCACTTTTGTTGCCATCGGTTTAGACATTAATGGCTGTGTGTTGAGTTATTTTGAGGGGACAGCAAATTTACGTTGTTATACAAGCTATACACTCACTACTTTACATTGTAGCAAAGTGTTATTTCTTTAGTGTTGTCACATGAAAATATATAGTAAAGTATTTACATAAATGTGAGGGGTGTATTCACTTTTGTGAGATACTGTATGAGGCTTTCCATCACTCCAGAGCAAAGGCTCATAGCCACCTTGCGGTACTTGGCGATGGGGAGAAGTCTCCAGGACCTCAAGTTTACGACTGTGATCTCCCCCTAGGCTCTGGGAGTCATTATTCCAGAGACCTGCTCAGCCATCATTCAAGTCCTGCAGAAGGGACTATATTAGGGTAAGTTTTTACCTTTAAGATCACATTCTATGTATTTATGTTTGCTAATGTATTGTATTAATTTGTTGATTACATAATTATCAATATTTTAATATGCTGTGAATGTCCTCTTTGTCCTCATGCCTGGCGTACATGCATATTTTCCTTCAAAAACCTCCCCAGCATGCTATCCTGAGCCCATACATACCTAGCCTAGTAACTTAACAAAGTTTTTTTGTAGGCTACATTTTGGGGCTTACCCTAAACAACCCCTAAAATGTGTACAAATGTTATAGTTGTCCTCAAATTCAGGCAGAGTGCAAGAGGCCATTGTTTGGGGCCCAAACTCATTTGGAACCCTCCCTCCCCCCCCCAAAAAAAATGCTAAGTCAACAGATCCAAATACTCTATCTGCTGACTTTGCAAAACCCATACACACTATCCCTCTTTTGTGTTCAAATTTCTGTATAAATTCACCAAACCATGTAGTGCAAGGGCCTGCCTGATTACCTACAAATTGAAACTTCTTACATTTTTTTCTCCTATTATATTGATAGGTTAAATCATAATGTCAAAATGTGCTGCAATTTGGACAGTGTGTATCCAGCTTTTTAGATTATGACACTTCTTACCTGTCCACGGGGCTGCCAATAGTGTAAGCAATGAGGGGCTGGCCAAAGTATCACTGATTATTTATACAAACAGCTCTCATGGAAGTGGAGAGGATTACCTGTCCAAAACATCTTCCCATTACCTCCCCCCTAAAATTAGTCTAATGGCCACCAGAGGGGGGAGGAATCAGATAAGTTGACCTACCACTTTTGTCTTTTAAATACTAATTTAAGTGTATCTTTATGTTGGCTAAGTATGTTTGTGTCAAATTTGCTTGCAATGTTATGTGCAGAAGTAGTAATTTCTTTTTTTCTTTTAATCCACAGTTTCCTTCCAACCCAGAGCAATGGCAGGACGTTGCAGCCCAGTTCCATCAGCAGCATGGTCATGCTAGCTGTAGTGTCTGCCAAATACGAGTTCTTGTATCTACAAGCGGCTTCAGAATGGCACCTTAAACTTGCCACCTGCTGAGGAGAATGTTGAGGGCCTCAATTTTGTTTTTGTGGCAGATGAGGCCTTTGCTCTGGGGGAACATTTGATTAAGCCGTTTCCTATGAGGAACCTCACCCCAGAGCAGAAAATCTTCATTTACAGGCTCTCTCGTGCCAGAAGGTTGGTCGAAAATGCCTTTGGCATCCTATCGAGTCGTTTCAGGCTGTTTTTGACTCCAATCAACCTGGCACTCTACAAGATAAACCATGTGGTCCTGTACTGCTGTATTCTACATAATTTTTTAAGGAGGAATGCTACCAGCTACCTAGCCTCACTGCCAAGTGATGTGGACCCTGCAGTGGCAAGCGCAGCTGAAGAGGCTGCAGCTCCTACGTCTGTGGGCGTGCTGACGGCTATTGAAAATGCCCGTGCTGGATTGCCCTCACAAATTGCCTGAGATTTACGGCAGAAATAACTGAAATATTTTGTGGGTAGAGGGGCAGTGGCTTGGCAGCAAATTGTAGCTGATCATTTATACATTTTTTTTTTTTTGAGATCATAAACTTCTATTTCATTTGAACTACTGTTGTCTGTGTTTCTTATATGTATAATATGTTCCCAAATGGCCTTTATTTTGACCACTTGCTCCAATAGTGCAAATAGGTTAAAAAAGGAACAGGCTATCATCTGTGGAAGAGGCATTACTCCAATGTTCCCTTCATATGGGACTATATAATATCCTATAGAGGAGCGTTTTGGTTGAATTTTTTGTTTACGTTATATATTTGTTTATCACATTTTTTTTTTGTTCACTGCATATTGATTTTTTGTTGATTCACTTCATGTTATATTCACAGGATGTTGGTTTCTCATTCATGAGCAGCCATCAGTCTAATACTTATCCCTGGGGGTTGCTCTGGGGATCCTGAATGTTCTAAAACATTAGATACACATTCCAAACTCAGGAACTTACAAAGTTCGATTTCGGTAAAGTGAAGGCCAAACGAGACATTAGTATCCTAAGACTGTGTGGATGTTGACTTCCTCAGATGGGGTGATCTCACCCCTCTAAAGTCCAAAGTTTGAAGCCATGTACACGTAGAGGCATAACAATTAATTGTCCCTTATGATCCCATGCCTAAAATTGTAATGTTTGTGTTTTTTTAGAATCTAAAACCCCAAATTTGAAGGTGCCCCCAAATTGGGCCCTCACATTCTTATTTCCTCCATGATCCCATGCCTAAAATGTGTGTAGTTCCATACATCTATTTTTCTAAAACCCCAAAACACACTGTGTGTCAACATGTGCTATCTTCCATCACAGGGTATCAATGGACGCGTCTTGGGGGTTTAACCCCTTCCTCTGAGCTACTTTAGTTATGCCCCCAAAGTGCGTCCATTAATACCCTGTAATGGGAGATAGCACATGTTGACACACTGTGTGTTTTGGGGTTTTAGAAAAATAGATGTATGGAATTACACACATTTTAGGCATGGGATCATGGGGGAAATAAAATTATGTGGGCCCAATTTGGGGGCACCTTCAAATTTGGTGTTTTAGATTCTAAAAAACACAAACAATACAATTCACATTAGTTAGGACAGTGTTTCCCAACTCTCCTCCTCAAGATGCAAACCCAGGTCATGTTTTCGAGACCTCTTGAATTTGGCACAGGTGATGTCATTTTCACTGGTAGTAATTCTCACAGTCGTTTTTAGACAGAGGAAAATCTCGAAAATAGGACCTGGTGGTGCACCTAGAGGAGTGGAGTGTAGAAACACTGATTTCTGTCCCTAAACTTTCACATTTAAAAGTAAAAAAAACAGGGTAATTTAGTAAAAGGGCAAACAGGAGCCAGCAAGTGGAACAATAAACTTCAGACCAGGCAAGAGGAAATTGGCAAGCATGTCCACACAATCTTTTATTCTTCGCTGTAAAGCAGTGGCAGCCTCCTTGATTTGCTCCAGGTCCTTCAAACAATGCAACATATCTGCACTTATTCTGCCCATAGTACATCGTGGAAGATCGTGACCTAGTAAGAAGAGTAAAAGGTATTAAGGGAACGATGGTCAAGTGGCTGATGCCCTACATAGTGAGTTATGGTCAAGTTACTAGTCAAATTGAGGAAATACTTACCTACCCAGTCTTTTGTTGCTTGCTTGGTTACTCCATTCTAATGTTAAGGCACTAAATACTTTGCTAATGTGTGGAGTGAGTGTTTGGTTTGGACATCTAAACACTCGAGATGTATACACATTTGAGACAAGATTCCAAGAATACTTGCGCAAACAAGAGGCTCCCGAATACTTTCTTCCTCTTCTGGTTCGCTTTGGCGCTCACTGTAACTCACGTCAGGGGATTTGACATCCACAATGGCAATGTCTGTGCTGGGTCCAGGAGTCGGATCCCATGGCTCAGAAGAAACATCCTGGGTGAACTGACCACACTCACTTTCCTCTAAAAAGAAACAATACACCATTTGTTAGGCCACCCCAAGTCACATCTGTTCCTAGCATCCATTTTTCTACATTAGTTGACCAACCTTGCACTTGGTCTTATGTCAATGTTTGCTCCTGACTAGTGGACTCCATGATGCTGCACTGTGGGGTATTTTCTGTGAAAAATGCATAGAAAATGGAAGGTGATGGCATTTTACAGAGGGCAAACACTTAACAAGTGCCAACATTGAAAACGTCCTGCAGTTGCCCCCCACCCCTCTTGTCTTCTATGGTTTACGGGATATACGATGACCATCCTAGCAGGCTTGACTCTGTGTAACTGGGAGCCCCGGGGCCTCTCCTCTACCCATGTCTACACTGGTAAGGCTGCATAAATGGGCACTGATGAGCCAGGCAGCAACCAGAAAGTGTTCTTTACCCCTTAAGTTCTGCCCTAAGCCCATGGCATTTGGCTCACCTAGAAACACCCCTGTTGGTAGCTAAATGAGTGTGTTTGAAGTTGGCACTTAAGTTTTTGGGGGGAAGATGGCCTTGTTGCCTGCCCTGTTGAGGCCCGAGTGAGGGTAGCCTCCCTTCGTCCCTTGTGATGGCTTGGCTGGAGCCTCCTTTTTTGGTGCCTCCCTGTTGAAAGAAGAAAAAACAATTTTCAAAAAAAAAAAAGGAATGGCCAAAAACATGACCAAATAAGAATGTTCATATATGCTTTATATTTACCTTCATCTTTGGAATCCCAAGTCATACAAAGATTGGAGAAAAGCTTATAAAGAATTCCCTAGAGCTACTTGGAGAAAGTACATATACAGACAACTAATTTACGCATATACATTATAGTTTAGATCCAAATATTTCTTTTTTTTTATGATCTGATGTATGTACTCCATCTGGTCTTGGTCACAGTGTTTGAGATCAGACCATTGTTTTCGGATTTGGTCCTTTGATCGTTCCACTGAAAATTCACACTGCAAAACGGCGATGATCTTCTCCAAAATTAGGTCCTTTCGGCTTTTGGGCCTTTCATAATTGCGCAGCTTGCAGTCGTGATCATGCTTCTATAGGATGCGCACCATGTCCACCATCTCACCCTTGTTCATGGGTGTTGCTTTGTGCCTCCTTTGAGCTCCACCACCGCGGGGCTGGCTGTAATCATCCAAATCCACCATGTTGTCCCTCCCGAATGTTCCGCCGCGTGTGTCGCATGCAGAAGAGATGGTCACAAGCCAGCATCATGACGCACTGAGAGCGGAGTTTGACGCATGTACAGTGTATATAAAGCCAGAACGCACGGTCGATGGAATGGCCATAGGAACTATCTTGGAGTGGAGGACAAATGATCGCCAACGCAAGAAAGGAAGCATAAAATGAAGGTACAATTGGAAATTGGGGCATTGGTGGGTAGTGGCCTATACTGCTTTGATTGAGGCCTATATTTTGACCAGCTTATGGGTTAAGGGAAGATAAGATCCATCCCCTGCGTCTTGCTGCTAAAAGGGCCAGGAAGAGCAGGAATCTGGAGGAGGCCACAGCTTCCTTCATCAGCCAGGCCACTACTGCCCTCCGTAAAGACCCAGATGAGGCTGAGGCATTTGGGTGTGTGACTGCCAATAAATTAAGGTCAGATGGCCGGTGAGCAAAGGAGCAGGTGTGAGGAACTCATCCTGCAGCTCCTCAACAAGCAGGTGAGGGGCCAAATTTCTGAAAGCACCAACATTTAGGATTTTGTGTCCTCACCTCCACTACCTCCACAGCCATCCCACACACCACAGCCACCCCACCCACCACAGCAGCATGGCGGTCAGTGGCAATACCAGCCACAAGACCCCCAACAAGGTCCCTGGACTGGGGATTTTAACCCCTTCACCACTTACTAATTTGTTTTATTTTTTTTCGGCACAATAAAAAAAATTGTGTAGAATAATACTTGGCTATGTGTTTTACTTCAAATGACAGTTTGGGAGTAGGCAGTTACATTTAAAATAATACAATGGACACAAAATACAAGGGACACCAACATAGTTGTATCTTTGATCTTAAAAACTACGGAATAATGGTGTTGTGGTAACTTGCCAAAAAAAACAAACAAGCATTATATTAATAATCTTGATATCACTAGAAAACAAATGCCTTTTAAAATACGTTTGCCATAACGCCATCAGTATCACCAGCAAAGCAGCTTCATTATTATCCTATTAAAAAAGAGGAGAATGTGCGCTGTATTTCGACATTTCATAATTTGCTGCGTCACGAATGTTAATTCTCCATTACGAGCGCAAGTTTACAAGACTGACCGCTTCCGGCTTGTTTCTTGCTTCCGATCATGCGTGTTTGTACTTTTGACTTTTGTTTGACGAATTTGTGTACCGACCATACGAAAATCTGATGTCAAACCATTGTCCGCCGAAAATTTACTAGCCTGCCATCCAACATTTGTTGGCCGAAAGTTGGACAACAGTTGTCAAATGGAGCGTACTAACGATAAGATTTAAGGACAACAGTTTGTCAGCAGACAATCCCCTGCCAACAATCGCAGCGTGTGTACGAGGCTTTAGTCTTTTCCAGTTTGTCTGTTTATACATTCTTGCACTTCCCCTGCTGGTTCGTATTGAAAGCAGGTCTTGTTCGGGAAACCTATTGAACTTTACTCAGTGCAGTTGGCAGTTGCCTGAGCAAGGACCTCTGCGAGTATCTGATCGGGTACTAGATATTGTCCCACACAGCTGGGAGTAAGTTCCTGCTGTGTGAGCTGCGTTCCAGTGGCTGACGTTGCAATCCAGAAGGAGGTTTCTTTCAGCGCTCCCACAAGGCTACAGGCTATATTTTGACAGTGAGGCTCTGGCCAGGCTGGGTAGGGGGAATGGAAGGCAAACAGAATGTGGAAGATGCAGGCATGCAGTTCTTGGGCGTGGCATCCTGTGTCGCTTAGCAGCAAGCCAATGGACTTCAACTGACCACAAAGGGTAAGAATGTGCTTCCATGCTTGCTGTGGTCAGTTTACAAGGAAGCAGGGGAAGGGGGGATTGGCATGATCAACCAGGTAGTTGGCCTGCAAGGAGGCAATGCACAGAAAGCAAACTACTAAGTGCATACATAGACCAACTACGGATACAAAAAATTATTTTTACTTTGTTTTATTGAAAAACATATTAACATTTTATTTGGTATAATTGTTTAATAAATATAACAGACAGAGTTTAAGAAAACAACATCTTTTTCAAATGTTTCTTTTTTTTTACTTTTAGTATTATCACTGCACTGTCTTCTTTAAGAACAGTATTACCCTTCTTTGTGCTTGGGGAGTGCACACAGAAAGAGAAAATATTTTGGCTGACAGTGACAGTTTACAAACATAACCATGTGATCACTGGCACTTGGTGCAATCATACTAACTACCCCTTTAAGATACCTCCCAGTTTTATCTGTGAGCACATGCTTCATTCAACAGTACCAAGCCCTAATGTAAAGCAATACATTGGCTTTTTATGATAAAACTAATTTATGAATAAAACTAAATCTGCATTAGTGCAAATCCATAAACAAGTGTCCAAACAATAGTCCATGCAAACATCCAGAGGCCAAAGATGGAAAAGCCTTCCAACCGATGCTGTGTAACTACTCAGATAATGAAAAAACACCCAGTGTCAATGCCCATGAGAAAGCAGCTCACCGTTATAGTTGCGCCCCCCCCCCCCAATGTATGTAAGGTCTAATATTGCTTTATACTCCACTGTAAAATGCAAATCTTGATCCATCCAGACTGCAGATGATTCTCTCAGGATAGCGTCCCCAACAATATAAAATAAACTTGGAGTAGTGAAGTACCATGTAAAAGATTTGTTAAATAATAAAAAGTTAAATTCACACGTGGAGATCAATTCAGCATATCATAGGTGCATAAAGTCTAAATCGGACTGCAAGTACAAACTCCAGTGTGATCACCATGTCATCTATCACATGGTGTTTGTGTGATCGGGAACTATGCTGATTTGATCCTGATTGCTAGTCTACCCAGGGTCTGTCAGAATGTAGATTGCCATTTGCTTTGCAAACGGCTTCAAGCAAGGGATTGTTTAATTTTTAGTTTGCAGATGCAGGGGGGTTAACAATTTTTAAAATATCACCCCGTCATAGGACTGATACAAGTTTTTTCTTGTGTCTGCATTTATGATAGGGAAATTTTGTCTTGAAGTTGCCCGCACTGCTTCTAGGGATGTGTATATATGAAGTAGCATTATGAAACATTTAAATATTCATAAATCTTCTGCAAACATTAAATTTTTTGTGGTCTGTAATAGATTGTAGGAAATTGCATAATGATTTTGAGTTTATGAAATGTAATAAACTGGAATTAAATATTACATTGTACAAGACAAGCTTGTGGCATATGAATCATTGATATAACAGAACTAATATGCTAAGAGACACTAAAATTAACACCAAAGGTAAGTTAATAGAAAAAACTTATTCAAAGATGCACTCCAGTCAATATTATAAATTAAGAATTAAGATTCATACAAAAAACCCAGCCTACCTGCTGAGGTTCCTTGTTGCCTCTCACATACAGCAAGCCTGATGTATAAGTACACCTCTGTTGACCTTACTAATCCTGTTAGATGGCTGCATTGGATTATCCAAAACTCGTATTAAGGCAGAGGGAGGGAATTCTGCACAGATGCAGTGTTAACTTGAGAGTGTAGCCCTCTTTATTTTTGGGGTGGGGGTGGGGTGGGGTGCTTTATGAGAAATTGGTCTCCCAAATAGAATATTGTGCTAAACCCGTAGGTAAATAAGAGAACCAGAGTCTTCACCAAGTGGAAGAGTTGGTTTGATGGAAAAGCTGGCAGTTCCTCCACCCAGGGCCTCTGTGAACAATGGGGATTCCTGTCTTGGGAAATTAACCAGCAATCATTGTGAGCAGATGAACTACTGCAGCCTGCATATAAACTTAACCACAAGTATATAGATGCACACCAGTATGGAAAGAATACAAGCTTTATATAGGGAAATATTAATAATAAAGTACATACATCCAATGTGCATAGAGTCCAACCGGAGTACTGGTGAAATTTGTGCACATATACCTGGGTATATACTGTATAATTGCTAACAGATATACCTGCAGATGAATGTTGCAGAAAAGTTCAGTTGAAGGGCCCTGAGAATGATCACAATGCAGCATCTGTCTTGGTGTCCAAGACCTGAAGACAAGATCAGCGATGATGGGGAGATCCTCCAGCCATTATCCAACAGGCCTTGAATGCAGCTTCTCACCAGCAGAAATCATGGTGTGGCACTGGAACTCAGAGTCTGCCTATCTACTGTGTGTCTTAGTCCCTAGTAGCTTCTAATCTGTCATGCAACCAGACCTTTAACTACCTAGTGGTTATCAGATGCCTAACCTGGCTCTAGCCAATGCTGGTTATTGAGCCCTGAGCTAAAACTAAATATAGAATTCCAGATCAGAAGGGACAGGTTTAACTAAAACAACAACCGCATATAATTTTTGTTGCAATAAACACGTTCACCTACTAATATACAGCAAGGTGACCAGTACACATGCACACCGTATCACAGACTGCGCTATCTGGTATAGTGCATCTAAGCTAACCATTTCAATACATTTATAAAAAAAAATTAAACAGTAACATAAGAAAAGAAGATGTTCATAATTCTATGGATATGATAGTAACTGTCATTAGATATAATGGGGTGGAGAGTCTATGATGCATACATTTTTATATTTTGATGTAAATATGAAATGTAATGATATTGCATATGATAGGAGACTCAACTTATTGTTTATAATATTATCATTCACATGTTAATATACATCACAGAAGAAAATAAAAAACCTAAAGGTGAATGTAGATCAAATATATACATGTTCCAGTGCTACCATTGTTTAGTTAGATGTATAAATATTACTGTGAGAATGTTTATTTATTACAGGTACTTGTATAGTGCTGACAATTTATGCAGCGCTTTACATATATATTGTACATTCACATCAGACCTTGCCCTCAAGGAACTTACAATCTAAGGTCCCTAACTCACATTCATACATACACATACTAGGGCCAATTTAAACAGGATCCAATTATCCTACCAGCATGTCTTTGGAGTGTGGGAGGAAACCCATGCAGGCACAGAGAGAACGTGCAAACTCCAGGCAGGTAGTGTCGTGGTTGGGATTCAAACTGCAACCTTAGTGCTGCCTGTCAGGCGGAAAATTATTTAAAGAATTGGAGAAGAAGAAAGAAAAACAGAAAAGAAAAACCAGAGAAAGCAGAGAGGAAGCCGGGAAGAAAAATTGATTAGAGGACCATACAAGTGGACATTAGTATGCGTAATCTTTTGTTTCATAAATGTAACAAGGATTTATCAAAGTCCGTTGGAAGATATGATTCCATCCACATTTATGGGTTTTGTCATGAAGGATGGTAGCAAGTTTTCATTGGACATGTGCCACATCATTTTATTTTTGACTTGGACAGAAGTCAGTATGGAGGACCACCAGATTGCTGATGCCATGCAGGTCTCTTGCAGACTGTCAGTTTGAGCTGTCTGCCCCTACACTGTATGGACAGGCAGTTTTACACTGACAGGTAGAATCAGTGAACTACCACAGTGCTCAACAGCGTCATGGTAGCTCATTGAGAACTACAAGCCGACAGCTGCAAAGACTGTTGGGACTTGTAGTTTTCACATTCACAGAGCACTGTGAATGGATGACACGGCCAGGCGGAGAGAGCCCGGCACGGCCGCGTTTTTTTAGATTGTGGCAGCGAACGGGGGGTAGGGGAAGGTGAATATGGATGTAACATGTTACAAAAGGTGAACCTCTCCTTTTAACAATGCTTCCTTTTGGATTTTTCTGTATTCTTTTGCCTAGTAAATTAAGTACATTCAGTATATTTTTTGATCCAAAATTTGTTTTATTTTGGGACAATCTCACCAAACGTTTCTAAAGATTTCATGTATTTGGCAGCCCCTAAAACATTTGTCAGGTATCAAAGGTTTATATCTGGCCAGGTGCCCAAGGAACCATATACCATTGCATTCATAGCATATATTTAGATAACTTTTATAATGGCTTATAATTCTCTCTTCACTTCCTCCTTCTGGGGTATGCACCCCACCAACCCACAGTTGGGAAGTGCTATACATAATTAATTCTGTGTTAATCATTACAGCTATTCACAAATACAGACAGTAGAGGTCAATCGATCCCTACGATAGCATTACTGGTATGTTTATTGCTTTCACCTATTGCATGGCATTTTAATAGACAGCAAAGGAAAATCGCTACTCCAGGTGAGAAACTCCAGGCACGATGAATAGCATGAGACTCCTCACACGGGTGCAAGCCCTGGCTTGTCTGCCATAGAAGACTGAATGAAGGAAGAAATTGGCTGCACGCTGACGTGCTTGAAGTCCATTTATTGAATTTTCCATGCAAACAGTGACACACACCACGGTTGCAGTAGCCGGAACAGAGATGGACTAGTTTCGCACAGCTACACTGTGCTTACTCATCACATGGTCGGCTAGCGGTTAAAGTTCATGTGTGTGTAAAGGCAGGCGTTCCAATACTTTTGACAATAGTATGTGGGTGGGTAATTCAAAATGAGCAAACTACTGTGCAGTGGTTATTATCTGTTAAACAAAATGTTAAAACATAGTCAGCTGTGTAAAATAAGCACATAAATTACCTGCGTTTAGGCAGGTTTATAAGCGTAAAAGCTGCAGACATGTACAGCCCCAAAGGCAGCTGTGTCCTCCTCCTTTTTTTTTTTTGTACTCCAAATGTGGCACACATTTTCATTTGTAGACACAGCTGTGTGTTTGGCTCATTGATTCCTTTAGTGCTGTGTTTAGATGTGTACAAACCTATATGCTTCATGCATCTAAACATTGTATTTTAGACTCCCATGTGATTGAGACCTTACAGGTAAAGTTAAAGAGTTAAAGTGGTTGTTAACCCACTTTCCTATGTTTACATAATCCGTGCGGTCTCCTCATGCAGTGCCCCCTGTCTGTTTTATTTAAAAAAATCCTCCTTTATCATATTGCACAGCAGCTCCCGGCAATCACAGGACAGGCCATGTCTCCTCTCTGCCCATCTGACAGAAGCTGCAAGCGGGGCCGAGGATTCCCCGCTGACGTCAGCGGGACGCGAGGAGGAGAGAGGAGACACGGCCAGTCACATGACCGCCGGGAGCCGCCCTGACATACGGTAAAGGAGGAATTTTTTTAATAATACACACAGTGTGTGTGTATATATGTGTATGTATGTGTGTGTGTGTGTGTGTGTGTGTGTATATATATATATATATATATATATATATATATATATTTTTTTTTATTTATATAATGTTATTCCTGCAACAGGAGGGGGATGGGGCGGCACAGTCAGCACTAGGTGACACATAGAGAGGGGGGGGGAGGGAGACAGAGGCGACAGACACAGGGGAACAGGTTGCAAATGATGGAGGCATGCAAACAGACCACGGTGTCAGGAGCTCAGCAGCCATGATTATTGTGGTCTGTTTGCAGAGGGATGAGGTAGCCAGGCAGGATCAGGCAGGTATTACAGGTGTTACAGTGTGCCAAATTACAAAGCACAAGCACTGTGCTGCATAAAATGATTTAAAGGAGCAGGATCCATATTTTTTTTTTTTTTTTGGTAAACAAACGCAATTAACCTCAGTGGTTTCCACTGAAGGTAACCTTAGCTTATTCAATTTTCCATAATATGATTAGTTTGTGTTGCCCATGTTTGTGATAGGTTTACTTTAAAAATAAAGTTAAGTTGGATGATTTTCCATATCCCTTCTGGTCAGGGTTAAATAATGTGCATACTTTTTGCAATGTAAGCCTCATACTGGGTCTAGGGTTTTGATATTCTTGTATAAACAGTAATGCCTAAATGTTTTAAAAACTCCAATATTGGACAATGAAAACCTTGCAGCTTGGCCATAATACACACCACCTTGAAGGGGCAGCTTTCCCATGCATAAAGCTGTTTTTAGTACAGGGCATTCCCTTTTCCTTTTTTTTTTTTTTTGTTGACTTTTTATTTGTTAACATCTGTCAGCTGAATGTATTCCATACAGGATAATTTTAAGTGTTTTTTTTTTTCCAGTAATTTTCATTTAAAATTTTTAATTCCCCTTGAACCACCTTCCATGGTGCTTCAAATCTACTTTGGCAAAATATTTGGGGTCTAAACAGACCCCTGATGTCTCACTTTTGAGAAAGGGAGCGGAGATTGAGGACATGGCCCTCAATCTCCATCTCTGCAGCCTCAGCAGCACATAATGAATGGACAGGAATAGCTCTGTACAGAGCCTTCCATTCGTTCACAAACTAAAGCATAGTGATCGGTACCGTTTACTTATTGTGTCCTTTCAGGTAAGGAAGGGGCTGGTAAATTATATTTATTAGACCCTTCCCCCTCTCTCCATCCTGACACATTCCCTGCAGCAGGAGAGGAGGAAAGCGGGGAGGAAACCAGGGAAGCACACACGGGTCCCAGCCAGCAGAGATGAGTAACCCAGACAGGAGGGGCAGCATATACATGAACTGATCCCCTCCATTTTCCTCCTGCAGCCTCTGAATGCAGGCAAGAGGGAGCAGAGGAGAACTAGGCTTTGAGCAGCTGCAGGAAGAAAATTGAGGAGATTGGCTTGTGTATATGCTGCCTCCTCATCCCCTTGTCTAGGTGTAAAACAGAGGTCGTACTGGCCCTCTAGAGCATGGAGCGAGGTTGCAATTTCGACCCCTGCGACCCCAAAGGTACGCCTCTGCTCTCCTCTACAGTCATTCAAAATGCAGAATTTATACAGCTTGTCTGAGATTTAAGAAGGCGGGGGGCTGAAGTTATTCTGTAGAGCTCGGTGAGGGCTGACTGGACGGGAAAGGGAAACACTCCCCTGCACACAGGAACAGAGCTGGGGCTGTTAATGACAGGCTGTGTGCTGGTGCTCTCTCCCCGGTCACCCTTTTATCTCTTGTTGTTGGAAGTGACTCATGCAGATAGCAAAGGAATGAGGCAGCAGAGAAAAATGATACTTAGTTCTCCGGATTGAGGCAAGTACAGGCTTTAGAGGGGTTTGCTTTGCTCATATTCATGTCAGAGGTTTACACCCACTTTAACCACTTGCCTACAGGGCACTTGCACCCCCTTCCTGCCCAGGCCATTTTTCAGCTTTTAGCGCTGTCGCACTTTGAATGACAATTGCCCAGTCATGCTACACTGTACCCAGATGAAATTTTTTTATCGGTTTCTTCACACAAATAGAGCTTTCTTTTGGTGGTATTTAATCACTGCTGGGTTTTTTATTTTTTACAAAAAAAAAAAAGAACCAAATGTGAAAAATTTTTTTTTACTTAGTTTCTGTCAGTAAATTTTGTAACCAAGTAATTTTTTCTCCTTTACTGATGTGCGCTAATGAGGCAGCACTCATGGGCTTAACTGGTGGGCATTGATGAGGCAGCACTTATGTGCACTGATTAGGTGGCACTGATGAGGAGGCACTAAAATGCCGCACTTTTGGGCACTGATAGGTGGCACTTTTACCTGGCACTGATGAGCACTGATAGGCGGTACTGATGGGCACTAATGGGTGGCACTGATAGGCGGCACTGGTGGGCATTGATGGGTGCCACTGATGGGCAGCACTGATAGGCGAGACTGATAGCCAGCACGGACTGACATCACTAATGGGCACTGATTGGTGGCAGGGGTGGGCACTGATTGCTGGCAATGGTGGGCACTGATTGCTGGCACTGGTGGGCACTCATCACTGACACTAGTTTGTAGCACTGGTGGTGCTATTGTAATCAGGGCACTGATGATCAGTGCCCTGATTACGTGTAGATGTCTCCTGTGAGGAGATGCTGCTTATCTGCACTCCTCGCCACACACTCTCAGTGTGAGGCAAGGAGCGCTGATTACCGGCATCTCTGTGGGGAGAATTGCACTGATCATCAGTGCAGCCCCAACAGTGCCCAGCAGTGTATGGCCAGTCAAAAGTTTTTGATAGTGTAAGCAAGGAATAGAACAGCTGCCATGGTTTAGTGCTGTATGAAGACCTGTTAAAGAGATTTCTTCTTACTGTACTTCCTGCCCTGGTACCAACTATTTCACCAAATAGGAAGTGAGAGAAGAATAGAAAAATCTCCAAATCTCTAATGGAGCCTGAGCTAGCAGTAAAACCCAAAAGGTGTTTGTGACAGACCTAGCCGGGAGAGAGATTTTGGAGGGGACTGAATGCTAGCCTCTTGCCGATCGATCGTGGGCCCTGGCATTTGGGGGAACGGTGCTCTTTGTGAGCTGTATGCCTAGGGGCCCTTGAGGTGGTATTACTGTGGATTCGGGTCCTGTCCCCCAGGACACACAGACTCTGGGGACCCTGGATTTGCCATATTAGAAATAGTGGCTGATTCATAATGCTGGGACAAATACTGTTAGGAGATGCTGATGTCAATTCCAGTCACCTGTCTGTCTGTTGCCTGCTAGAATGTGTATTGTAAATAAGTCTAGAGTTATTGGATCCCCATTGTTGTTTGTGTTAATTAACTCTGCTATTGTGTGAAGAAGAGTTCGGTGTGGATTTGTGATAATGTTGATTGTGTTTTCTGAGCTACAAGACGGACAGTCTGGCCTAAAGGTCATGTCTGAGTCATCTAGGCTGGTTAAAGAGATTAGTTAATTAGCCCATGTTAATTAGGTTTCTGGTCATAGGTGTATGTTCAGAGTAATATGAACAGGAGATATGCACCTCCTCTTTTACTGTATAAAAGAGCCTGTATTCCTCAATAAAAGAGATTCCTGGTTGAACTTATATACAGCCTGCCTGGTGTTTGTTCTGAGCTGCACAACTGGATTAGAACGGCATATAGCTGTAGTTCTAGTCCCGGAGCATCGGATGACCGAACCATCAGATGTTGCGATCTGCAGTCTGATTCTATAGCCCCAGAGGAGTGTCGGGAGAGTGGAATCGAGCGAGCAGGGGCTTGTTACATTGGTTGGCAGCCGTGGGATTTTCTCTCCAGTTACTGGGACACTCCAAACCAGCCTGCAGGAGAGCCACGCTGAAAGACTTACTTGAGAGCCGTGGAGGGAATGGTGGGATCGTGCTTCCTTGCCGTGAACACATCCAAACCATCACCTGGATCCAAGGTCCAGATAGCAGGAGAGGAGAGGTACAGATACCAGCTACCATGGAAGAGGAATTCAGAAGGAGGTTGCAAGAGATACAGATACAGCACAGAGGACCAGTATCAGAGCAGGTCCTGCTAGGATGGTTTGATTCTATCCGCTGCGAACTCTGGAAGGAAGCGCTAGCCCGTGAGCAGCAAAACCAGGGAAAAGTTCTCCCCTCCATCCATGTAAGGTACTGGTCGCAGTATGAAGTGCGAATGCTGTTATTGGGGGAACAGCTGAACCAGGAGTGGACAGCTGAGTTAAGCAGGCTGATCCGGGCAGAAATGCGGTTGGACGAGAGCTACAGAGCCCTCCAGTGGTATGTAGCCCAAGTGTTCCCGTGGACAGCGAATGACAGCCCCACGGAAGGCTTTGCCTATGATGGCCTGGGATTGTTATACTGGAGGCTGTCCAGGGACGCTGACTTTGGGAGTGATGGGGAGTGGCGTTTGGAGGAAATAATGGAGCACAGAGAGCGAAGACTGAATGTCTCAGAAGTGCACTGGGCACAGGAAGATTTGGAGTTTCTGGCCATTCAGGAATGGAAGCTGGAGATCGCCTACAGACAGCTTTTAGACTCTGCTCAGCAGCAGGGTGGCGCTCCCTTTGCCTGGGATTATCAGGAAATACCAGTTGACAACTCTAAAATCCTGGCTGAAGAGTTGACAATGTGGCAGAGTAACAGTGTGCTTTGCCAACCTGCCCCCGCAGCTATGGAGGCGGAGGTCTTATGGCGGATGCAGCAAGTGCTGACTGACCTTGATGAACCTGTTTCTGCATTGGATGATCTTGGATGGAAGAATGTGCCGGTCCAGCAGCATGCCAGAGAATCGGCAGTGGAAAATCTGAAGATTGCTGTCCTCAAATCTGAAGTGCTGACAACAGGGCAGAGCTCTGCTAACCTCTGCCCAGCACTGATAGCATCTTCTGGGTTCCATGGAGAGGAGATGGTGAACCTTTATCCCCAGACACCAGTTGCAGAGACAGGGGATTTGATAGTCTTTTCTGCTGAGGAAGAACAACCTGGTGAGCCTCCAGCAGAAGAAGAGCTGTTATTAGGGCCAAACTTCACTGTGCTCTGCCCAGCACCAACAAAAGGATCGGTGAAGTTACAAGGAACTTCCCCAGCTGAAGCGCTGGCAACCGGACAGAGGGTCCAAGATCTCTGCCCTACACCTGCGGCGGTTCCGGAGGCTCAGGGTGAGAAGGAGGTGGTCACTTCCCAGCAGCAGATCAGGATACAGGGTGAGAAGAGAGAGGAGGTGTTTGTCGTCCCTCCCCAACAGTTGGCCAGGATGGAGGAAGTGGTCTTTCCTCCCTAGCAAAGATCCATGCACCTGGGAGACAGTACCACAGACATATCTTCCCAACATCCAGATGAGGGAATGGAAAAGGAAGCAGCCGACTCACCTCCCCAATGGCAGCTACACAGTTTGGGGGTGGAGAAAGCCAGCCTCCTGCCCCAAGGGTTAGCTGGAGCGGAGGATGCTCAGAAGTGCTGGCAACAGGGCAGAGTGCTACCAACCTCTGCCCAGCACCGGCAACAACTACAGAGTTCCAGGGAGGCGGGGCAGTCGGCCTCCCTCCCCAACAGTTAGCCGGAGCAGATGGTGTGGGGTTTCCAGCAGAAGGGCTGACAACAGGGCCAAGTACTGCTGGACTCTGCCCTCAACTAACAGAGGATGGATTTCCTGTGAAGGTGGATGGGACTTCAGTCTCCACCTGTATACCCCAGGGATGCTGGGCAGTCGGCCCAGATCCCCCAACAGCATGACGGAGTGAGCCCATTATTGGCTTCTGTAAGTTCTATCGCAGATTTATACGTAATTTCTCAAAGGTTGTTCAGGCAATTACAGCTTTTACAAAACAAAAGGTGAAGATGAATGGACTGAACAAGTCCAACAAGCTTTTGATGAGTTGAGGGACCTATCTACTTCTGCACCTATTCTAATTTTACCTGTGCCCAACAAACCATACTATGTTGAAGTACATGCTTCAGATACAGCTGCAGGTGCTGTACTATCACAGAGATCCAGTGAGAAAGAACTCTTACATCCAGTGGCCTTTTTTTTCACGCTCCTTTACTCCCGCTAAGAGAAATTATGATGTGTGGGAGAGAGAATTATTAGCAATCAAACTTGCATTGGAAAAATAGAGACATCTGCTAGAGGGCACTAGCACACCCATCACGGTTTATACAGACAATGGCAATTTTGAATACTTACAGACCGCTAAAATATTAAAACCACGTCAAGCCCGATGGGCTCTCTTCTTCAGCCGGTTCCCCCTGCTGATAACTTACCGTCCTGGTTCTCAAAATGGTAAGGCTGATGCCCTTTCTCGTATGGGAACTGACACACTTTCTCCAGGTCCTGATCCTTCTACCATATTAAATCAAGACTATTTTTTGGCTACTATGCCATCACTATGGGATACTGTCAGATCTAATACTAATGTGAATGATGAACCTTTCACAAACCCCCCAATGAACTATCAAAATGGACTTTTATTGTAGAAAGAAAGAGTTTATGTCCCTCCTACAGTCGCTGAAGTACTACAATATTGCCAAGACACTCCCATAGGGGGTCATGGAGTCCATTAACTCCTCTCCATTCTATGCTAATTATGGCCACCATCCCATTATGTTGCCTGGATCCCCAGTTGCTGATAATGTACCTGCTGCTAATAATCGTTTGGAAGAAATTGTGAAGAGCTTTTTAGTACTAAAGAAGAACATAACTCGTGCCCAGACTAGGTATAAGGCCTATGTGGACAGACACCGTTATCCTGCCCCTCAGTACCAACCAGGTGATCGAGTATGGTTGTCCACCTTGTTCCTAAAACTGAAATGTCCTACCCAAAAATTAGGACCGAGATATGTGGGACCTTTGCTATTGAACATGTCATTTCCCCCGCTGCAATGAAATTGAGTCTACCTGATTCCTTTAGGGGTTCATCCTGTCTTTCATACTTCTCTGTTAAAGCCTGCTGTCCCAGATCCTTGTCCCTCTCACTCCCTATCTACGGCTGATCCTATCATTGTAAATGGAGAGGAAGAATATGAGGTTGAGGACATCTTAGATACTAGACTACGCCATGGTTGTATGGAATACTTGATTCACTGGAAAGACTACAGTGTTGAAGATCGTTCCTGGGTCCCTGCTGCTGATGTGCGTGCTCCCGGACTAGTACGCTCTTTTCATAGATGTCATCCTGACCGTACTGTCCCTTTGTGCTCCCGGAGTTTACGCCTTGTGGGGGGGGGGCACTGTCACAACCTGCAACCTACCTGTACCAACAGCAGGGGTTCTTGCATTCGCAGCATATCAGTCCTTGGCAATCTTGTTGGTGGCCTGTGTCACCTCCGTGTGAGTATAGTGATGCCTCTAGCACATGTCTGATGGCATACTCCTATCAAGATGGCAGCACCGAAGTGCTTCCTGTTATAGACAGCAATTGCATCACTTCCACCACACCCTCTGGAGGTCATTTCCTGTTTAATCACTATAAAGCTGAGAGGTTCCAGAGAGAGTGTGCTCAGTTGTTTTAGAGCTACCAACAGTGTGCACCTGTTCCTTGCCGTGTGATATTGCTTCCTGACCTTTGCTACGTTTATTGACTCTGATCCTTTGCTTCCTTCCCTGACCTTCTGCTACATTTGACTTTGATTATTGGACTTTCCCTTTTTGTACCACGTTTTTGGAAACTGTCCTGGATTCACCTCCTGAGTATCCGTATCTAAGGTGTGTACCCCTGCTATTGGGCTCTCCATAGCCAAACACTTACAGGTTTACAATCACCTTTAAAGCAATTGCAAGTGCAGTTGCAGGATCTCAGCTCCTCTGTAAAAAGAGAAGGCACACTATGAGTTCAGTCCAAGGAAGTGCATGATGTCTCATGGACTTATCTCTATTATTTACATCTGACAGTTTTTTTGCACTCCCGGAAGAAGGCTATCTCTGTATTTTATAGGAGCCAGAAGCTGATGCTTCAGGTCTAAGCATCTTCAACATTAATGTAGGTCCAGCTGCTATGCCTGTCCCTCCCCTTCTGCCCAATCACAGAAGCCTTTGAATTATGTTAACATATACACAAAACACAAAGTCTTCTCTGAATGGGCAGTGGAGGGGAGGGGTGGGTATAGCTGCTCTATGTGCCTCTGTCCTCTCTCACAGCCTCAAGTGTCAGTGTATGAGCCATAAACCTGTCAAATATAATGAATAGAGATACGTTCAGGAGATGTCATGCACATCCTTAGACTTAACTCATAGTATGCCTGCACATTTTACAAAATGGCTGAATGCCTGGAATCAGCTTTAAATCAGTCAACACAGTGTCCCACCAACACACCACCCTCACTCCTACAGGCATAATTGTAGAGATCCCTTTCATTATCGCCTAATAAACACCATCCTTCCCTACAAGCTATTTTGCATGTCAAAGCTTCTATGAAATTACTGAAAAATGTTTAAAACTATATTTTTATTTGCATTTGAAGTTTTCTTTTTATATCTGAGCATTATAACCAGGCTGCACTGATGTCTTTGATCTCTGGTAAAGAGAGTCATTTTGTCAAATTAGTCATGATGAAGAGTAATAAAAAAACAATATTGATTATTCTGTCCTTCGTCATTGGTCAAGTCAATAGTTCCAAACCACACTTCACTTTGAGAGAGGATTTTAATTTACCCATGGTTTGGAACCTTTCAAGTTCTTAATGAAAGAGGTATCAGAAAAGAAAATAACTTGTCTGAATTACCTTTACAAGTAAGAATTATCTAAAATGTTTTGCATGGTGTCCTTTTATTTCTGGGAAATTGGATACGCTAGGATGATTACATTAAATTCTCATCAAAAAGACAGAAAAACAGGCTGTAGCCACTGCAGGACAGGAGAGTAAGAAGAAATAATTTTACAGTCGGACTCCAGGAAACCTAAAAATTCTCTTTGCAGTGTTGCTGTGCCCGTAGTGCAAGGGTTAAGCGATCATTTAGTCTAGGCAGTGGCAAAACTAGACATTCTTTCACCCAGGGCAAAGAAGCAGTTCAGCGTCCCCCCCCCCCCCCGCAACGGGACAAGATTAGGCAGGAAAGTTAGAAAACTCCCAGGCTATCTCTGGCCCCCCCCGCTCCTCTGGTCCCCCACATTCTCCTCTGTTTTCCCCTGTTCCTTTATTCCCCCCTTCCTTTATTCCCCCCTGCTCCTCTGGTACCCCCTTTGCTCCTCTGGTACCTCCCCTGCTCCTCTAGTACCACACATGCTCCTCTCCTCCCCCACATGCTCTTCTTTTTTCCTCCATGTTTCTCTATTCCCTCCCAATGTGCCTCTGGTCCCCCCATGCTCTTCTGTACCCCTGTGCTCCTCTGGTCACCCCATGCTCTTCTGTACCCTGTGCTCCTCTGGTCCCAAACATGCTCCTCTGGTCCCCCACGTGCTCCTTGTGCTCATTTGGTCCCCCATGTGCTCCACTGGTCCCCCACATGCTCCTCTGTCCCCCCCATGCTCTTCTGGTCCCCCACATGTTCCTTGTGCTCCTCTGGTCCCCCCATGCTCCTCTGGTCCCCCACATGTTCCTCTCCTCCTCCACATGCTCCTCTCCTCTTCCTCCTGCTCCTCTCCTCTTCCTCCTGCTCCTCCCCCCCCCCCACTTCTCTGGTCCCCCCGCATTGCTCCCCTCCTGTCCCTGGAAAGCTGTGCAGTATGCGGCAGTGGACAGGCTGAATACAGCTATGATCCTCCGCACTGAGAAGCTCATCATATGATCCAGAAAGATAGGCAGCAACAGACCGTCATAACATAACTTTACTCTGCACTCGTTCTCCTGCTCCCGTCCTGTCTGCTGCCACGGCAGCAGACAGGATGTAGAGCAGGGGACAGAAAGAGCAGGAGGACAAGGCCCGAGTAAAGTTATGTTATAACGGTCTGTGGCTGCCTGTCTTTCCGGATCGTATGATGAGCTTCTCAGTGCGGATGATCATATCTGTATTCAGCCCATCCGCTGTCGCATACTGCATAGCTATCCAGGGAGAGGAGGTGGGCGCTGCGGGGGGACCAGAGAAGTGTGGGGGGGGGTGCTGGCGGTCCACTAGTGGGGGGTAGAGGTGGGGAAAGAGATGCAGGATGATTGGCCTCCCTCACTTTAGAGGAATGTTCTCTCCCTTAATGTTTTGGCTATGGGACAGGAAGTGTCTGTAGCCAATTCCAACAAGGTTTTCAAACAAAATGGCATGACATTCTTTAGCTCATTGCAGTTTCTTCAATTTTTTCCTGCACTTGGGAAAAATGGTATGAAGTCCTCTTCTCCAAGCTTCTGGACCCCACGATCCTACTTCTTATGTAAGGCAGAATGATGTTAGAAATGTTTAGCTCCCCTCCACACACTCAGCGTGGCTTTCTGACAATATCCGTAAAAGAACAGTGATCGGTACTTTGTGATTAAGGTAATTAAGGTGGGTGAGTGCTGTCTCTATAATAAATTAGGGTGTTGACATCATAAATAAATCATAAATCATCATTTGTTACCTGCTGACAATTTTGCTGGCCTTTTCAAAAAGTTTTGCTGACCTGCCAACTGGCTTGCTGCTATACTGCCCATTGGCCGCTTTGCTCTGCTGCACTGACCGGTGTATGTAGAGGGCAAAATTATTGCATATATGTTGGGTAAAGACCTGCACACAGTCTGTTGAGTGACAGGGCGTGTTTGTTGGATATATAGATATGGATGACCAGTTATAAGCTTCGTGCCTAATGCCTTTTTAGCTTTTTTATGTTAATGTTTTATGACTATTTTTTTTACTTTTTTGTAATTTTGTAATTTTTTTACTTGACTTGTGTAATTTTGTTTGAAAAAAATCACTAATATTTTGGATAAACGACATTTGGATAAACCAGTGAAATAAGTAGAAACAATTTCAAGAATATTTAGTCCTCTAATACTTCAGACTGCAAATTCTACAAGTAAAGGGAATCTGCTTTACTTTACATGTCCTTTTACTTTAAACAAATGTCAGCTGTGTAGACAAGCAAATAGCCATACGCCACATAACTTGAACTTTGCCACTATCAGAAAGGACAGGGCCTCCCACAAGTAGGTATCACAGGGCTCCTTTCTGCTATTGCTTTTTCAAGAGGATCTATCAGAAACCTCCAAAAACAGTTAACAGTAGACCTATCACCACTTTAGTGCATTGATAAGAGATCCCAGGCTCAGAGGTAACACTCAGATATATGGAATGTGGAATGTGGATTGTGCTAAGTGTTGAAACTCCTATCTTTTTTTTTTTTTTTTAAAGTAACATTTTTTATTATAAAAACCACAAATTATCCATGCTACCTCCAGAACAAGAGATGAACAATAGCAGCCAGCAAAAAAAAAGTTTTGATTACAAATACAAAAGATTGAAAGATCCGAATATACAGCGCTAATCATATATAAAAAGCAATATTAAAATTGACAAAATATATCATAATTGATAGTCCATATAATATAAAATGGGGAAGGAAGATGAAAGCCCCACACCAGCGTCAGTGTAGAAGAAAAGGCACACAACACCACCGTGTTTCCAGCAGGTCTCCTTACCAGAACAAATGGGCCCTCAGATTAGATTGGCCACATGAACATGTACAGTGGGGACGGAAAGTATTCAGACCCCCTTACATTTTTCACTCTTTGTTATATTGCAGCCATTTGCTAAAATCATTTAAGTTCATTTTTTTCCTCATTAATGTACACACAGCACCCCATATTAACAGAAAAACACAGAATTGTTGACATTTTTGCAGATTTATTAAAAAAGAAAAACTGAAATATCACATGGTCCTACCCTGTTTCCCTGAAAATAAGACCTAGCTTGGTTGTCGGTGATGGCTGGAATATAAGCCCTACCCCCCAAATAAGCCCTAGTTAAAGTCCTTGTAGGTCTTATTTTCAGGGTAGGGCTTATTTTCGGGAAAACAGGGTAGGGCTTATTTGGGGGGTAGGGATTATATTGCAGCCATCACCGACAATCACACTAGGTCTTATTTTCGGGGAAACAGGGTAAGTATTCAGACCCTTTGCTCAGTATTTAGTAGAAGCACCCTTTTGATCTAATACAGCCATGAGTCTTTTTGGGAAAGATGCAACACGTTTTTCACACCTGGATTTGGGTATCCTCTGCCATTCCTCCTTGCAGATCCTCTCCAGTTCTGTCAGGTTGGATGGTTGGTGGACTGCCATTTTTAGGTCTCTCCAGAGATGCCCAAGTGGGTTTAAGTCAGGGCTCTGGCCGGGCCATTCAAGAACAGTCATGGAGTTGTTGTGAAGCCACTCCTTCGTTATTTTAGCTGTGTGCTTATGGTCATTGTCTTGTTGGAAGGTAAACCTTCGGCCCAGTCTAAAGTCCTGAGCACTCTGGAGAAGGTTTTCGTCCAGAATATGCCTTTACTTGGCCGCATTCATCTTTCCCACGATTGCAACCAGTTGTCCCGTCCCTGCAGCTGAAAAACACCCCCACAGCATGATGCTGCCACCACCATGCTTCACTGTTGGGACTGTATTGGACAGATGATGAGCAGTGCCTGGTTTTCTCCAAACATATCGCTTAGAATTAAGGCCAAAAAATTCTACCTCATCAGACCAAAGAATCTTATTTCTCACCATCTTGGAGTCCTTCAGGTGTTTTTTAGCAAACTCCATGCGGGCTTTCATGTGTTTTGCACTGAGGAGAGGCTTTCGTCGGGCCACTCTGCCATAAAGACCCAACTGGTGGAACTGGTGGAGGGCTGCAGTGATGGTTGACTTTCTACAACTTTCTCCCATCTCCCGACTGCATCTCTGGAGCTCAGCCACAGTGATCTTTGGGTTCTTCTTTACCTCTGTCACCAAGGCTCAGTTTGGCCAGATGGCCAGCTCTAGGAAGGGTTCTGGTTGTCCCAAACGTCTTCCATTTAAGGATTATAGAGGCCACTGTGCTCTTAGGAACCTTAAGTGCAGCAGAAATTTTTTTGTAACCTTGGCCAGATCTGTGCCTTGCCACAATTCTGTCTCTGAGCTCTTCAGGCAGTTCCTTTGACCTCATGATTCTCATTTGCTCTGACATGCACTGTGAGCTGTAAGGTCTTATATAGACAGGTGTGTGGCTTTCCTAATCAAGTCCAATCAGTATAATAAACACAGCTGGACTCAAATGAAGGTGTAGAACCATCTCAAGGATAATCAGAAGAAATGGACAGCACCTGAGTTAAATATATGATTGTCATAGCAAAAGGTCTCAATACTTAGGACCATGTGATATTTCAGTTTTTCTTTTTTTAATAAATTTGCAAAAATGTCAACAATTCTGTGTTCTTCTGTCAATATGGGGTGCTGTGTGTACATTCATGAGGAAAAAATGAACTTAAATGATTTTAGCAAATGGCGGCAATATAACAAAGAGTGAAAAATTTAGGGGGGTCTTAAAACCTTCCGTCCCCACTGTAGCATAAGCAGAAGGGACAAAAACAAGGCTGCTGAGTTCATTAAAAAAAATATATATAACTGTAACTAGAATTGATTAAAGAGGAACTACAGTCTGCTCACGTAATTTGTAATAAAAACATCTTTTGCCATTCTGGAGCTTCCCTCCAACCACTTTGCATATTTTATATATATTAGTGGTACCTTGGATTACAAGCATAATTTGTTCCAGAAGAATGCTTGTAATCCAAAGCACTCGTAGATCAAAGCGAGTTTCCCCATAGGAAATAATGTAAACTCAGATAATCCGTTCCACAGTGACTGCTAATGTATGCAGTACCGCATGTGCCCAGAGGTGCGGGGGGGTGCCGGAGACACTCGGAGACCGCTCGGATGCACTCGGAGAGGCTCGGAGACACTTGGGAATGCAGTGTTTCCGAGTGGCTCTGTGTGCATCCAAGAGGCTCAGAGTGTCACCGGTGCCCCTGCACCTCTGGCAAAATGTGGTACTGCACACCCCATTGGCTTGAATTCTGCATGTATTGCAAGACAACGCTCGCAAACCAAGTCAGGATTTGAAAAAAATAATAGCTCTTATTGCGAAACGCTCGTAAACTGCATTACTCGCAATCCGAGGTATTACTGTACTGTGATTCTGTGCTTGCCAAATATGCTGCAGGAATCTTCCTCCACTAAGTCTGGCTGCAGCCATTTTAAATGTGGGCAGCTGAAGCTGCTGCCGGTTCACTTCCTGGATTTACACAGACACACACACATACATACACAGACACAGAAACACCCACACACCACTGCTTGCCTGCACATTTATCCTCTTTCAATTAATACACATGAATCTCTGCAGTCTCCTATCTCCGCCCTCATTCAGCCCCCTCCAGCTCTGATGCTTTCCTTGGCTCTCCTGTGACTCATCCCTCCTTCACTATTCTGCCCCCCCCCACCTGCTGGCAAACTCTCACGAGAGAGAGAGAGCTGTACAGGATGTCACTTGCCTAGGCGAAATACCAGACAAGAAACAGGAAGTGGGCTGTATAAGGTATTTACTGGCAGAAAACAAATGTTTTACTATCCAACGTTAAAACAACAAGGGCAGAAGATTTAAGGGATGGAAAGATGAACAAATGACTGAAGGTCTGCCTTAATGATGAATGCAGGAATCATTTAAACAGGATCCTGTGCAGAGGCTTCTGAAACCCAGAGGAGGACCTGGCTTTTAACCTGACAGTTGGGGTTTGCTAATTACATCAGCAGAATATCTGCAGGGGTTAAAAGAAAAAGTACAGCCAATGTACTTTTAGGCTGGATTCACACCTATGCAGTTTTAGTGCTTGTTGCATTTTGCAGATTTGCACTACAGAACGTGTCCCATAGGAAACCATGTTAAATGGACTGTAGTGCAAATCTGCAAAATGCAAAAAGCACTAAAACTGCATAGGTGTGAATCGGGCCTTAAACAGGATCCTTTGCAGAGGCTCCTGAAAGAAGATGGGGACCTGAATTTCAACCTGATATTTGATACTTGTCAATTATACCAGCAGATGAGCTTATTTTTACAGTACCTTGTACACCAAAGTTTCTCTAAGTGGAAAATATTAGCAATACACAAAATGTCTTTATTAAGTTTTAACAATTCTTAATTCCTAAACTGTTTACAAATGTCTTTATATTAGGTAAGGTCCCATTTACACCTGTGTGTTTTAAGATGAGGTGCATTAAAAAATCCCTTTCATCAAAACACATGTTTTATAGAGTTCAGTGCTAATGCATGTAAAACGCATCTAAAACACACTTAACGGGTGAGTTTTGGACAGGCTTGCTTTATATGTTAGATCACCTAATAGTGATTTAAATACAGCAAGAAATGTGACTGCTGTGAACTTTACTCATTTTGACAACCTTGTGACTGTGTGTATTGGGCATAACCGGATTTACATTATCTGCAGCATTAGACTAACTTTGAAAATCAACCATCCAAGAAAGAACTTCAGTATAATCACTTTTTCCATAATCCTTTATCATTTAATTGAGTCATTTCATGAGATCTGATGAATACTGCCTGACTTATTTTGAATCATTTTATTGCATTAAATCCTGTATGAACTGCCCTGGTTTTAGTTACAGCAGCATCTTCTACTTCTGTGAACAAGTTTTTATTCTTTGATAGAGTAAGCAATGATGTGCTTTGTGTTGGTCTTACATGTGTAGTAGTAATTTATGTGATCTGGATGCTGAACTGCTGATCAGTAGTGATTTGTTGATGAAGAATCATACCGTCATTGTACAATACTGTAGTAATCCCACTCTGGAAAAAAAAGATATATCTAAAAACACCATAAACTTGCCTAAAGTCGACATACATTTTTTTCTTCAATCAACAATTTTTTTTTTATAGGGAGGAGAAACCGACCCGGTATGTATAACAAATTAGCTGATGTAGTATTTACATATAATGGCAAAGGAGGCTACAACTCCTGCCAGGAACCCAGTGTGCAACTAACAAGTAACAAGAGGAGCTATAATTCCATATCAAAAGATGTTGTGTCACTTACACTATGCCAAAAGCCCAAGAAAGCAATACCTGCACCCTGAGAAAGCTACAGTATGAATGACATAGGGCTTGAACCAATGCATCAAGCCAATTGCCCTAACGTTTTTCATTTTTAAGTGGATAGCCTCTTGTGTATGAACCACTTTGTTTCTGTGGACAGGTGTCTTTTATACAGGTAACAAGTTGAGATTAGGAGCACTCCCTATAAGGGAGTGCTCCTAATCTCAGTTTGTTACCTGTATAGAAGACACCTGGGAGCCAGAAATCATGCCGATTGATAGGGGATCAAATACTTATTTCACTCATTAAAATACAAATCAATTTATAACTTTTTTGAAATCTGTTTATATGGATATTTTTATTGTTATTCTGTCCCTCACTGTTTACATAAATCTACCATTAAAATTATAGACTGATCATTTCTTTGTCAGTGGGCAAATGTACCAAATCAGCAGGGGATCAAATACCCTTTTCCCTCACTGTATGTTACTAATGTAACTAGTGTTTTATGCTTCAAGGAGCTCCATGCTCCAAGGAGGTTTCCATAATAGGCCCTGAACCACTGAATAAAAAAGTCAACCCTTTCTGGTTGAATTTAAAATCTTTCCCCTACTGCCCTGTGGAAAACATTCTGGGATTTTATAAAACTCAATACACCTACTATGCCACCAGGGATAGTTTGGGATTCTTTTAGAAGCATTTCTGAAGGTTCAGTTACAGCAGAAGATCTCCCGAGTGAGAGGGCCCAAAGGGAGTGGAAGGTATTCATCGTTGTGCTCATAAATTTACATACCCTGGCAGAATTTATGATTTCTTGGCCGGTTGTCAGAGAATTTGAATAACACAAAAACATTTCTTTCACTCATGGTTAGTGTTTGGCTGAAGCCATTTATTAGCAATCAACTGCGTTTACTCTTTTTAAATCATAATCACAACAGAAACTACCACCCAAGTGACCCTGATCAAAAGTTTACATACCTCAGTTCTTAATACCATGTATTGCCCCCTTTAACATCAATGACAGCTTGAAAATTTTTGTGGTATTTGTGGATGAGGCTCTTCATTTTCAGATGGTAAAGCTGCCCATTCCTCTTGTCTAAAAGCCTCCAGTTCCTGTAAATTCTTGGGCTGTCTTCCATGAACTGCATGTTTTGAGATCTCCTCAGAGTGGCTTAATGATATTGAGGTCAGGAGACTGAGATGGCTACTCCAGAACCTTTCATTTTATTCTGCTGTAGCCAATGACAGGTTGACTTGGCCTTGTGTTTTGGATTATTGTCATGTTGGACTGTCCAAGTACGTCCCATGCGCTGCTTCCTGATGAATGCAAATGTTCCTCCAGTATTTTTTGATGACATACTGCATTCATCTTGCCATCAATTTTCACCAAATTTCCTGTCCCTTAGTAGCTCACACTTCCCCAAAACATCAGCGATCCACCTCCGTGTTTCACAGTAAGAATGGTGTACCTTTCATCATAGGCCTTGTTGTCTCCTTTCCAAATGTTGTGTTTATGGTTGTAGCCAAAAAGTAGTTAAGTTTGCTGTTTTAGCATATGGAGAGATTTACTAAAACTGGTGCACTTGGAATCTGGTGCAGCTGTGCATGGTAACCAATCAACTTCTAAGGCTGGCCATACATTATACAATTTTCTTGTACAACTTTCCTTTAGATTTACCAAAACCATATAATAGGAGGTCAAACCTAAACACTCAATTTGTATTCAATCAGGCAGACCCTTGCACTAAATAGTTGAAGGTAAATCTAAAGCAAATTAAATAAGAAAATTGTATGGTGTGTGACCAGCTTAAATTCAGCTTGTTGAATTAAGCTTTCACAATAAAAGCTGAAAGCTGTTTTTTTTTCTGTGCAGGGCTTCAACAGATTTTGCACACTCCAGTTTTAGTAAATAACCCCCATAGACCTCAGTGCAACTGCACAACACACTAGCTGTAAACTAAGCTTAAAAAAAGATCCAAAAGTAGCATTCTGCCTTGTTAAGAAGATAGTTGCATTGATAGTAAACCAAATCCAAGTTAGAAATACAGTGGCGATTGTTACCCTGGATTAAGGTGGTGTTTGTTACAGTCTGGCCATAAGGTTGCTGCTGCAGTAGATTTAAAACAGTATGTACTGTATCTCCCCTTGCTACAACTCAAACGCAAGATAGATATAGTATGGCATAGGGGAGATTGTGTTGATGTAGCTGTTTTTTCACTGCTGTCTGTTTGGCTCTTTGATGCTGCACTTCTGGTGAAAAATCAGGGAAATAGAGAGCTTCTAATTGTATTATGTCTTTAAGCTCTCTGGCCTTGCACAGAATTATTTCTCGGACTCTGTAGTGCAGGTGTTTCAGCAACAGAGATCTAGGGGGTCCTGTTGATAAGAGCTCTGGATGGTACACAGCACGCTCTTTCAATAGCAAAAAGAGGGGTAAAGCTGGATTAACCAAAGGTGTAAAAATAAATGTCTTCATTAAATCAGATGAGTTACCTTCACTGAGCTTATGGAGACTGACCATTCGGAATTAATTTTGTCACAGACTGTTCTCCATGTCTTCCACTGTGTACTAATGGCTATGTAGTTTGGTTTTAGCAACATCCAACCATTGTTTAAGGGGAACCATATCATGCTCAGCTGAATTTACTCAGCTCCCCAATGCAGTAATGCATTCCCTGACCTTATAAAGGCCATGCCGTAGGATATTTCTTCTGTTATGCCCTGGCAATCAGATGAAGGTGTTTTTACAAGATTAATTGCTGTGAGAAACTCTCATTGTATGAATTCTGAGTCCACATCTTCTGCTTATGTGGTCTGTGTCCTCAGATGTAGCTCCAGCAGTCTCAAGAAACTCAACAAAGGCCTCTGTCTTCTAGCCCCCACCCACCTGTGCATCCACAGTGAAAGGTGATGGGCAGTTTTGGGCAGGCAATAGGGATTGTTGACTCGTAGCTGCCTTAGCAGGTGGTTTCTTAGCAGGTGTGTGGGTGTATTCCTTCAAATAAACTGCTGCCTCTTTGCCACAAACCTTCCTAGTGCACCAAGGGATGGGCTCTGCGCTATCTTGGGCTTGAACGCTCAACCTTTCTTTCAGTTTTACTTAGCTATTTGCAGCTGTGAGGGTGCTAGATTGGTAACACTCCAAGATGAATCTGGGGGTTGGCGTCTGTAAGTATAGACACACATGAAGTGTGGAATTGCGACAGCAGGATCAACAGACAGGTGACCCCAGAGAAGCCCAACCACTCACATGAGTAAAATAACATTGGATTAGATTTTGAAGAAAAATGACAATATAAAATAAAAGGTTACAGGTAACCAAGGCAAGACAATATGATTTGTACAATAAGCACCAACATGGGTAAATGAGTAATCCCAGTGTTGCAAGGAAAAAGGCAACATTAAAGCCACAGACAATCACAGGACAATGAAGGGAGTAGGAATAGATGTTACCTAAACAAGTGTAATACGAGAAACTCGGTGATTAATGAGCTTAAAATGAGTCCTTGCTGATATTGCAGTCAGCATCAGAAAGGAACAGGAACAAAGACTATAATCAGGAAATGTAAGAAACTGAAGCAAAGAAGCAAACCCTTCACATATGGGACCCAAAATCGTATTAAATTTAGACATGTTGTTCACTTTCGCTGTTTTCTCATTAATCAGGATCCAAGTAACATGGCTCTTAACTTTGTGAAAGTTTGTTTAGGAGTTTTCCAAGCATTAGAGATAGTTTGTTTAGTCACCATGAGAATTATTAACCTTAGGAGTTTAAATCGAGATGTCTCCTCTATTTAGTTTTATTAATTATTTGAAGCATCCAACCTGGATCCATGGCCAATGGTTTTCCTAGGGCAATTGATATAACATAATATTCTTTCATCCACAGCCTAGGCAGCACTAGGCATTGCCACCGGATATGCAAGAATGTGCCCAGATATGAACATCCATGAAAACATTGAAGAGAAAATCTTGGAAATCCTGCTAATCTGGTTGAAACCAGATACCACAGAGATGCAAATCTAAAATTAGCCCCAAGGTATTTGCATTTTGAGAGTATGACTTGGTGGTTAACCAGATTTGCCGCCATATTGCTTCCCCACTAAGTCCTCAAGTCTTTTCCCATTTAGATGGAGAAAGAAGCATAGTGTATAGTAGGTGCAAACTGTAAGGTATAGTTCTTAATTTGGAGCAGTCTAAAATAGTTCTTTATGAGAAATATTATGTTTTTTTTTAGAAATATTGTAACAGTCGACACCTGTGCTGGATTGATAATTGTACAGGCTGATGAGCTTTAAACGGGTCCAATAGATGGATGTAGGAGAATCAATTCCAGGAGAGAAGGAGAGATAATATAACATTGACTATAAAGGCAGGTGCAACGAGACCTCCCGCAGACTATATGTTTAAATCCCAAAGATTTATAGCTATATATGATCTATTAAGGGGAGCTTTAATGAGTTATGGTATCAGTTCTAAGAGGATCAACATCAAGAGCCTCCAAACTATAGTAAAATCAATTCCTCAAATCCAAGGGGTATCTGCAGATGTAAGAACAATAAGGCCCGCTGTCGATGGATTTTGGGCTTGTGTCGACAGTGTGCGTCAGTTTGAGATGCCTCTGAGATCATTCAGAATTCATTGAAAGATGAGTTTAAGGCTGGGTTCACACCTAAGACAGATCCGTATCGCAGCAGGGGTCCGGTGCGTCCTGGTTCACCATTTCAGGTCCGATTTCAGCCTGAATTTTGGGCTAAATTCGGACCTGAAACGGACCAAAAAAGGCACATGTTTTTCCTGCAAAATGCACCCGACCTGCTGCAGAGATATGTGAGCCGGCTCCATAGAGAGCCAGTCACATTCCCCTGCTATGCGAATTAGATGCGGAGAAAACCGCATCCAATTCGCATACGTGTGAACCCAGCCTTAACCTGCATTTGACCTGCAAAAAGTGTGTTTTGCATTCCCATAGACTTTTATAGTAATGCAAAACCTTTTTGATGCAGATAAATGATAGTCATCAAAGACCATAACTGATATTTGGATTTATTAATGTGAAAATTTGTAACTTGTAAAGTGAATATATCTGATAATACACACTTTTTCCTGCATCTCTGCTGAGTGCTACTAGCTATTTCATGATCTTGATACATGCAAAAGTTCCCAAGCAGATCATTCCATGGTTGCTAATGACAAAAAATTAATAATTTGGTAAAGGTCAAGATGCACAAAAGAGGGAACACAGCCTACCAGCTCTGAAAATTATTTTTCATTTAGGCAGTGTTGTAATAACTGTATTCCAGTTCCTTTTTTCAGTAATCTGGTGCTCTTAATTGCCATGCTGAACATTATTTTTATATATTTATTTTCAACATAGGAAATATATTTACATAGAAAAAAAATGGTGTGAACCTCAGCCGATACAGAAACAAATTGCGCTCCATTTCCGCCAGATCAAGCTTATAATAAATGTGAAGGAAACCTAAAGGTATTATCAGACAATAATGCCCAGCAGAGGCGTTATATAGGATTTAGTACACAGTCAGACTGAACACTTACGGAAATGAATGGAAAACCAGTACAGACACACAATAACAGTAGAGAATGTCCTAGGAAAGAAAAAAACTTTAATCAAAGTGGTTCTAAAGGCAAATAAGTCTTTACCTTAATGCGTTCTCTGCATTAAGGTAAGAAACCGCCTGTGTTCTGCTCCGCTGCAGACCCCACCCATATACTTACCCGGGTCCGATCTTGATCCAATGCGGTGCCTGAGAGCAGCATCTCTCTTTGCTCTCTCTCTCTTCTCACTGGCCATGGAGGCCAAGCCGCATAAGTGCCTCCATAGCAAGCCAAGTCATCCCAGTCATTATCTAGGGATACGAGGTCCTGGGACCTCTACCCCCCTACATTTACTCAGTGCCAGGTGAGCTGGACAATGTACGGCCCTATAAATATTTGAGAGGGATTTGGACAAAGACTCAGATCTCAAGAGGGATTCCAGTCTGGTAGGAGAAAGACGTGCCCTAGGCAAATCATATTGGGAATGCAGGCATGATGCAGCTGTAGATAACAAAAAATGTACTCGTTTGGAAGAATATACTTTGCCTTTAAAGTGGGGAACTGAAGGAATTGACCAGGATCAAAGAAGACTCCCAGAACATTTATGCCCCCTGATGCTCATATGACCAGCTGTGGAATATGGAGAAAATGTGGAAGGCGAGGTTCCACAGCAGGGTGTGAGGGGACCATTGATTGAAAGGACATTAGGTAGGACTTAAGCCCTATTCCACGTCTTGATCGTAGTTTGCATAGTATGAGTAAGACTATATGAGGCACAGCCTCTGCTATGTAACATTGAAGAGAAAAGAGGACATTTGTAAGTCTAGTTGTTTAAATAGAGATAAAGGAATCCACACGGGACATTCCTCGGGACATGGAGGAAAAGGGGAAGTAGCTTAATTTTAATTAGATTAATCTTGCCTAGCAGGGATAATGGTAAGGATCTACAAGTCTCGAATCTGGATTTTGTGAGACCAAAGAGGAGCATAAAAATTTAAGGGTACAAAATCAGCTACATTAGCAGACATCTGAATACCCAAATATTTAATCTGTGTTACCCACTGAAGAGGCAAAGTCCTGTTCTGGACCTGAGATGAAATAAGATCTATTGGGAGTATTTTCAACTTTGCCCAATTAATTTTAAGTCCATAGTAAATCGAGAACTCCTAAGTGAGCATAGCAGAGCGTAAAGATAAGTCAGATTCTTGAAAGAACAGCAGCATGTCGTCTACGTATAACATGTCTTATTCCTCTTACTGATTGACCATAAGCCCTTTAATTGCAGAGTTAGTTCTAATTGCTACAGCAAGCGGTTCCATCATAAAGGGTGAATGCTGAACATTATCTAAAGCTGAACTCTAGTTCCTATCCTATCCTGGTGTCAATGTGTAGTCAGGCATTGTCCTGAAAAAAAAACATGGAGCTAGTAAAATGTAGAAAATCTGAACACCATAAACAACATACTGGTTCCAGGCCAGTAACAAAGTTTCCATTGAAACCAGGATCAATGTCATCCTTTGAGACTGTTACTTGGAAGGTTGTTGGAGCAGGTGATATTTTGTTACATGTTTTTAATTGCAAAATCGAAGTACTGTGGCACCCTTAGCTCGGGTTCACACTAGTGTGACAGAATCATATGGCAAGGGAAATCACACTATTTTCAGTGGTGTCGATCCTAATCAATGTGACTCCGCAAAAGGTGAAAAAGGTTCCTGCACTACTTTGGTGAGGCTCCAGTGTGATTTCAGCCCCATAGAATTCTGTATTAACTCACAGAAGTAAAACCCGCGCAGAAAACGAACTTCGCTGCGTGCCCTGTAAACACGCGTCATGCTTGTATTGCCAGAATGGCATGCTAACTGTGATTGGGGGTGTCATTAACAATTAAACTGCATTCACATCTGTGCATTTTTGAACACATGGCAACCCACACAGAAAACATGCGATTTGCCGTGTGTTTTGGCAACGCTCTGCAAACAGTTTTTCAGGTGGACCCGATCGGACCCTCCACTCTCCTCTATTGAGAGGTGGGTGTAAAAGAACAAGTGTCTGTTTACACCTGTTTACATCCAATACAATCGGATCCACTAAAAACAGATGGATAGGGATCCGCTGTCCTTCCTTCTAGCAGATTGGACGGCAGTCAGGTGTAAATAGACAGGTGGTCCGTTTACATCCAACTCCCCATAGGGGAGAAGGGGCTGTGTCTGTGTTGCTCTGCATTAGCGGAGCAGACACGGACCAGTCATGGATCAGCGGAGAGATCCCCTGCTAAGCAAGCAGACTCCTGGCACAGTCTGCCATTGTATGAAAGGGGCCTTAGTGTGAACCTAGCCTTAAATCCATGCACGATGTATGTATCGACCTCTGCAGGACCCCTAACAGAATCATAGGTCTATTATTGCTCAAGTGCATGCACCAGTAACTGCAGTTGAAGCAATTTTATTGTATCCTGGAAATTCTATAAAGCGTGTAATACTAATTTATGTCCAGCAGATGTCGCTTGCTGAATGTAGTTGGCAGCTTCCTTTTTTGGCATACACAGTGCGGTAATTGGGGAGAGCTGAAAAATATAGCTGTATAGATTTTTTCTAAACCGTTAGGAACCATACATCAGACCGCTATTAATGTACCGTTAAGTTTCACTGAACTGCATAAAAAATTAATCCAGTACAAATGCTTAGGTAATTAATATGTTTTCATCGAACTGTAGTGGCTCTTGTCTTCATACAATATCTATGAGCTGAAAAAACTGGATAAAAGAGATACATTTAAATTGTAAAAACTTGAATAGTAAAAAAAAAAAAAAACACACTCAAATAAATCAGAGGAATAAAAATGCCGTAATGTCCAACAAGCAAGATGCAGAGTCAGCTGGAGTGGATGTTATGAAAAATGCCCGTCAAGTTATCATTCTTCTATAACCTATGCTGTGCCCCTAACACTTCACAACCCAAAAATATATGTATACAGTGGCACTTTTTTATACAGAGAAAATGTTTGCAAGATTTTAGAAAGTGTGTCTGCCAGAAATGGTAGGTAAGTAAGTTAACGCATTCTTTTCTGTGATCATTGATAAAGCAATGTCTGTAGTCGGGTAACCCAGGGAGATCACATAAAGTACATTCTACCTCTTTTTAAAGCTGAACTCTAGGCAGAAATAAAAGACATATATTAATGCAGCTCTGTAATCACAAATACTTTTATTAAGTGTGTTTTCTAAATACAAGCAGTGTATGTACCTGAATCTGACCTGCTTGCCACTTACTGTCCTTGTACAGCAGGGCTGGAGTGTGGGAAAATGAAGCAGCACAAGGAGCCAATGATATTATACCATGAAAAGCATTGTGCTGATCGGAGGAGAAAGCAGAGTGACAGGGAGATTAGTTCATCACTGTGCTGTTTCTGCTTTTACTATCAAATCAGTCAGGGGGTGGGTCCAGGATGACCTGAACTCTGGGGAAACGGATTGAATAATACTGGCCATCAGACTTAGGACATCTAATGGCAGAAAAAAGACTGCATGGGGAATCTTAATTTATATTAATGGTGAATATTGCAGCAAAAGCTGGCTTTGTTATTTTGTCTTTTAGTAGGATATTCATTTTTATCTTGTTATTTTTGGCTGGGGTTTTACTGTAACTAATTTGGATAAAAAAAAATCTCCAATAATTACATTTGTCATGTTATAAGTAGTGGCAGAGATAAGAAGGAAAGCGCTACACAAACAGTTAGAGCAGAATTAAGATAAGGGATGGAACATTGGAAAGACGCAGTAATTACTGTCAATGTGCCCTATACACATTTTTAAATATGCCCCATGGTCTTCTTCTCCATCCAGAACAGCCCCTTGATTTATATGATAAAAAAGTAGTCAAAGAGTCTGCAAATGCTACATTTATGTTTTATGACTTACGCTACTTGTAAAAAACCTAATATAACTATTATCAATTATATTAAAATATATTCAGTTCTCAGTTTTCAGTGTATTATGCGAATCGATACATACAGGTACATGGGGTAAATTGTATGTATTTTAATAAAGATAAGTACAAAGTGGAAATGTGTTAAAGTGTACCTAAAGGCAACACTTTTGGTTTAGTTTTGGATAGAGTGGAGGTGGATTAGAACCCCTGTCAGGTTTTATTGCTGCCTGTGCCTCAATTGGGTAGATCCACCCTCTCTATTTGTCCTATTTATCATTATCATTGAAGATGAAAATAAATAAAATTCTAAATTTTGGGTTGTCCCCAGAACAGTAACAGAGGGGAAGTCTTCAATATGGGACACTCATTTTGGTAACCTGGGTGGCCCCAAAAGATTCCCTTAATTTACAGGGATTTTCTCTCACTACTTGTTTTGACTATAGGACAGGAAGTGAAGGTAAATCTCAGATGGCAAAAAATAAATCTGTTAGGAGTTATAATTTCCTTTACTCTAGTCTATGCAAATTGAAAAAGCATTTTGTCTATAGTTCTACTTTAACTGTCTTGGAAAAAAGATAATGGGGTCCATCTACAGTGTACCTTGTGATACATAGAGTATTTTATTTCTAAAACCGTAAGAAGCATTCAAAGTTCAGATGGTGGTGGAACACGGACTCTTCTGCTAAAGATTAGCCTAAGGAACAGATATCACAAAATGCATATTTGCTTTATTGGCCAGAAAACCCAATTTCACCATAATGTGAGCTAATCTCGGCCCACCTCTTTGTAAAAAAGGAGCACTTCAGTGATAATTAAGATTAAAGTGGTTCTAGACTGGATGCACTGTTCATTTATATTGTATTGTTTATGGTACACATTTGCCACCCTCTATGCTTTCATTCTTTTAAACTCATTGAGCTACCAATCTAGTACAAAACGATCACATTCAGCGCTCAGAGGTCCTCCACTGTTGAAAGGACTGTGCAACAATTTTAAATACTAGATGATTGCAGCCTTCTATGGATAAGTGGAACTATAAAAACAAGAAGACAGGAAGGCGCAAGCACCTAGTGCATTACCGCAAAAAATGTATTTGAGCAAATAAAATGGATAAAAATGGGATACTTACAAAAGTGCAACTGGTAATAACAAATAGACCACAAGATGCCATATAGTGTAAGGTATGTGTGCTCCAATTGTATCCTACTGTATACCAAGCTGATGCATATTGGGGGTGCACCCCTTTCCTAGTTTAGGTCTGAGGATGGGGGTGCACCCTCAAAATGTGTCAGTTTGGCTATACAGTGGGATACAATTGGAGCACACATACCTTACACTATATGGCATCATTGAGCTACCAATCTATTTTTTTCTTTGTGTACCTCTTGAGCGCTGTTCACACATGTCCAGTTCGAATTTCCCCTCCATTTTTACTACAAATTTCTTAAAACCTCTGTTTAGAGGTTCAGCTGCAAATTCAGATATGGTTCAGATGGCATATTTAACAATAGTTGGTTGGGCCGGGACAGCTGAATGTAAAAAAAAGAACAAAAAACACTGCTGGCAATAAAAAGTTGTGAAAAAAAACTGCGTGGGGGTCCCTCTGAAATCCATTCCTGACCCTTATCCGAACATGCAGCCTGGCAGGCCAGAAAAGTGGCGGGGGGACAAGCGAGCACCCCCCCCTCCTAAACCATACCAGGGCACATGCCCTCAAAATGGGGGTGGGCGATTTGGGGTAGGGGGAGCTCTGACCCCACCCCAAAGCATCTTGTCCCCATGTTGATGGGAACAAGGGCCTTTTCCCCACAACCCTGGCCAGTGGTTATGGGGGTCTGCAGGCAGGGGCCCCCCACATCCCGCCCCCCATTTGTGATTGAGTATGGTGTACATTGTACAACTACTCATTCACGAACAAGTGTCAAAAAGAAATAAAAATACAGACAGTGTTTGATAATTCCTTTTAAAAAAAAAATCTCCCCTGGTGTAGATCTATCGTCACTCACGATATCCGCCGACCCTAAAGAAAAAAAAAAAGCTTCACTTGCTCCCGCCGCCTGCCTGCTCCACTGCCTTACAGTTCTTAAATAGCTAAGGGGCCGGGCCACCCAGTGACGTCACCTGGTGGCTCAGCCCCTTTTTATGTCATCGACCTGTGCATGCTGGTAAGTGGGCATCCTTTGCTGTGACAGCGATCATATGGTGCTATCACATGCACAGTAGTAAAGATGGCTGCCATTCATGCAGACATTCAGAACTACTGTGTACCATGAGTGATCACATGGTATAGGGCCAAGCACTGCCTCCCTGTACCATGTGATAGCTGTAGCCGGTCACATCTTATCACAGTGTTCTAAATGGCTGCAGGAATACAGGCAATTACTGTCAGAAATGATCGCTTATACAGCCATCATGGCTGTATAAGCAAGCATAGTGCAAAAATATAAAAAATGGCAATCACTTCACTAGAGTAGTACAGTGTTACTATGTTGTGGCCTAAACACTGTGTGTGCAAGCTGTCAGAGAAGCCAAGTTTGAAGGAAAACCCTGTCTGTAAGCACCACTTTGATCTACAGTGTGTGTATAAGCTGGCAATTGCATGCAGGGGGGAGGGGGGGGGACTTTTGGTATATGTTATTTACCCGTCTGAGTTTGTGAGTGTTTTTATGTTTTCATAAATATAATTGTGTGTATGCTATTATACTATTGGGTGTTTATTCTTTGAATACCTAAAACCTCCCAGGATCGCACCTCGTGCGCACCCCACAGTCTGCTCTGCGTGGCGATCTGTCGCCCGCTTTGTTCACCGAACACAGCAGATGATAGATCAGTGTACCGGCCCACTGCTGGCACCATGTGAATGCTGTGACCGATCACAGCACATCACATGAGAATTGTACATAATGGATGGCTTCCATGCATGCCATTCATTGTGTACTCTTGTAATGATCTCTGTGATTAGTCACAGTGATCACATGGTACAGACAGAGCCAATCACAGCCCATTTGTACAATGTGATTAGCTATGGCCAATCACGACTATTTGCTGTAGTACCCACGGAATTATTGGTTGTTTGTAATGTTGATATTCTCTGTTATAAGTAATCATAGTGTGTAAAAAAAAAAAAAAATCCCGATCACCTCCCCAGAGCAGTACAGTATCATGATGGTAACACTGTATTGCTCTGGTCATAGTATGTAAAAAGAGAAAAAAAAGTATGAAAACATTTTTTATTTATTTTTTGTTCATGCCGTCACCAGTCAGTGTCCCTGGATCACCGCAATACCAGTTGTTATATGATGATGCTGTACTGCACTAGTGACAGTATGTGAAACAAAAAAAAATAGTGAAAAGTTTTTTCTTTTAAATTTATTTCTTCATATTCCATAAAATTGTGACTAATACATACAACTTCAAAAAACTCGCCATGCCTCTTACTAAATACCTTGGACTATCTACTTTCCAAAAAGGGGTAATTTGGGAGGTATTTGTACTGTCCTGGCATTTTCAGGCATCGAGAAAGGAGATCGCTCATCAGTACTGGATTGATTGATTTTTAGATATACTGTATACCATAGTTTATGGACTCTATAACTTTCCCACCGACTATATTATACACTGATTTGGGTTATTTTTCACCAAAGAATGTAACCATATACATTTTGGCCTACATTTATGAAGAAAGATATTTTTTTTTTTTTTGCAAAATTTTATAAACGAAAGGAAGATTTTTTTCCCCCACAATTTTCAGTCTTTTTTTAAATTTATTTAATAAAAAATAAAAAAAAATAGTCGTGATTACATACCACCAAAAAAAAGTTTTATTTGTGTGAAAAAAAAATTATATTCATTTGGGTACAGTGTTGAATGGCAGCATAATATGGCCATGTGACAAGTGTTTAGCTGCTTGCCAACCAGCCACTGTCATTATACTGCGGCAGGTTGGCACGGCTGCTCGAACCGCCGTAGGTGTACGTCAGCCGCTGTAAGAGCTATAGGGGGCGCTGATGCTGATGCAAGTGTCCGCTGGCTGCGATGTCCGCCGGCGACCCGTGATCGCTCCTCAGAGAGCCAGAACAGGGATCTGTCAATGTAAACCGACAGATCCCCGTTCTGTCAGGAACAACCATCTCTCTCTACTCCCAGTCAGTCCACTCCCCCCACAGTTAGAAACACCTCCCTAGGGAACACTTAACCCCTTGATCACTTTTTTGGGTGCCACTGGTCCCAAAAAAGTGTCCAATCTGTAATGTCTGCAATGTCGCAGTCCCGCTAAAAATCGCTGATCACTGACATTACTAGTAAAAAAAAAAAACAAAAACAGTTTTTTTTCCCAAAATTGTCGCTCTTTTTTTGTTTATAGCGCAAAAAATAAAAACCACAGAGGTGATCAAATACCACCAAAAGAATGCTCTATTTGTGGGACAAAAAAACATAAATTTTGTTTGGGTACAGCGTTGCACGACCACGCTATGGTCAGTTAAAGTGACATAGTGCCGTATCGCAAAAAATGGCCTGATCAGGAAGTGGGTAAATCCTTCCAGGGCTGTAGTGGTTAAAGTGTGACAGCGCTGAACAGTGGCGTCGCTAGGGGGGCGGGGGGTGTGAGCCGCACCGGGTGACACCCGCCAGAGGTGGAGACACCTATGGACAGCGGCGCAACACGGCCCTCACCCCTACACATTTCTCGAGTTTCTACAGGAGGGGTAGGCAGCTTCGGTCTGCGGCGCTCCACTGTATGAGAGGGAGTCCAAGGGTATCCCACGCTGTTCTGAGGTCTGTAAAGTTTATTTCTTCACTGAGGGGGTCTGTACTGATGGAGGGGGGTGGTCTGCACTGAGGAAGGGTCTGCACTGATGGAGGGGGGTGGTCTGCACTGAGGGGGGTCTGCACTGATGGAGGGGGTGGCCTGCTCTGAGGGGAGTCTGCACTGATAGAGGGGGCTGGCCTACACTGAGAAGGGTGTCTGTACTGAAGGAGGGGGGGTGGTCTGCACTGATTGAGGGGGTGGCCTGCACTGAGAGGGGGTCTGCACTGAGGGAGTGAGGGTGGTCTGCACTGAGGTGGTCTGCACTAATGGAGGGGGGTGGTCTGCACTAAGGGGAGTCTGCACTGAGGGGGGTCTGCACTGATGGAGGGGGTGGTCTGCATGGAGGGGGGTCTGCACTGATACGGGGGGTCTGCACTGAGGGGGGTCTCTACTTGGTGAGGTGGTCTGTGCTGAGGGAGGGGGATCTATACTGCGGGAGGGGGGTCTGTACTTAGTGGGGGGGTCTATACTGAGAGAGGGGAGTCTGTACTTAATGGAGGGGGGTTTCTAGTTAGTGGAGAGGGGTCTGTACTGAGGGAGGGGGGTCTGTACTGAGAGGGGACTATAGTTGGTGGAGGAGGGTGACACCAATTTTTTACGCACCGGGTGACACCAACCCTAGTGATGCCACTGGAGCTGAAAGCTGAAAATTGGCCTCGGCAGGAAGGGGGTGAAAGTGTCCAGTATTGAAGTGGTTAAGCACAGATTTAAAGTGTGGAAATGAATCACACAGCGCACTGTGAGTGAAAATGGAGCGAGCACTGGATTTCATTTATTTATTTAAGTAGACTTAACGTATTTTATGTTATGTTGTAGAATACTTGACATCTTATTTTGCATATATGCACAGATATTCACTGTATGATTGTATGATTGTATGATTGTATGTATGATTTTGTTTAATGTCAATAGTTGTATCTATAGCGCTGCACAGGGGTGATTTATATTAGTATTCATCATATAGTGACATTTTGGTTGGTGTAATACTGTGTGTGTGTATAATATATACAATATATCTGTGTAATGCAGTCTTTAAAGTGGTTCTAAAGGCTGAAGGTTTTTTATCTGCATGCATTCTATGCATGCAGGTAAAAAAAAAACTTCTGTGTGCAGCGCTCCCCCCAGCCCCCCCAATCCTTACCTGAGCTCCCTTCAATCTAGCGATGTTCACGGGACAGCTTTGGCTGTCCCGGGACTCTCCCCCCATTGGCTAAAACAGCAGCGGGAGCCCATTGGCTCCCACTGCTGTCAATCACAGCCAGCGAGCTGAGAGCAGGGAGGGCGGGGCCAGGCCACAGCTCTGTGTGTCTTATGGACGCATAGCGCAAAGGCTCGGAGGTGAGCACGCAGAGGTGCCCCCAGGGCAAAAAGCTTTCTCTGGGGGCACTGCTTGAGGGGGAGGAGCCAGGAGCACCAGTGGGGGACCCGAACAGAAGAGGATCGGAGCTACTCTGTGCAAAACCACTGCACAAAGCAGGTAAGTATAACTTGTTTGTTATTTAAAAACAAAAAACAAAGCTTTAATACCACTTATAATTACAGCTTGACCGTTTTAGTCTGAAATCAGGCTCTAGTCCATTAATAGCAGGACTGTGGGTATAGTAGACAAAGGTATAAGACTGCAGTAAATGATTAGGAAAAGGAATGTTTGACGTGTGTATGGCAGGCATATCCTTCAGTGGAAGCGGTGTGGAATAATAATGAAATGTTACTGAAAGATTTGTGAACGCAAAACATCCAAGTTATACAAATCCTGAAAACTGCTTTTTTTCTTGGGAAATAGTTTTTTTTCAATTTTGTTGGTGACTCAAAGTTGCTAAGAATGTGCTCCTTTGCAGCATCTAGTGTTGTGATAACTCTTTTATGTAGACCCGTCTTCTCTGTAGCAGGAAATTGCTTTTCTTCTGTTGTTTAAACAGTGGGGGCATGCTGAAATGGTATTATCTGTAGGCAGTTGCAGACCTTGAGATTCTAGAGTGTTTCCCTGCATTGGCATATATGACTATGTTGCATTACGTACTAAAAATGCAGATAGATATAGTTGTTAATTGTAATTCAATGCACTAGATCAGCCAATGTGTTCTTTAAAGTAGATCTAAGCCCTAACTGGACAACATTTGGTTTTTTTTTTTTTAATCGCTGTTTATCATACACCAGTTTACATGTTTTTATTTCCATTTTTTCATTCTTTTTTATCTCCGTGCAGTCATTCGGCTGCTAGATGTTCTTAGTCTAATGGCCACCATCATTCCATCCCCTTCCAGGTCGTTCTGGAGCTACCACAGTCTCTAAATGGGCAGTGAAAAGTGAAGCAGCACAGCGATGAGCTCATCTCTCTGTCACCCTGCTTTCTTCTCCTATCAGCATGCTTCTTGTCAGCATGTGAACAGATTGACTTTTTGTGTTGCTGTTTTTAACCAGGGTGCCTTGAGGTTCCTTCAGGGGTGCCTTGGCAAAATGCCTAAAAATTGACCCAAAATTGTATACAAGATGGCATGTGGATAAAACAGCCTTTTAGTTACACAGAGCCTCATGTTTTCATTGGGCACCATTACAACCTTCTGGAGGGCACCTTAGCTGAACGACAAAGAAAAATTGACGGAGAAGAGAAACCTTGGTTACTAGTCAGTACCAGTTTGCAAAAGTGTTTTGAAGCTATGGAATAATAAATCGCCCCTAACATTGGATGTCCTACTTGTGTAGATTTTGCTGTGTTATGGAAAACTTTTAGAATAATTTTTACATTTTAGAATGGGGTGCCTCCACACTGTCCATAATTTTTAAAGGGTACCTTGACTGAAAAAAGGTTGAGAAACACTGACCTAGAGATCAGCTTTAGAGTGATTGTTAACGATCACCTTGTAAAACAACCCATTCAGTTTAAAATAGAAATGAAAGGCAAAACATTTTTGTAGAGATATAAAAAATACATTATAAATACCTTTTTTTCCTCTTTTTTATAATTCATCACATTCCCTCTGTTCTCAGCTGCATAAGAGCTGGGGGCAGAGAAGCAGCAGCAGACTGAGCTGCGCAACGAGTGGCTGTGCAGCAGGGGCGTGTCAGAACCAGTCTGATCATTGGAGGAGAGTACACTGAGTTCCCAGCATAGTCAGAGAACTGACCACGGCATGCTCTCCTTCTTAGTGTGGTCTGTTTTTAATAGGAAAGTAAGGGGACTAGCAGGGATACCAGGGATTTCACACAAAGGAAGCAATACAAAGAGAACAGGAGACTTTCTCATACAAGTACATGGTACAACAGGCATATATCAGGAAGATGAAGTGTTGGAGTAACAAACGTTTTACCACTTATTCAGGAGATTCAGGTCACTACAAACTTGTGCAGTACAGCTGACTTTAAAATAAAATCCAGTTTATTTCTTAACATAAAGGTACTGTCTTCAGCAAAAACAAAAAACACATCCTTCCTTTGGATTGCTAGAAGCTCCTAGAAATACCCCTCCTGCTCCTTTAACCCCACTGTTACCCTTCAAGTTAAGAAAAGTATTTTTTTTTTTAGTTTTTGGATAGAGTAGGTCATGGTAAAGACACCTGCAGTTTTTTTTTGTGAAGGCGTGTCCCCTCTTAAGCCCTGTACACATGGGCCGAAAGTCAGCCAACATCGGCCGGTTTAGTAAAGACCAGCAGACATTCGGCCTGTGTGTATGCCAGCTGGTCCAACAGAAGCACGGCCGAGCATGCTGGAAAACCAGCAGCCAACCGGCTCCATATCTGTGCTCTCAGCCAATGGCTAAGCACTGATTGGGGGGAGTGTCACAACAGCTCAGTTTGGGAGATCGTTGTACTATCAGCGGATCATTAGTACAGCGGCTCAAATCCGGAGCTGTCAATGTTTTTTCGATTAACCCAGAAAAATGAATAGTGTGTACCTGGCATTAGACAGCGGTCAGGTTTCCCTTTGAAAAGATTTCCTCTTCCTCTAACCTCCTTGTATATGTGGCAACTCAAACTTTTTCACTTTCTGTACTGGACACAATGGTCACCAGGGAAAACTGAAAAAAAGCCCAACATAGGTTCTAACCTTTCCATATTCAGTCCAAAAGTAAAAAAAAATATGAATTGCGCTTTACCTAAACTTTATAGGGCTCATGGCCTGTAATATGTGAAGCTCTAGATACTGCCCAGGACCTACCTCTGCAGTCTTGTTTCCCTACCTACCCCTGGAGCTGCTGCTAAATGGGACCTTGAAGTATCAGTCATTTTTACTGTTGCAGTGTGTAAAATTTACTCTTTGGAATTGTTCTCATCCATTGGCCTAAGTGACAGCTATTAGCCTCAATGTGTCCCTTTAAATACTATATGTAACTCCTAAACATTTACACATTTTTAAGAGTAAAAAACTTTAAATTAAAAAAAGTCATATACAGCCAAAAAATCTGCTTTATATTCATTACCATTAACAAAACTGATTATCTCAAACTATTGTGTCCATTAATGAATATTTTCTATAATGTTAATAAATGGTCCTTGCCTTGGGGTTCCCCAAGCTATAGCTGATTGACCTTTAATTTGATGGTGCCTGCATAGTTTCAAGGCCTAAGCCACTTGGCACAGCCAGTTGCTGGACATCAATGATCTTTTTAGTGGTCTACATCGGTGGCAATCTGACCACCACTGTAAGGGAAGCATTTCTACTATAAACCAGCGTAAGGGACATTTTTCTCACTGACCATGAATTGGCTTTAACAGGGGTTCCCTGAGACCCGAACAATTTCAAGCATTCCTCTGGGTAAAAAGATTGAGAAAGGCTGCTCTATCTTGTTTTTTTTTTCTTTCTACTTGTTTTCTCCTATGTTGCCTTTTACTCCACTTTACTAAAATTTAAATTTAAATTTTCTAAAATTTAATGCACAGAGGCAGCACCTTGAATTATTCTTACAGCTACATCTATGTACAAATATATTACTGAATTTCCATCTAGGCATTTTACTCAATGAGCAATTGTTATACATTTCTTAAAGTATAACTAAAGGCAAAACTATTTTTTAAAACTTTTTTTTAGTTCTGGATAGAGTGAAGGGGCATTGGAACACCTGCCAAGTTTTTTTTGCTGTCTGCGCTGCAGTAAGGGTGATTTACCCTCTCTATTTTTCCTGCTTACCGCTATCTTGAAAAGTGAAAGTAAAAGAAAATCCTACATTTTGGGTTGTCCCAGGACAGTAATAGAAAGGTTTTTTTTTTGTTTTTTTAAATGAGGACACTATTTCTGGTGACAGCCAGGGATTCCCTTACTTTGAAAGGGATTTCATCTCACTTCCTGTTTTGACTATGGGACGGGAAATGAAGGAAAATCTCCCCAATGAGACATAGATGGGTTATAACCCTCCCTTACTCTTCCAAAAATGAAAACAAAAATATGCCCTTTTATTTACAAAGTGAGTATGGCACTTTTGTTTTTGATTTAAAAGAATTGTTATAACTGGTAAGCCCAAGATAAAAAGTTATAAAAATAAAAAATAAAATTTCTTATAAATATGTGAACTCTGAAGGACCGCTTTTGGCCTACATTTGCTTATATGTTTAGATACATACATAACTAGTGTTGGCCAGTTACTGCCCATAATGCTTTTGAACATGTTTGACCTACGGGGCCTTATTTCCTCCATTTGTTTTCATACTGCAAATGAACAGAGGATTTCATCTTGCACAACAGGGAATCTTTCATGAACTTGTGTAACTTGAATGTGAACAGTTGTTCTTGGACAAGAGTACTTTAGTACAACGTGTTTACTTTGTGCATGTAAGATGTGGCCTTAGTAACCCCACTTTTGCAAGTTATTATTTTAGCCCTTATTTTTGTTAGTGTTTCCTGTCGCTGTAAATATTATTTTATCTTCGCTGGAGGTTTTGTATAGATTTAACAGTTCTAGTCTTGAATGCATTAGAGTCATCTGATTTTTATTTTCAAATCTATTAGTGTTGCGTATTACAAAACTTTATGAAAAACCTTATTGGATACATGCTATCTATTGATATATATTCTGTGTGTATATACATATATTGTTTGTTTGTGTATTATATGTTCCTTATATTATCATTTGTTTCCAAATGGCTAGAAAAAATATGTGCCGAACGTTTAACTGTAAATGTACGTCATATTTTTGACAGAACCGGGGTTATGGCTGCAGCTAGATGCCATAACCCCCAGTATCTTTTTCGAGCATACCGGAGCCATCCGTTAAGCCTGGAAACAATCCGATGCGGCCGTTTGCTGGGCAGGAAGTCAATTGAGGGCAAGATGCCCTCCACTTGGCTCTATGGCCTTGGAGGACTGGAGCAACCTCTGAAACCACTTCCGATTCTCGTGCATAAACAAGGAAAATATTTTTTCCTTAAAGTCAAAATGTCAATTTGTTTGTTGTTGTTTTTGTTTGCTTTTCAAGGTAAATGAGAGATCTGGGTTCTTTTTGACCCCAGATCTCTCAATAAAGAGTACCTGTCATGCTTATTTATATTACAAGGGATGCTAACTTTTCCTGTAATAGGAATAAAAGTGATAAAAAAAAGGGACAGTGTAAAAATAAAAAGTAAAATGAAATAAGAAACATTTTTTTTTAAAAGTGCTCCATCCCTCCGTGCTTGCACGCAGAAGCAAACTCGTACGTAAATTGCGCTCGTAAATGTAAACGGTGTGCAAACCACACATGTGAGGTTTCGTTGCAATTGTTAGAGTGAGAGCAATAATTCTAGCCCAACACCTCCTTTGTAATTCTGAACAGATAACCTGTAAAAAATTTTAAAACGTCGCCTATGGAGATTTTTAAGTACCGTAGTTTGTCGCCATTCCAAGTGTGCGCAACTTTAAAGCATGACATGTTAAGTATCTATTTGCATAACATCATCTTTCACATTATACAAAAAAACTAGGGTAACTATTGTGTAGGAATGATTTAGTTTTTTTTTTTTTTGCACATGGAAAATCTGGCAGTAGGGAGAACAGGTGAGTATAACATTTTGGGAAGTTGAAGGCAATTGTTTTAAAGTTGAAGGCAATTGTGAGGTTGAAAAAAGACACAAGTACATCAAGTCCAACCTATGTGTGTGATTATATGTCAGTATTAAATTGTAGATCCCTGTATGTTGCAGTCGTTCAGGTGCTTATCTAATAGTTTTTTTAAACTATCGATGCCCCCCGCTGAAACCACCGCCTGTGGAAGGGAATTCCACATCCTTGCCGCTCTTACAGTGAAGAACCCTCTACGAAGTTTAGGGTTAAACCTCTTTTCTTCTAATTTTAGTGAGTGGCCCCGTGTCTTATTAAACTCCGTTCCATGAAAACGTTTTATCCCTATTGTGGAGTCACCGGTATTTGTAAATGGAAATCATATCCCCTCTCAAGCGCCTCTTCTCCAGAGAGAATGAGTTCAGTGCTCACAACCTTTCCTCATAACTAATATCCTCCAGACCCTTTATTAGCTTTGTTGCCCTTCTCTGTACTTGCTACATTTCCTGTACATCCTTCCTGAGAACTGGTGCCCAGAACAGGACAGCATACTTGAGGTGCAGCCGGACCAAAGTCTTGTAGATTGGGAGAATTATCGCTTTATCCCTGGAGTTAATCCTCTTTTTAATGCATGCCAATATTCTGTTTGCTTTGTTAGCAGCAGCTTGGCATTGCATGCCATTGCAGAGCCTATCATCTACTAGGACCCCAAGGTCCTTTTCCATCCTAGATTCCCCCAGAGGTTCACCCCCTAGTGAGTAGATTGCATTCATATTTTTGCCAACCAAATGCATTTTTTAAAATTTTTCTACATTAAACCTCATTTGCCATGTAGTTGCTCACCCCATTCATTTGTTCAGATCTTCTTGCAAGGTTTCCACATCCTGTGGAGAAATTATTGCCCTGCTTAGCTTAGTGTTGTCCGCAAATACAGACATTGAGCAGTTTACCCCATCCTCCAGGTCGTTTATGAACAAATTAAACAGGATTGGTCTCAGCACAGAACCCTGGGGGACCCCACTTCCCACCCCTGACCATTCTGAGTATTCCCCCTTTATCACCACCCTCTGAACTCGCCCTTGTAGCCAGTTTTCAATCCATGTACTCACCCTATGGTCCATGCCAACGGACTTTACTTTGTACAGTAAACTTTTATGGGGATCTCTGTCAAATGCTTTTGCAAAATCCAAAATACACCACGTCTTTGGGCCTTCCTTTATCTAAATGGCAGCTCACCTCCTCATAGAAGGTTAATAGATTTAAGTCTTCCCTCGTGAAGACCTAAATAGTGTCTCTACCTCAAGGTGGGACTTATGGGCCCCTCCACGAATATATGAGTCTAAGGAGTCTGTGGCACTGCATTAACCCTCTTGGGCATGGAGTTCACCAGAGCTTCACCGGTTGCCACTGGAGTCCTCTTCCACTCCTTCATGATGACATCACGGAGCTGGTGGATGTTGGAGACCTTGCACTCCTCCACCTTCCGTTTGAGGATGCGCCACAGATGCTCAATAGGGTTTAGGTCTGGAGACATGATTGGCCAGTCCATCACCTTTACCCTTAGCTTCTTTAGCAAGAAAGTGGTCATCTCGGAGGTGTGTTTGGGGTTGTTATCAAGTTGGAATACTGCCCTGTAGCCCAGTCTTCGAAGGGACGGGATCATGCTCTGCTTCAGTATGTCACAGTACATGCAGTACATGTTGGCATTCATGGTTCCCTCAATGAACTGTAGCTCCCCAGTGCCGGCAGCACTCATGCAGCCCCAGACCATGACACTCCCACCACCATGCTTGACTGTAGGCAAGACACACTTGTCTTTGTACTCCTCACCTGGTTGCCTCCACACGCTTGACACTATCTGACCCAAATAAGTTTATCTTGGTCTCATCAGACCACATGACCTAGTTCCAGTAATCCATGTCCTTAGTCTGCTTGTCTTCAGCAAACTATGGGCTTTCTTGTGCAAAATCTGTAGAAGAGGCTTCCTTCTGGGATGACAGCCATGCAGACCAATTTGATGCAGTGTGCAGTGTATGGTTTGAGCACTGACAGGCTGAGCCCCAACCCCTTTAACCTCTGCAGCAATGCTGGCAGCACTCATACGTCTATATCCCAAATACAACCTCTGGATATGACGCTCAGCATGTGCACTCAACTTCTTTGGTCGACCATGGCGAGGCCTGTTCTGAGTGGAACCTGTTCTGTCAAACCGCTGTATGGTCCTGGCCACCGTGCTGCAGCTCAGTTTCAGGGTCTTGGCAATCTTCTTATAGCCTAGACCATCTTTATGTAGAGAGCAGCAATTCTTTTTTTCAGATCCTCCTTTTTTTGCCATGAGGTACCATGTTGAACTTCCAGTGACCAGTATGAGAGAGTGAGAGCGATAGCACCAAATTTAACACACCTGCTCCCCATTCACACCTGAGACCTTGTAATACTAATGAGTAACATGACACCGGGGAGGGAAAATGGCTATTTGGGCTCAATTTGGACATTTTTACTTAGGGGCGTACTCACTTTTGTTGCCAGTGGTTTAGACATTAATGGCTGTGTGTTGAGTTATTTTGAGGGGACAGCAAATTAACACTGTTATACAAGCTGTAAACTCACTACTTTACATTGTAGCAAAGTGTAATTTCTTCAGTGTTGTCACATAAAAAGATACAATAAAATATTTACAAAAATATGAGGGGTGTACTCACTTTTGTGAGATACTGTATGTGGTTTAATTGATTTTTTTTTCTGCATGCAAAAATGCTTGAGATTAACCCTATATTATACGCTTTATGAACCACATAATTTCTTTAATTTATTTGTCTAATATTTTATTTGGTTTTAGGAATGAAAAACTTCAAAGATGCTCCCAATGCAAGTTTGCCCAGTACTGCAATTTGCTTTGCCAGGTAAATAAAATGTGTTGAATAATAGTTTGATAACCCCTAGTCAAACAGCAATGAATGGTCATCCTTCTAAACAGCATATTGATATATGCTATGGGTACAAAAATTACCAGATTATCAGACCAGGTCCTATTTAGTAAACTGAAAATGGTCAGGGCAAGTGTAAATCAGACTGACAGGCAATGTTCTGGCATAGTGTTATTATGCAGAATGTGCAGGGATAATAAGTGTTTTTGTTGCACACAGAGTTAATCATTGGAAAATTCTTCAGTGAGAATGCCAATCCTTCCTTTTGCAGGCTAAAAAGGAAGGAAGTGCTTATAAGAACCATGAAGATATCCACAGTGTAAAGTGGTGACCATAATTTTAAAACAAAATTTGGGGACACCCTACGGCCCATGCCCCTCATTGCAGCCATAAATTCCAAGCTTTTGTTATACATGTGGGGGGGAGGAAAATAGAGACCATTGAGCCTAAACGCTAAACTAGCCATATACCGGTAGGTCATCAACCTGAAAAAAAGCAATACAAACAAAGGAAAGGTGTAGGGCGTTCAAGGATGGCCAGCTGGTGTTATCACTGGACATCACATCACAGTTAAAAGATACCATGTTTTATTACAAATATCATACAAATATCTACAGTAGGTAGAAATTGCATCAGATAATATCACAATATAGAAATGCATATAAAACTTCAATGGCTATTGTCATGAATAAGGATGTTGAAGCGTTTCACGGTCCATGCTGCTTCATCAGGACTTCTCATTTCCGTATGACAGGAGCCTTTTGAAATTATACACTTTCATAAAAACGGAATGCTTGAAGCGGGAGATTTTCACATCCACCTCAGCTATGGGGAGGCAAATAAGAAACAACAAAAGAGAACACCCTCCAAATAGCAGCTCAAAGCCAATCATATGGGAGTCAGGAGTAAGTAATAAACGCAGCGAAGGGATGAGGCGTAAATAACATACAGAATGCATACATCAGGAGTTACTAACACACAGAGTGAATTGTGGTTGTGGCCAAATTGCTATAACAGTGGACTTAAAGGGGTATGGTTAAAAACCTGTGCCTACTCTACCCTGAGTCAAGAGTGCATACTGCACAGAGCGCAGAGGGTGGAAATGTGTAATTCACAGAGTGCAGGTAGCACACATAAATAAGGCACATAGTGCAGGAGTCAAGAGCATGTAAGGCACATAGTGCAGAGGTCAGGAGTAAGTAACGTACAGTATGCATGCATCGGGAATTACTAAAGTGCAGAGTGAATTGTGGTTGGGGACAAATTTGCTCTGGGTCAAGAGTGCATAATGCGCAGAGTACAGGGGTCAGTAGTAAGTAATATACACAATGCAAGGGTCAGGAATCAGTATCGCGCAGAGTACATGGAATAGGAGAAAGTAATGCTAACAGTGCAAAAGTCACTAGTAAGTAAAACCATGATTGCAGAGGTCAAGGGCAAGTAATGCACGGAGTACAGGGGTCAATGGAAGACAAATTCATGATGCAGAAAACCTTGGCAGGCCTTCGGATTTCTGTGGAACCCGGAAGTGACAAAATCCACAGAGTAGGAGAGGTGACAGGTGCACCAGCCACAAAAGCAGGGATCCTATAAACAGTCGCTGGGAAAGTTACAGAAGCCCCCTTTGAGGTTTGGAGCTGATCTAGACATACAAGCTCTGAAGTGTCTGAATGTTCTGATCTTTTATAACTTGTTGAAGTTTGACAGGTATTGTTAAATGTCAGTTTAGTGTACATCCAGGGTCTAAACAAGATTACTTTTTACATTGCATTATTTTCAAGAACTAAAATGTCAAAATAATATGTATATTTCTTTTTCATACATCATGGGACACAGAGTTAGGCTAAAATTCATTACCTGCTGGGTTATACTTCATCTCCAGGTGAAAGGACAATGGTAGACCAAAGGTCTTCAGACAGGAAGTGATCCCCTATATAACCCCTCCCATACAGGAAGTACTTCAGTTTTTTACCAGTGTCTGCAAGGTGGATGGCACGGATGTTTGAGCTCTCTGAGCTCCTGGTCTCTAGTCCCACTAACTGTTCCTAAATGATTCAAGGGATTGACCGATCGGATCCATTTGACACAGGCTTAGATAAACTGTACCCGAGCCTCGCATAGAAGACCCAAGATCCTGCAAAGTTTTGCCTGTAATGCGGCCCCCGGGTGCCAGACCTTGCGAAATGGAATCCCGGACACTACAAGTCATTCCTGCAGGGTGCTGTAGAGGTCCAAGGGAGTGGACCCTAAACCTGAAAAGGGTACCCAGTCCTTGAAGGTCCTCAAGTGACAGGAACCCGCCGTGAAGGGTGAAGATTGGGCTCTTAGTTTCTAAGCTGCCCTGCACCTGGACGGGTAAGTGAAACCCCTTTATTATTATTATTATGGGGTGTCCCAGTGATTGTAACAATCAGTCAAGCTAGCTAGAGGCTGAACATATGTGTGTGGTGACCATAGGGGGGAGTTTTTGGACTAGCTGTGTGTGTTTACAAAGTGTACCTTTTTTGCTTGCGTCTGGCTGGTTTTTACCTGTATGGTGGCGCACGACGGTGCGCCATTTCGCCTCGGTTCGCCATGGCACAAGTGCGTTCACAAAAGCGTCACTGGGCTCAGCAGTTTGTTTTCGCCGCACATGCACAATAGCATTTATTTGGGTGCATGAAGATCTGCGTCATACATGAATATGGCTACGCCCGTTCACCGGGACAGCTTGCGTGCGCATGCATGCGCAGAACATTCTGGCGCACAGCCAGCTTATTCAAGCTGTGTATTCCAAGCATACGGTGCTTCCAGAAGACAGCTGTGGGACACAGAGCAGGCTCTGAACTAGGCACTTGCAGCGGTTCATTTCTCCTTACCCGGGTCACATGAGTCACTGGGTGTTGCTTGGCAGGCTAAAGGTGCTTAGCAGGATTGTTGCATCGGGGCTTGGTGAACCCTATGAAAGGGTTCTGAGGTGTGTTAATACTACACCCAGGTATTCCCTTTTTGTGGCTAGTAAATGTCTTCAAAAAGGCGCGGGACTACCACTACAGAGAAGGGCACACCTATCATCCTGTAGTTCCTGATGAACCTAGTCGTATCCCTAGTGTTGTATCCCCTGAAGGACCAGAGGCTTCCGGGCAATCTGAGCCGCTGCGCCTATCTGGGATTGTGCCTACAGTAAACGCTGCTGCTTCACCCTTTATCGTTAAGGATGAACTGTCCTCAGCCCTAGCCGGTTTAGAGCACAGGATTGCTGGCATGATTGCCTCCATCCCACAGGGTGGCAAGAAGCGTGACAGATCCCCCTCCCTAGAGCCTCCTAGTCTGGAGCAGGAATGGGTTGAGGATGGGGAAGAGCTTAAAGCTCAGGATTCTGTGGATGGCCTGACGGATGAGCCTGCTTCCGAGCAAGCTGGACAAGAAGATTTCAAGTTGATGTTTGCCTCTCAATCACAGAGGCTTTTGATCCCGTATCTTAACAAAATGGTTTGTTCTGCCTTTAAGTTGCCTCTTGCAGAGGTTACTGAGCCTCCCTGGTCCCCTTTGGGATCTCTGAGACCTTTTCAGGTCGCACAGACTTTCCCGCTACACCCCCTGTTGGAACAGGCGGTGTATGCTGATTGGGAACATCCTGACAGGACTTTTTTGCCTTCTAAAAGGTTTTCCCTTTTATATCCCATGGATGAAAAGTTTGTTAAGAAGTGGAGCATGCCAGCCGTAGATGCAGCAGTCTCTTCCTTAAACAAGAACTTGACTTGTCTGGCAGATAACGCACAGGGCTTGAAAGACCCTGTTGACAAGAAATTGGAGTCATTATTAAAGGCTTCCTTTTCTTTGGCCAGTTCAGCCAGCTGTTGCAGCATTTGGTATCTCCCAGTCTGTAAAGGATCAGATCAGACAGCCTGACAGGCCTAACCAGGAGGATGATCTGCCTGAAAATAAGGCAGATATTCCTTTGAGTGCTGTGTTTTGCTGTTGGCGCCTTAAAGGATTCAATACAGCAGGTATTCCCTGAGGGATTTCCTATTCAAAAAAAAAAAAATCAACACAGGTTTCTCGTTTTAGCTCCCCTTGTCTTACATACAATGCCTTTCAAAAGTATTCACCTCCCCTTGGCATTTTTCATGTTTTGTTGCCTCACAACCTGGAATTAACATGGAGAACATGCCCACAACTTGGAAGATTTTTTTTATAGTGAAGCAAACAACAAATAGAACAAAATAACAGAAAAAGTCAATGTGCATAACTATTCACCCCACTAAAGTCAATACTTTGTAGAGTCACCTATTGCAGCTATCACAGCTCCAAGTCGCTTTGGATAAGCCTCCATGAGCTTGCCACATCTTACCACTGGGATTTTTGCCCATTCCTCCTTGCAAAATTGCTCCAGCTCCTTCAAGTTGGATGGTTAGCGCTTTTGAACAGCAATCTTTAAGTATGACCACAGATTTTCTATTGGATTGAGGTCTGGGCTTTGACTAGGCCACTCCAACACATTTACATGTTTCCCCTTAAACCACTTAAGTATTGCTTTAGCAGTGTGTTTGGGGTCACTGTCCTGCTGGAAGGTGAACCTCTATCCTAGCCTCAAATCACACACAGAGTGGTACGGGTTTTGCTCAAGAATATCCCTGTATTTAGCACCATCCATCTTTCCCTCAACTCTGACCATTTTCCTAGCCCCGACTGCTGAAAAGTATCCCCACAGCATGATGCTGCCACCACCATGGTTCACTGTGGGGATGGCGTTCTTTGGGTGATGTGATGTGTTGGGTTTGCGCCAGACATAGCGTTTTCTTTGATAGCCAAAAAGTTCAATTTTTGTTTCATCAGAGCAGAGTACCTTCCTCTATACATTTTGGGAGTCTCCAACGTGCCTTTTCACAAACTCAAAACGTGCCATTTTGTTTTTTGCTTTCTTCTGGCCACTCTGCCATAAAGCCCAACTCTATGGAGCGTACGGCTTATTGTCGTCCTATGTACAGATACTCCAGTCTCTGCTGTGGAACTCTGCAGCTCCTCCAGGGTTACCTTAGGTCTCTGTGCTGCCTCTCTGATTAATGACCTCCTTGCCCGGTCTGTGAGTTTTGGTGTGTGGCTGTCTCTTGGCAGGTTTGTTGTTGTGCCATGTTCTTTCCATTTGGTTATGATAGATTTGATGGTGCTCCTAGTAAACCCTTACTTGTTTGGAGAGTTCTTTAGACTTCATGGCAGTGTTTGGTTAGTGGTGTCTCTTGCTTAGGTGTTGCAGCCTCTGGGGCCTTTCAAAAAGGTGTGTGTATATGTAATGACAGATCATGTGACACTTAGATTGCACACAGGTGGACATCATTTCACTAATTATGTGACTTCTGAAGGTAATTGGTTGCACCGGAGCTTTTTATGGGCTTCATAACAAAGGGGGTGAATACATAAGCACATGCCAAATATCAGTTTTTATTTCTGAAAAATAGTTTTATGTATATATTTTTATAATTTTACTTCACCAACTTAGACTATTGTGTTCTGATCCATCACATATAATTCAGATTAAAAAAACATTGAACTAAAGGCTGTAATGTAACAAAATAGGTAAAAAGCCAAGGGGGTGAATACTTTTGCAAGGCAATGTATGCACAGACTTTTGTGGCTTAAGAACTGGTCAGCCGAGCTTCCTTGTAAGAAGTTGTTGGCAGGTTTCCCCTTTCATGGGGATCGTTTATTTGGTGATCATTTTGACAAATATATCCAAAAGATTTCTGGAGGGAAGAGTTCTCTACTTCCTGTAAAGAAAAGAACTAGGCGTCCCTCGTTTAAAACCTCAGGGATTGCTTTCTCAAATGTCTCAGCACCAAGGCAGTTCCGCCGCCAACAGGGTGCTAGGACCAGGGGTAAGCCGCAAGGCCAGGGCCAGAAAAAGCCCTGGGTCCAAATTTCTTCTAAACCCAGCACCAAGCCCTCCTTTTGAGGGGACGCCCCCACTCCATCGGGTGGGGGGGAAGGCTGCTGCACTTTGCGGACATTTGGAGAACAATAGTTCAGGATGAGTGGGTCACCTCAACTATATTACAAGCTGGAGTTGTGGGGCGTTCCCCCTCAGAGGTTTTTAAGATTCAGCGTTCCCTCAGATCCTCCAAAAAGAGACTTATTGCTTCAGGCACTACATCATATAGTGCATCAAGGAGTGATTGTAGAGGTTCCTGTACCCAAAAGGGGTGCAGGGTTTTACTTTAAACTATTTACGGTTCAAAAACTAAACTGGGACACAAAGCCCATTTTGGACCTAAGATCCCTGAACCAGTATCTACTAATCCAGTCCTTTCGGATGGAGTCTGTCTGCTTAGTAGTAGCCTCACTCCAGATGGAAAACTTTCTAGCCTCCATCGATATAAAGGACCCATATTTACACGTGCCTATCTTTCAGCCTCATCAGAGGTTCCTGCGATTTGAAGGGGGAATGTCATTTTCAGTTTGTGGCTCTACCCTTCGGGCTTGCTACAGCTCCCCGGGTGTTCACAAAGATCTTAGCACCAGTACTGGGTCTTATAAGGGCCCAAGGGATCCTGGTGCTCGGGTATCTGGCTGACCTCCTGCTCAGAGATCACTCAGTACAGGCTCTAGAACAGAGCATAACATGCACATAGTGGTATTTGGCAAGCTTGGGCTTGATCATAAATACCGAAAAGTCAACCTTGAAACCAAAAGTCTAAAGTATTTAGGTCTGATCCTAGATAAGGTCCAAGGAGTATTCTTGCCACCCGCAAGGATCTGTGCCCTGAAGGATCAGGTGCGTCAGATAAGGGGCACCAGACAACCCTACATTCGGCTCTGTATGAGTCTTCTAGGGAGGATGGTATCCTCCTTCGAGGCGGTGCCCTATGCCCAGTTCCATTCCAGGCCTCTACAACAAGACCTCTTGTTGGCTTGGAACAGGAGAGGACAAGCCCTTGATTATCCAATGTTCTTATCTCCTCAGGCACGCTTAAGCCTAAACTGGTGGTTTCAGGATCAGAACTTGCGAAAGGGAAGATCCTTCCTCCCGCTAACTTGGAGAGTATTGACTACAGATGCCAGTCTCTCAGGCTGGGGAGCCACCCTAGAAGGGCTCATAGCTCAGGGGAAATGGTCAAGGACAGAACAGATCCTGCCCATCAATGTCCTGGAATTACGGGCAGTACATCTAGCTCTACTGTCCTGGACAGCGGAGCTTCAGGACTGCCTTATCAGGGTTCAGTCCGACAATGCCACTGCAGAGGCCTATATAAACCTACCAGGAGTTGTTCAGCTCTGAAGGAGGTGAACCACATACTAGTCTGGGCAGAGGGACATGTGCTGATTCTTTCGGCAGTCCATATCCCGGGAGTAGAGAACTGGAAGGCAGATTATCTCAGCCGCCAGCAGATCTGCCCGGGCGAATGGTCCCTACACCCAGGGGTGTTCCATTAAATTTGCCAATGTTGGGTATGGCCAGAGGTCGACCTACTGGCCTCCAGGTTCAACAACAAGCTACAGCAGTTTGTGTACTAAACAAGAGATCCTCTGGCAATTGGAGCAGATGCTCTGGTAGTTCCATGGAGCCAGTACACCCTGGTTTATGCTTTCCCTCCGATCCCTCTCCTTCCACATTTGTTGCACAGAATTCGGAGAGAGGGAGTTCCAGTCATTCTGGTGGCACCCGCCTGGCCCAGGAGGCCCTGGTTCCCGGAGATTGTGAGACTGACAATAGACGGGCCATGGACACTTTCACGTCGCCCCGATCTACTGTCTCAAGGTCCTATATTCCAACCCAATTTACAGACTTTAAATTTGATGGCTTGGCTATTAAAGCCAGGGTGTTAAAGGACCGTGGCATCTTGGGACCAGTGGTGTCTACCCCGGGTGAATGCTAGAAAAGATGTCACTAGGAAGATCTATCATAAGGTCTGGAAGACTTATATTGCTTGGTGTGAAGCCAAAAAATGGCATCTTCGGAAATACGCGCTTGGTGTGAAGCCAAAAAATGGCATCCTCGAAAATACGCGATTGGGAGAATTCTCTTTTCTACAGTCAGCTGTGGAAATCAAATTGGCTTTGAGTACAATCAGAGGTCAAGTTTCGGCCCTTTCAGTATTCTTCCAAAGGCCTTTAGCCTCCCATTCACTGATCCGAACCTTTATGCAGGGGACAACTCGCATGCTTCCCCCCATTAGGTCACCTATGTGTCCTTGGGACTTGAACTTTATGCTGTCTGTGTTACAGAAACAACCATTTGAGCCTATCAAGGAAATTCCATTAGACTTGCTGTCACGCAAGCTAGCCTTCCTGATGGCCATCACCTCGGCTAGAAGGGTGTCGGGTTTCGTGCAGGGAACCATACTTGATCCTTCACCATGATAGGGTTGTGTTACGACCTGTTCCATCCTTTTTCCCAAAAGCGGTGTCGTCCTTTCATTTAAATTAGGACATTATTTTGCCTTCTTTTTTCTCTCAGCCTCGTTTGGCGGAAGAGAGACGACTGCATTCTTTGGACATTGTACGGGCAGTCAAGGTTTATTTGTCTAGATCTGTGGAGATCTGAGGATCAGATTCCTTTTTCCTTTTACCAAAAGGACCCAAGAAGGGACAGGCAGCTTCCAAAGCTTCCATTGCCAATTGAGTCCATCAATTGGTCATTCAGGCCTATGGTCTGAAACGTAAAGCTCCTCCCTTTAGGGTGAGAGCTCATTCTACCAGGGGTGTAGGAACCTCCTGGGCTTTTCACCATCGGGTATCTGTGGCTCAGAATTGTAACGCTGCTACCTGGTCTTCAGTGCATACGTTCACAAAATGTTATCAAGTGGATGTTCGAGCAGCCGAGGATTCGGCTTTTGGCTGCAGTGTACAGTGGGCTGCCGTATAAGGTCCAATGGCTATTGTTTGGCAGGGTGTCTCCCTCCCCACAAGGCTAATGCTCTGGGACGTGCCAGCAGGTAATGAATATTAGCTTAACTCTGTGTCCCATGATGTATGAAAACTAAAATAGGATTTTTTTGTCATATTTACCTCTAAAATCCTTTTCTTTGAGTACATCATGGGACACAGAAGTCCCTCCCCTCTTTTTGAGGATTCAGTGCTTGCTACAAAACTGAAGTACTTCCTATATGGGAGGGGTTATATAGGGGATCACTTCCTGTCTAAAAACCTTTGGTCTAGCAGTGTCAATTCACTTGGAGATGAAGTATCACCCAACAGGTAATGAATATCAGCCTAACTCTGTGTCCCATGATGTACTCGAAGAAAAGGATTTTACAGGTAAGTATGACAAAAAAAATCCTATTTTTTTAATAAGACATCAAGATTTACCAACTTGTTAAAAATTGACATTTTTGCGCTTTTATTTTTTTAGCGTTTGAGTTAGTTCCTATAATTCATATGTATGTGTGCGCAGAAAGCAGATGGCATTCTGTAGCAGCCTGGAATGAAATGGCAAACAGATTAAGGAGCTTAAGTGATCTTTTGGTAACCTTGTGTGGATTTATAAGTGCTTTAAAAGCACTGCAGCAGAATTCTAGAATTTGCCAACTTTTCAGTCGACTCTATTTTAGTTATTTATTAACTCTCACAAGGCTTCATAAGTGAGTTTCCCCATGTTAAAATTCTTCTGAGAACCACACACCATGCCTCAACATTTTTCTGAGTGACATGAACCACTGCTTTTAATTAACATCTGGTCTAGATCTATCTGCATTTCACTGCTTAGGTTTAGTATAATAAGAATGTGAATTCTATATTAGTACATTTAGTATTATAGTCTGATACACAACAGCAGTGAGTTATGTATGCTTATAGACACACTGATTCTCATTGTGGCACACAAATGGCATTGCGTTCCCCCAAACTAGAAGATACCTGGAGTATAAGCTCTTGAAAGATAAAAGTGCAGAAAGGGTTCAAATGCCTTTCTATTGTAGTTTCTGTGCAGGTCAAATACAGGGGGTCCCCGACTTACGAACATCCGAGTTACGAACAACCCCTACTTACGAACGGGGCCCGAATGACGTCACTGCTGGCCGAATCTTCCTCTCCTGAGCCTTTCCTTCGTTCCTGGCTTGGCTGCGGGTCCCCTTCATCCTCCTGCCTGCCCATCCACAGGCCTGGTATGGTCCGGTGGCCTGCCAGGCCGCTAAAACTGCCCGTTGTGGCCGAGGCCTTATGCGGCCTACGAAGCCTCCAGGATCCCCGGTCTTTCCTACGCCGCTGCCCTGCGAGGGTGCACCGCGGCCGGCCGCTCGGCCGGCTGGCCTGCCTGGCCTCTGATGGCTGCTTTCACCATCCATCTCCCTGCTGTGCCATACAGTGTACCTCTCTCTGCTGTCTCCTGTCGCTGCCGCCATGAAAATAGTGAGAGGGGAGAGCTGTGCTCAGCTGCACTTCTGGACTCCTGTTTTGGAAGTGACAGGGTCAATAAAGAGAACCTGTCACCTCCAATTGCTATCACACAGGGAATTGTTTCCTCCTGTGTGATAGCAATAAAGTTAAGTGAAAAAAAAATTGATAAAAAAAATAAGAAATACAGTAATAATTAAATTAATAAGATAAAAAAAATAATTAAAAAAAGTAAAGAATAAGAAAAATAATATTAAAAATAAGAAAATTATACAAAAATAAAAAAAAAGTAAACGACAAGCTACAAATAAATACAAATAAAAGTGATTAAAAAGTAAAAAAAATAAAAGAAACAAAACATATTTGAACTAACCATGCCGCCCCTGCCATCCGGTTGCCTTTCTCTGTTGATTTGGGTTTACATCCTGTCTCTGAGACTAGATTTGCACTTAAAAAAGGTACTGTTCCGACTTACAAACAAATTAGACTTAAGAACAAACCTACAGTCCCTATCCTGTTCGTAACCCGGGGACCCCCTGTAATTGCTAGTTGACTAGGTGAGCCCCTAGTCCATTTAGGACAAAATATGTGGCTAAATGCTATGACCAGGCATTAGTACACTATATATAGTCAAAAATATGTGGACATCCCTTCAAATTGAGTTCCGCTGTTAACACTTAAGGGTATTGGTAAACATACAAAGACATTTTAGACAACTGTGTATTTTCAATGTCTTGGAAACAATTTGTTTCAGAATTACTGTTTCCCTTTCCACAAAGCTAGATCCATGAAGGCATGATTTGGGTTTGCTACGAAAGTATCCGTGTTGCCTGAATAAAGCACTGACCTTAATCCTGTTGAATACTTTTGCAATGAAATACAACTCTAATTGCCATCCAGGTCTTCTCATCTAGAGAAGGCCTGGCTGTTTTTTAACATTAATACCAGACCTCACAAATTCTATTTTGGGTTTCGGCACACATTTCCACAGACCCAAAATTTTGTGAAAATTCTTCCATAAGTGTGGAGGCTGCTGAAGCAGCAAAAGGGGATGAGGGAATGGAGGGGGACCCATGACTTTGGATGTCCAACAAGCTTTGGCCATATACACCAATCAGCCATAACTTTATGATCAACCACCTAATATTGAGCAAATCCCCCTTTATTGCCAAAACAGCCCTTTCTCGACAAAGCGTAGACTCCACTACACCTCTGAAGGTATGCTGTGGTATCTGGCACCAAGCCATCAGTAACAGATTCCTGTAAGTTGCAAGGTAAGCCTCCACGGATTGGACTTTTTTTTTTTCAGCACATCCTACAGATGGTCCTTTCGATTGAGATCTGTAGAATTTGGAGACCAAGACAACACTTTGAACTCGCTGTTCCTCAAGTCATTCTTGAACCATTTTTACAGTCTGGCAGGGTTCATTATACTGCTCAAAGAGGCCTCTGCCGTCAGTGAATACCCTTTCCATAAAGGGATGTACTTGGTCAGCAACAATGTTTAGATAGGTGGTATGTGTCAAAGTAACAGCCGCATAAATGGCAGGACCCAAGGGTTTCCAGCAGAACATTGCCAAAATGAATCGCACTGCCTCTGCCGGCTTACCATCTTGTCATAGTGCATCCTGGTTCCATCTTTTTCCCAGGTAAGAGATGCACATGCATGGTCATTTACAAGGTGTAAAAGAAAACGTGATTTCTCAGATCAGGTCACCTTCTTCCATTGTTGCATGGTCCAGTTCTGATGCTCATGTGGCCATTGTAAGCTTTTTTGGACACAGGTCAGCATAGGCACCTTAACCAGTCTGCGTATGCAGCACCATACACAACAAACTGTGACACCTTTCTGTCAAAACCTGCTTAACTTTTTAGGCAATTTGAGCTAAAGTAGTTCTTCTGTTGGATCAGACTATACAGGCCAGTCTTTGCACCCCATGGGCATCAATGAGCCTTGGCAGCCCATGACCCTGTCACCGGTTTGCTGGTTTTCCTTCCTTGGACCACTTTTGGTAGGTCCTGCCCACTGCAGACCCGGAACATCTCACAAGAGCTGCAGTTTTGCAGTTGCTCTGACCCAGTCTTGATATAACCCACCCACTTTCAAATGCCATTGTATGTGCCATGAGATAATCAATGTTATGGATCATTGGTGTAGTGTATTTCTTAGGCTTTAGAAATACTTGTGCTGATAGTTATAAGTCAGTTTCTAGGAGTTTAAAGCGGTTGCATACCCGCACAGAATTTTTTTTTTTTTTTTTAAACCTGTAAGGCAAAAGGCATAATGAGCTAGTATGCACCACATACTAGCTCATTATGAAGTACTTACCTTGGAACGAGGCATCGGCAGCTAATCCCAGTCACCGCCGAGGAAGCTGACATTTCCCCTCGGTGTGTCTTTCGGGTTCGCGGCTCCGGCGCTGTGAGTGACCGGAGCCGCAATGTCGTCACTCCCACGCATGTGCATGGGAGATTTCTTTCCTTCAAGGTCCGGCAGCATCTGCCGGACCTTGATGCCAAAATTTGGTACATAAGCTTCTTTGGCATGTTTTTGGAGCGGAGGGAGGCCCATTTAAAATGAATGGTGCCACTCCAAAAAACGCACCACAAAATCATTTAATAGTGTGAAAAAGGCCTAGAGTGATTGTAAACTATATATATTATATATATATATATATATATATATATATATAATGTATATTATTTTTTTTATAACAAACAAGCTAATACTTACTTGCACAGACAGGCCCTGATTCTCTTCTCCTCCTCCTAATGTGGTATTGATCTGCTATATCCAATTATTTATCTGGAAAAAATGTTTTTTGAATTCACAAGGAGCTTGGACACATCAGATGGCCTGAGGATCCAGAATATAAAAATCCCTCCCTGTAGGTCTTACCTAAACTTGTTTGGAACTGGTGACATCTGCAGCATATCGCATACTGTTTCCAGTGTTGGCTCTGATGGGATTATGTATGCTTACATGCTTTGACTGTTCCGTTTAAGTTGTATCACATGCCGAGCGAAAACCTTAATTCTGCCTTCAGTCTGGAAGACAACAAAATCCCCTGCAAAGCCATCTACTTCAGTTTTCATCCATATTTTATCCATCCTTTCAGATTCTATGTGAATACTATTATTGGTTACCTAGTTCTTTGGCTTTGAAAAAATAGTAGCTTGTTTACTGTTATGCATGCATTAAATTAATAGACTTAAGGGTAATCACATCATGATGCAGACTAGCAATTGTTCACACAAACATAATCATTTCAATTTAGTAATTCACCTTTAAACTATGCCATTTAGGCTACCTGCGTTTCTGCACAACAATGTGCAGATGCGAGAAAATCAGCGGGAGTTCCCGGCTATTAGCTGCGCAGGGCAGCGCCATTGAAAACAATGGGAGGCTTCTGGCTCTTGCAGCCATTTGCATGTAATCGCTATGTGGCGATTACCTGCGAGTGATTGGCCGTGGACGCAAACTGCCTGTGTCCAGGGCCGATCACTTGCAGGTAATTGCAGCATTGTGATTACATGCAAGTGGCTCCAATTAACCGTCAGTCTCTCATTGCTTTCAGTGGGGCTGCCTCCCGCAGCTAATCGGGACTCCCACTGATTTTCTCGCATCTACTTGCTGTGAGGCCAAAACTCAGATGTGAATATGGCCTAAAATGTATCTAAATCCCATTTGTTTATGTAAGTAGGTAGTTAGGTGCAACCTACAATACTTTGAATTAAACTTAGCTATAGCTTTTTACCTGCAAAATCATTGGAGAAATGCAATTAAATTTGCTGAATTGCTGAAAAATGTTTGTTGGTGGTTTACCTGTATAATGGATTTTAAAGCATTTTAGAATTTATTTATAGGACATGCACAGTGGAATCCGTTAGGTGTGCAAGGCACAACAGAATTTTGTGGCACCATTGCACCACAAATGTTGGTGCTTTCAACAGAGAGACTATTTCCCTATCAGGTTCGCCTGCCGTGTAATTAACAATGCACAGTAAGCAAAATTCATAGCCACTATTTAATCCACTAGTGGCTGTGAAATCTGCTCACTGCCTTCCCATGCCAATTACTAGTTCCCTGATAGGAAAAGTCTCTGGAACAAATTCCACTGTGTACAGTGGGTGTAGAAAATAATCACCCCCTTTAAAATCACATTGTTGCTTTGCAGCCTGCATGAAGACAGACACAGATTTTGTTTTATGCAGCTGTATTTACTCATTGCAAATTATATCATCCAAGTGAAAGATATAAGACCAACATGTCAGAAAAAAAATCAAAAAATTCAAAAACAAAATCACTGAGTTGGAAAAAGGATAACCCCCACCTAAAAACGACTTGTAAACGCAATCAGATGTAGCTAATCACCTTCTCAATGGCACACAAAGCCATTTGACTTTCAACTGTGGTCATCAGCTGAGGTCATTTTGATTAGCTCAGCATGAAAAGAGCTTTACTGGAGTATTTCAGTTCCTGATAGTGCAACTAAAGCAAACAATCAACTATGGGTGGCAAGGCACTGTCAAAAGATCTTTGGGATACAATTGTGGACAGGCACAAGTCAGGAGATGGATACAAAAAAGGTTTTCCTTCCAACATGACAGTGACCCAAAGTATGCAGTAAAAATGACCAAACAGTGGTTGAAGGAGAAAAAAGTGAATGTCCTTGCATAGCCTAGTCAGACCCTAGATTTAAACCACATTGAAAATCTGTGGAATGACGTGAAGACTACAGTCCACAAATGATCACCATCAAATTTAACTGAGCTTGAACAGTTCTGCAAAGAAGAGTGGGCAAATATTGCAAAGTGTAGATGTGCAAAGTTAGTAGAGACATAACACAACAGACTAAAGGCTGTAATTAAAGCAAAAGGTGGTTCAACAAAATACTGACACAGGGGGGTGATCCTTTTTCCAACTCAGTGAGTCCAGGTTCACACTGACAGCGGGACTGATATTGCATGTCAGTCCGACTTTGGGGGCAATTTCAGAGACATCTGTGTGGGTTTCTGCACCGATGTCTATACAAATCGCACCCAAAGTCACCAAAAGCAGTACAGAAACTACTTTTGGGAATCGGTACGGCGCCGCAAATGCGGCGTCGCACTGATTCAGGCGGTGCCATTGCCGGCAATAGCTATGTGAACCTGGGCTCATCTCGCTATATATATATATATATATATATATATATATATATATATATATATATATATATATGCACAATTCAGAAGCTGGCATGAACTCTGTCCTAGTCATAAATAGGCAAATGCTAAACCAATCTGCATTTTGCTCAATCCTATACCTCAGGTGCCAAGATTAGGGACCGCCTCCTTTTGGATGTTATGACTACAGAATGTTGACAACGAGGACACTCACGGAGTGAAGTTTGGCAGATTCAGTAAGAATCAGACAAAATATGTTGTGTGTGTATATAGCTAGGTTAAATCTCTCCAAAGCTAAGGAAAATCCTATTTTAGAGACATGTCACTGTTACAAGTGTCCTCCTTGACACATTTATCTTCCAATCCTGTTCTAGTGACAACAGTCCATTTTTTATATTCCATCACCTACTGTCCCAGTGTCAGGGAAGAAAGTGGAGAAGAACTGGCAGATATGCCAATATAATTTATGGCCACTCGAATCCGTGCATGCGCATTAGCAATTGGCGCGTAACGGCAAACACACGTTACCGATGGCTAACGTGCGTACGCAAAACGTGCTGATTACCAGTGTTTTGCTAGCCTAAATAAGGACTCCAATTTCTCTCATAAATCGCTGGATTATCGTCAGCTCTGTATCCTGTGTTCTTTGCTCCTGTTTGATTACCTGTTACCGACCCGGCTTACCCTGACCTCCTCTGGCTTCTCTCCTGGTTCTGAAACCGGCTTGTTTCACGGACCTGCTCTTGTCTGTTCCAGATTGACTTCCTGTGTTTGACCACAGCTTGATCACAACTACACCTCCTGCCTCTGCTTCTGACTGCCTTCCTGTGTTTGACCCCCGGCCTGGCTTCTGATGACGTCTCTGCTTTTCCACCTGTTAAGATCAGCCAGTACCTCCAGGGAATCATTGGCTGTGACCACCTTCTCTGCTCCTGGGTGTCCGCTCCTGGAACCATCAGACAGCTTCACCAGGCAGGCAACCCGTGCATCTCTGGGCATAGCGCCCTCTGTCTCCAACTCCATGGGTACTCTGCACTCAGCCGCAAGGGGAGCCCCCTCGTCACTTAAGCCTCCAGCCTGATACGTGACAGTATAATCCAGCCAGAATGTCTGAAGCTGAAAGAGGTGCTTCCCCATTAGAGACTTTATGCCAGCAAGTTGCCGCCCTTACCCAAGCGGTGAAGAACCTGCAAGAAGGGTACTTTCAGCTGGAAGGTCGCCTACAGAACCTTGCTGTGTCATCTGCACCTGTTAGCCAGAATCTCTCTGCTGCTCCCTCTGCTTCAGCGGCTCCTGCCCAAGAACGTTCTGCCTCTGCTCCCGCTGTGGTGATGCCACCTCCAGATCCCAGGGTGCTTCTCGGGGGGATCAACGAAAGTTCAGGTCATTCTAGAATGCGTGCCTTCTATATTTTGCACTTCAGCTAAGGACTTTTTCTCTGGAATCCGTAAAAGTCGGGTTCATCATCTCCCTCCTCTCAGAAGAACCCCAGTCATGAGCCACCTACTGGAGCAGAAAAGCCCTGTGACCAATACTGTTGCCATGTTCCTTGAGGCCATGGCACAGCTTTACGATGATCCTCACTGTGTGGCCATGGCAGAGGCTACCCTTCATACCCTGCAACGAGGGCGACGCCCAGTTGAGTAGTATACTGGTGATTTCCATAAATTGTCTGCAAAATACCAGATCCAATGAGGCCGCCCTTAAGTACCAGTATGGGCTAGGTTTGTCCGAAGCGCTTAAGGAAGAACTAGCCAGAATTGAGTCTCCCGCTACCCTTGAAGACCTCATCAAACTAGCCATTCAGCTCGACTGCCGTCTGCGGGAGCGACGATCAGAAAAAACAAACTCCTACAGACCCACCTGGATGCTGCCCAGGATTCCATCTGCACCTCTACCTATGCCTGTCCTCCCACCTGCTTCTGCTACTGAAGGAGAACCAATGCAGATTGGACTGGTACACAACGCTTTGTCTCCAGATGAAAAGATGCAAAGACGTCAGGCTAACCTCTGCCTCTACTGCGGAGGTACTTGACACTTCTTACATAACTATCCTGTGAGATACAGTAAGCTCCTCCCTTCATGTCCTGTCTACTTCTAAGTTTCAGGATCTTCTCCAGCTCACCTTGTTTTACCCATCTCATTGCAGGTGGCGGAAGGAATAGTCCAGTTCCAAGCAATCATTGACTCCGGGGCATGCAGTTGCTTCCTGGACATTACTTTGGCAAGAAAACTGCAAATTCCGCTTAAAAATAAGAAACAGACTTGAGGTCTGGACCTGTGACACAAGAGACTATCCCCATTCTTACTCTAACAGACTCTGGTCACCAGGGCTTCCTCTGCTTTGACATACTATGTTCCCCATCATTCTGGGGATTCTGTGGCTTCGGGCGCATAACCCTCAGATTGATTGGCCCTTGCCGAAAATCTCCTTCCAATCTGATTATTGCTTGCAGCACTGTTTTGCGCTGGAATCCAATAATCCTTCAAGTTGTCTGACAGTCCAGCTTGTAACCAGTACCGGCCAAATAGTGGCACCAACCCACCATGAGTACTTGAACGTATTCAACAAAAAGAAGGCTGACACGCTACCACCTCATCAGCCATAGGATTGCCCTATCGAATTACTTCCAGGTGCAGAGGTCCCGTTTGGGCAGATTTTTCCGTTATCTGAAAATGAACCTGAAGCCTTATGACTCTACATTGATGAGAGCCTCCAGAAGAAATTCATTCGGTCATCCTCTTCACCTGCTGGTGCTAGTATTTTCTTTGTCCAGAAGAAGGATCAGTCACTAATGCCGCGTACACACGGTCGGACTTTTCGGCTACAAAAGTCCGACAGCCCGTCCGACAGACTTTCGACGGACATTTGGCGGACTTTTGGCGGACTTGCGGCAGACTTTCTAACGAACAGACTTGCCTACATACGATCACACAAAAGTCCAACGGATTCGTACGTGATGACGTACACTGGACTAAAATAAGGAAGTTGATAGCCAGTAGCCAATAGCCCACACCCTAGTGTGGGTTTTTGTCCGTCGGACTAGCATACAGACGAGCGGATTTCTGGGTCCGGCGTAGTTACGACGTAAAGATTGAAGCATGTTTCAAATCTAAAGTCCGTCAGATTTGCGGCTGGAAAAGTCCGCTGAAAGTCCGGGGAAGCCCACACACGATCGGATTGTCAGCCAGCTTGCGTCCGTCGGACTTTTGTAGACGAAAAGTCCGACCGTGTATATGCGGCATTAGACCTTGTGTGGATTATCGGGAGTTTAACAAGATCACGATCAAGAATCGTTACCCGCTCCCTCTTGTTCCTGATCTTTTTCAAAGATTTTAATCTGCCCGGGTCTTTACAAAACTTGATCTACGTGGTGCCTACAATTTAGTTTGTATCCACGGGGGTGATGAATGGAAGACAGCATTTCAGAACCGCTTCGGGCACTTTGAATACCTTGTCATGCCATTCGGGTTATGCAACACCCCAGCCACCTTTCAACACTTTGTGAATGACATCTTCTGAGAGTTTCTGGATCACTTTGTGATAGTTTACCTAGATGATATTCTCATTTTCTCTGCCAGCCTGGATCTCCACAGGATACATGTAATAAAAGTTCTGTCCACACTAAGGCAGCACAGACTATATGCAAAGGCAGAGAAATGTGAATTTGAGACTATCAATTCAATTCTTGGGGCTAATCTTATCCACGGATGGGATTTCCATGGTTCCACAAAAGGTGGCTGCCATCATTAATTGGCCTGCTCCCACTTACAAGAAAGGCATCCAGAGATTTGTGGGCTTTGCCAATTTTTATAGAAGATTTGTCAAAAATGTTTCCACCATCATCTCTCCCATCACCCAGTTGACTCGGCAACATGTCCAGTTTCAATAGTCCCAGGAAGCCCAGTTGGCAGGGCCGGACTTTCCATTGGGCTTGACGGGGGTTAAGCCAATGGGCTCCAGCCAAGAGGGGGTCCCGCCCATTCCGAAAGCCGCCGAGAGCGGGCCGAGATTGGCCGAAAGCCGCCGAGAGCCGTTGAGAGCCGCCGAAAGCGGCCAGAAGCCGCTAAAAGCCAATGAGAGCGGCCAAAAGCCGGCTCTGTATCTCAGCGGCGCCATTTTTAAACTGAAAGGCTGCAATGACAAGGCAGCAATGACACAGGATCAAGGCTACACTGACAAGTCTGCAAATGACACTGGGGCATGGCTGCAATGACACTGACAAGGCTGCAGATGGACACTGATAAGGCTGCATTGATGGGCACTTAAATGTAAGTTTTTTTCCTTAAACTTCCCTCCTAAAAGTTTTTTTTCTTAAAATTCCCTCCTAAACTTGAGGTGCATGTTATACGCCGGCGCGTGTTATACGCCGATAAATACGGTAATTATACTTTTATCCATTTTTATTGCTTTTATTATTCGTGGACCCAGGACAAATACCAGTACAGTATCCCCCGCTTATACGCTTATATATTATCTACTTTTGTAAGTAGCCATTTGGCTGTTTTGTCTTGTCCAATTAAACAGAAGTTCTTTAATATGCACTGAGTCTGGCGCACCTTGTCCTTTTCTATTTCTGTTTTATAGAGCTGTGCATACATATAGAAAGGTAGGGCCCGAAAGTGACTCAAGCCCAGGGGCCCCCACCACCCTAAGTCCTGCCCTGCCAGTTGATGTTTGATAAAGTAAAGACTTTGTTTACATCTGCTCCAGTATTGCAACACCCAGATACAGTCTTGCCCTTTGTCCTTGAGGTTGACGCCTCAGAAATTACCACAGGAGCCATTCTGTCACAACGTCAGTGGGCCCAAAGCTCTGCTTCACCCAGTGGCTTTCTTCACAAGGCAGATGAGTCAGCCTGAGAAGAACTATGATGTGGGTGACCAGGAACTGCTGGCCATCAAATCAGCCCTGGAAGAATGGCGATACCTGCTGGAAGGTGCTGCTCACCCCATCCTGATATTTACTGATCATAAAAATCTTGAAAATCTCAGAACTGCCAAGCGATTAAGACCACGACAGGCTCCCTGGGCTTTGTTCTTTTCAAGATTCAATTTTCATCTTGCCTATCACCCAGGGTCCAAGAACAGAACAGTGGATACTCTTTCTCGTATGTTTCGAGAGACTCCCGAAATAGCTGCTCCCAGTACCATCCTGTCACCTCATAACTTTTTACTAATTCAACCTGATCTAGGTACATCAATCAAGCAAGCTTCTGCTCCATGTCCTGAATCCGAAACCCTCTCATTGAGGAAACGTGAAGGACTCTTTTAGCATGAGGACAAGCTCTTCATCCCTCAGGAAGTAAGAACTCAAGTTCTTAAGACCTGTCATGATCGTCTGCTTGCAGGTCACTTTGGAGTTCGGAAAACATGTGAACTCATTCAAAAATCCTTCTCATGGCCAAATCTACGACAAGATTGTAAGGACTATGTAAACTTTTGTGTAACGTGTCTTCACAACAAAGGTAGTAATACCAAAACCTGGGGCCTGCTGAGACCTCTTCCGGTACCAGAACAGCCCTGGAGAATGCTGTGAAAGGATTTTATTGTTGACTTACCTCCCTCAGAGGGATTCACCACCATCCTTGTGGTTGTTGACAGATTATCCAAGATGGCCCACTTTTTACCCATGATAAGTACTCCCTCAGCACCAGATATGGCACACCTGTTTATCAAGGAGATTGTGTGGTTGCATGGATTGCCCAGCAGTATTGTCTTTGACAGAGGGGTGCAGTTTACCTCCAGATTCTGGAAAGCTCTGTGCAAAGCCCTGAAAATTGAAGTTTGTCTGTCCTCGGCATACCACCCACAAAGTAACGGACAGACAGAACTAATCAAACTTTGGAGCAGTACCTGAGATGTTTCTCTTCTTTTACCCAAGACATCCCTCCTCCCATGTGCCGAATTCACTTATAACAACTCAGTCCATGCATCCACTAACCAATCACCATTTTGGGCAAACTACGGCTTCCACCCATTCTTTCTGCCAGATGTTATGCCAGAAGCCTCAGTACCAGCAGTCCAGGATAGGCTTACCTTTAGTCAATCCAACTACCAAACTTTTCAAAATGCCATGCAGAAAGCTCAGGAGGATTACAAAAAACACTTTGTCCCCAACCTTCAGTATTGGATTATCTCTTCTCCTTTTGTCAAAGTTTGGCTTTCCACAGCAAATCTCAGACTCACGTGTTCCTCTCGGAAATTGGGCCAAAGGTTTATTGGACCTTTCAAGATTAAGAGAGAAATCAACCCTGTAGCATTTGAACTGAACCTACCAAACTCATATAAAATTCATCCAGTTTTCCACGTCTCTTTACTCAAGCCAGCAGTGTTCAGCTTGTTTCCTGAAAGAAAAGAGCCACCTCCACCACCAATTACTGTAGGGGAGGACACGGAGTTTGAGGTGGAGGCCATTGTGGATGCTTGAAGGAAGGGGAGACAAGTGCAATATCTCATTAAATGGAAAGGATATCCACCTGAAGAAAACTCATGGGAACCAGCAAATAACGTGCACGCTCCTAAACTTCTTCAGGAGTTCTTCAACAGATTCCCTGAAAAACAGGCATGTCTGGGCATCCGGAGGCTACCCCTTGGGGCGGGGGGGCACTGTCAGGGAAGAAACCGGAGAAAAACTGGCAGATATGCCAATATGGCCATGCGAATCTGCGCATTCACATTAGCAATTGGCGCGTAACGTCAAATGCACGTTAACGGCGGCTAACGTGTGTACGCAAAACGTGCTAATTACCAGTGTTTTGCTGGTTTATATAAGGACTTAAATTGCTCTCATAAATCGCTGCATTAATGCCCGCTCTGTATCCTGAGCTCCTTGCTCCTGTTTGATTACCTGTTAGCGACCTGGCTTACCCTGACCTGCTCTGGCTTATCTCCTGGCTCTGAACCCGGCTTGTTTCATGGACCTGGTCTTGTCTGTTCCAGATTGACTTCCTGTGTTTGACCCCAGCTTGATCACAACTACACCTCCTTCCTCCTGCCTCTGCTTCTGACTGCCTTCCTGTGTTTGACCCCCAGCCTGGCTTCTGACAATGTCTCTTTTTTTCCACCTGTTGAGATCCACCAGTACCTCCAGGGCTGTGACCACCTTCTCTGCTCCTGGGTGTCCGCTCCTGGAACCATCCGACAGCTTCACCAGGCAGGCAACTCGTGCATCTCTGGGCATAACACCCTCTGTCTCCAACTCCAGGGGTACTTTGCACTATCTCAAGGGGAGCCCTCTCGTCACAGCCTCCAGCTTGGTACGTGACACCCAGTGACCATGGTCACCAGGACAAATAAAGATCTTCTTAGTGAGGAACACCAACAGTAATAAGAGCCTAAGGAAAAAGAAAAATAATAATTTTGAGGTTTGAGCAACATTTCACCTCTGTTACCCTGTACAATTGCACAATTTTTGTTAAATTGATACAAAAAACAATTTTTAGATGTATTTTATTCAAGGAAGTCCAGACTTACATATTGTAAAGTCTGTTTCCCTGAAAATGTTAATTTTTTTTCTTTCTCAGCTTGGCCCTGAACTGCTTCCCCCACCTTGAGTGTTTCTTTAGCAAACAGGCTGCTAAGGAGACACCTGTACATGCAACTCCCTGCCAGGGCTGTGTGTACCCATTGAAGCACACAGTGCCCAGCAAGTTACGTGCTACCTCCTCCCCCCATTTGACTGCCAGTTGTAGGAGAAATCAGAAATCTTATATAAGTTTATCGCTACTTGGTAGGGCCTGCTGGTATTAGCTGGTTCTTCCCTCGTAGTACAGAGGCTGCCCATCTCCACAAGCACCAGTCCATTCACACCGCTCAAATAATACACTCTAGGGGATGCCTTTTTAAGATTTATTGCTTAAAGAAACAGAAGAGGGGTTAGGGCATGGGATACTGCAAAACAGCACATTGCAATTCGAGGACAATCTTCTCCTTAAAGTAGTTGTAAAGCTCAGACATGAAATATGAACAAGTCCTATCCCTAATGAGTTCCTAATTTAAATCAGACCTGCAAAACACCTTGCTTCCAAGTGTTAAAATTTATGGAGGCATTCCAAAAATCCATAGTATGGCACTGTAATGGCAGGCAGCTTACACACTGAGGGAGCTGTTGCTGTTCACACTAGAAAACGCAGCGGCTCACAGCAGGAGCCCGTTACATCTCCATTCACCATTTCAAGTCCGATTTCAGCCCGAATTTTGGGCTGAATTCAGACCTGAAAAGGACCAGAAAACGCACAGGGCAATTCACACTGGAGCCGCTGCGGAGATGTGTGAACCGGCTCCATAGGGAGCCGGTCACAATCTCCTGCTATGCGAATTGGATGCGGGAAAACCGCATCCAATTTGCAATAGTGTGAACCAAGCCTTAAACCTTGCTGCTCTGCATTAGCAACAAGTAAGCTAGGATAGAGCATGTCCTGTAGAGATAACTATGGCGATGGTAGTAAGTAATGTCTCTTTGCGTGGTTACCAGGCTGGGGGTGGCACTAGGTCTGATTGACAAGATGGTGTAATGCTGCCTAGAAATGGAGTGGTGCAATTACACATACATGGTAGTTATGGCGGCAAGGAAAGATGCACACATTGGGGCCCACCAGACAGTATAACCTGTGAAATTCTTTAGTTTCTTGAGGCAGTTTGCCCATTATCCAACCTCATCCAGGCCACACTCAATATTTGAATCAAAATACTTTGCCTCATAGACTTCTATTGCACCAGCTACTTAATTCAGATAGGGACCAGATGTGGATGGCTATGGCACTGCTGCACTCAGTGAAGTTATTACAACACTATATGGCTACTTTCACACTGAGGTGCTTTACAGGCGCTACAGCGCTACAAATATCGCCTGCATAGCGCCTGTAAAGAGCCTCTCCTGTCTCTCCAGTGTGAAAGGCCAAGTTTGCAGGACGGTAAAAAAAGTCCGGCAAGCAGCATCTTTGCAGCACTGTAGCGCCCCTGCCCATTGAAATCAATGGGGCAGCACCGGCAAACCCTTTTTCGGCCGCTAGCGGGGATTAAAAGCTCCCCGCTAGCGGCCGAATAGCGCTGCTAAAACGACAGTAAAGCGCCACTAAAAATAACGGCACTTTACCACCGATGCCTGCCTGCCCCAGTGTCAAAGTAGCCTATCTTGAAAGGAACGGCACCAAGGTAAGTGTGATAAGCAGCAATTTCCAAGTGTTCTTCTGTAACAACTATGACAGACTTTTTTTTTCTTAGCAATAAATGTATTCTTTCTGGAGATACATGGAAGTTATAATTTTGGTGTAGATGGAAATAGTGCTAAGACGAGTACCGTGTAAGCATCTTTTTATGCATCTTATTTACTCCTTTTTATTTATTTATGCAGATTCACAAATTTAATTCAGTCGTTCGCGAAATTATTTTGTTTAGTAATTTTTTTGGCAAAAATGTAACATCTCTAAATGGTAATTCCTAACACTACATAGTATTTATTTTAGTATTAATTGGCTTTCGAAACCTAGATCAAACGGTCTCCTTGAATCGTGGAGCATTTTGGATTTAAAATTCAAAGCTTTCTTTAACAGCTTTCAGACTTGGTGCCTGGGGAAAAGCAAGCAGTGTAAAGCTTTGCATGGAAGTCTTTTTACATGTCTAACGCTCACAATCATAATGTAAGCAAAGCTTGCATGAAAGTGTACCATTTTTTCATCCAATATCATTTTTTAATTTCATATTAAAAAAAATTACATTAATTAGAGAAATAAATAGTGGGCATAAAATCGGTTAAACAGTCTGAACACTATTTAAGTAGATTCAGCAGTTTATTGATTATTTTAATCTTCTAGATTGCACAAAAATTCAAAATATGCAGCTTTCTACTATTCTGTCTTTTAATGGAGGGATAAATTCACAAGCCATTAACAATAAAAACAATCATTTTTTTAATGTGTGATTTACCTGGAACTAGTGTCTACCAGAATTCTACAGGGTTGGTTTATGTACCTCTGTAAAGGGAAATGACAGTAGCAATCTATTAATAAAGTTGCCACATGTCACAATATACAGAAAAATTATAATATTTATTTGAAAAAGCTATTTTTGAGCACCTGTCTTGAGGTATTTGATTATGTCATAATGTCAAGGGCCAGCATCTTACGTAAAGAAAATAAATACTGAACCTAAATGATGCCTAAGCAAAGATGGTGCCAGCCTTCTGAGCAGAAAGAATGATAAAGGCATTGTGAGATTGAATACCTTTTAGATGTAATAAATACCTGTAAGTGCTAGACTTGGCCACTATTTAGTATGCATGCACTTACAGTAAAGTATACGTAAGCTCAATCCCTGAAATCTTGTGTAATCTGTAACAATTTCATCTCATTTCAAAAGTAGTTTTCAAACTTGTTAAATATGTATATTTAAAGCGGAGTTTTACCCAAAAGTGGAACCTCCACTTATCTCCGGTGCCACATTTGGCACCTTTCAGGGGAGGAGGGGGGGAAACGGGTACTTGTTCTTGACAGGTACTCTTCCCCACTTCCGGGAGACAGTGCCGCTGGGGCTGTCGCTTGAAAGCTCGGCCCCCCTCCTGATTCCTCCGCAGCCGGGCCAGTTATCGCAGTGCTCTTCGCGCATGCGCAGTAGGAAAGCAGCTGTGAAGCTGAAAGGCATCACTGCTGGTTTCCCTTACCAGCAATGGCGGCGGCAGCACCTGGGTGTCGATCCAAAATATCGGCTGGGATGCCGACGTCTTGGGCTCCCTGGACAGGTAAGTGTCCATATATTTAAAGTCAGCAGCTACAGTATTTGTACCTCTTGACTTTTAATTTTTTTTCCTAGGCGGAACTCATCTTTAATTAAACTAATACTTGGTGATCCTGTTGTGTAGGCCCTTGCTCAGGCACTCTCTGTCATAGGTTGACTACACTGTGCCTCTATATCCCAGTTGTTCAACTGTGCTATCACCCTGTCACATGTGCTGTCCCTTCATTACATTTTGATTGTAGAATTATACCCAGTTTAGGAAGTTTTTTTGGTTATTCTTTATTTTTCAAAAGACAATAGTACAGAGAACATGTCATACATTAACCACTTGCCGACCGCCTCACGCCTATATACGTGAGCAGAGCGGCACGGGCAGGCAAAATCACGTACCTGAAACGTGATTGCCTTCCCGCGGGTGGGGGGTCCGATCGGACCCCCCCCCTGTGCCAGCTGCGGTCGGCATTTGGTTGGGAGCGATGACAGACGAGGGGGAGACCATCCGATCGTGGCCCCCCCCTCGCGATCGCTCCCAGCCAATGAGACACATCCCCTGCCTCTGTATAGTACACAGAGGCAGAGGATGTGATGTCATCTCTCCTCGGCTGTCAGTTTCCGTTCCAGCGCCGAGGAGAGATGACATGTAAGTAAGTGCACAACACAAACACACACAGTAGAACATGCCAGGCATACATTACACCCCCGATCCCCCCCCGATCGCCCCCCGATCCCCCCCCAATCCCCCCCCCCCCTGTCACAAACTGACACCAGCAGGTTTTTTTTTTTTTTTTTTTTCCTGATTACTGCATAGTGTCAGTTTGTGACAGTTAGCAGTGTTAGGACAGTTACTGTAACCCCCCTGTAGGTCTAGGGTACCCCCCTTACCCCCCCTAATAAAGTTTTAACCCCTTGATCACCCCCCCTCACCAGTGTCGCTAAGCGATCATTTTTCTGATCGCTGTATTAGTGTCGCTGGTGACGGTAGTTAGGGACTTAAATATTTAGGTTCGCCGTCAGTGTTTTATAGCGACAGGGACCCCCATATACTATCTAATAAATGTTTTAACCCCTTGATTGCCCCCTAGTTAACCCTTTCACCACTGATCACCGTATAACTGTTACGGGTGACGCTGGTTAGTTAGTTTATTTTTTATAGTGTCAGGGCACCCGCCGTTTATTACCGAATAAAGGTTTAGCCCCCCGATCGCCCGGCGGTGATATGCGTCGCCCCAGGCAGCGTCAGATTAGCGCCAGTACCCCCCCTAATAAAGTTTTAACCCCTTGATCACCCCCTGTCGCCAGTGTCGCTAAGCGATCATTTTTCTGATCGCTGTATTAGTGTCACTGGTGACGCTAGTTAGGGACGTAAATATTTAGGTTCGCCGTCAGTGTTTTATAGCGACAGGGACCCCCATATACTATCTAATAAATGTTTTAACCCCTTGATTGCCCCCTAGTTAACCCTTTCACCACTGATCACCGTATAACTGTTACGGGTGACGCTGGTTAGTTAGTTTATTTTTTATAGTGTCAGGGCACCCGCCGTTTATTACCGAATAAAGGTTTAGCCCCCTGATCGCCCGGCGGTGATATGCGTTGCCCCAGGCAGCGTCAGATTAGCGCCAGTACCGCGAACACCCACGCACGCACCGTACACGCACCATACACCTCCCTTAGTGGTATAGTATCTGATCGGATCAATATCTGATCCGATCAGATCTATACTAGCGTCCCCAGCAGTTTAGGGTTCCCAAAAACGCAGTGTTAGCGGGATCAGCCCAGATACCTGCTAGCACCTGCGTTTTGCCCCTCCGCCCAGGCGAGCCCAGCCCACCCAAGTGCAGTATCGATCGATCACTGTCACTTACAAAACACTAAACGCATAACTGCAGCGTTCAGAGTCAGGCCTGATCCCTGCGATCGCTAACAGTTTTTTTGGTAGCATTTTGGTGAACTGGCAAGCACCAGCCCCAGGCAGCGTCAGGTTAGCGCCAGTACCGCTAACACCCACGCACGCACCGTACACCTCCCTTAGTGGTATAGTATCTGAACAGATCAATATCTGATCCGATCAGATCTATACTAGCGTCCCCAGCAGTTTAGGGTTCCCAAAAACGCAGTGTTAGCGGGATCAGCCCAGATACCTGCTAGCACCTGCGTTTTGCCCCTCCGCCCGGCCCGGCCCAGCCCACCCAAGTGCAGTATCGATCGATCACTGTCACTTACAAAACTCTAAACGCATAACTGCAGCGTTCGCAGAGTCAGGCCTGATCCCTGCGATCGCTAACAGTTTTTTTTGTAGCGTCTTGGTGAACTGGCAAGCACCAGAGGCCTAGTACACCCCGGTCGTAGTCAAACCAGCACTGCAGTAACACTTGGTGACGTGGCGAGTCCCATAAGTGCAGTTCAAGCTGGTGAGGTGGCAAGCACAAGTAGTGTCCCGCTGCCACCAAAAAGACAAACACAGGCCCGTCATGCCCATAGTGCCCTTCCTGCTGCATTCGCCAATCCTAATTGGGAACCCACCGCTTCTGCAGCGCCCGTACTTCCCCCATTCACATCCCCAACCAAATGCAGTCGGCTGCATGAGAGGCATTTTCTTTATGTCCTCCCGAGTACCCCTACCCAGCGAACCCCCCAAAAAATATGTTGTGTCTGCAGCAAGCGCGGATATAGCCGTGACACCCCGCTATTATTGTCCCTCCTGTCCTGACAATCCTGGTCTTTGCATTGGTGAATGTTTTGAACGCTACCATGCACTAGTTGAGTATTAGCGTAGGGTACAGCATTGCACAGACTAGGCACACTTTCACAGGGTCTCCCGAGATGCCATCGCATTTTGAGAGACCCGAACCTGGAACCGGTTACAGTTATTATAGTTAGTTACAAAAAAAAAGTGTAAAAAAAAAAAAACACAAACAAAAATATAAAATAAAAATAGTTGTCGTTTTATTGTTCTCTCTCTCTCTATTCTCTCTCTATTGTTCTGCTCTTTTTTACTGTATTCTATTCTGCAATGTTTTATTGTTATTATGTTTTATCATGTTTGCTTTTCAGGTATGCAATTTTTTATACCTTACCGTTTACTGTGCTTTATTGTTAACCATTTTTTTGTCTTCAGGTATGCCATTCACGACTTTGAGTGGTTATACCAGAATGATGCCTGCAGGTTTAGGTATCATCTTGGTATCATTCTTTTCAGCCAGCGGTCGGCTTTCATGTAAAAGCAATCCTAGTGGCTAATTAGCCTCTAGACTGCTTTTACAAGCAGTGGGAGGGAATGCCCCCCCCCCCCCAACATCTTCCGTGTTTTTCTCTGGCTCTCCTGTCTCAACAGGGAACCTGAAAATGCAGCCGGTGATTCAGCCAGCTGACCATAGAGCTGATCAGAGACCAGAGTGGCTCCAAACATCTCTATGACCTAAGAAACCGGAAGCTACGAGCATTTTATGACGTAGATTTCGCCGGATGTAAACAGCGCCATTGGGAAATTGGGAAAGCATTTTATCACACCGATCTTGGTGTGATCAGATGCTTTGAGGGCAGAGGAGAAATCTAGGGTCTAATAGACCCCAATTTTTGCAAAAAAGAGTACCTGTCACTACCTATTGCTATCATAGGGGATATTTACATTCCCTGAGATAACAATAAAAATGATTAAAAAAAAAAAAAAATGAAAGGAACAGTTTAAAAATAAGATAAAAAAATAATAATAATAAAGAAAAAAAAAAAAAAAAAAAAAAAAAGCACCCCTGTCCCCCCTGCTCTCGCGCTAAGGTGAACGCAAGCGTTGGTCTGGCGTCAAATGTAAACAGCAATTGCACCATGCATGTGAGGTATCGCCGCGAAGGTCAGATCGAGGGCAGTAATTTTAGCAGTAGACCTCCTCTGTAAATCTAAAGTGGTAACCTGTAAAGGCTTTTAAAGGCTTTTAAAAATGTATTTAGTTTGTCGCCACTGCACGTTTGTGCGCAATTTTAAAGCATGTCATGTTTGGTATCTATGTACTCGGCCTAAGATCATCTTTTTTATCTCATCAAACATTTGGGCAATATAGTGTGTTTTAGTGCATTAAAATGTAAAAAAGTGTGTTTTTTCCCCAAAAAATGCGTTTGAAAAATCGCTGCGCAAATACTGTGTGAAAAAAAAAAATGAAACACCCACCATTTTAATCTGTAGGGCATTTGCTTTAAAAAAAATATATAATGTTTGGGGGTTCAAAGTAATTTTCTTGCAAAAAAAAATTATTTTTTTATGTAAACAATAAGTGTCAGAAAGGGCTTTGTCTTCAAGTGGTTAGAAGAGTGGGTGATGTGTGACATAAGCTTCTAGATGTTGTGCATAAAATGCCAGGACAGTTCAAACCCCCCCCAAATGACCCCATTTTGGAAAGTAGACACCCCAAGCTATTTGCTGAGAGTCATGTTGAGTCCATGGAATAATTTATATTGTGACACAAGTTGCGGGAAAGAGACAATTTTTTATTTTTTTTATTTTTTTTTGCGCAAAGTTGTCACTAAATGATATATTGCTCAAACATGCCATGGGAATATGTGAAATTACACCCCAAAATACATTCTGCTGCTTCTCCTGAGTACGGGGATACCACATGTGTGAGACTTTTTGGGAGCCTAGCCGCGTACGGGACCCCGAAAACCAAGCACCGCCTTCAGGCTTTCTAAGGCCGTAAATTTTTGATTTCACTCTTCACCGCCTATCACAGTTTCGGGGGCCATGGAATGCCCAGGTGGCAAAAAAACCCCCCAAATGACCCCATTTTGGAAAGTAGACACCCCAAGCTATTTGATGAGAGGTATAGTGAGTATTTTGCAGACCTCACTTTTTGTCACAAAGTTTTGAAAATTGAAAAAAGAAAAAAAAAATTTTTTTTTCTCGTCTTTCTTTATTTTCAAAAACAAATGAGAGCTGCAAAATACTCACCATGCCTCTCAGCAAATAGCTTGGGGTGTCTACTTTCCAAAATGGGGTCATTTGGGGGGGGTTTGTGCCACCTGGGCATTCCATGGCCTCCGAAACTGTGATAGGCAGTGAGGAGTAAAATCAAAAATGTACGCCCTTAGAAATCCTGAAGGCGGTGCTTGGTTTTCGGGGTCCCGTACGCGGCTAGGCTCCTAAAAAGTCCCACACATGTGGTATCCCCGTACTCAGGAGAAGCAGCTAAATGTATTTTGGGGTGCAATTCCACATATGCCCATGGCCTGTGTGAGCAATATATCATTTAGTGACAACTTTGTGCAAAAAAAAAAAAAAAAAAAAAAAAATTGTCACTTTCCCGCAACTTGTGTCAAAATATAAAACATTCCATGGACTCAACATGCCTCAAAGCAAATAGCTTGGGGTGTCTACTTTCCAAAATGGGGTCATTTGGGGGGGGGTTTATGTCATCTGGGCATTTTATGGCCTTCAAAACCGTGATAGGTAGTGAGGAGTAAAATCAAAAATGTACGCCCTTAGAAATCCTGACGGCGGTGCTTGGTTTTCGGGGCCCCGTACGCGGCTAGGCTCCCAAAAAGTCCCACACATGTGGTATCCCCGTACTCAGGAGAAGCAGCTAAATGTATTTTGGGGTGCAATTCCACATATGCCCATGGCCTGTGTGAGCAATATATCATTTAGTGACAACTTTTTGTAATTTTTTTTTTTTTGTCATTATTCAATCACTTGGGACAAAAAAAATGAATATTCAATGGGCTCAACATGCCTCTCAGCAAATTCCTTGGGGTGTCTACTTTCCAAAATGGGGTCATTTGTGGGGGTTTTGTACTGCCCTGCCATTTTAGCACCTCAAGAATCGACATAGGCAGTCATAAATTAAAGGCTGTGTAAATTCCAGAAAATGTACCCTAGTTTGTAGACGCTATAACTTTTGCGCAAACCAATAAATATACACTTATTGACATTTTTTTTACCAAAGACATGTGGCCGAATACATTTTGGCCTAAATGTATGACTAAAATTGAGTTTATTGGATTTTTTTTAGAACAAAAAGTAGAAAATATCATTTTTTTTCAAAATTTTCGGTCTTTTTCCGTGTATAGCGCAAAAAATAAAAACGGCAGAGGTGATCAAATACCATCAAAAGAAAGCTCTATTTGTGGGAAGAAAAGGACGCAAATTTCGTTTGGGTACAGCATTGCATGACCGCGCAATTAGCAGTTAAAGCGACGCAGTGCCGAATTGTAAAAAGTGCTCTGGTCAGGAAGGGGGTAAATCCTTCCGGGGCTGAAGTGGTTAATATTCACATGAAGGGATGGGCCGAACACCCCCCCCCGGTTTGGTTTGCACCATAACACCTCCAACAGGCAAAAAGTTCTAGCGAACATGCAAACCATATTAAAGTCTATGGGACACGAACATGAAAAATCCAAAGTCCTCATTTTAAAAGCTGATATGCAAGTTATTGTCATAAAAAGTGTATGGGGGACCTGGGTACTGCCCTAGGGGACATGGCAATGATGTATTAATGCAAAAAAAAAAATGATCGTTTTTAAAGGAGCAGTGATTTTAATGATGCCTAAGGTGAAACAATAAAAATGAAATATTCCTTTAAATATCGTGCCTAGGGGGTCCCCTTGGTTTGTCTGTAAAGTGGCGCATCTGACAATGTATAAAACATGCCGCAGGAATAATGACATTTCTAATGGAAAAAAAATAATTTAAATTTGCCCGCAGCTGTAATGTATTGCCGCCTCCCGGCAATATAGATGATGAAAAAAAAATAATTAAAAAAAAAGTGTAAAAAAAGTAAAAACCACAAGAGACTGTTTTTGACCAATCCTTTATTAAAAAAAAAAAGCATCCCGTGATGTAAATCTACCGTCCTTTACGCCGCCCGATGCACCTGAAGAATAGGAAAAATGAAAATGCTCCACCGAGGCCTCCCGCTGACTGCTGTCTCTTTGCTTTGACAGCTCTTATATAGCCAAGGCACGTGCAACCTGGTGACCCGCCCCTTCTGACATCATGTGATATCACATGATGTCAGAAAGGGATGGGGTTACCTGGTTATGTCACCGGGTGGCCCCGCCCTTGCCAATATAAGAGCTGTGAAGTGAAGAGACAGCAAATGGCGGGAGGCCTCTCGTGGAGGCGGAGCTTTTTAATTTTTGCTATTTTTTTACATCATGGGACACTTTTTTTTCCTTATTTAATAAAGGATTTGTCAAAAACTGTCTCTTGTGGTTTTTATTATTTGACACTTGTTTGGTGAATGGGTAGGGGTACGATGTGCCGATACCCAGTCACATAAGGGGGGGTGTGGGACCTGGAAGCCCCCTTATTAAAGGGGGCTTCCAGATTCCGATAAGCCCCCCGCCCGCAGACCCCGACAACCACCAGCCAGGGTTGTCAAGAAGAGTCACTTGTCCAAGTTAACATGGGGACAAGGTGCTTTGAGGGGCACTCCAAAGCACCCTTCCTATGTTGAGGGTAAGTGGCCTTGTATTGTTCAGGAGGGGGGGGCGCTCGCTCGTCCCCACCCCTTTATTGGCCGGCCAGGCTGCTTGCTTGGATAAGGGTCTGGTATGGATTTTAGGGGGACCCCACGCCAATTTTGTTTTAAATTTTTGCGTGGAGTTCCCCTTAAAATCTATATCAGGCCCGAAGGGCCCATGCCTTTTTTTTTTCTTAATTCTGTCATAGGGTTCCCCTTAACCACTGTATTATATACTCTGCACTGCACTGTACTATATACTCTGCACTGCACTATATACTCTACACTGCATTAGAAACACTACACTGACTGCACTATATACGCTGCACTGTATTATATATTCTCCACTGACTGCACGCTAAATCCACTAACCAACCTACCTAATCTATCTCCATTAATGCACAGCCTTATATAGTGTGGGGGGCGTGGACTTAGCCCCTGAGCCATGACTGGCCAAAGGCACCCTGCCTTTGGCCAATCATGGCTCTCACAGCACATCACGCTGTGATTGGCCAAAGCATACAGGTCAGGTGCATGCTTTGCCAATCAGCAACCTTCAATGCACTGTGATCTCGCAGTGCATTATAGGGCACATCACTTCAGGCGAACGTCCCGCGAGCGCCCCATATGTGTGTTTGTTCTACGAACAAACACCCAATGTTCCAGTTTAAAGTAACATTGGGCCCATCTCTATTCACATGTATCACAAAGGGATGCGACAGAAAAGCTTACAATACTGTAATAACCAAGACAGCATGACCTGGGATGTACATAGGGTCAACAACGTAGCGAAAAGATGAAGGCAAATTAAATCCGTAAAAAGAAAGAAAACATAAGTGTGGTGAAATTGTCCAGCACCCAGCTTGGGTGCTTCGATCAAGATATAACTTCCTCCAGTCTGGATCCAAGAACCAGGTATTGTAGCGGAATATTGCATAGCACCCAAGAATCTAGCTGACACTAGCTTAGGTGCTTTGGACCTGGAAATGGACTTTATTGTAAACTCATACAGAATATATAGCACACCAGATCAGGTGAGCCTAATCACATTATCGTATGCAAAGGAAACTGTATACAGGAATATAATTAACATAACTGAGGAACAGTCAACATAAACTATAAAGAGTAAGCTAGTTAAACAACAAATCTTGATTAGTCAGGGGGTGACCAGACAATCTGGCAACAAGTCTACAACAAAGTACATTACACATTATCATAAGTATAAACACAGAGATGAGCAGACAGAAACAATATGTGACTCAATTAACGGGAATGCACACCTTGGCAATGCTTTGATTAATCAGGGATCCCACTCTGTCCGGCTCCTACATTAGAGTACATGAAAAAGGAAAGGAATCCCCTATGTGGTGGACTTTTAAGGCACGCTAATTTTTCAAAGGATTTTTAGTAAGGTATTATGATAGTTTCAAAAAATATTTATTTAGAAAATATATAGAAAAGTATATATAAAAACATGGACTGTTTTAACACATCTGCAATTTTTTCACCATCAATACAAAATTAAACAATACAGTTTATGATTTCTTGCAGCTGACGCATTTCAGAGTACTAAGTGGTCTCCTTCTTCAGGGGTATAAGCAAGAAGAAACTATATTTCTAAAATAGAACAACAATACAGAAATTAATACATAATAATAGTTGGTAATATACAGCATAGTTAAAGTACAGTATTTGGAGAAGAAAACTTACAGGTGTTTTAACAGTGTGGTCAACATTCCAATGGTTGTATCTTTAAAAACATGCGAGAGTATGTATAATTTTCCATTCAGGAGACCCCCAATGGCGTAAGTGTGTGCAGACCCAGGAAGAAGCCCGCCGTTAACCCAAAACCCCCTCCTCCTCCGAGGGAGGCCTGAAGACACACTGGGGTTGAGAAAGGGGGAAACCCTGTAAACTATAGACAAAAAAGTCTATGAGAGTATACATCTTGTGTGTTTATTATGGATGTAATACTAATTATTTAGAGATATTGGGTACCTGTTGATGGTAGAGTTGTTTCTACATAGAGCAGATGAGGTAGCGTAGAGTCGCAGCTCTAAAATACATACATAGCAATAATAAGTATGAGTGTTTCTCTGTAGCCTATATGTTATAAAAATAATACAAATGAAAGAGGAAAACTTCATTGTAATGTAAATGAGCATCAAGCATGCTGACATTTGCATAAACGTAAAATGTTAACATGCCTCCAACATTTGGAAAACATACTACTACAAAAAACAGCCAGTGAAAGACTTGTCTATATATAATATAGTTCATGGAGAAATATTTAATGAGTGTAAAATGTCATGATTCAAATTTGAAAGTACTACTATATCCAAAGTATATATGCAATGATCCTAGACAATGCTTTTTAGTATAAATATGGTGATCCTAATTGGTAACAAGGACATGAGCTGGTGAAGAACAAATAAGAGTAAAATGATTTGTCATTTACCTTAGAGGCAGAAGTTTGTTGTGACTGCTCACTTTAAGTTCCAGCAATCCAATGGAGGGTATATGAGGACGAGCAGCCACAGCCAGGTATATATTGCCTTTCCTCCCCAATCAGCTGTTAACAGCACAGCTGATCATGAGGGGGTGGGAGGTATACAGGGCTGGAACACCCGCCCCCCTGAGCGGTGCGCGCACCACCACGTCCCGGCGCGCTTATGCAGGAGACGCACGCCGGAACCTAGCCACGCCCACCACGCCCACCATGCCCACCACGCCCACCGGTATTTGAAAGCACTGCTATATCCAAAGTATATATGCAATGATCCTAGACAATGCTTTTTAGTATAAATATGGTGATCCTAATTGGTAACAAGGACATGAGCTGGTGAAGAACAAATAAGAGTAAAATGATTTGTCATTTACCTTAGAGGCAGAAGTTTGTTGTGACTGCTCGCTTTAAGTTCCAGCAATCCAATGGAGGGTATATGAGGATGAGCAGCCACAGCCAGGTATATATTGCCCTCCCTCCCCAATCACCTGTTAACAGCACAGCTGATCATGAGGGGGTGGGAGGGATACAGGGCTGGAACACCCGGCCCCCCGAGCGGTGCGCGCGCCACCACGTCCCGGCGTGCTTACGCAGGAGCCGCACGCCGAAACCTAGCCATGCCCACCACACCCACCGGCACGCAAAGCTTCACCAACGGACACCGCATGTCTGTTAGGTGAAGCAAGATGGAGGCCCGGCACCGTAGATAGGCGCCGCAAACCTCCATAGTGCTGCCACAGGTTCCTTAGGGAAACAGGGCGGCTTTGCGTGCCGGGCGGTCGCCAGGACATGCCCACACCAGCGCATGGAAGGAGATAGTAGGGGGAGGAAAAATGGCAGAGTCGTCCTAGTAAGGGCCCGCATCTGAGATGGTGTGCTTACACAGGCCCCACAGGGAGTCCCCAAAGGAAAAAAGGAAGGTCTATGATATGACAGTGGCAGAGCATATACAGAACACAGTGTCTATGTATTAACAAAAAGGAGAAAAAGTTATATCTAACTCAGGCAAACAGACATGGTGGAAAAAAACGTCATATATCAATGGAAGGCAATCAATGCATCATGGAATAGATATAAGCACACAGAAGAAAAAACGAAAGACACAATATTACAAAGGGTATATGGATAAAAGATATGGCAATTAGAGTAGAGTAGGGGTAGACACATGTAGCTAGGGGCTGCATAGAGATCCAAACACATGTATTATATATTCATATTAAACAATGGAAAAATATTGAAAAAATATTGTGTCATACAAAGGTATTCTAGGGGAGGGGGTGTGTCCGATAACAAATTTACCCGGATAAATTGGTATCCATAACATTATTGTAAGAGAACTGTTGCGTCCCGGGTTCACTCGCGGGTACACACGATTGTAAAGGACTCTTCGCGCACGCATGCGTTCGGGAAGGTCGCTTCGGATCGCAGACGTGCCAATGCGCGTGCGCAAAGGATTGGGCGCGCCCGCGGGAGCGCGTCCGCGTGGCCCTTTGGCGCCAGACGGCCTATTTAAAGGACACACTGACTGTGACAGGTGCTGACTGATCTTCAGCTGTTCCTGTATCTGTATCCTGTGTTACCTGCCTGCTTGATATCCGTTGCTGAACCTTGGCTCCCCTGACCTTGCCTCTGGACTCTCCCATATCCTGATTCACTGGTTCCTGATTTCGGCTTCCTACTTTGACTCTGCTTCTGCCTGATGACTTGGTACCTTGCTGTCCGCCTGCTTCTGAACCCGGCTATTCCCGTGACTCCGCTCCTGTCTCCTGTCTGGCTCCAAGCTGCCTGTCAAGTTCCTGCATCTCGGCTCCTGCGATCTGCTGCGACTTCCTGCCTACCTAAAGTCGCATCATCTGCCTCAAGATTCCTGGGTTACTTCTACAGGAACTCGTGTTCCTCCTTTCCTTGGGGTCCCTCTGTTCCCGCTCTCAGCGGGACCCGGGTTGGAGATACAAGGGAGGCCGACCTCCTCACTTCAGACTCTGACCAGGTACGTGACAGTATCAGTCAGCCAGCAATGGAGTCTGAAAGGGAGGCCTCACCTGTTATGGACATCTGCCGGGCAATTTCTGCACTAGCCCATACCGTACGAAATCTCCAAGAAGACTTGGGCCAGATGCAAGATCGTCTACCGAATCTGCTTGGTGTCTCATCTGCAGCTACTCTCCTTGCACTTGTAAATACGTCTGTACAGACTGACTTCTGCCTGCTCAACGAAACCTCTCTGCCTCCTGAACCCAGAGTACCCTTGCCAGAGCATTTTTCAGGGGATCGCAAATTGTTTCGCACCTTTCAAAATGCCTGTGAACTTTATTTTTCCTTGTTACCACGAACCTTTTCATCCGAGCATATTAAAGTGGGATTTATCATTACACTCCTACGAAATGAACCACTCTCCTGGGCTCATCATCTTAGAGTACACCATGATCCGGCCTTGTCTACCGCTGACTCCTTCTTTTCAGCCATGTCCCAGCTGTATGCTGACCCCTTCCTCCAACAGACTGCTGAATTTACACTGGGAAAACTCCAACAAGGCTTGAGATCCGTGGAGGACTATGTAACAGATTTCCGTGTCTGGAGTTTAGATACGCAGTGGAATAAAGCCGCTTTACATCATCAATTTCGTCTTGGACTCTCTGACCAATTAAAAGACGAACTTGCCCGAATAGGAGTGCCCTCATCCCTGGAAGATCTGATCCATCTTGTTATCCAAATTGACCGACGATTGCGTGAAAGGCAATCTGAGAAAGCTAGTACCAAGCCAGCTTCTCTCTGAAGAAGTTTTGTCTCCACAATCACGTCCAGATTACCAAGGGGTCACTACAAGAATAAGGAGTCCCCTGAGCTTCCCCGCAGGAGCTTTTCAAGACCACCACTATCTTTCTCTGAACGCCTCCGGCGAGTACATGACGGACTTTGCTTTTACTGCGGAGGAGCGGGCCATTTCATCCAAGCTTGTCCCATAAGACCTGCCAAGCCCACTTCTACGCCACCTTACATGTTGCATCTTCCTGGGAGGGATCTGTTACACCTCCCTCTTTCGCTCCAGTTTCAGTTGCCAGGGAGGACTATTTCTGTAACCGCAATTATAGACTCCGGAGCTTGCAGTTGTTTTGTGGACTCAGCCTTTGTCACCTTACATCAACTTCCTGTATGTACCAAGAGGCAGGAATTTACTGTGCATCTGGCAGATGGCTCTGGTCTCAAGTCTGGGCCTGTTACACAAGAGACTGTACCCATTCTTTGCCAAGTCTCTTCGGGACATCAGGAGCTGCTCCGTTTGGACGTCATAACGTCCCCCATGTTTCCTGTTATCCTGGGGCTACCCTGGCTAAGGGCCCATAACCCTCATATTGACTGGCTTACCGGAGATATCTCATTTTCCTCTAATTATTGTCAGAAACATTGTTACCCGAAAAAGTTTGTTAATCCTGCTCCTCTCCTCAGCATCCACTCGGACCCTGAAACTATGAAACTAGTACCCACAGTCTATCATGAATTCTTGGACGTATTTAATAAAAAGAGTGCAGAGAGCTTACCTCCCCACCGGACTTACGATTGTCCCATTGAACTTCTACCAGGGCAGAAATTCCCTTCGGCCGAATTTACCCTCTCTCGGAACATGAACTAGAAGCCTTACGCAAATACATTGATGAAAGTCTAGAAAAAGGGTTTATTCGAGCCTCTTCCTCCCCAGCAGGAGCTGGTATCTTTTTTGTGGAGAAAAAAGATCACTCCCTGAGGCCCTGTATTGACTATCGTGATCTTAATAAAATAACTATCAAGAACCGGTACCCACTTCCCTTAATTCCCAAGTTATTTCAGAGACTGCGTGGAGCACGAGTTTTTTCCAAGCTAGATCTAAGAGGTGCCTACAATTTGGTGCGAATCAGAAAGGGGGATGAATGGAAGACTGCCTTCAGGTCACGCTTTGGGCATTTTAAATATCTGGTTATGCCCTTCGATCTCTGCAACGCCCCAGCCACCTTTCAGCATCTGGTAAATGATGTTTTTCGGGACTTTCTTGACCTGTTTATCATTGTCTATCTCGATGATATTCTTATCTTCTCTGACTCAATCGAGGTCCACCGTACCCATGTGAAAAAAGTTTTGAGTAAACTTCGTGAACATCATCTCTATGTCAAGGCTGAAAAGTGCGATTTTGAAAAACATACAATTCAATTCCTGGGACTTGTCATCTCCGCTGATGGGATCTCCATGGATCCCCAGAAAGTCGCTGCTGTTTTGGAATGGCCAGCTCCTACAGATCGAAAGGCAGTACAAAGGTTTGTGGGATTCGCTAATTTCTATAGGAAATTTATTAAGAACTTTTCTGGTATTATTTCTGCTATCACCCTTTTGACCAAACAGCATGTTCCCTTCCGGTGGAGTACTGAAGCACAAACATCTTTTGAGCAGTTGAAAGCCTTGTTCACCTCAGCTCCCATCTTAAAGCATCCCGACCCTTCCTTGCCCTATATTCTGGAGGTGGACGCCTCTGAAATCGCAGTGGGAGCCATATTATCGCAGCGACAGGGCCCCAAGTCCCTACTCCATCCTGTGGCATTCTTCTCCAAGAAATTGAATCCCTCTGAGAAGAATTATGATGTAGGGGACCGGGAACTGTTGGCCATTAAAGCTGCCCTCGAGGAGTGGCGCTACCTGTTAGAAGGAGCCTTGCACCCTATACTCATTTTCACCGACCATAAGAATCTCGAGTATTTACAGCTAAACCTTCCGCCCTGGTTCTAAGAATGGGAAACCAGACACGCTGTCATGCATGTTCCATGATCCTGTTCATGCTTCCGAAGCAGACACCATTTTACCTGCCAAAAACTTTCTTCTTCTCCAAACCAATCTGACGTCCCAAATAAGAGCTGAGCTGTTGGAGCATCCCCCTTCCCAAGACTTATCTCTTCAACTCAAGGACGGGCTGTATTACCATAAGGAACAGGTCTTTGTCCCGGAGCAGTTCAGGGTTTCTGTCCTGAAGCGTTGCCACGATCATCCTTTGGCAGGCCATTTTGGGATTCACAAGAGTATCAACCTAATTTCACGTTCTTTCTGGTGACCAGACTTGATCCAAGACTGTAAAAGATACGTCAAATCCTGTGTGACCTGTCAACGCAATAAGACTGACCGAGCCAAGACTTGGGGCCTATTAGAATGTCTTCCTGTGCCCAAGAAACCATGGAGCATGATATCCATGGATTTCATTGTGGAACTTCCCCCGTCTGAAGACTTTACCACCATATTTGTCGTAGTTGATCGCTTGACTAAGATGGCACACTTTTTACCCATGCAAGGAACCCCGTCTGCTGCTGAGACTGCTTCCATGTTCATCCGAGAGATAGTGAGGCTACATGGTATTCCCGATAATATCACTTCTGATCGAGGGGTACAGTCCAGATTCTGGAGATCTCTCTGTGAAGTCTTGAACATCGAGCTCCGTCTGTCCTCTGTCTACCATCCTCAAACTAATGGACAGACGGAGAGAACCAACCAGACGCTGGAGCAATATTTGCGTTGCTTCTCCTCTTTTTCACAGGACGATTGGTCACCTCTGCTTCCGCTAGCAGAATTTGCATACAACAATTCCATCCACTCTGCTACCAAGCAAACACCCTTTTTCGCCAATTATGGATATCACCCTTCCTTTTTGCCTGAATTACCCGTGGATTCTGCTGTGCCTGCTGTTCAAGACAGACTGAGTTGGTTCATCTCCAACAATAAAGTGCTTCAGGACACCATCTCTAAGGCCCAGGCTAATAACCAAAGATTTTTTGACAGGAAAAGGAGGGGTAACTTGAATCTGAATCCAGGAGACAAGGTTTGGCTATCCACTGCTAATTTAAAACTTAAGTGTCCCTCCAAGAAACTTGGTCCAAAATACCTGGGGCCCTTTGCTGTAAAAAGGAGGATCAACGCTGTGGCCTTTGAACTTATCCTACCAAAGAATCTCAAAATTCACCCTGTTTTTCATATTTCTTTGTTGAAGACATCAATATTCAATCCCTTTTCTAACCGGGATCCAGAAAACCATCCTCCACTGCTCGTTGAGGGCAGTGAAGAGTTTGAGGTAGAAGCCGTTCTCGACTGCAGAACCAGGCCTAACACAGTTTTCTGATTAAATGGAAGCGCTACGGCCCTGAAGACAATTCCTGGGAACCAGCTTCTAACGTACATGCCCCGCAAAAGGTACGAGCATTTTTTCAGCACCATCCAGAGAAGAAGCCCCTGAGGGGCATCCGGAGGCTGCCCGTAAGGAGGGGGCAATGTAAGAGAACTGTTGCGTCCCGGGTTCACTCGCGGGTACACACGATCATAAAGGACTCTTCACGCACGCATGCGTTCGGGAAGGTCGCTTCAGATCGCAGACGTGCCAATGCGCGTGCGCAAAGGAACGGGTGCGCCCGCGGGAGTGCGTCCGCGCGGTCCTTTGGCGCCAGACGGCCTATTTAAAGGACACACTGACTGTGACAGGTGCTGACTGATCTTCAGCTGTTCCTGTTCCTGTATCTGTATCCTGTGTTACCTGCCTGCTTGATATCCGTTGCTGAACCTTGGCTCCCCTGACCTTGCCTCTGGACTCTCCCATATCCTGATTCACTGGTTCCTGATTTCGGCTTCCTACTTTGACTCTGCTTCTGCCTGATGACTTGGTACCTTGCTGTCCGCCTGCTTCCGAACCCGGCTATTCCCGTGACTCCGCTCCTGTCTCCTGTCTGGCTCCAAGCTGCCTGTCAAGTTCCTGCATCTCGGCTCCTGCGATCTGCTGCGACTTCCTGCCTACCTAAAGTCGCATCATCTGCCTCAAGATTCCTGGGTTACTTCTACAGGCACTCGTGTTCCTCCTTTCCTTGGGGTCCCTCTGTTCCCACCCTCAGCGGGACCCGGGTTGGAGATACAAGGGAGGCCGACCTCGTCACTTCAGACTCCGACCAGGTACGTGACAATTATTTAGATGATGTTACTTTTCTATTCCTCAAGAGGAAAAACCCTTGAGAAAAGGCTTAAAACAGATGGCTTTATTCAACCCTGGTGGCTGTGTTGCCTTTAACTCATGGCCAAGGTTTGGTGTGAGAGATCCGGCAGGAGCATAACAGGGGTCTCATTAAGCCATATGAAATCCTGTGTGCTGGCAACTCGCATTATTTGCTCTTTAACCTTGTTGAAGTGCACCCTGCACAGCGTGTCACAAACAAAGGAAGAATTGGGTTTCCAAGGGCCCAGGTCTTATGGTCCAATTCAATGGGGGAATCTTTAGGCTGTTGGAGCAACTGGTTTAAGATGGTGGAGACCGCCCCTGCCAGATCCTTATGCTCCACTGTTTTAGGAATGCCGCAGATTCTGATATTGTTCCGTCTATTCCTGTTTTCAATATCATCCTGTTGATACATGAGCTGCTGCAGAGTTCAGTGTCTCCTCATGAAATTGCAAAGCATTACATAGACCGTCTGTGGTATTTTCAATGTCCTCCATGCGGACCCTCAGGTCTTTTTTAAGTTTAGTAATCTCTTGCCAATATGTCTTCTCAATGCGTTTGACATATTGTTCAAAATCAACTTTAGTAGGCAGAGAGCGCATATAGGAATGCAAGGATCACATCTGCGACTCCATGTTCCAACCGGCCCCTGAACATAGTGAGGCTTGGTAGAGTCACTGAGAGCTGCTGTGGGTTAATCAAAGTCTGCAGGGGAAGCAGTACGGCACCTGGAGCTCATCTGCATGGTGTCTGCTGGCTCAGAGCCGGGGAAGAGGGTGCTGGCGCTAACTTGAATTGTGCCTGGTTCATAGAGGCTACTGATGACTGGGTGAAAAAACGGCCCAAATTGCTTCCTCCGTAGCCACCGCAGGATTTTTTCTTTGGTCCTTGGGCTTTCCCTTGCCCATTGTTGCGGTCTGGAAGAGTTGTGAGGTGGATTGGAGGAATTATAGCCCCATGGGAGCCGTCAGGATCGGGAGCCCTACAGCTCAATGTGCTAAGCCATGCCCCCCCACTACATTTTTTTTTACTTTTCTAAAGCTCAAGGAGGGAAAGCTTCCCAACCATTCCCAACCATTTTCTGCAGAGAAAGGACTCCATGATGCTGCTTAAGTAGATGGCAACTGAGATCTTGGGTCTGGAATTCCTGAGATGCATAGAAAGAATGTGGATGATCTGTCAGCAACCCCTAAATGATTCCTCACAGTAGCATACAAAGAATGTACTCTAGAGAAGGAATTCAGAATATAGCAATGACCTGGGTGTCTCTGGGTTAGAAAGTGAGGGGGACTTCCCCAACAGGGACATTGCAGCGAAACCTCAAGAAAGGATCAGTTTCTAATATATACAAAATATAATAAGTAATGGTTTTGTAGAAGTTTTACAGCTCTAAAATTTAAACCATATTTATATTTTTCCAATGTATACACATTTACTAAGAGAATGTTAACTAACTTATGGAAAGTGAATATCTTCATTAAGCTCTTTAGACATTATTGGTATTGCTAACCTTTCCTAGAATATGCAGCAGACTCCTAACTGGTACAAAGTTATGACATTCAAGTTCTTATACCAGAGTGTACTTTAGATAATGCTGTAGAATTATGCTTCTACAACTGATGTAGGTCTTGAAATGTCAGAATATGAGGCTTTAATAGTTAATGTTTTATAACAGGTTCACTTTAAAAAGATAAGCATGAAATTATCTATCATCTTCAAGACGGCTAAATGGATTTTTAGATTTCTTTTTTAATCCTCCAAAAGTCATTACTAAGATGCATATTGCTTTATAGATAATTTTTTGTTTAGATTAACAAAATCTATACAAGATTTCATCCTGCTTCTTAGAGTAGCAGTTTGTTCTAAACGATAATTTAATTTTCCCACCAATACAATTCTACTGATGTAATACAGTGCAAGCTCGTTTATATTTCTCATCTCCCACCATTAGCATTTATGCCACGTATTCTTCATTTTGTTATTAAACTTAAATAACTATATTTATCCCTTTTTCATACTTTTTTTTTTTTTACTTCCTGTGTGCTCTTCTTATCTCTCTACATTTTTTATTTGCCTACCATTATTGGACAAATTGGAACCCCTAGGATTACAGGAGTAGATGCTAGAACTCACATTAAAGTGTATCTAAACCCAAAAACAAATATGTAATAGACTGCAACTTACCAGTCCTTAGATGAGGTAGTTGCATTAGTTTTCTCTTTTCAATTTTCTTTTTTTTTTTTTTAATCACTTGGTAATTCTGTGAATATTACACTAACTGTTGCTTCACCCACTCCTCCACTGCATCCAATGATGGTGTCACAGATCAGCTATAAAGCTGATCTGTTTGCTTGTAGTCCTACAGACAGGTGCTTCCATCTTGCTATGGCTGCAAAGCTTAACCTGTGGCCTCATTGACTGGAGGTTTGTTTTCACTTGCTTCTTATTTGGGTCTGGTAGCTGTAGGCAACTCATAAATGATTTCATTATCTTTCCTTCCACCATGGGTCAGTGTTGATGGGGAACTGTGTCAGACTTCCACTTACCAGACTGATGAGTCCGCTTGGGCAGAGGGTAGACTCCCTTACTTATCCGACTCACGGCCCCTGGTAGAGCAGACAGGAGGCACGGGAGTGCGGAATGGTATGAGAGCCTGCTGAAGGGATCCAGGTACAGGATGAGAGATGATCTTCAAGCAGCAGGTCAGTAGTCAGGAACACCGGTTACAGGTGCTGAGCAGGAGCAAGACAGGCAGATCGGGGCACAAGCAGGGTTCGGCAACAGACTGGCAGCAAAGGTACAACAGGAGCAGGCAGAAGCGGATTCAAACAGGCCAAGGTCAGGTACAGGCAGCAAACAGGAGAATCCAAAGGCAATCCGGGTCGTAAGGAGATCAGGTACACAGGAACACGAGACAGGCAACGGGAACTAAGGCACAGGGAGCTGATGATCAGGCAGCACTGAGCAGAGTGCATGGCAAACGTAAATAGGCCAGTTGACACCAACGGCATGCACGCCGACGCTCACAGGTGCGCACGCCCACGCGTGCACATGCACACGCCCGCACGCCAGTACACACACCAGCGCCTGCAGGTGCGTGCACAGTAGCACGCACAGGAACGCGCATGCCAACGCGCACCGGTGCGCACCAAGGCGGCCAGCACCACGAACAGCAAGGTAAGCTCTCTGACAAACTGCCTCCTGCAGTGCTATTGTGTTCTGCTGGTGGGAGGGCGCAGGGGCCTTCGTGGCTCACAGAGCGTAATGATTACCACTAGCGGCTATACCCACTGACAGAATTCGTATGCCAAAAATCTGACAGGCTGGTTGTACCCAAGTTGATCAATGGATCAACTTGGATGCAATCAGTGTGCCTATACATGGGTCGAAATTCAGCTGGTCCCTACTGAACCTGGCAAATTTCGATCCATGTATGGCTGGCTTTAGGCACCACCTGATTCCGGCTGTCTGATATAGGACCAGTCTCCCCCTAGTCTGGCAATCAGTATTTCTATTTAAAGGAGAAGTTTGGGGTAAATAAAAAAACAAACACACATATTCACCTCTGTGCTGTAGCATCTGTGTGATACTGCAGCTGTCCTATGTCAGCTATAAATCTGAGCAGATGCATGACCGCTTGAGAGGGCAGGTGCAGCTAGCTCTAGCTCTCAGCCTCTTGCTGAGAGGCAGAGCCAGCTGTCAATCAGGCAGTTGGGTGGATCCTAACAATATTGTCGGAATCTGGAAAGAGCCTGAAGCGGCTCTGCCAAGTCAGCTGATAGCAGGCTATAGTCCGCTGTAAGCCAACTATGGGTCACAGGAGTGCACAAGTGTACTCCTGTGTTTAAAAAAAAAAATATTGCCAGAAAATCTTTGGCCATACTTTTTCTTTCAAGCTGTGCTCAGGTCAGACAGCCTTGCCTGAGTAATATTTCTCCACACGTTGTTGTGCCCTGTACTTTGTGATTCCTTCACCCTGAAAGTTCTGCTGTGCACTCTTTTTTTTTATCTGTTGCTAGAAACCCTGCACCCTGAGCAATACCCTTTCCCTGGAAGTTGTGCTGTGCATTCTGCTCACCAGTCCCTAGAAATCGTGCATGCTTAGTTGTACCCTCTCCATGGAAGTTGTACAGGGAGTGACAATAAAAATGCATCTCTGGGAAGATCAACAGCTATTTTTTTGTGCTTGCTTGAAAGGGTCTGAACTTGAAAAGTGAAAATGTATGTAGCCACCACATCTAGGGATTGATGAGCTGAAATTTGTTATTTTTGTTCGGGTTTAGATATTTTAGTTCTTGAGCACATTGCCACTTATAAAAAGAGTAGGACTTTAAATGAGGGATGTCAAATTCTATATACAATGCATAGGGTATAGATAATTTATTATTTCATCATATATTCACATAAATGATCTCAAATTCATAATAGGTATGTTCTGAATAGGTTACAAAACCATATGCAAGACTGGCAAATAAAATGACAGATACTGTATGTGTATCTCACGAAAGCGAGTACACAACTCACACCCCTCACATTTTTGTAAATATTTTATTATATCTTTTCATGTGACAACACTGATGAAATTACACTTTGCTACAATGTAAAGTAGTGAGCGTACAGCTTTTATAACAGTGTAAATTTGCTGTCCCCTCAAAATAACTCAATACACAGCCATTAATGTCTAAACCACCGGCAACAAAAGTGAGTACACCCCTAAGTGAAAATGTCCAAATTGGGCCCAATTAGCCATTTGCCCTTCCAGTGTGATTTTGCTTGTTAGTGTTACAAGGTCTCAGGTGTGAATGGGAAGCATTCACACCTGGTGAGCAACCAGGTGAGGAGTACAGAGCCTCTGAGGCTCTGAAGAAGAAGGTGCTGCCTTCGAAAGACGTCAGCCAGCAGCGGTCTGCACATCTTGTCCATAGGTCTGGAGACTGCTACCATCATTTGACTAATATGCGTGATTTCGATCTACCCTTGTGAGTAGTACTTTTACGTTTTCTGTTTTAAATAAACCTTTTTAAAGATAATGCACAAGGCTGGTGCGCCCTCTCTTTTCTGTTTTTTGTCTGTATGTTAGGATTTCCCTATTCTTGAGGGCAGCAAGGCTGAAAGCTACCATCCATCGAGAACTTTTGAACTGTTGGGCTTACACATTTATGCGCAAGAGTTTTTGTTTTGTTGATTAGACATTAATGGCTGTGTGTTGAGTTATTTTGAGGGGACAGCAAATTTACACTTTTATACAAGCTGTACACTCACTACTTTACATTGTAGCAAAGGCTGTAGCCGCTAGAAATAATTACTGTCAGTTCTCCCAGCCGAGATGGCTCCCCCTAGGGTCATGTGTGTGTTTGGGTTGTTCGGTTCAGATGTGAATTCAGGAAAAAATTCAGACCTGATGTGCATCTAAACCGGTGAACATGAACACACCGGACCCCATGCTGGGAACCGCACCCGCACATATGTGAACCCGGCCTTACTGTGTTGATGGAGAAATTGAGCAACGGGTTGCAGGAAAGAAAATCACTCCATCTATGGCCGGCTTAAAGGATAAGTTCACCTTTAGGGTAGAACTTGTAACATGTTCCCAATGCTGCAGGCACTGCCTGCACTCCCTGTGATAGCAGTGTGGGGTGAACTATCCCATACTAGCTGTCACTTTTTGAAATCAGCGTGTCCACACAGGGCTCCGCCCACATAGCCGTGTCATTCATTCACACAGATCTGTGTGTGAAATAACTACAAGCCCCGACATCCTTTGTGGCTGTTGTCTTGTAGTTTTTCACAAACTAGCACGACACTGTTTATTGATTCTTTCTGTCAGATTGTATCTGCCTGTCTGTACGGGATGAACGGGCACACAGATGCACTGACAGATCTGAGGGAGACCTGCATGGCACATTTTTTTACCTGCTAGAAAAGGATCTGATGTGTAGTTAGAACCAGACAACTAGGATTTATTGCTTTGCCTCAACTGCTTAAAGCAGAGTTACGCTTAAAAAATAAAAGAGTCAAAAGTCAGCAGCTACAAATACTGCAGCTGCTGACTTTTAATAATTGGACACTTACATGTCCCAGGGTCCAGCGATGCGAGGGAACGAAGCCCCGCTCGTCCCCCCCTCCTCTCTGCGGTGCTGGCATTGTCACTGTGGGCGCCCGGCTGTGGCTTCATAGCCGGTCACGCACTGCACATGTGCGAGCCGCACGGCCTGCCGTGACTGGCCTGGCAATTATCTGGGAGCTGTGACGTGTCCCAGATGATTGCTGAGAGGGAAGGGGGAGAGGTGATCTCCCTTCCGGCGCCAAAATGCGCCGGGAGGGAGTGGGAGCTGGAACCCTTGAAAAAGAGGCTATCCGCGCCCCCCAAAAAATATGACATGACAAATGTGGGTCACCTTCCCTTAAAGCAGAAGTTCCATTTTTGGGTGGAACTCCACTTTAAGTAACTGAATTTTGCAAATGCTGTTTATGCTTTTCTGGTGTTGAAAATGCAACAAATTTGATTGCAGGTAGTTTGAACCATGATCTGCTGTGTGGCTTCTTGCTTCTTGTATGAAATGCCTTCATTTGAAGTGTCTACCTCAAGCCATGATTAAAGCAAGACCCCTCTCATTATTATGTGATCAAATCAATTAGTTTTGTGCTTTTACATTATTACGTTAGACTCAACCTACATTTAAGATCTAGTAATTGTAAACCAGAGTCACAAGTTATGGTGTAAGAAAAGTGCTTTTTTAGCTCCTAAAGTTATTCTAAAGCTTCTTTTTTTTAAATAACAAACACGTCATACATACCTGCTCTGTGTCATAGTTTAACACAGAGCAGCCCCGATCCTTCTCTTCTGGAGTCCTCCACTGGCGCTCCTGGCTCCTCCCCTGTGTCCATAGACACAAACCGCATGGATCAGCCCTGGCCCTCACTGTCCTGTGAGGAGACGAGAGAGAGCTGCTGCTCTTGGGCACAGCACTGGATCAAGATCAGGTTCGGGTAGGTGTTTAGGGCGACTGGGGGGATCTTGGTCACAGAAGGCTTTTTACTTTAAAGTGAAACTTTATGCTAAGAACAGCTTGAGCTGGACATTTTATAGATAGGCAATTCCTATCCTCATATTGATTAGTGGTTCCAAATTAATAATAACTACTGCAGTAGGGAACAGACACAAAAGATATGCTCAGCATCTTTCCAAATAACTGTTCTGCTTTATTATGACGAAATTGAAGGTTTTTGTACACATAATTACATAGGTATTACATTAATATTACAACTGTACGTTTATGGTAACAAGGGGCGTAAGATAGGCAGGCCAATTCTAATCAGGACTCGAAAGAATGTAAACATGTACTGAAAACATTATTGAGCTGGACATTTTATAGATAGGCAACTCCTATCCTCATATTGATTACTGGTTCCAAATTAATAACTACTGCAGTAGGGAACAGACACAAAAGATATGCTCAGCATGAAACAAGGAGGGAAAAGTTGAGGGGATTTTTATGGTGCCAAGCAGAATGATGGAGAAAGACATATAATGACTTAAAATTAGCAAATTAGATTTTATTATTACACACAATTTTTGTAAAATTACAGAATACAAAAAAGTTATTTGCAATAATAACAATAATGTAGTGGTTATTTCAACTTTTCCCTCCTTGTTTCATTACTACTTAGGGATGAGGTGCCTTTTAATTGGGTGTTGTACCGTGAACCAGACCTATGTTTCTCATACGCTCAGCATCTTTCCAAATAACTGTTCTGCTTTATTATGACGCAATTGAAGGTTTTTATACACATGATTACGTAGGTATCACATTAATATTACAATTGTACGTTTATGGTAACAAGGGGCATAACATAGGCAGGCTAATTCTAATCAGGACTCGAAAGAATGTAAACATGTACTGAAGACATTATTAGTGCCGTGTGCACATTGAGGGCAGTGTGCAATACATACAAAATAGAATTCAATTATATACAGAACTTACAAATTTCCATTACAGTCTCCTCTCTTTTGATCACTAAGCATACCTGCTATCACCTTTAACCTTGAACCTCCACACGCTTAGGTGGAGGTAGTCCTGGTTAAAGAGGCAAAAACTCCATTGTGGAGAAAAAAATAGCTGAGCAGCTTTTTTCATTACAAAAATGACTTTTAATTGTGAAAAACAAATGATTGATAAGACATATTTACAGAGTACTGGCTGTACACTCCTGTGGCCAGAATGGCATTCTAGCTTAATTGTTGGCATGCTGACTTATCAGCATATGTAAACACAGACAATTCTACATAAAATGGAAGAGGTACAAAAGACAAATATGACTACAACATGGCTAAACTACTTTTCAAATCACATTATATATATATATGCCTTACATGTAAAGTATTTGAAAAAAAAGTACCCTAGACTGTGATCACAAGAGGCAAACACATCAAACGCAGGGATTTCTTTAATTTAGTCATTTTTGCAGTGTCTGGTGTGGATCCAGGTGACTTTTCCTTCAAGTTTTGCACAACTGTACATAAAATAGATGCTGTATTGAGTCTCCAAACATTTCCTTATATATATAAATGTCTCTTAACAATCCACAAGTCACCTGGCTTCAGTTTTAGATCCTTCTAAACTTTTAGGATCTGGAATTGGGCAGAAAACACATAAATGAGTTTGTCAAAAACCTTAAAAGATCAGCAGCGTTCTCTGTGAGATCCAAATGGAGGACTTCAGCTGCTGAGACAAAATATAAGCAAGTGAGTAACCCACTCCCAAACAAAATCCCATAGGGAGAGAGTCCAACATCCCCTTAGGGGCTTGATAAAATATTCAGGCAAAAGTTTTCTAGTTTCTTACTCTACTTTTTCCGCTACATTGTAGACAGTAGGGGGTGTAAAAATAAAACCTCAAACTTCTAGTAAGGACTCTCCTATAAAAAAATGTTTTCCTCTGTTACTCTCTGTAGATTCTGGCACTCTGTACTTACAAACTACTTCTGATAACACTTTTTATTGTGGCCTTTGCAGTAGCATTTGCCACTGGACATCCAGAAAACATGTCCATATAGACAAAATGAATACTCGTAAGATCCTGACTTGGGCATCTGGATATATCTTTATCTTTTATCTTTAACTATATCTTTTTGTAATCTCTGAAAGGGATGTTCAGCTTTTGGTAACACCTTTGGAAACAGGTAAAACAAGAAGTGGTATGTTATACAAACAAACCTTTGAGAACCCTGGCTCTATCCCATGCTCATTTACTAAGGCAGGTGACTGATGACACGGTCCATGTGTCAAGCTGGAGGGAAAAGAGTGACTGGCAGACATAAATGATCACCTTTTCCAAAGTCCTGTTTTATAAGAAGTTGCCCCCTGTGGACCACTTGTTCTTCTCGTTCTGGGGTCCTTAATGTTGAATTATTAATCCCAGCTATACTGGGCTAGAACTAGGGTGGAATCTGTGAGTTGCACAGACCCAGAAAGGGTCCGGGGCTGTAATGCAGCATCCTTAGTCGCCTGGTCTGCTTCCATGTGTGAGTTTTAATGTTAATATGGCTACCTCAGCAAGAACCTGGAAGGCTGAAAACAGCCAATCAATTAATTTAATTTAGCATGCTTGATTGGTTTACCTGCCAAAGTAAAAACAAGCTTCTGGCCCTTCAAATGGAACCAAAAGCTCTCTATATCTCGACTATCTACATAAATATACACTCTTTTTATAGCTCAGGTGCTTTGCTAAAACATGGAGCTCTGCTTCTTGAGCTGGGGAAAAAGGATCCAATGATGCTAAATACAGATTATCCTTCTGGGTGATAAACTGCATACTCAGCATGGGTATTGCCATCCTCAGTATAAAACTGGGATCAAATCTATAAAAGATTAAATATCTGGGTCTTCAGGGAGTGTGTCCTGCACTGGGCTCACAGCAGCTGATTCCTACGTCATCAATTTAACACGTGTGGTTTTCCTTTGTCTCCAGCCTCCTCCAACAGAGGCAATAAGGTGGCTGCATTTAAATGTGCACGCACAGCTCGTTGCACAAATTTGGCAATGTTGAAGCTGATCTAACTACCACGCTAGTGTAGGAGTGATGTCATGTCAGCCTGGCCAATGACAGAGGGCAGCGATCTAGACTCAGAAGCTGGCAGCCTAAAGATGTCAGTGGCCGGCGGGGAGCTCTGGGTCTTTCGTTGGACTGAAGGTGAGTATAGTTCCGTATTAATGCAGGGAATGCATTAAGGTAAAAAAAAGTTAAGCCTTTAGAACCACTTTTAAGCAGTAAATTGTTTATCAATGCAACTTTTTTCCCGTTGTAAATTCCCAGATTACCAACTTTTGTGCTGGCATGTTTCCTTTTTGGTCGTTAACATTCTACTTTGTGTGAAATGATGAAAGCAACTTACATTAACAACTTACATTGAATATTTTCAATTTTACAGTACCTGTATGGTAAAACCAGTTTCAGCTTTATTAAAACAATGATAGTTCTATAAAAAAAAAACTAAGTCTATGGGCACAGAATATTAGTTATTTGTAAACTTGTAAAAAAACACAGTTATGTGGACTGAGTTAGAAAATGCACACATACAGTACATGTCCAAGGTCTGAAGGCAGAGCTGAATAAATAAAAGAAGCACAAAATGAAAGATATATATATATATATATATATATATATATATATATATAGCAGAGGGACACTTGGGCAAGGCTGCAGATGGACACTGATAAGGCTGCATTGATGGGCATTTACTATAAAATGTAAGTTTTTTTCCATAAACTTCCCTCCTAAACTTGGGGTGCGTGTTATACGCCAATAAATATGGTAATCAAAGGATATAGTGCTACTGGCTGAAACAAACACATACAATATTAATTATTCTTTGTTATTTGGAGCTAGAAAACAAGTTAACAGTAGAAGCTGGTTTGCCATAGGCAGAACCAGCTTTTTCGAATGCTGTACTTTTAATACATTGGCTGCATTGTGATTGGTGTAGCTAACTTGGTCCATACAGTAAGATTTATAGGTAAACTCTACCAAACATTTTAAATGTCAGTTACCTAAAGATGATGGCAAAGTATTGTTTCCAAAGTTGCCATAATATGACAATTTTTAAAGGCCTATACTCAGTACCAGCACTTACCCCTGCCTGTAGTCAGTAGCTGATACTTTATCTTGTTCAGGTAAATTAATGACTATAATGATATACTACCTTTTTCTTATCTCAACATTCTTTCTAGAAAAATGCTTGGAAGGACCATAAAAAGGAATGCCTTTGTCTAAAGAGCATTTTCCCTAATGTTCCTACAGACTCTGTCAGACTCATAGGCAAGATCATCTTCAAATTGGTGAGTTGATGTTCATAGTAATTTTTGGTGTCGCTGATATATTTTGTTTATTCCTTTATCCTACAGTATGTGTTTTAAATTTTAGTTTAGTGATTTTTTTCTGAAAAAAACATCACCAGGGACATTACTTACCATGCACGAAGAGTGTCCAGTGTGCTGGTCACTGCTGTGTTTGATTAATATCTGAAGTCTTTTGCCCCTGGCTACCCCCACACCAGTGATCATCTGCTTCTGTAGGGCTTAATATGAGTGGCTGTGCTTGTGACAGGCACTTGTCAAGTGCTGACTATGCCCTCCCTTTCTGCCCCCCTGCTCCAGTCATAGAAGCCATACTATCAGTTCCCACATTCAACTGCCCATTCCCAATTCAAAGAGTGCTTTGAATTGGACAAGATGGACAGAAAATACATACCCTGTGCCATGAAAAATAGCATCTATAAACTTACATAGATCAACTGTGTATTTTGTGATTTTCCTGGTTTTCAGCAAATAATTATAGTCCTTTAGATAAAGGACTATAATTATTTGCTGAAAACCAGGCATGCCAATGGGAGTCGGTTCCTCCTGCCAACCCCTATGTCACTACAGAACACAGTAGTGGGGAAGGAGGTTGGAGGGACAGAAGACTGACACTCCTGGAAGACTTTATCAGGCCATTTCTGGTGTTCAGTGGCACATATGGCAGGTGAGGTAAGTATTCACTTTCTTCTTTGCATATAACAGGTCTTAAGGGGAACTTTCAGTGAGTAAACAGGGTCACTTTGAAGGGGGTGTTAATGTTGATGGTGCTATTTATTGTCAATATTGATTATTTTGTTATATTTTCTTTCTCTTATTTTTCGTAGCTTGAACAACCAGATTGTGGTTCCGGAGATTTGTATTCCATAAATGATCTACAATCTCGTAAGTCCGTTTCTACATTGATTGATATTTTTCTCCACAAACACTAACCTTGTTGTTTTACTATTTAAGATGCATGCACATAGCCACAAGAGTGAACGTTCACAGGAGTGTGCATTGAAGTGTATGTATGAATGTGTTTAGTAGAATGCACTATATATTAGTGTTACAACTTGGCTCCATTTCCGTTGCCTCCACTTGATTTTGCATTCCCATTGGTTTTTATGGGGGAAAAAACAGCAGTTCTGAAGCAAGCAAAGGCTCATCTACAAACATTCTTTAAATGGAGTTTGCTGTGGATTTGTGGAGCATTTGACTCTTCCAGCTGTGCAAGGTCCATACTCCGCAGCTTTACATCACCAGCCACCGTCTTCTTTATTTTTGGTCTTCGTTATTTATTTCAAGCAACTCTCAGGAAATTGGGGTTAGACATAATTTGGTAAACTATATATTTGTTTAATTGAATTATTCTTTCTAATTTTCCCATAATTTTTTTGCTTCACAGAGGTTCCTGTTATCTCATGTGTTTTCTCCTACTATAACCAATGCACTCTCCAACTACAATACCATATTTCTAAAGTGTAAAGGTTTTGTTATATTTCCCAATGCAATTTTCAGATTACATGTTCTTGTTTGCCCAACGGCAACTCACAGCTAAGAGATTGTTCTTGTTTTTGTTCATCAATGTCTTTTTGCCCAAGATATAATGTGAACCATGGAGGAAAAAAAAAAGGGCAGTGATAGAGGATAGATTAGCTGTTTCTGATGCCCCCTTCACTCTGGCCATCTGGTTGCATACTATTTCAGTGTGCATAGCTCAAGCATACAGAGGAATCAGTAACTACATCTGTTAGGATTGCATGCAATGGTCACATCATCCCTCTAGATGTGGACTCTCAATTCATCCCACTGTGTTATTCTCTCAGTAGAACAGTTTTCCCCAATATTTTTAACTCCGAGGAATCCCTGAAATAATTTTTAGGTCTTAGAAACCCCTGCTAAAAATTATTATATCTACAGCTCACAGTACACAATGTTGCCAGTAATCAGTAAATTGTAGATATAGCCATGACATGTTAGGTTCACACTGCTGGGGTTGTATTTTCATCCAACTTTTAGTGTGATTATGTGGATGCAACTTGGATGCAATTTGGATGGAACTTTGATAAGGTTTGTATTTTCCATGGGGCCAAAATCATACTGGAATCATAGCAAAGTAGTACAGGAACCAATTTCAAAATTGCTCCGTGTTGAGTCGCATTGATGTAAATGGACACCAATAAAAACAATGTGATTTCCATGTGCAACTCAAATCACATCTTAAATTGCACTAGTGTAAACCAGTCCTTAAAGCAAATAAATATTAATAATGACCAGGAGAGGGAAGCAGACAGTAAAACTTGTATCTTTCACTTGCATTGATGGTCAATGAAGACATGCCCCCTTACATTGGTGGTTGGTGCAAAAGTCACCAGTGTAAAGTGGACCTTTTTCCACTGACTATCTATATTGGGAACACTTTTTGTATTACCATCAATGTAAGTGCCATTAGAAAAGTGGCCCATACATTGCTGGCCAGCAGAGAAGAGTCCCTGATACATTGCTGGCCAGCAGAGAAGGGCCCCTTACATTTATGGTCAGTTACACAAGAGACCTCTTACATTGGTGAACAGACCTCTCTTGAATGTGGTTATCGGGGGGGGGGGGGGGATCAAGCTTTAAGAGACAGATAGGGTTTTACTGCTTTGCTTACTGCTTTTTTTCAGTCCAGCACTGAATATACTTATCATATATTTCTGATTCTTTATTCTTCAATGAATAGACTTGATGTGGGTTCTGGATTGCTTAAATGGTGTCTAGTAGGGATGGGCAAGCAGTTCGGCTGAGCATAAGTTCGGCCCGAACATGGCCTGTTCGGGTGTTCGCTGAACACCCGAATTTTCAATGCGCTCGCCGGAATATTTACCCACCGAGATTAAGGAGTGGGGTCGGGAAATTGGTTGCTGTGTCCTTAAAACAGAGTTATCACCTGTCAGCAGGCTTCACCGCTGACAGCTGAATGAAAAAAAAAAACATTGCTGAGTTTGCCGGCAATAGATAATAAATACCCATACCCTTTGGGTCTGGTATGGCTTTTGAGAGGAACCCCCACGCCCAAACTTAACATAAAAAATGGCATGGAGTCTATCCCAAAATCCATACCAGACTATCTTCTGAGCATGCAGCTTGGCAGGCCAGTGAGCGAGCGCCCCCCCCCCCCCTCTGAACCATACAAGGCCACATGCCCTCAACATGAGGGGGGTGCCTTGGGGCCCCCAGATTCCACTCCCCCTATGTGAATGAGTATGGGGTACATACTCCACTCGCTCACCCCCCCTTTCCTGGCCTGCTAGGCTGCATGCTTGAATAATTTGGCGTGGGGGTTCCCTTCAATTTTTTTCTTTATATATGTCAGTTTTGCTGCAGCAGGTTCTATACATGGTACAGATGTGCCACTACAAGCAGACTAAGCGGACCTCCCAGGTACTATATTTAAAGTCATTTTTAATTTTTTTTGTTTTCATTTTAAGCATCATTAACCACTTACTGACCGCCGAGCGCCAATATACGTCCTCACTTTGAGGACGGATATTGTTGTTATGGCAGCAGCTAGCTGCCATAACCACGGTATCCCCGTGTTTGGCCGACGGTCGGCTACAAGATAAAAGTGGTTTCTGTGGCGGGTTTGCGGTGAGATCACTTTTATCGGCGGTGGGAGTGGGGCCCCCCGCCTCGCTCAGGTGCCCTCCACTGATTACCGGAGCCGTCGGCAGCGGTAGAGGTGATCCGGTCCTTCTCAGGGCTGTGCATGGAGATGAGTGAGGGGAAGATGGCCGCCACTCATCTCCATGACATTGCAGGGCGGAAGCAACGTCAAAACGTCACTTCCACCCATAGCTCTTAAAGGGCCCTTTTTTTTAAATCTTTTTTTTTTAAATGACAATTTTTTTTTTATTATTGCAATTTAGTTTAAATATGAGATCTGAGGTCTTTTTGACCACAGATCTCATATTTAAGAGGTCCTGTCATTTTTTTTTTATTACAAGGGATGTTTACATTCCTTGTAATAGGAATAAAAGTGACAAAAACAGATTTTTTTAAAAAAACGGTGTAAAAATAAAAGGTAAAATAAATAAGAAAAAAAAAAAAATTAAACGCGCCCTGTTCTGACGAGCTCGCGTGGAGAAGCGATCGCATATGTAAGTTGCACCCACATATGAAAAAGGTGTTCAAACCACACATGTGAGGTATCACCGCGATTGGTAAATCGAGAGCAATAATTCAAGCCCTAGACCTCCTCTGTAACTCAAAACATGCAACCTGTAGAGTTTTTTAAACGTCGCCTATGGAAATTTTTAAGGGTAAAAGTTTGTCGCCATTCCACGAGCGGGCCCAATTTTGAAGCGTGACATGTTGGGTATCAATTTACTCAGCGTAACATTATCTTTCACAATTAAAAAAAACATTTGGCTAACTTTACTGTTGTCTTATTTTTTAATTAAAAAAAGTGTATTTAAAAAAAAAAAAGTGCGCTTGTAAGACCGCTGCGCAAATACGGTGTGACAGAAAGTATTGCAAGGACCACTATTTTATTCTCTAGGGTGTTAGAAAAAAAATGTATAATGTTTGGGGGTTCTAAGTAATTAAAGTAAGTAAATCTAGCAAAAAAAACTGTTTTTAACTTGTAAACAACACATCTAAAAAAGAGGCTCGGTCCTTAAGTGGTTAAAAACCCTGCTCCTGTAAAAAAGATCTTTTGTAAAAAATTTTTTTTGCATTGATACATGTCCCCCAGGGCAGTACCTGGGCCCCCCATACCCCTTTTTATGGCCAATAACTTGCATATAAGCCTTCAAAATGGGGACTTCTGAATTTCAAGTTTTTTCCCATAGACTTTAATAGAGTTTGCGGGTCGGGTTCAAACTTTTTACATGTAAGGGGTTCTGGTATGAACTAAACTGGGGGGGGGGGGGGGTTAGCTCATCACTAGTGTCTAGTTTTCGGTCAGGTCCAGGACCAGATTGTGCTGCTTGAAAGATGTAATTGCAGGACTGCTGAACAGAATTACATTTTTTTTTAGCTGGTACAACATCTCATGTGTATTTCAGTTGTGAAATAAACTGCTTGGGTTTCCCTATCTGTACTAATTAAGCTAAACAAAAAAAAATCAGCGTTTAATATTAAAAAAGGTGTACATAGCTGATGTAGGGCAAAACATTTGGCCAGCTTTTCAATGCTAAACATGACAATCTCCTTCTCTAAGAGAAATCTTAATGGAAGACATTAACTTGTATGTGATTGATTTTACCTCATGTCTGCTGGAAACAGATTTAAGAGAAATCTATGCCATGTGCTTCTAATTTCAATTACAATTTGTGTACTAATTTCATATTTTCAAATTTCAGTTAATTGCAGTTACATATTTGCAGATTTATGCTCAGATACAGAACTGCAGTTTATCCCTGTATTGATTTTAGATTGCATTTTTATATTTCTGTTTAAAAAAAAAGGTGTTTTTCAACATTTTGAAATGTAAACAGCCTTTTCATCAGACATCTCTACTTAACTTTTTTAGGAGTAGCAGCAAATGTCTATGCTACACAAATAAGCAGGTTGTACATTATGGGGTGGTGCCTATAAAATATATTCACCCCCTTGGTGAAAACAGTCATTATTTAGGTGTGTCATGCTGCCTGCTGTCCTGCCTTTTGTAATTCTCTCTCTAACACAAACTGCCGATCATCATACCCTACACACTCCTCTCCAACAAATACTGACTGTCATTATACCTTTTACACTCCTCTCCTGCACATTTTTTCCTGCTGTCATAATGTCTACATGTTTTTCTAAAAACGTAAAATTTTATTTTAAAGTTTTCTAAACAGGTTTCATCACTTCTTCTGGGCATTGGTGTTTTGAGAGGGTTAACCCTATTTGGAGGAGGCTGAAGGGTTTGTGGGCTAGTAGAAGAATGGCAAGGGGGCTGCACACTCACGTCTCCATTGCTATGGGAATATCAACCTAGTGAACCAGGCTATTAACATGGGGAAATAGGAACACATTTCTTTTTCTTAAATTAACAGTATAACATAAATTAGAAAAATGGGTAGCCTGGACTGTGACTGTTTGGTGCTGCAGAATGTTTTTCTTTTGCTGTAGCGTATTCCTCTGCCATATTGAAAGTGAAAGTGTCTTCAATATGGAGCTGCGTTGGCCATCTTGCTGAAGACCAAATGGTGGGGGCCATCATGGGGGAGACCATGAATAATGCTCAGATATGGAGTGTCTTTCACTGTGGGAACAGCCATCTTGAGTGAGCCATATGGATGAGGATGGACAGTGATTGGCTGGGAGGAGTTGCCAGGAGGGGGAAGTGGAGAGGGGGAGACATGTGGAGACAGAGGTGGTAGCTGTTGCATCTATTATAGACTATTGATTCTAAGGTGGATGTAGCTCCCCCTACGTTTTCTTGTGGGATTATATACCTAAGCCTGATCAAGACCTGCTGTTTTTGGTGACCGCCTCACTGACTCCCAATGGAGAAGAGATACTACCAGCTTCAGCTTGTCCTGATCTAAATGGCTGCTGCATTGCAGGTAGGGAAAGTAGAACTACACTCGGTAGGGTGCTCTGGCTTGGGAGACTGTGCCTGTGAGTACTCCTAGTGCTATGCCCTAAGGCCAGACCCGTGACAACACACTGAGTGATGGTGATTGGTACAGTAACCCTTGGCACTGCCACACTACTGGAGGCAAAGACCATCTGTTTCCTGAGCTCAACGGTGGGTGAAGATTGCAGGGTATCCCTAGACCCTACGTAAAAGCCTGGGAATCTATTTGCAACATTGAGAAGATGCAAAAGCCCCAGTATTTTGGTGCAGATATACAAGAGCCCCAATTGATTCCAGTTGGAAATTAATACAAATCCCAATTGTTGCTGTTTGTTTAATTTTTGCAGTGAAACTAAGGAAACTAATAGGAATCAATCTTCTTGAACCTTTGGTGTAGGGACATCTGATTTTTTTGTGCATAAAGCCAATTTGACTGTCATTATTACCTTGTTTTTTTTTATGTCACGATTTTTAATTCAGTGAGTTGTAATGGTCTAAACTAAAATAATGTAATCTGCTTTGATATCTGGTTGAATTCATGGCAACACAGGCAGTTTCAGTAGTATTAAACTACTGAATAGTGAAGCATGAATAACAGACACAATTAATAGGTTTCATAATGTCGACATTTTTGAAGAAAAATATGTGTTGTAAAATCCTGTAGTCATTTGACATTTGACATCTGTTTTAACATCTGTTTTATTCCTGAAAACTCGTATCACAGGTAAATTATTTTCAAACACCTGTGTGATGTGAAATATTTTATGTCTGTGCGGCATAGGCAGAACAAGTGATTTATTTTGTTTCCACATTTTTAAACCTACTGTGTATGTTGAAGATATATTAATTTCCTCCCACTCGATGGCCCACCTTTTATTACCTCCTACTTCTTTTCCCCACCCTGGTATACTTTCAGATTTCAAAGAACTTAACAAAGAAATGAAAGAAGGCCTGGGGCTCCTTGCTGCTACATTAGAACAGTACCTGAAAAGGGAAATCCAAGTCTCTACCCAACTGCCACCTGGTTTTCACATTCTTGAATATTTCGGCAAAGTAAGTGCCAAGTTTCAGTCTCTTAAATCAAGATGCAATGATTTAGTAATTTTCAAGTACCCAGACTATTAGTTTGCCACCAGCTAAAACCCAAAGGAAAGGTGTGGTGTTTTTATAAATAAATTATTTTTAATGAATTATTTGGCAAGTGCTTGAAATGCTCTCCTTATTTAAAATATAAATTAGTACCTTTCCCCCCAAATTTTATAGTCACTAGGTGTGTCAATGAATAATAAGACAAAGAATGCTTTCTCTTTACCTACAGATCGTCTCTAGTCTCAGGGAAAAACATGTATTTCATTATAGATAACTTGTATATGATACATAATTATGTATTGGTTATATTATTTATGTACTGTAGTTAAAAATAATTTTGAGAAAATTGGCAAACCTTTAAGCTACATAATTATAAAGTGGCATGTGATTAAATAGCTGACAGTGTGTTTACCGGATTTGGTCACATTTAATGACCATTTGAAGCTGGATCTCCATGTTTTAGTAATCTTTCCCATGTTTATAACAACATAAAAAATTACAGCCCTCAGGTCTGATTTTTTTTTTTGTGACAGTCACTGTTTAAATAAGGCTTATCGTTGTTTTTTAAGCCTTAGGATTTTACACAGTACTGCTTCAACATGTTATTTTTTTCAGTCCACATTTTATTACATTTGCAGGGTGAACTGTCTATAAATGTTGTATTTTTTTGCACTTACTATTATAGACACTTTATATATGCAGTTTAATATTCTACACCTTCTCCACAGTTTGCTGCTTCAAAGTTCACTTGGGGTAAATCTTACTAGTGGGTGGTTAGGTCAGGTTTTGATTTATTGCTGTACACGTTGGGTGTTTTTTAACATAAGCATTAAGCTTTACAAATATACTTGTAATTTGCTGGCACAATAGAACTTATTTATTGTATTATGTAGTAGATTTGTTGGCAATTCTCAAAATGATTTCAGCAGTGAGTGAAGTCCTGCCATTGTGTTGGGTTGAATTGTGGTTTGAATATAACATCAACAGATTATGCTGTAGTTGATTTTTGTTATTGCTAAATAGAGCTTTTGGCTTTGTCATATTATACAAAATAAAAGTTAACAAAGAAAATATTCTATAGAAAGTTTGTTACCGGTATATGCAGTAGATTTCAATAACTTGAACGAGACTTGCTCATAAAAGAGGAGAATAAAAAGTTTTAATCTTTAGTGAGTAATTGACCTGCATAGAAAAAGACAATATCACATGGAGGTCTGTGAGGGTAGCAATTTTTGTGACACCCTTTCCCATGAAAATTTTAGCATTGGTACGGAACCATTCAATGGATGTCTAGTTTCTTGGTCACCTCCCTTCCACTGCATGCGGATCTCTGTCTACTCCTCTCCTGCCGAGCACCTACACTTAGGTTGAGAGCATTGACAGCTTTGTGCAAAGCAGTAAAGACTGACTTTCTCACTATTCTGGTTCTCGCTATCTCACTCTGTGTTCCATTGTGCAGGCTATTATAGGAATGTAAACATTTTTATGATGGTAGTATTTTATATTTACTTAATGGTTCTTGATAAAAAAATATAGCTGTCTGGAGTTCAACAATATTAAAAGAAAGCGGTACAATGTTGCTGTGATGAACTGCTTGGCACCCCACTTGTGTGCCTCCGCCAGCATACAGCTTTCTCCACTCTGGAACCAGGGACCAGGTATTGTAGCTGAGCATTGCACCCAAGAGCTGGATGACACTAGCTTAGGTGCAAACTGGAACTGACTTTATTGTAAGTTCACACAGAATATATACCACACAAAATCAGATAAGAGCCTGATCACATTATCCTAAACAGTGCAAACTGTAAACAATAATATCATTAGCACATCTAAGGAACAGCTAACATCAACAGTAATCTAAATAAACAGTAAGCTAATTAACAACTAGTCACCTAGACAATGCTTTGATTAATTGGGGATCCCACCTCATCTCAGACTGTCTGGCAACAGTCTACAACAGACTATGAGACAAAATTTATACAATGATCCAGCAGTCTGAAAAGGTGGAAATCATTTATCTTCATAGATTTCTTGAGGGATATTGTTAATAAATATTTCTGTCCCAAGTGGGGGGCTTCTGCAAGTCTGCAGGAGGGCCACCATATTTCCTCTGACCATTAACCTGTACAAGATTAATATTACACCTTTCCACCTACTCCAGAAGGGAAGCGCTTTATTGTCCTTATTCAGAGAATTACTCCAAGCCTCGCTCTCAGCATTCATCATGTTGTCCATAATTGGAGAATGATCTCCTCTCTCCATGGGATCAGAGGCTAAACAGAGCTCTTTACCATGCTCTGACCAGAAGAAGCAGACAAAATCCCTGGTGTCCTCCATTGGCCATAATCAGTGGGTAGGAGGTTTGCCCCTAGTCCCCTCCAAAAGCCTCTGTACCAGTTGGGTCTGTTACAGTTGCTGTCTTTTACACCCTGCTAACTTTTTGCAGTGCAGCCGCACTATTTAGAAGTACAGAGTTGTTAAATGATCTGCAAATAGTTCTCTGGGAAGAGCTGACATTTTCTGAGAGAAAAGAGAGCCAGCATCCCTTTCTTTAGTAGACAGTGCTTTCTGGACAGATCCTTTTAAAATAGGCAGGAATTAAAAGACCTGTCCTCTACCAGACAAGTATTTATTTCTGTTATGTAAAATGTTGGTTATTTTGAATAACACTCCTTTGAAACATTTTGTAAGATTCTATAATTAATAATATAATTATTTAAACCCCCCAAAAATATTATATTGCAGCTTGCCGATCCTTAGATGCTGTAACTGCATTAGTTTTCTTTTAAATCTTTTCTTCCTTTGTTTTTACTTGGTGATTCTGCCAGTAACACACTTCCTGTCCTAGGGTGACAACATTCACTATCCCCAATATAGGACTACAGAACCTCACCCCTCTCCTATTGTGCATAACATAGAGGAAGCATGGTTTTGTAGTCCAATTTGTAGCAATGTAATTGATAACAGTGAGCACAGGAAGTTATCAGTTCACACCATTTTCAGCAATATGAAAAGCTATCTTTTTAAACTGATCAGGTTTACGTCAGTATGAAAGCAGATAGTTAAATATATACCAATAGAGACTATTTAGGCCTAGCAGAAACTCAATAACCCAGTATTTTTAGATGATCAAAATGTCTATGTGCATTGTAATCTACATGTTTATTGCCAGCACTTTACACTGCTGATTGATTGGAAAGTGCTGGCCCAGTCTAACTGATGCAATATAAAATTTGTATAAGAGTCCAAAATCAAAAGCAATCATTGTACTGCCACTAGTTGAATTAAAATTACATTAAATTATTTTAATGAATGTTACTGCATTCGTTTCTTTTTTTTAGTATCTGCCTGCAGTTGAGCTTTAATCTATTAATCGGTTATTTCACTGATGAAAAATGTTGCACTGATTATTTCTGAAAAACTAAGAGACTTAAAAATTGTTTAGGGCTTAGATTAAACTTGCACTGTACATATATTTCATCCACATTGTAAAGGTGAATTTTATATTTTTTTTAATGTGTGATGGACAAAGTGAATGTAAAAAATGATATAGGTAGTAAAATCTTTCAAATGAGCGCTTTCTCTTCTGTGATTTAAAGTGAAGGTTTAAGCTAACTTCCTAGGGTCCAATTAGGCAGCCCTTTGTGTAGGCCATCAACAACGAAGAGCTGTTTGAGTTCTGTAGTTAATTGCACTTTTGTACTCTTTATTTCTATGAACGTCTAGCACACTGAATGAGGCAGGCTGCCAGGTAGGTTTTAACTGAGATTAGCTTTCCAATAAATCTAGGTGTCTACAAATTTGTGAACCCTCCGGTCAAATACCTTGATACTGTATGTCAAGCTTTGATAAACTTATCTCATTCACGTCTGTACATTTACTTAGTCTCAACATGGAAAATACATTAGAATGCTACAGCATTTTTCTTTCTCAACTGGATGCTTATTTCATGGAATCTGCTGTGTACCATGTTTGCTTTAAGAACTGTGAACAGCAGCAGGATTCCTCATTAGAACAATCCAGTAACTGCCTTAAATGTTGTCTCGTGTCCAAGGCTCATGAATATTTCACAGCTGCAACAAGGTATATAGTGTTCACTGATGAGATGTTTTCTTCACTCCTAAACATTGCAGAGTAAGCCCATTCCTAGTTCATTAAAATTCTGTACAAAAAGGCAATATGTGATGCAGTGTGTAACCTCTGACCAGCACAGAGTAAACATTTCTGCTTTTTCTTAATGGTTCTCAGGCGTAACAAATCACAGAGCTAGACAGGTAAAATTGAGAATGTAGGCAAGTCTTAAAAGCACATGGAACAGTGTTGTTTTCTATGTGATGACCATTATGAGAATGTCCTTATATAGTGGGTTTTTCTTTATTTGCAAGAGATACAACAAATTGATACTCTGAGGAAAGCCAGTCAGATACAGTATATAGGCGATAAAAGCTTATAGTGGAGTTCCACCCAAAAGTGGAACTTCCACTTTAAGCACTCCTCGCCCCCTTACATATCACATTTGGCATGTCATTTTTTGGGGGGGGGAGTGGGTGGCTAGTATTGAGTGGGACATCCTGTCCCACTTACTACTTCCGACTATGGGCTGCCTAGGCGACTCCTCCTCTCCCCCTAGGCGGCCCCTCCCTCTCGGCAATCTTCTGGGACACGTCACAGGTCCCAAAAGATTGCCTGTCCACTCGGAGAGAGCAGTGTGACTTACGCATGCCCAGTGCGCACCCGGAACTCCGCTATATTTTAAAGGATAACTAAACCCAAGAACAAACATGTAATATGTTGTAGCTCACTTGGAAATGGATGTGATGGCTGCATTAATCTTTTTTTTTTTTCCCAAGCGAAGATCATTTTCAGGAAGTACAGAAATATTTGTTGATCCTTCCAGAAATGCAGTGTCCTTGTCACTTTCTGTGAGCTGCACCAAAGAATATCTTACTTCCTAGCTATCTTTTGTAAACTACCAGTTGTCCTGCCCTCATGTAATGGAGATGGAGTGAGCTGGATGTGTTTGTAGCCCATACCTGCAATGCCTAGGGTGACAATCATAGCTCCCTCCATTGCTACAGTGGAGGAGTGACGTAGCCACTTAGGGACAGGAATTGCATTATTTGCAGGATTAACAGGTAAAAATAAAGCAAAGATACTCGAAAAAAGAGAAAATGATACAGCCAGCAAGGACTAGTAAGCTGAATTGCAGTATATAAAATGTTTGGTTTTGAGTTTAAATTCAGAATATTCTACATGTTTTTCATAAAAATAGTCTGCCGTGAATTTGACATACATAGAGTTTTAGACATAAAGTATAAACTGTGGTATACATATAGAAATAATTGCTGATGTTAGTGTCTCTGTATATGATAATCCAGGTACAAGAAGTGGTAAAATATTTATGAGTAATATTAACCACTTGCCGCCTGGCAATAAGGCGGGTCGCCTACTTGCATATCTAACTAGGCCGGACCATACTCCCATCTCTATTCCTAGGATTCTAACTTCTCAGGATACAGTTAGCGATGTCCCTCAGGAGAAAACAGATGCCTTCCTCGCCTTCTATCGTGATTTATACACTACTAGGGCCCACTACTCCGATGCCCAATTGGACGAGTACTTGACCCAGGTGGTGCTTCCTCTACTTTCTGACCAAGACCAGACTGAATTGGATGAACCTTTCTCTGTTGAGGAGCTCTCCCTGGCAATTTTGGAGCTCCCGACTCATGAGACGCTGGCTTGGATGGCTTTCCAGTTGAATGGTATGCACAATTTCGACACCTCTTGAGTCCCATCTTACTCAATACATATAATGAGGCCCTGAAAGATGGAGTGCTCCCTCCTTCTATGAGAGAGGCTTTAATTATTTTGCTACTCAAACCACGGAAAGATCCGCTCAAATGTGACTCTTATAGACCTATCTCTCTCATTAATGTGGATGTTATAATTCTGGCCAAGATCCTGGCCAATCGTCTAAATGGGATTGTTGCGAAATTGGTTGGGAGTGATCAAGGGGGATTTATACCAGGCAATTCAACCAGAATGAATATTTGTAAATTGTTCCGCAATTTAACCTATCCCCATGACTGTACCTCTACCCATGTGATTGTGACACTTGTAAAGCCTTGGATAGTGTAGAGTGGCTTTATCTATTTTGGGTATTGCAACTGTATGGTTTTGGCCCTCAACTCGTAGAGTGGATCCGGCTACTCTACACATCACTGCTTGCCCGACTGAGAATTAACTCTCAGGTCACTGAGCCCTTTCCGATTACTAGAGGCACCAGGCAGGGGTGTCCCTTGTTGCCCCTCCTGTTTGCTTTGGCTATGGAGCCTCTTGCTGTAAGGATCCGTAACTCTCCGATTTTTAAGGGTCTTCCAATAAATAACATTGAAGAGCATATATCCCTCTATTCTGACAATACTTTAGTCTATCTGGTGGACCCTCATACATCTCTTGATAACCTCTTATTTGAAGCTAACACGTTTGGTGACTATTCCAGATTCCGGGTGAACTGGGATAAATCTATCCTATTTCCACTGGATCAAACTGTACTCCCACTGATTCACTCAAACTCTAAACAGCAAGTGGCTACCTCTTTTTGATATATAGGGGTTATAGTTCAGTTACCACTATTTTGCTATATTGCCAATAATCTACGTCCCCTATTGCTACAACTACAGACAGACCAAACAGTGGAAAGATCTGCCCCTGGATCTCATGGGGAGAGCCAATGTCCTTAAAATGATTTACTTACCTAAACTACTGTATGTTATGGCTAATTCACCTTGCAAAATTCCCAAATCCATTTTTAAAAGCATTGACTCCATCTGTATTGCATTCCTTTGGAACGGGCAGTTCCGTAGAGTTGCGCTAGAAGCCCTGCGCCTCCCCTCACATATGGCAGGTCTGGCATTCCCTAACTTCTACCTTTACTACATAGCATCCCAGCTGGTTAACATTCATGATTGGCTCCACCCTAACTGTGATAATGCCTGCTCCACTACCGAGGGAGCCATGGTTTCCTCATTTCAGACACTCCACAACATTTTCTTTAGGGAATGCGCACCACATGGACAGGGCATGTCGATAATCCAAACCTCCCTCTCCCTATCCCAAACGATAGTTGCGAAAATGTCCACTGTTTCATGGAAGACCTTCCCCAGCAGTCCCTTGTGGTTCAACCCTAACCTTATGGAGTTATGTTCTATACCTGACCACATCAGATGGACATTAAACGGAGTGAAATACCTATGTTATTTATATACCCCACAGGGTTTTAAATCCTATTCTCAACTACAGACAGACTTTGACATCCCATCGACTTACCTATTTTATTATTACCAACTCAGACATGCTATACATACTCAGTTTGGTTCTCTGCTCAGTCCTATTAAGACACCTGACCTGGAAAAACTTCTGAGAGACCCGGACCAGACGAAACTTATATCCACGTATTACTCCATTCTCATGACCGGCACTAACCCTGGGTTTATGAGAGCTCAAGAGGTGGGCCTCCTTTGATATCTCTATCACAGAAGAGGATTGGTCTGAGTTCAGTTGATACAATCAAAATCTCTGTGATCTCTTCGAGGGATAGGGTGATTTCACAAAAAAATTTCCATCATTCACACCTCACCCCTGCTAGACTGTATACAATGGGACTATCCCCCTCTACACGACTTCTGGGTTGACATAGGCTCCTTTTATATCTTCTGCACTGGGTTTGCCAAATACAGTGCACCCTAAAAACTGTCTGCTGTGCATATTTGGTGACCTCTCTGTCCAGCCTCTGGCTAAGAGACTACTTTGCATCCTCTATTTCTATGCGAGGATACCATCCTGCTGACATGGAAAGGGTCAGAGACCCCAATGCGGAATATGTGGCTGAAACTTGTCAACCATTGACACCTGTAAGAGGACTAAAGAGTTCCACAAAATATGGGGAAGAGCCCACTGACCCTCTCCCCTGTACTACCATGACAGGGGTTCACCATGTGAGTGTTGTAATAAACAGGAACTTCTTTTATGCCCAGGATGTTTAAAAACTGTACCGCTTACTCCTCTGTTGATGTTTATATCCACTGGTATATCTAGTCTGGTCATATCTAGTTTATTATTGCACATTGCCTGGATTTTCATGATATGTTGGATTAGGAGCATTCTGTTATCGGTGTTGTAGTTTTTGTGCCCTTTGTTTTATGTCTGTATGTCGCAAAACTGCAATAAAAATATATTTTAAAAGAATAAAAGAAAAGTAACATTCAAAATCTTCCTCAAAAGTTGCAAAGAGGGCTAAGCCAAGGAGAAAAAATATGTCATTTCCAATGCTGGACTATCTGATTCATTCTTTCATGTAGTAAATGCAAGGCCACCATAGTTGTGGAAAAATAGCCTTCTACCAGGCAGCAATTATTGGAGTTTTGAAAGGCAGAGATTTAGAGCTTGGTGAGAGCTCCTATGCCAACTTCTTCTCAGTTACCCCATAGGTCTCTGTTTCCCCAGTCACCTAAATGATCTCTCTTGGATGAAGCACATAATATTGGAGATTGTAGCAATAAATCTCAATAGGTTGACGAGGGGGCTGGTGCAGAAGGTGACAAAAGAACAAAAAAGTTGATTTGTGCTGGGGATGAGACTGAGGAATTATTAGAGACCATTTTAGTGAAAAAGAAAGAGCCTAAAGTCACCCCATTATCTGTTGAAGACCAAATGTAAGGGGTCCTAGAGGAAATTAAGGGGTTATTGTGATGGGAGGCACTTTGGTGGGGGGCTTCTGGAGACAAACTTACCTTGGAGAGTGCTGGAGGCTCCTGGTCCGGCTCCCCCAGCCCCACCTAAGTGTAAATCACCCTGTGCCTATCAGGGGCACAGGGTGACCGAGAACCCTAGTCTGATCTGTGCTAGTCGGACTGTACAGCTACACTGGAATATTGTATTTATGTATATATTGTTTATTGTCTCATGCTGTTGTGGACTGTTTGCTGGGATCATTTGGGGTGTGGCTGTGCCCCATTGTTCTGTTGTGTCTGTCTGTCTTAGGAGAAATGTATTATGGGATGAATGTTTTAAATGCTTGTTCCTGGCATGTGGAGAGGGGAGGGGCAAATTCCTCCAACAACTCTCCCTGCTGATTGGACATTTTACCCCACCCTGAATCAAAGGAGTTGTTCCCTGAGTGTATACCTGTGTTTGAATAAACAGTTTCAGTTTTTTCACCTTAAATTGAGTTACGGCTAATGTCTGGGTGAGCTAAGGGGTCTTGGATAGTGCTGGTTCTGGACAAGGGAAGCATTTACAGCAGACGTAGTCCTGTCAAGTACGGGGGTCCATCACAATTGGTTGGCAGTGGTGGGATCGTGTTTCCTTGCTGTGAACACATCCAAACCACCACCTGGATCCAAGGTCCAGATAGCAGGAGAGGAGAGGTACAGATACCAGCCGTCATGGAAGAGGCATTCCAAAGGAGGCTGCGAGAGATGCAGATACAGCACAGAGGACCAGTATCAGTGCAGGTCCTGCTGGGATGGTATGATTCTGTCCACCTACAACTCTGGAAGAAGGCGCTAGCTTGCAAGTAGCACCACCAGGGAAAAAGTCTCCCCTCTGTCCATGTAAGGTACTGGTCGCAATATGAAGTGTGAATGCTGTTATTGGGGGAACAACCGAACCAGGAGTGGACAGCTGAGTTAAGCAGGCTGATCCGGGCAGAGATGCAGTTGGACGAGAGCTACAGAGCCCTCCAGTGGTATGTAGTCCAAGTGTGCCTGTGGACAGCAAATGACAGCCCTACTGAAGGCTTTGACTACGGTGGCCTGGGACTGTTGTACTGGAGGCTGTCCAAGGACCCTGACTTTGGGAGTGATCTGGAGTGGCGTTTGGAGGAAATCATGGATTTCAGAGAGCGAAGACTGAATGTCTCGGAAGTGCTTTTGGCACAGGAAGATTTGGAGTTTCTGGCCGTTCAGGAATGGGAGCTGGAGATCACCTACAAACAGCTGCTAGACTTTTCTCAGCAGCAGGGCGGGGCTCCGTTTGCCTGGGACTATGCAGAAATACCAGCTGACAGTCCTGAAATCACAGCTGAAGTATTGGCAATGGGGCAGAGTAACAGTGTGCATTGCTCACCTCCAACTCCAGATATGGAAGCAGAGCTCTTATGGTGGATGCAGCAAGTGCTGACTGACCTTGACGATCCTGTTTCTGCACGGGATGCTCTTGAATGGAGGCATGCCACAAAAGTGAGTACACCCCTCACATTTTTGTAAATATTTTATTATATCTTTTAATGTGACAACACTGAAGAAATTACACTTTGCTACATGTAAAGTAGCGAGTGTACAGTTTGTATAACAGTGTAAATTTGCTGTCCCCTCAAAATAACTCAACACACAGCCATTAATGTCTAAACCGCTGGAAACAAAAGTGAGTACACCCCCAAGTGAAAAATTTCCAAATTGGCCCCAATTAGCCCTTTTCCCCGGTGTCATGTGACTCGTTAGTGTTACAAGGTCGCAGGTGTGTTAAATTTGGTGTTTTCGCTCTCACGCTATCATATTGGTCACTGGAAGTTCAACATGGCACCTCATGGCAAAGAACTCTCTGAGGATCTGAAAAAGAATTGTTGCTCTACATAAAGATGGCCTAGGCTATAAGAAGATTGCCAAGACGCTGAAACTGAGCTGCTGCACGATGGCCAAGATCATGCAGCAGTTTAACAGGAAAGGTTACACTCAGAACAGGCCTCACCATGGTCAACCAAAGAAGTTGAGTGCACGTGCTCAGCCTGATATCCAGATGGTTGTCTTTGGGAAATAGACGTATGAGTGCTGCCAGCATTGCTGTAGAGGTTGAAGGGGTTGGGGGTCAGCCTGTCAGTGCTCAGACCATACGCCACACACACCATCAAATTGGTCTGCATGGCTGTTGTCCCAGAAGGAAGCCTCTTCTAAAGATGATGCACAAGAAAGCCCGCAAACAGTTTGCTGAGGACAAGCAAACTAAGGACATGGCTTACTGGAACCATGTCATTAGGTCTGATGAGACCAAGATAAACTTATTTGGTTCAGATGGTGTCAAGCATGTGTGGCGGCAACCAGGTGAGGAGTATAAAGACAAGTGTGTCTTGCCTGGTCATGCATGGTGGTGGAATTGTCATGGTCTGGGCTGCATAAGTGCTGCCAACACTGGGGAGCTACAGTTCATTCAGGGAACCATGAATGCCAACATGTACTGTGACATACTGAAGCAGAGCATGATCCCCTCTTCAGAGACTGGGCCACAGGGCAGTATTCCAACTTGATAACGACCCCGAACACACCTCCAGGACGACCACTGCCTTGCATGTCTCCAGACCTAATCCCTATTGAGCATCTTTGGGGCATCCTCAAATGGAAGTTGGGGGAGCGCAAGGTCTCTAACATTCACCAGCTCCGTGATGTCGTCATGGAGCAGTGGAAAAGGACTCCAGTGGCAACCTGTGAAGCTCTGGTGAGCTCCATGCCACCAAGCTGCAGCTCAGTTTCAGTGTCTTGGCAATCTTCTTATAGCCTAGGTCATTTTTATGTAGAGCAACAATTCTTTTTTTCAGATCCTCAGAGAGTTCTTTGCCATGAGGTGCCATGTTGAACTTCCAGTGACCAGTATGAGAGCGATAACACCAAATTCAACACACCTGAGACCTTGTAACACGAATGAGTCACATGATCCCTTGGAGGGCAAATGACTAATTGGGCCCAATTTGGACATTTTCACTTAGGGGTGTACTCACTTTTGTTGCCAGCGGTTTAGACATTAATGGCTATGTGTTGAGTTATTTTGAGGGGACAGCAAATTTACACTGTTATACAAGCTGTACACTCACTACTTTACATCTTAGCAAAGTGTCATTTCTTCAGTGTTGTCACATGAAAAGACAGAAGAAATTTTTTACAAAAATGTGAGGGGTATACTCACTTTTGTGAGATACTGTGTGTGTGGGTGTATATATCTGTGTGTTTTCCCATTGAAAACTAATAAAAGTACAGAGAACCTCAGGAGAAAAGTATCATTTATTCTTCTGAAACTCTTCTAAGATAGATGGCTTTGACAATGAATTGCTTTTTCATTGCTGATCTGCTATCACTTGCTTCCCCATTCAGTTTCATAATTGTTTTTGAAAATCTATCAAACAGACTAATGGTGACTTTAGATGGTTTTCAGATTTAAGACATCCTCACTTTGGAGATAGATTTCAAACTTGTACATATTTTGTGGTGACTAACTTAAGGTATTACACTGAAAAATGCATGTTCTGCTATTCCTGAGTGAATACTTGAAGTATGTAAGGTTTTGTGAGGCCTTTACACATTCCATGGAGATCTTAAAAAAAAATTGAGTCCCCAGTGAATGTAAAATCCATCCAAAATTCTCTAATGCCCCGTACACACGATCGGACATTGATCGGACATTCCGACAACAAAATCCATGGATTTTTTCCGACAGATGTTGGCTCAAACTTGTCTTGCATACACACGGTCGCACGTCGCAAGTTGTCAGAAAATCCGACCGTTCTGAACGCGGTGGCATGCGTGGCACTTTGTCCGTCGGATTTGTCTACACACGATCGGAATTTAAAGGATCGGATTTTGTTGTCGGAAAATTTTATAGCATGCTCTCAAACTTTGTGTGTTGGAAAATCTGATGGAAAAAGTCCGATAGAGCCCACACACGGTCGGATTTTCCGACAACACACTCCGATTGCACATTTTCCGTCGGAAGCCCCGACCGTGTGTACGGGGCTTAAGAGTGCATTTTGCCTTAGTGTGGAGCCAAAAGGCCCATCGGCATCATTGATTCTGATCAATTAATAAAATGATGTTCTTCAGTATGTGCTTTGTAGATTTGATGTATTTCACTTTTAGCCTTACTTTAGCAGAGATTTTCCAGCTCTCAGGACAACAATCTAAGCATCAGCAGACTGACAGTGGACATCACTGGAGCAGGTTAACTCACAAACAGTAGCCACCACCCTGTGTTTTAATGTAAACAAGTACCGTTCCCAGTATCTGCTGTAGCTGTAGTATCTGCTGTAGCATTTCTGACCATTAAAAAATGTCTGACACCAAAAATATTTCCAGAAAATTGCAACAGCAAAACAAACTGAATTATAGAATATTAGAGTCATTGGCTCTCATGAATAACCTTAGCATTCTTTCATAGTTTCGATGAAGACATTGAGCTGCAGATTCAGCCATCTTTTCTGGTCTCTGAAAAGGGCATTCACAGAAATAACAAACATCTAAGAGGTGTGCTAAAGTGTTTTAGCAGAGATTAGTATAGCTATGTTTTTAGATGACAAGGTTTCCCAATTCAACGACCAACATATTTAGTAAATGAATGAAAACTACAAATTGATAGAGACCAAATGTAATCTAAAGCCTATACATAGTTTGTTTAGGATACTTTAAGTATTTAATGTATTTTTAGTCTTTCGCCCTTTGTAATATAGGTGTGTTTGGTTACAAAAAAAGACTCAAAATCTGTATTTGCACAAACCATTTTGTTTTATGACAATATACAGCTATTAGCAGGCTTTGGCTGAAAGGAGGATTACGACATCCTGCTAATGGGGTTTAACCACTTCAGCCCCAGAAGGATTTACCCCCTACCTGACCGGGCCATTTTTTGCGATATGGCACTGCGTCGCTTTAACTGACAATTGCGCGGTCTTGCGAGCTTGTACCAAAACAAAAAAAACTCTTTTTTTTCCCCACAAATAGAGCTTTCTTTTGGTGGTATTTGATCACCTCTGTGGTTTTTATTTTTTGCGCTATAAACAAAAAAAGAGCGACAATTTTGAAAAAAAAAACACATTTCACTTTTTTTTATAATAAATATCCCCAAATTAAAAATAAAAAATGTCTTCCTCAGTTTAGGCCGATATATATTCTTCTACGTGTTTTTGGTGAAAAAAATCACAAGCGTATATTATTGGTTTGCGCAAAGGTTTTAGCGTCTACAAAATAGGGAATAGATTTATGGCATTTTAATTTTTAATTTTTTTTGTACTAGTAATGGTGGCGATGTGCGATTTTTTTTTAATTTTTTTTTTTTATGGGGACTGTGACATTGCGACGGACAGATAGGGCACTTTTTTGGGACGACTAACATTTATACAGCAATCAGAGCTAAAAATAGCCACTGATTACTGTATAAATGTCATTGGCAGGGAAGGGGTTAACAATAGGGGGCGATCAAGGGTTTAAATGTGTTCCCCCAGCCTGTTCTAACTGTAGGGGGGGTGGGACTGCCTGGGGGAGGAGACCGATCGGTTTTCCTATATACTAGGAACACATGATCTGTCTCCTTTCCTCTGCCAGAACGTGGATTTGTGTGTTTACACACACAGATCCTTGTTCTGGCTCTGTCAGGAGCAATCACGGGTGCCCGGCAGATATCGCGGCCACCAGGCACGTGCATCGGCTTCTCAGTACCGCGGTGGGCGCGTGTCCCCTATACCCCTTAAAGCAGCCGCTGTACAGCTATGGAAATTCGTGCAGGGGAGCTATTCTGCCGCCGTCAAATGGCGGGCGGTCGGCAAGCTGTTATGGGCAATGCTGAATACCTCTTAGTGAGACAGTCATTCATTGCTTAACTTTCTGTAATGAAGAGAGGATGCTTTTTGACTCTGAGTAAATAGAGCAGTACCCAAAAAAGTGTCGCAATCCAAAGTGTAGACCCTGCTCCTCGATGTGGCTGCTTTTGCTCAGAAGTAAATGCTAAGCCGTAGCTGGTGTTCCACCAGTGACTGCCTCATGGGAGTTTGGGCTTTGCTGCAAGCTAGCCCTAGGTCAGTCAATGGGTATGTACAGAGGCATTGGAGGGAAAGTGGTGGGTAACGAGGAACTGTAATGTGAGAGAGGCACAAGGTATTTGAAGCTGGAAGCAGGGGTGAGTCTGTAGGTTGTATTTGCTGAGACAGCTCAGTGGAGCTTCAGACTTTAGTTGCAGCAGAGGTGCATCAGAGTCTGCATGTATATCTGAGGTGCTACAAGGGCAGCAGAGATGCAGTGGATGCCTTGGTTGGGGTCAGACAGGTTATAGCTGGCAAGTAGTTTCAGTCTAGTTGTCAAACAAATTACAATTTTACATTAAGACATCTCATAGCCTACTGTATATGGTTACTGATCCCATTTCCTGCACCTTGGTCCTAATTTGGATGCTATTGACCTATCTCTTGACTCTTGTGAAAAAAGGGTGGACTGAGCCAATTATTAAGTGCCCATCTCTTGCAGTGTGCATTGTTTACTTCACTTTGTGCTGCATCTTTTTTTTCTGATACTTCCCTGTGCCAAATCCTGCAGATTGATTAACATTTAAAGATGAACTCTAGGCAGATACAAAAGACACAAATTAATGCAACTCTTTCTTCATGAATACATCATTAAATGTGTTTTAAATGCAAGCGGTGTAAGTGAATTTTAACTGATTTCAGCCTACTTATGGTCCTAGTATAGCAGAGCTGAAGTGAGAGGAAGAAGCAATACAAAAAAACAATTACCGTATTTATCGGTGTATAACACGCACCCTAATTTAAGAGGCAAGTTTCAGGAAAAAAAAAACTTAAAAAAAAAAAATAAACCACTTTTAAGCAAAATAAGGTCAATGAACATCAATGCAGCTTGATTAGTGCCCATCTGCAGCCTCATTGCAGCCTAATCTGTGCCCATCTGCAGCTTCAGTGCCGTCTGATCTGTGCCCATCTGCAGCCTTCCATTTACTTCTCCCATGTCATCAATTTATTTGCTGGTGATGTTATTATGCTCTTCACTGACCCCAATGAAATTCCTTACGAATGCCCATAAAGTGTTGCAAGCATTTACAGTTAGGTCCATAAATATTGGGACATCGACACAATTCTAATCTTTTTGGCTCTATACACCACCACAATGGATTTGAAATGAAACGAACAAGATGTGCTTTAACTGCAGACTTTCAGCTTTAATGTAAGGGTATTTACATCCAAATCAGGTGAAGGTTGTAGGAATTACAACAGTTTGTATATGTGCCTCTCACCTATTAAGGGACCAAAAGTAATGAGACAGGTTAACAATCATCCATCAAACTTTCACTTTTTAATACTTGGTTGCAAATCCTTTGCAGTCAATTACAGCCTGAAGGCTGGAATGCATAGACATCACCAGACACTGGGTTTCATCCCTGGTGATGCTCTGCCAGGCCTCTACTGCAACTGTCTTCAGTTCCTGCTTGTTCTTGGGTCATTTTCCCTTCAGTTTTGTCTTCAGCAAGTGAAATGCATGCTCAATCCGATTCAGGTCAGGTGATTGACTTGGCCATTGCATAACATTTCACTTCTTTCCCTTAAAAAACTCTTTGGTTGCTTTCTCAGTATGCTTCGGGTCATTGTCCATCTGCACTGTGAAGTGCCATCCAATGAGTTCTGAAGCATTTTGCTGAATATGAGCAGATAATATTGCCTGAAACACTTCAGAATTCATCCTGCTGCTTTTGTCAGCAGTCACATCATCAATAAATACAAGAGAACCAGTTCCATTGGCAGCCATACATGCCCACGCCATGACACTACCACCACCATGCTTCACTGATGAGGTGGTATGCTTTGGATCATGAGCAGCTCCTTTCCTTCTCCAAACTCTTCTCTTCCCATCACTCTGGTACAAGTTGATCTTGGTCTCATCTGTCCATAGGATGTTGTTTCAGAACTGTGAAGGCTTTTTTTGATGTTGTCTGGCAAACTCTAATCTGGCCTTCCTGTTATTGAGGCTCACCAATGGTTTACATCTTGTGGTGAACCCTCTGTATTCACTCTGGTGAAGTCTTCTCTTGATTGTTGACTTTGACACACATACACCTACCTCCTGGAGAGTGTTCTTGATCTGGCCAACTGTTGTGAAGGGTGTTTTCTTCACCAGGGAAAGAATTCTTCGGTCATCCACCACAGTTGTTTTCTGTGGTCTTCCGGGTCTTTTTGTGTTGCTGAGCTCAGCGGTGCGTTCTTTCTTTTTAAGGATGTTCCAAACAGTTGATTTGGCCACACCTAATGTTTTTGCTATCTCTCTGATGGGTTTGTTTTGTTTTTTCAGCCTAATGATGGCTTGTTTCACTGATAGTGACAGCTCTTTGGATCATATTGAGAGTTGACAGCAACAGATTCCAAATGCAAATAGCACACTTGAAATGAACTCTGGACTTTTATCTGCTCCTTGTAAATGGGATAATGAGGGAATAACACACACCGGGCCATGGAACAGCTGAGCAACCAATTGTCCCATTACTTTTGGTCCCTTAAAAAGTGGGAGGCACATATACAAACTGTTGTAATTCCTACACCGTTCACCTGATTTGGATGTAAATACCCTCAAATTAAAGCTGAAAGTCTGCAGTTAAAGTACATCTTGTTTGTGTATAGAGCCAAAAAGATTAGAATTGAGTCGACGTCCCAATATTTATGGACCTGACTGTAGGTGTGACTTGCCTCTCAGCCACTCCACCGCTCCGCAATCCAGCAAGAAGCCGCCAGCTCCCGATGCCTCGTGTACAGATGTTATCTTGGTCTGAGCCGAGCTGAGCGGAGATGATGGCTCGGTGATTTCCGGCGGCACTCGTTCCCCTCCGAGATACGCTGTCGGCGTATAACATGCACCCACGATTTTCCCCCTATTTTCAGGGGAAAAAAGTGTGCGTTATACGCCGATAAATACGGTAGTTACGTTTATGACAAGATGCCTGCTGATAGGAAGTGAAAGCACAGTGACAGAGGAATGAGCTCATCATTGCGCTACTTTTTTTTAAACTGTTCAATTACTTATTGGGACAGGTCCAGGACAACCTGGGCTCTGGGGAATTGGGTTGAATGATGCTCGCCATCAGACTGAGGACATCTAGCAGCAGAAAATCTTTGGATTGAAGTTAAATATTGCAGCAAAAGCTGTTGTTTTGTCTTTTATGAGTTATTTTTATATTGCTGTTTTTGTATGGAGTGCTGCTTTAATGCTTTCCCCTGCATGCTCCCCAATTATGGAAGCATTTAAATAACAGACAGAAGATTGCCCAAAGTCATGCACATGCCAGCTGCACTTTTGCATCCAAGGCTGTGTAAACATTGTCTAAAAAAAGTAATATAAGGTACATATTTATTTGACTAAAACATGTTTAACTTGCAGCTGTTTTTTTTTTGTGTGACATTATTGCACTTGTTTAATAAAAGATCTCAGCTTCATAAGTTATAATTGCCATTTTTTCACTGATGCAATTGAGATTGTAATATCTGGTAGAGATTTATGCTGTTATCTAGGAGAATGAAAATTTAGGAATGCAGAGAAACTATAATCAGGCTCTTGCAGCATCTGGATCATATATCAGCTATGACCAGTCTGCACGACTTTGACAGTAATGACATATACAGTAATTTGACTTTGTTCTGGCTGAATGCTGCTGTCTGCTGAAATTTTGTGAAGCTATGACTCTGTGAAGTGCATTGCATGCATAGAGGTCATAAAAAGTCAATTGTACACTAATTATTTCCTTTTATCTGTTAAACTGATTTTTGTTAACTGACAAACACTTGCAGACATGACCTTTTCCTATAACATTAGACTGATCTGGCATGCATACTGGGAGGATAGTTCACATGCCTTTCTCTGGGTAAGGATAGGAATTCTAGAATCAGGCATTGTCATAAAGGCCATGTTGAGGGGTAAGGGGACCCATGGCATGTATCACTTTAGGGGCCACTGGCAACTCTATGAATTAAAGTTATATTATATTCAAAGTAAATTGTTTATCTTTTTTTGGAGACAAAATTACAGCTCTGCTTAGAAAATATTAACCTTTAGGTGTTATTTCACCTTTACTTCTCCCAAAACTCTCTCAATTAAATGTATATATTACAGGCATTTAATGTATGTAACGCTGACAATTTATGCAGCGCCTTATATAAATATATACACTATATTACCAAAAGTATTGGGACACCTGCCTTTACACGCACATGAACTTTAATGGCATCCCAGTCTTAGTCCGTAGGATTCAATATCGAGTTGGCCCACCCTTTACAGCTATAACAGCTTCAACTGTTCTGGGAAGTCTGTCCACAAGGTTTAGAAGTGTGTCTATGGGAATGTTTGACCATTCTTCCAGAAGCACATTTGTGAGGTCAGGCACTTATGTGGACGAGAAGGCCTGACTCCCAGTCTCCGCTCTAATTCATCCCAAAGGTGTTCTCAATCGGGTTGAGGTCAGGACTCTGTGCAGACCAGTCCAGTTCCTAAGCCCTAATTTCACTCATCCATGGCTTTATGGACCTTGCTTTGTGCACTTCAATTATTTCTAGCCTACTCCTATTAATCTGAATAATCTTGAAGTTTGTAAACTTACTTTGTAAAGATCCCACACATTTCCTTTCTTGAATTCTGTGACACATAGTCACTGTGCCCTGTGGGTAAGCACTACTGTGTGTCACATTTTACAGAGTATGCCTTCGGATCTACAGAGGAGCTGAGAGGATGAGTTTGAGGAGGTCAGCACAGGAATTACTGCTTGAAGGCAGCAAGGTACCATGAGATAAGTAGTCCTTAGGAACATGCAGGGGGTCCAGGAAGTTGTGGAAAGAAACTTGATCACACCAATCTTGGTGTGATTAGATGCTTTTAAAGGCAGAGGAGAGATCTGGGGTTTATTAGACCGAGATCTCGCTATATAGACTTTTTCTCGAACATCAGAGTGAGAGCAATAATTCTAGCACCAGACCTCCTGTATAACTCTCCACTGGTAACCCGTAAAGGCTTTAAAAGCGTCCCTTATGGAGATTTTTAAATACCGTAGTTTGGTGCCATTCCGCGAGCGTGCGCAATTTTGGAGCATGACATGTTAAAGTGTTACTAAACCCAGGAACCCTGCATTCACTAAATCCGGTCTCCCACAGTACACAGAACATGGAAATTCAATAGTTTTAGTAAATATAAACGGCTAAATACCTTTTCTCCTCAGCAGTATATACCAGGCTTGTGATGTCTATCAGTGTCTGGTTAAAGCTTGTAGGAGGAGTTGCTATTTTGCTGTTTGCTACTATAGTATAGTACCCTTTTTTGTTTTTAATTTATTAGCAATTTTAATGGTATCACATTATCCAGTTTATTTATTTCCTCCTATGTGCCTTTAATAGTCCATGTAATATTTGAGTTCAGGCTGGATGTCAGTGAAGACACTTTAAAGGGCCAGGGGACATCCTTGAGGCATAGCCTCTTTTTCTGTCAAGCACTCAGGACCTCATGTTTGGCAGGTCATTTGAATTCGGTAAGGAGCTGGTGTGCAATCAGGTGGTGGACACAAATGTGACACAACATTACAGGTTGAGTGTTATCGCAGCTTATTCACATGATATGTGGATGCTTTTAATGCACTATTTATGATAGTTGCATTTTATATAATTTGATGCATGGTTGCAAAAGTATATGAATTCTTTGATACGCATACGTGAGTAGCGCCCGCATATGAAAACGGTGGTCAAACCACACATGTGAGGTATCGCCGCGATCGTTAGAACGAGAGCAATAATTCTAGCCCTAGACCTTCTCTGTAACTCAAAACATGCAACCTGTAAAAAATTTTAAACGTCGCTAATGGAAATTTTTAAGGGTAAAAGTTTGACGTCATTCCACAAGCGGGCGCAATTTTGAAGCGTGACATGTTTGGTATCAATTTACTCGACGTAACATTATCTTTCACAATATAAAAAACAAAATTGGGACTAACTTTACTGTTGTCTTAGTTTTTTATTCAAAAAAGTGAATTTTTTCCAAAAAAAGTGCGCTTGTAAGACCGCTGAGCAAATGCGGTGTGACAAAAAGTATCGCAATGGCCGCCATTTTATTCTCTAGGGTGTTAGAAAAAAAAATGTATAATGTTTGGGGGCTCTAAGTAATTTTCTAGCAAAAAAAGTGTTTTTAACTTAACATCGAGTCTGAAAAAGAGGCCTGGTCTTAAAGTGGTTAAAGAGATTGTGCTGATATACGGTACTTATTAAGTTTGTATATGGCTTTGCATAAATATATTTATAGTTGCAATTTGCATATTTAGATGCAAATTTGGTGTGTTTTTTTATGAATTTGTTTATTTTTTGACTTGATATATTAATACTTTTACTTGATATATTAAAAATATACACATTTTTATTCAATACATTAATACAGTATTTACCATGGACTTTGTGCTAAATAGATTTGGGAAATGTAAAAATTCACTAACATCCACTGTTTTTACTTCCACATCGTTTTAGTTCCTGTCATTGGTGACTGAGCAACAGTTGCGATACTTTTCAGGACCAGTAAAAGGCCATCAATTAGTGATTCAAAACCACTGCCATACAGTACTGTAGATTGCAAATCTATTTCTCTTAAAAAATGAAGACTCACTGTAAGGTGCATTATACAGAGGATCCATATAGGAACATTAATAGGGTTAAATCTATTTTTGCTGCTTCTGAAAAAAGTTTCTTTGGTCATGTTTAGTCTATGACCCAAGATAAGTCATACAACGTCTATGTTAAATAATCTACACTTCAATCTGGCTTGATTTCAAACTAAACCACATGAGCCATGGCCTAGGGTGCTAGAGCCTCTAGGGGCAGCAGTCAGCCACCCAAGCCACTTTACAGTTAGGATGACTGCTGCAAATAATATGCTTCCAGAGTCTAAATTTGGGGTGTAATCCAATCTTCAGTATTGTTTCTCAGCCGCCCAGCACCCTACTCAAACCTCCCACAATACCCCCATTTCCTCTGTATTTATTTGCAGAAGGTGAGGATGGAGCTTCTTTTCTTCTCTACCCGCCCTGGCAGTAACTTCTATATAATGTAAGCAAGTGTACAGCATTATCCTGGTGCTGCTACCTAATCAAAAACATGCTCAATGCTTGGTTACATCGAGGAAGAAACTTCTAATATGGAGAGAAAAATATGACCACCCATTTCATTGAATGTTTACATGGTGAGAGGGAGGTACTTGGTAGTTGGGATCAAAAAATAGCCATGGGGGGGCAGACTTAAAGTGGAGAAAAGAAAAGGATTGACATAAAGTTGATGCAAGATACATGAAGGGGTACTGAGATATGGGTAGGGGTATAGACAGCTAGCAATTGGGTACACAGAATTGGAGAGGGGGGGCAAAGAGTTGGCATAGTGTCAGGGTGGGGCATACAGAGTTGATGGGGTGACCAGAGGGCCAAAATGGGGGGCAGGCTCGAGTACAGAAAGGTGAGGAACAGGATGCGACAAAGAATTTAAAGTGTTACTAAACTCGTGACCCTTCATTCACTATATCTGGTCTCCCACAGTACATAAAACATGGTAATTCAATTATTTTAGTAAATACAAAAGGCTAAACACACTTTCTCATCAGCAGTATAAAGCAATTTTGTGACTTCTATCAGTGTCTGGTTTAAGCTTGTAGGAGAAGTTTTCATTCTCCTCTGACTGTCCTATGAGGCTGCAGGACCCCTGACCCTCTGTCTGAATAGTGCTGATTGGCCCTGTGCCGTTCACATGCGCCCTCCCAAGATAAAAGAAAAACTCTCTGGTTATACACACCAAACTGAGCATGTACAGAGTGCTCCCAAGGCTCTGTACTGTCAGGAGATGGATTGGGAACAACAAAAGAAGGGGAGGATCAGAGAAGACTGGATCAAACCGCCTTTTTACACAATGCAGAGGATTAACCCCTTAGGTTCCACAGTGAGTATAACAAGAAGGCTTTGCTGCATATACACACTGATGTTAGTGTTGTGGGTTTAGTAACACTTTAAGGGGGGGGGGTGAAGCACAGAGGGGTAGGGTAAGGAAACGGCATAGGGCACTGAGAGTTGGGTGTGGGAGAAAAATGTAACACATTGAGTTGGAAGGGGGAGCAGAATGGGGCACAGAGAGATGGGGTGATGAGAAGGATTGGGCACGGAGAGATGGCATGGAGAGCAGAATGGGGCACAGAGAGGTGCTGATTCTGCTTCTGATTGTGTCTGTACAGTAACGATTCACCTCTGATGGCAGTTTCTTTTGGCATAGTCTTTAAAGCTGACCTTCACAAATTAAAATTACTTTTTTTTCCTCCTGGCTGCAGCCCCCCCCCCAATTGGAGAATATTTCCTTAATTTTTTTTTTTAAAAGGTTTCTATCCATTTTAGTGCTGCACTGCTGCACTTCTTCTATTCTCACCTAGGAGAGAATGACATAGGGCCCCACTCTGCTTCTTGGTATTTCCATGTCTCACATCCTAGTAGTCAGATCTGCTGATAGGTACATGGGTGCAGCAGGTCTTTGGGACCATGCAGAGTTGTTCAGCACATCCTGTACATTTGCAGGGGTTTTTCACGCACTTGTAAAGGTGTCAAGATCCCAGATACCAGCTTTGTGTGTACATATATGAAACACCCTCACTTTTATAGCTCTACCACAGGTCTCTACTGGGTCCCAAAGACATGGAGACCTTCAGCACATTGCTGAATGTCCCAGATAAAAGTACAAGGTATATAGGCATTGCTGAATGTCCCAGATACCCGCTTTGTGTGTACATGGATGAGAAACCCCCACGTGTGTAGATGTACCACAGGTCTCTACTGTGTCCCAAAGACTGGGTAGAGACCTTCAGCATAGTCCCAGATAACAGCTTTGTATGTACATGTATAAGAAACCCTCCATCTGTGTAGATGTACCACAGGTCTATGCTGGGTCTCAAAGACTGGGCAGAGACCTTCAGCACATTAACGCACACGTGAAACATTCAAAGATGGCAGTGCAGGAGAGGAGGGGCAGGACCAAAATTTCGAAGGACTGAGGTTCTTCTGGAAATCTTGCTTATTATTTTGACATTCATTAGGTAATGTCAAAGGTAAAAAAGAAAAATACATACCATATATACTCGAGTATAAGTCATTCCGAGTATAAGTCGAGGCCCTAATTTACCACAAAAAAATTGGGAAAAACTTATTGACCCGAGTATAAGACGAGGGTGAGAAATGCACAGCTACTGTAAGTGGAAAAGAGGGTCAACAATGCCCATTTGCATGCCTCACTGTGCCCATTTGCAGCCATAGGTCCCCTGAACTTCAAACTCGGTAGTTAAGGGTTCCTAGATGCCCCCTAGCTGCAGCAAAAATTTGGGGTCTCTGAACCCAAAGGGTCCCGAAGTGACATTGCTGCAGATGGACACAGTTGACCAAATTTGTGGCTCCATATCTCGGGGCCACTTAGTGCTAAGAACCCCAAATTTGGTGTGAAAACCCAGTGGAACTAGCAGCATAAAATTTCCAAAGCTGGGGTTTCTAGCACCAAGTGGCCCCGAGATACAGGGCCCCAAAAATCAGTTCAGAAAATGTCAAGCACTTTTCTGCAGCAGAGAATGACATTTTCCGAACCGATTTTGGGGCCCCGTATCTCGGGGCCACTTAGAGCTAGGAACTTCAGCTTTGGATATGTTGTGGTACCAGTTCTACTGGGTTTGTACACCAAATTTGGGGTTCCTAGAGCACCAAGTGGCCCTGAGATATGGGGCCCCAAAATCGGTTCAGAAAATGTCAAGCACTTTTCTACAGCAGAGAATGACATTTTCCGAACCGATTTTGGGGCCCCGTATCTCGAGGCCACTTAGAGCTAGGAACTTCAGCTTTGGATATGTTGTAGTTCTAGTTCCACTGGGTTTGTACACCAAATTTGGTGTTCCCAGCATCAAGTGGCCCTGAGATACGGGGCCCCAAAGTCGGTTCGGAAAATGAAATTTTTTGCTGCAGAAAAGTGCTTGACTCGAGTATAAGTCGAGGGGGGCACTTTCAGCACAAAAAAACATGCTGAAAAATTCGACTTATACTCGAGTATATACGGTAAATAAATAACAATAGTTGCTGCCAAGCATAGTTTACATGTATGTAGAAGTGTCATCAGCATTTGAACTGGTCTGTTCTTCTGAAGATGGTTAGGGTGCTTGCTGCCAAGTATGTTTGGGTGAAGAATCAAAGAATCTAGTTTAGATGTGAATCTGTGATTGAGTCTGGCTAGCATTACAAGTGTTCAACATGGCAAGGGTTGCTCTCCTTGATTATGCTCACATCTGGCCAATATAGCTACATTTGGGCACTTTTGTATAAACAACTGGCTAGCTGACAGCTGGCTTTGTTTAAGGTAAATAGATTTATGTATGAATGTTTCAAACAAATCTGCAGCTGGCATGTCTAGCAGTACTGTGCATCCAAGCCAAGACATGATCATTGCAGACGCAGACTCTTCTCTACCTATTCATTCCACAGCTTTTTACCATAGTGCACTTTTCACAGATACATTTTAATGACCTCATATTTGCATTTATAGTATGGAAGAAAAATCATAAGCCTCTAGGCCAATAACTGCAGTATCTATGAGTTAATTAGGGGTGTATCTATAGCCGTTAGTGTTCAAAGCACATTTTTTATTTTATTTCTGAAGTACTTGACAGTCTAAACATTGTAAGAATGATTATGTTCACTGTGTTTGTTTAGCGATGCAAATCTTGGTTCAGTTATTTTTTTTTATATGAAAAAAATGATTCTCTTGAATTATACATACAGATAATTTGTTTTCTGCTCAAACTTTGTTTATTTGTCATATGATGAATTAAACCATAACTCAAACTTTCTGACAAATGTATTCGGATTGTGAAGCAACCAGTTTGCAACTAGTATTCTTTTACATTGTGCATTCTTAAAGCAGGGTTCAAACTTGTGTTTTTTTTTTTTTTTTAACACCCCCCTGATGGTCACAGCTAATCCTATACATACTGTACAACAGATTTAGCAATATATGTAGGTTTTCTAATTCATTTTCTTTTTATAAAACCCACTCTGCCCTCGGTGAGTGCGCTACCATCTTCAGTGTGGGCATCTAAAGCCCACTCATTGCTCCTTCTGGGATACAGCGCTGCCAGCTACCCAGCATGCACCTCCTGATCTCGTGCATGTGCATATCATACAACTCGCGGCACAATGCTACCAGCGGAGGTTGCCCATTGACTCCTGGGATTGATGACACTCATATCCCAGAAACCAATGGGTGGGCGGAAATTACGTACCTCACCACGGCAAGATACAGCGGAAGCGGAGCATTCACCTTCAAAATAAGGTATATATTTTACAGGGAAAAAAAGGGTCCAAGGAGAAATTATACAGTGATCATGAGTGTAGGGGTGCAAAGTTTAAAAAGTGGGTGGAACTCCACTTTAAAGGGTAACTCCACTTTCGTAGGGAAAAAAATAGCAAATAAAGAAAAATAATATAGCATATACAATTGCGACACAAGTCATATTGTGATTGATTGTTATCAACAATGACCTTTCCCTTTCAATCTGCAGCTGCTCCCAGAAACATTGTTTCCGGCTTGTGTGATTGGCTCACTGATTTTTTTTCCCCAGAAGTCTGCCTAAGATACAAGTCAGATTTCAGACATCCCCTGCAACAAAAAAGTAATTTTTGGTGAGATACTCCCAATAGGAACAGGTCTAAAGGAATGCAGACCCAGCAGCTTTCCTCATTAGTGCCCTGAAGCTGCTGCAGCTGATTGATAATTATGAAACCACTCCCATTAGACTCACTTTCCTACATGGATACAGAGAAACACACAGGGATTTCTTCAGAATAACAAATGGTTGGAATCTGCAACAAAGTTTGTTAAAATCCTTGTACATAGATCACATAGGGGGGATGATTTTTTCTCAACAAAAGTGGAGTTATGCTTTAAAGCACACGAAAACTCACATTGATGTGTTATATGATGCTTTTCCATTGATTTTAATAGGAAGCAAAAAGTGTGCAGTAGTGGTGGCCATAGAAAACTAGGGTCCCGATATAGCATTACAGTAATGAAATTAAAGTGTTACTAAACCCACAACAGTAAAATCAGTCTTTATATGCAGTAAAGCATGCTTGTTATACTGTGGAACCTAAGGGGTTAATCCTGCGCATTGTGTAAAAAGGCTATTTGATCCTGTCTTCTCTGATCCTCCCCTTCTTTTAATGTTGCATGTGATCGACACAAGGCCAATAAGCACGGTTCAGACAGAGGGTTAGGAGTCATGCAGCCTCAAAGGACAGCCAGAGGAGAATAAAAACTCCTCCTACAAGCTTCAACCAGTGCAAGGCCAGACACAGATAGAAGTCACAAGACTGATAACCTGCTGATGAAAAAGGTATTTACTAAAATAATTGCATTCCATGTTCTGTGTACTGTGGGAGACCAGATATAGTAAATGCAGGGTCCTGGGTTTAGTAACACTTTAAGAAAATGCTGGTACTGATCTTTTGCAACGTTGCCATGATTAATTACTATTTGTATCTAAGAAATACATATTTATATCCTTTGTGATATTTCACCAAATTGTTGTAACTATTGGAATTACCGTGGAAAATTAAGGAGTTGAACACAACAATCACAGTGGATTTTTTCTTTTTTTTATAGTTCTGGGGGGGTGGGGGTTTACATTGTCTAGTTCACACATTTTCAGAGTTAATTAGTTAATTTAATTTTGTAGTTACCTATTGCAGTTACATCGTAACCACAACAATTTCTGTTGAATTAATGACATAATTAACAGGTCATGGTATGGGAACCAGTCTATGGGAATCACCCAAAATCTCACAGCCCTGTACTACATAAATTAATTATTCATAGACAATTCAGTTTCAGTTTAGCAACTGTACTATGAGTATTAGAGAGTGTCACTTCTCTAGTGATAAACTCCAACTGGGCTTTTCTGAGAAAAGGGCAAAAGATGAGGAACAAGGAAGACCACCGACACCATTTGGGTTATACTTGTTTGAATTCTATTAAGATGGTTAATGGCATGTGAAGGAAATGGTGTCTTCTTTTTAATACGTTTACCTAAAAAACAAGGAGGGAAATGTTTATTCTTTCACTTTTTTTTGTATCAGTGTGAACTTGAAGAAATTATCAACTTTTCTGTCCTGGAATTTGTATTTGGACGTTGAGGCATGAAAAAATCCTTTAGCCTGAATTTTTTTGAACAAATTGCCCCAATAATTCATTTGTAGTACTTAGCCTTAGATAACACCTAGGAATATAGGATAATCTGTGAGATCATCCAATAAGGAGGGGGTCATCCCTCTCCTTTCCCCCATGGAAGACTCGGCTAGGAAGGAAATGGGTGCTTTGGCAGATGGCTCTTTTTTTCCATGGGCTAGGGTAGAACACTGGGATCACCACAATCACGTTTTGGGAGGAGGGCCATATGCAGGAAAACTAGAAGTATTAGCGGTGTGGCTTCCTGGAGAGATTGTTTACTGTTATAACTAGTGCTCAATTAAGTGCCTTTAAACTGTGAGAACTAGTGTTGGGCGAACGATTCGGCCCAAGCATGAATTCAGGCTGAACATTGGCTGTTCGCTCATTCTGCAAACACCCAAATTGTCAGGGCGTTTGGCCATTTGTTCGGCCCGCTGAGTGCCCCACAATGCACTGCCTGCCACACAGTGCATTGGAAGCCCTGATTGGCTGAAGCAATGAAGGATTTGCTCAATCGGGGCACAGAACACTGTCAGAGCCATTATTGGAGAAAATAATGATGGCTGTGCCCAATCATAGCTCATTGCTCATAGACCCACCCCCCACTATAAAATGATCCTTCCCAGAGCAGCAATTTGCAGTGTCATGTTGGAGTGGAGATAGATAGAACAGGGCTCTGTTCATTGCTACTGGCAAGTTAGTGTGCTACAGTATAGTGTACTATTGTGATTCTATTGTGAGTGTAGAGTGTAAGTGTTGTGTGAATATAGTGATAGTACAACGTGAGTGTAGTGCGACCATTTTTACTTTAGTGTCAGTTTAGTGTTTCAGGGCAGGTTTACTGCAGTATGTTGAGGTGCGTTAGTGCACGTTTACTGCAGTATATTGACGTGCGTTAGTGCACATTTACTGCAGTATATTGAACTGCGTTAGTGAACGCTTACTGCAGTATATGGAACTGCATTAGTGCACATTTACTGCAGTAAATTGAGGTGCGTTAGTGCACATTTACTGCAGTATACTGAAGTGCATTAGTGCACGTTTACTGCAGTATACTTTACAGATTTGCTTGCCAGGCCATTGTTTATAAAGTAAAGAAACTTGCAGGGAAACTGTCTTTTTTTTGTCTTTATAAATGTAATTATTGCTGCAGCAGGTTCTGTACATAGTACAGCTGCACCACTTTACAGGCAGACTACGGAAACCCCCAGGCACTATATTTAAAGGAATTTTTCATTTTTATTGTTTTGACTTTAAGCATCAGTAAATCACTGCTCATTTAAAAATGATGTTTTTTACAAACTTTTTTTTCATTGTTACATGTCCAGTACCCGGACCCCCATACCCTTTGTATGCCCGGTAACTTGCATCAAAGCCCTCAAAATGGGCACTTTTGATTTTTCCAGTTCCAGACCCATACACTTGGGGGTTTGTTATTCGGCTCCGAACTTTCTCGATGTCCGAGAGTTCTGGCGCAGACCGAACAGTGGGTCGTTCGGCCCATCGCTAGTGAGCACAATTTTTATTTGAAATGAAGTCAAACTTTTTGCGCAGTGAGCTTTTCCACCTTTTATGCACCATGTTTAATCCTGAGTTTACTGAGAGAGTCAGTGCTAGAGCATGGGAAGACTGGGGTTAAGGCTTTTTGCAACACGTTTAAACATTGGCACCATTAGTTATTGTAACACCGCTTGGAGCGTGTGCATTTATATATATATTTTTGGTTATATACTAATGGTGGATGGACATTGATAGACTGCACCTATTATTTATGTAATCAACTTTTATTTAATTCTATATTTGAAATGTTAAATAGTTTTTATTATTTATAGCGTTATATTTATTAAATGCACACACATAGGTAGGGGATTCTTGATATTTGACACGGCTCTTAGAGAGAGGTGTGCATACATTTGATATATTTTAGTGATATTGTACCTGTTGCTTGTTTACTATTGGTATTTTTTTTTCTTTCCACACTAGTTTGGGGTTTTGTATATATCCATGGTGCATGCATTATTTATCAATTTAGAATTTTCTTTAAAAGCATGGCATCAGCTGCATCTGGAACAGGACTTTTAACTTGAAGAAAACTGAAAAATATAATGGGTTCCATTTCTGATCAATTGCTTAGAATACTAGTGCCCTGGCTGTCACTGACTTCAACCATTTCTGAATTCCTGACTCAGAACAAGCATGTATATCAGAAATTGTTGATGTCTGCATCGCCATTTGCTTTTTTAATTACTCCTGTGGTTTATACTACTACAATGGTAACTGCATTTGTTTTGGAGTTTTAGACAACAGAGACACGCTTACATATTTCTTTATAAAGCCTCGATGCAAATTGCAATTCATTAGTCCCTCAATTACTGCAAGCAGACCCTAGGCAGCAGAGCAGCACATAACCACTCTCCCATCATGCTTTACTCTTGGTTTTAGTGTTGTTGTATAGCAGAGATATGCAATTAGCAGACCTCCAGCTGTTGCAGAACTACAAATCCCATGAGCCATAGCAAGACTCTGACAGCCACAAGCATGACACCCAGAGGCAGAGGCATGATGGGACTTGTAGTTCTGCAACAGCTGGAGGTCGCTAATTGCATATCCCTGGTGTATAGCATGTTGTTCTCTACAAGTAACAGTGGCATGCTTGTTTACCATAGAGTTCAACGGTTGTTTAATCTGTCAGAAATCATTGGTCCTATAGTACTGTAGAACAACTAAATGCTTCCACATTTGTAATTTAGATTGATGTATAACCCTCTCTCTCCCCATGTTTTCATTTACTTTTTGTCCATATGTGGCTGCATGGTAGTCCTGAAATGCTGGGGTTTAATAAAAGGTTAGGAATACGTTGTTTTCATTTTAGGAATGCATGTTTTGCCATTTTTTTGGTAACAGAGGCTTATTATCACATTTTTAATTTGTTTCCTATTATTATTCTATTTGGGTGGTTTATTCATGGAGGATTGTATTGAATTGCATTGAGTCTTGATCAGTTGGGTTCATAATTTTTGTAATAGTGATGTAAATTATATTAAAAAAAAAGTGTTTACAGGAAATATGTTATGCAACACATTTTCTTTTAATTCCACTACATTCCAAGATATGAATCTTAATGTAGTTTTTACATTTTTATGAGCATGTTTTGTAGACATATTATTCAGCACCTAAGCTTGGAAGAAGAAAAAGAATTAATGCATATTCTTTTATTGGTAAACATTTGCCAGGTTTAGTTTACCGAGAGGTGCCGTTTTAGCCTAAATAACAATGTAACTAAATCATTATTAGAAACCCAAACCCACAATATTTAACACTCAAAATGATTTGTTTTAGATGAAAATAATATACTACAGGCGATGGATCTGAAAATGAATAGCCTATTAAGAGTTCATTTCCTCCTCCATCATTTTTCAAGTCTAGTCAACCTTATCCTTCAAACAGTATAAGACAAGTCAGCTGTGAATGATTAACACTTACAGTACAGATATTGCAGCTGCCCAGGACCACTTTTTAATCCATTGAACATTATCTATGTTGACTAGCTCTTCCTAGTAAATGTGGGCAGTGTATGCCTTTCAAATGCCTGATAGGCACCTCTAAAGCAAGAAAAATAAGGCCCCGTTCACATGGGCGGTCCATTGGTCTGCTTTTTGACCCATGGTTACATGGTTCAAAACAGATAGCAATACATCCCAATGTGTTGACTGATGTAAGTGGACATGCGTCCACCCATATCATCCTGCCTTTGGGTCTGTTCAGATCTGTCAGACTAAGCATTTTGATCTGCTTTTACTAACTACACTGGAGGTGCGCTTACATCCGCCCACCCATAAGGATTACATAAGTCTGTTTTTTCTTTGGAATAGAAAATCTGAACAATCATGGCAAACATGGATATCACAAATGTGAGATCCTTATTTTTGTGATCTGACCTCCCTTCCTGGCAAACTCTCAAGCGTGTGTGAAAGAGAGCTGTGCATGATGTCAATAGCCTAGGCTTTTTACCAGACAAGAAACAGGAAGTGGGTTGTATAAGGTTTTTAAAAAAACGTACTATCCAAAATTAAAACCACAAGGGCAAAAGATTTAATAGATGGAAAGTTGAAAAAATGACTGAAGTTCCGCTTTAGGTGTGTTTTTTTCCCAGTGATTTGAGTTTTCCCATTAAATAGTGCTAATAAATAGACACGTGCAATTCGTTTAGTTTCAAATTCATTTTTTAACGAATTTCGAAAATTCATTAATTTGGAAACATCCGAATTAACGAAAACCTGTTTAACAAGTTTTTTCGAATATTCGAAAATTCATAAATTCGAAAACCCGAAAATTAGAAAATCTGATATAATACCTAACTATTGAATTATAGGTATTGGAATTTCCTTTCAAATTTTTGTGGTTAATGAACGTAACGAATACAAATTTATTTATCCAAAGTTAGGAATTATCCGAAATAATGAATGCCATATGCCTATTATTTAATAGTTATTATTAGTTAGTTATTTAGAATTTTCAGATTTTTGTTCTTTCGAATTTTTGGATTTTCTTTCTTTCTTTTCAGATTTTCTAATTTACGAGTTTTGGAATTTACGAATATGACGATTTAATAATAACAATAATAATAACTTTTTAATATTATTTATTATTAATTTGTTTTGTTCCACTTGTTTAGATGCGGCATTCGTTATTTTGGATAAATTCGTATTCGTTACGTTCACCAACAGCCAAATTTGAAAGGAAATTCCAATACCTATAATTTAATAGTTATTATTAGTTAGTTATCATTTAGAATTTTCGGATTTTCATAATAAATTCTTGCTAGAGAGCCAGACTTTAGGTGTCCAGTATGAGTCCACTGTCCACTGAGAGATAGTCAGTTCAGTTTTAAATTGATTTTGTTGAGTAGTTGTAGTAGTTGTTGAGTAGTTCACCAACTACTATTATGGTTGAGCAGAACAGAGAGATAGGTCCAGGGAAGTTAAAGCATACGCTTTCCTTTTTTTAACATTAGTATTGTAATAGCAATACAAATTATAGTTTTATTTTGGCAATTTAATATATGCTTACTTGAAAAGTCTCCTTTCATTTTCTGAGTCCTGCCTATCTTTTGGCAATCTTTTTTAACAACTTCTTGGATTGAATGCTTTGCTGCTTCTCTTCTGCTCATTCCTTTGGATTATTTTAGATTTATAAAGACTACATATACCATGGTACCTTGCTGCCTGCAAACAGTTATGTGATGTTTGCTGTACTGAATGTACCTTCCTAAACGCCTCCTTTCAGGACCTCTGTCTAGACAGCAGGCTCTGTGAAATGTGTGACACAGCAGTTAAAAGTCACAGGAAAGATTATTTAAATCAAAAGGGGTAGGCTATAAATAATTACAATTTAATGTGGAAATAAATATATAATTTTACATTTTAACCAGAGATGCACTTTAAGTGAGGTCAATTTTATACAACTTAAGGCGGACCTTTCAGTAACTGTAAAAGTCTGCAAAGAAAAATGCTAAAATGCCACAGTATACAGTGACGATAGAATTTTTAAAAAGAGCAGTAACATTTAATTATTAAAAAAAACAGCAATTGATCACCATTTTATTGTTTTACCTAGGCTCAGATGAAGCCTTAAGTCTGCCGAAGCATGAGAGAGGAAGATTTAGATTTGCTGATTGCAAATCTTTAGTCTGACCCAGCAGGGAATGTTGAACCTCTACAGAGAGACCACTGCTTCCTTATAAAAATTAGCAAGATTGTTTCCCTGCAGCATGCTAACAGGGGGCAGGATTTTCTACTCAGTATGTGGCTGCTTTCTAGGGAAAACAAACTGTAAGACATGGTAGACCCTTTGTTTTGATGCATCTGGAATGTATTAAACTGAATCTATTTTAAATGTTTGAATAAGATAGTTTACCACTTGCCACCCGCCATATAGCAAAATGATGGCGGCAAAGGGGTTTGCGATATCCTGACCGGACATCATATGACGTTTTCAGAATATCAAGCCGCTGCGCGCCCCGGGGGCGCTCATTGCGGCGGTCGTTGTTGCTGTGTGTCAATCTGACACACCGCAACTCCGATCTAGGTAAAGAGTCACGGCTGATCACGATGTAAACAGGAAGAGCCGTTGATTGGCTTTTCCTCACTCGCGTCTGACAGACGCGAGTAGAGGAGGGCTGATCGGCTGCTCTCCTGACGGGGGGGGGTCTGTGCTGATTGTTTATCAGTGCAGCACCCCCTTGGATGCCCACCCAGGATGCCACCAGGACCACCATGGATGGCCTCCACACTGGACCACCAGGTATGCCACCCTAGACCGCCAGGGAAATGCCAATGAGTGCACAGGCAGCTGGCAATCAGTGCCCAGGAAGCTGCCAATCAGTGCCAATGAAAAATGCCTGCCAGTGCCACCAGTGATGCCTATCAGTGAAATCAGTGCCAGCCACCAGTGCCCATCAATGCTGCCTATCAGTGCCCAGCAGCGCCGTCTATCAGTGCCACCCATAAGTACCCATCAGTGTCGCCTATCAGTGCCCATCAGTGTCGCCTATCAATGCCCATCAGTGCCACATATCAGTACCACCTATCAGTGCCCATCGTCAGTGCCCATCAGTGCCACCTCATCAGTGAAGGAGAAAATGTACTTAATTACAAAATTTCATAACAAAAACAAAGAAAAACTTTTTTTTTCAAAATTTTCGGTCTTTATTAGTTTAGCAAAAAATAAAAAATGCAGAGGTGATCAAATACCACCACAAGAAAGCTCTATTTTTGGGAACAAAATGGTAAAAATTTAGTTTGGGTACAGTGTAGCATGACTGCGCAATTGTCATTTAAAAAGTGACAGCGCTGAAGGCTGAAAATTGGCCTGGGCAGGAAGGTGCAAAAGTGCCCTGTATTGAAGTGGTTAAAGAAGGGAACAAAAGGTAAAAAAAAATTGCTATTCAAAATAGCTGCCACTAGAGCAATTGTCCCCATCAGACCTCTATTTCTGTTCCAGCGTCAACTTAAAATGTTATATTTTCTCTTACATTCTGTCATGGTAACAATGGTCATCAGGCTAAATAGAGGGGTTTAATGTGCCCAGCAGGTGCATACAAATACAAACCTGACAAAAGTTCTAACCCTTAGCTACTTTATTAAAAAGCAAAAAATACAAGATACACTTAAATAACTATTTCATTTTTAGTTTGCATGTTTTACTGGGTACAGTTTGCATTCATTTGTTAAAGCTCTTTCATTTTAATAGGTGAAGAATTCATTTAAAACGTAATGTTCTTGGTGAATCTGTGGTTTTCGCTATCATTGATTTTTCATCTATTGACCTTAGAGACTAACTTTATTCCGTCATGTTCCTTGTATTATGTCCTTTCTTAATTATTGCTGTATGCAACTCTGTTTCATTTGGCTAGAGTATCAACTGATTAGCATCTCCATCTTTTTGCATAATGGCCATCATTATATGCTCTGGTTAATTACTAAAAGTGATTTGGATTTCTGTCCTCAGTTTGATTTAAACCAGATTGTTTGGAAGTTATTAAATATTGCTGTGCAAGTTGCCCTTTGCAAAGTAAGCAGAAAGTCAATTGATTTTTTTTTTATGGACATATGTCTTGCATACTGTACAGTATGTATTCCTTTTTATTGTTCCTGTATTTTGTTATTATCTGTATCATGCTCTATTTCTTCCCTGATTTTGCATGTGGCTCAAACCTTGAAGCATATTTCTAGAACAATCACTTTTATTAGGTTTTAACATGAAAGTAAAATGCAGTGTCTTGGGGTTGAATAAATGCACCCATTAGTGAAGTAGTTGAGATACAGAGATCGTGGCACCTTAGGACCCAGTATTCCCAGGTTTAGTTGGGCAGGAAAGAAAGGAAGATGAATTATGCCGTGTACACACAGACTGACTTTTCGACCGGACTGGTCCGACGGGACGAATCTGTCGGACAATCCGACCGTGTGTGGGCTTTATCGGACCTGCAGCGGTTCGAAAATCAGACTGACTTTAGATTTGGAACATGTTTCAAATCTTTCCGATGGAATCGATTCCGGACGAAAAATCTGCTCGTCTGTATGCTAGTCCGACGGATGAAAACCAACGCTAGGGCAGCTATTGGCTACTGGCTATCAACTTCCTTATTTTAGTCCAGTCGTACGTCATCACGTACGAATCCGTCGGACTTTGGTGTGATCGTGTGTGTGCAAGTCTGTTCGTTCAAAAGTATTAGTAGTTCAATAGTATTTAGTTTCATGTATGGCCACAGAGGTTGTGCAGAAGTACGTCTACTGAGGTTTTCCCCGCTTGAGCGATGCCACAGGGTATAGCCTGCAAAGCTGACCAGTGTAATCTGAAGGTGGGAAAGTCTCCTTTCTGTCTGAATACAATAGCTCAGTGGGGAGGTCCCCCCCCCATTCAAATCAAGTGTGTGGATAGGAAAAATAAGTTTGTTTTTTCATTTAACCCGCTGGTTAAATAAAAAAAAACAGACTTATGCATGGGCTGGTTCATCCATCTCATGAGGTACTGCAACTAGAGGGCACTCTCAAACAATTCATTGCTGCCTATGAGAGTTATCAAAGACTGTGCCTTAAAGTGGTTGTAAAGAGACATGAAATATGAACAAAAGCATATCCTTCTATAGTTTGTACCTGATTCAAATAGGAGCACGAAGTGTCATTTCTACCTGCTGCTTTCATCCTCTGCTATTAACATGAATCACTTCGTGCTCAAGTTTTCCTGAAACCAAAAAATAAAGGTGACAGGGAAGGGATCCCCAGCTGATTTACAGCCTTTTTTCCTGTGTGCTGTGTGAAGTTATACATGCTCCAACTTGGGGAAAGTCAAAATTATAGAGTTAGGACTGCTAAGGCTATTTATAGGTTTGGGTGGTTGCCATTTGTTTGTGTAGTTGTTGAATTTGTGCGGGGATGCACTGGATACCTTCAGCTGCCATTGTGCCCTTACTGGATGTCCCATTGGTTCCTGTACCTTTTGAGGAGGGGTAGGCTCCCCCCAGGCACACCTACTATCAACCTATCCATTACTACATGTATATGTGTTCCAACTTGTGAGACTCTCAAAATGATAGTTAGGACCGCAGTACACTGGGGTGCCTTGACGCAGCTACTGCAGCTTACACATTTATTTGCAAATGAATGTGTGCAAACTAAACCCCTTGTTTATAATGTGAACTGTTAGGGTCAATTTGGTTTTGTTGCAGGTTGGCTGGTAAGCCAGGAATTTTTGTTTATTTTTGACATGTATTGCCCTTCCATATGCTCTTTGCTGCTAGGACTATAGGTTGGGGTGTAAACATAAAACACCAAATTTCCGTGCTTAGGAGAAAGGAACTCCAGCCCCCCCAGCAAAGAACATCACCTCAGTGAGGTTCAAAAGACAAAAAAAAATCTATTTCAGAGGATTGGCGCTGTTCAAAAGTGATAAAGATTAAAAAAAATATATATATATGTATATATATATATATATATATATATATATATATATATATATATATATATATAGATATAGATATATAAATAATAAAAATTAAAAATACCCTCTGTGTTATGAATCTGAACAACTCACAATAAAGTGCAAAGCGCTAGAAAGTAAATCTGAAATATATAAAAATAAAAATTCATGAACAACAAATAACAGTGATAATCCCAACATCAGATAATAATATCAAATGACGTGCTAAATAGCTAAAGGGGCTAATTTAATAGATAAACAGTATCCCCATGTGAGTCCAAAGAAAAACACTTCAAGCTAATGAATAACCAGAATTAATGTGTAAAAAGTAAATTAGAAAAAATTAATGAGTAGTATAAAAATGGTGATAAAAAAGTCCAACTGGATGTGCGTATATATATGACTATATACTGAAAAAATATAATCTGTGAGAAATATCCATACATAAAATCAAAAATAATAATAATAATGTAGTGATTCTTCAGTGCTCCCCGCCTTCCTCCGCAACTCCCACTTGTGCCCGTACTCACCAGAGAGCCTAACCCTTGCAGGGGTAACAGGCGTGTTAACTGAGATCCAGCAGCGGTGTCCCCTTGTGGTGGATAGCCCTTCGGGTGGGTGCCGTAATCTTCCCCCTCTCCACGGAAGTCTTTCAGGCACCGCCGCTGCCGAGTAGTATGGCCGCATAGATCCAGAGCTCCACTCTGCACCAGGGAACTGGCTTCAACATCAGAGCCCAGGACCTCTCCAGCAGCGATCCATCTAGCCTCCTGGTGTGTTCATACCCTGCTGACTGTCTGGAGATGCAGAGACGCCACCAAGACCACTGGTGAAAAAATGATCCTTTATTTTGCAGAATCCAGTGCCGTCACTGACTTTGAATCTACTTCCTTCTGAGAGTAAAATCAGCCAGTGGGTGTGATTGCTGAAAGCTAGCCGTACATAATTTCGTACAAAAAATTCCACTTTCAAATCGATTTAACGATAATCTAATCATTAGTACACAGCTGTCGTCCAAAATTTTCAGAAGGGACAAACACGAAAATTTTTCTCGTTCGATTTTCGTTTAATCAGTACAGCTTTCATTTGAAAATACAATACAAATACACTACAACACATTACATCACTTCTGAAATTGTATTCTGTCGTACAGGAATTTTTATACTTTAGTAACCTATTCGTTTTGGATATAGAAATTGGCATCCAAAAAAAAGGATGATTGTTCGTCCGATAATCTTATCGTGTGTACTAGGCTTTAATTTGGTTTATCTTTTGAGCAAAGTTTTTTGGTCAAAATGAATAGCACCAACATGCATTGCACTACCAACTGTGTGTTACCATATGGTGTAGGTGTGAATCCAGCCTATAAAACACCCTTAGCAACGTAAGCTTGCTACGAGATTGTATAGCAGTAGTTCATGGATGATGTTCATGGTGGTTTTGCATCATTGCCTTTTTACGTTTAACTTCCTTATTGACTGTGGAACGTTAAAAAAATTGTAAAACCAAAATCTGACAAGGTATGCTCAAACCTTTACTGCTATACTTTAGAAACACCACCCTGCTTTTGTTGAATTCACGTGCAGTATATGTTTTATTCTAAAACTGTTTAGTTGCACTTACTAACCATATGGAAGAAATGTACTTTATAATATTGTTGGCACAATTCAAACTTGGTAATCAGTATTGAATATCAATTTTAAAAAAAAGAGAGAGTGAGAAAGCATATACAGGGAGTCACAGATGGCATTTCAGAAAATGACTGTGGAAAAAATGCCAAAATCTAGAAATATTTTTTTCCTATTAGCAAAACAGCAGAAGAAAACGTCAGTAAACAAAACAACAGATGCATGCTCAGTAAGAGCAAAAAATGAATATTAATAGCCATGCTAAGTTTGTAGCATTTCATTTTTTGTATATATAGTTTTTTTTACATATCTCCGCAGAACCTCCTCAGAAATCTGTTACAAAAAAAAAAAAATGTTAAAATAATTTCATAGTCCATTAAAAACGTAATTAAACCTTTGTCATCTCAGTGGGCGGTGGGACTGTGACTAGCCAACATTTTCTAAAAACTCCTCCTTAAGTGGGTGTTTTCATTCCAGGGAGAGGTGTCCTCAAGAGATGGAAAAGACGGTTGAGATTACAGGGAATTTAAGGAATCAATGATTTGGAAACAATATTGATCTAGGATGTATTTTGGAGATTTTTTTTATCTAAGTTGATTAATTCAATATGTTTATGGTTTGCAAACCGAACCTTGGACCCTGAATTCACAACCCTGTTTGGTAACCTGTTCACTTAACAATTCAAAATTATTAGTTACTAGGGCATCGGGGGTCGATGGCAAATCCATTGAGTTCTACAAGCGCTGCTCCTTTGATCTAGCACTAGTGAAACTGTACAATGAACAACCCCATGGACTACCTGCCAAGTACCACAGATATTGTGAATTATGTAGGCCAATCTCCATAACAACTACAAATGTAAAAAATCTTTAACAAAGATTTTTGCCACAAGGTTTAAGCATGTCATAGACTCCCTTATGCATCCAGACCAAATGTTTTTTTGGCAGGCAAAAGCACATCCATTAATATTAGACAGGCCTTTGAAAACATGTAAATGCCCTCACCTAATAGCGAGCACCAAGATTCTGGTCTCCTTAGATGCCCAAAAGGCTCTTGATTCAGTGAGTGGTTGAGTGGGCGAATTTGTATGTCACCATTGGTGGGTTTGGTATTAGCATAACTTTATTGCTTATGACAAGTTGCATTAGCCTCATGGCCAGATTTTGCACCAATGCTTTAATATCATAACCCTTTCACCTTTAGGGAGGCACGTGTCAAGGTTGCCCTTTGTTATATGCTCTCGTACACATACCACTCCCATCTTACTTTCCTCACTCTTCTTCTGCTATCCTCTGGGGATATCTCCCCCAATCCCGATCCTCCAGTATCTCACCCCCACACCCGGCACCCTCCCTTCTCCAGCATCAGCCGCACTCTTATCTCGATCCCCCTGCTCCCAAAAAACACCGCCCTCTCCTCATGTGCCCTCTAGAACGCCCACTCTGTCTGCAGTAAGCTCACTTCTGTCCATTACCTTTTTGTCTTCCTCTCCCTTAACCTTCTTGCAATCACAGAAACATGGCTTTAAGAGTCAGATACTACCTCGCACGCAGCCCTCTCCCACAGAGGCCACCACAGCACTCACTCACCCAGACCCAGTGGACAGAAAGGAGGCATAGTTGGTTTGCTTCTATCTCCACCAAGTACCTTTCAAGTCCTATCTAACCCTCCTTCTCTATCCTTCTTTTCTTTTGAGACACATTGGGGGTTATTTACTAAAGGCAAATCCACTTTGCACTACAAGTGCACTTGCAGTGCACTTGGAAGTGCAGTCACTGTAGATTTGAGGGGGACATGCAAGAAAATAAAAAACAACATTCTTGCACATGATTGGATGATAAAATCAGCAGAGCTTCCCCTCATTTCAGATCTTCCCCTCAGATCTAAAGTGACTGCATTTCCATGTGCACTTGCAGTGCACTTGTAGTGCAGAGTGGTTTTTCATTTAGTAAATCAACCCCATTGTATTTGTCTGTTTTCTCCCATTTCTCTAAGGATTGCAGTGATCTATCTGCCTCCTGGACCAGTGTCATGCTTCCTTTGACTTCCCTGCCTGGCTACCCTACTTTCTCTCCTCTACAATACCCACTATTATCCTTTGTGATTTCAACATCCTCGCCAATGTTAACAGCCCATCTCCATCCCAACCTTTCAACTTAACCTTATCCTTTGACCTTACACAATGGACACAATCCCCCACTCACACTGATGGTAATGCCCTCGACCTTGTTTTCTCCCATCTTTGCACCCCCTACAACCTCACCAGCACCCCCTTTCCTCTCTCTGACCACAGCCTCATCACTTTCAAAATGTGCATTTCTCCAACCACCTGTCCCACCAAGCAGAAAACATTTACCCGCAGAAATCTTCGCCAGTTTATTCCTTCTCTTTTCTACTCTGCAACTGACTACCTCCATGACAAAATCTCACCCCTGTCTTGCCCCAACCTGGCCACCTCTATCTACAACAGTTCACTTTCATCCTCACTGGACTCTTTTGCTCCTCTCACTACACAAAATGTCAGGCCCCCGACTATTACAACCTTGGCAGACCGACAACACCAGAAACCTTAAGAGACGTAGCTGAGCACTGGAGCAAGTGTGGAGCAAAACCAGCTCCCAGCATGCATTCACCCAATATAAATCTGTCTTCTTAAAATACATTTCCTCCCTCCATCCTGCCAAACAAACCTACTTTGTCATCCTCATTAATACCCTGTCCTCCAGTCCTCGTTGTCTCTTCTCTACTTTTAACTTTCTACTTTCTCCACCAGCATCTCCACCCGGTAACTCACTCACTGCTCGCGAGATTGCCAATCACTTCAAAAACAAGATTCGTGCAATTTGTGGGGACATCTCCACTGCACAGACATCTAACCCACTTAACATACCCTGTACAAATCCACTCTCAACACTCTCCTCTTTTGACCTTGCTACTACTGAAGAGGTCTCTAAAGTTTTCTTAGAAGCCCGCCTTACCACCTGTCCCCTGGATCCTGTTCCCTCACATGTACTACGGTCACCCTCTTCTTCTATCTTATGCTCCCTCACATCTTTAATCTCACCCTCTATACTAGCACCTTCCTCTCTCCTCTAAAACATGCCTTGATCACCCCCATACTTAAAAAGCCCTCGATGGATCCCACCAGCCTGAACAACTTAAGACCCATCTCCTTGCTCCTGTTTGCGTCAAAACTTTTAGAACACTTAGTCTACAACCGTCTTAAATCCTACCTCGCCGATGGCAACCTTCCTGACCCCTTACAGTCTGGCTTTCACTTGCTACACTCCACTGAAACTGCCCTACTAAAACTCACTAATGACCTACTAACTGCTAAAACCAATGGCCACTAGTCCATATTCATACTACTCAACCTCGCTGCAACCTTTGATACTGTTGACCATCCCCTCCCCCTCAAAAAAACGCCACTCTCTTGGCCTTCAAGACTCTGCTCTCTCCTGGCTCTCCTACCTATCACAGAGCTCCTTCAGTGTCATCTAGAACTCTGTTTCCTCCTCTCCACTTCCTGTTTCTGTAGGGGTACCTCAAGGTTCTGTCCTCGGACCCCTTCTCTACTCCATTTACACCTCCTCTCTTGGTCTGTTAATAAACTCCCATGGCTTCCAGTACCACCTCTATGCTGACTACACACAAATCTATCTTTCTACTCCTCACCTCACTCCGTCAGTCTGCTCTCGCATTACTAACTTACTAACTGACATATCAACATGGATGTCACACCACCTCCTCAAACTCAATCTTTCTAAAACCAAGCTCATAATTTTCCCTCCAGCCCGTGCCCCCCCGACTTCTCCATCAAGATCAATAATACAACCATCAGTCCCTCCCCTCATGCCAAGGTACTTGGTGTAGTCCTGGACTCTGACCTGTCCTTTAGCCCCAAATCCAATCGCTATCCAAATCGTCCAGACTTCACCTCCGAAACATCTCCAAAATACACCCCTTTATAACCGTTGACACCACTAAGCAACTTATTCACTCCATTGTTAACTCTCGCCTTGACTATTGTAACTCCCACCTCATTGTCCTACCTCTCTGCAAGCTATCCCCCTTCAATCCATCATAAATGCCGCCGCCAGACTTATCCACCTTACCAACCGTTCAGTGTCCGCCACTCCTCTCTGCCAATCCCTCCACTGGCTTCGCATTGCACAACAAATAAAATTCAAAACAATAACGTAAAAAGCCATTCACAATTCTGCCCTGAGCTACATCACCAATCTTTTTGCTAAATATCACCCAAACCATCCTCTCCGCTCCTCCTCTGTTCTCTAGCTCCCTTTTCTTCTCCTCCTCCCATGCTCGCCTCCAGGACTTCCCCAGAGCCTCTCCCATCCTCTGGAACTCACTACCCCAATCTGTCCGGTTATCTCCTACTCTGCCCACTTTTAGGCGATCCCTGAAAACTCATCTCTTCAGGGAGGCCTATCCTGCCTCCAGCTAACAACGAAATCTTCTACTTCCCACATCAGTTCATCCCTCACAGTCCCTACCTTTTTGTTTCACCAGTCTCTACCTCATAGATTGTAAGCTTGCAGGAGCAGGGCTCCTCTAACCCTCTTGTTTTAAATTGCACCGTTGGTGTAGTGTCTCCCTTTGCATTGTAAAGCGCTGCACAAACTTTTGGCGCTAATTAAATCCTGCATAATAATAATATACTCTGTCTATTGAACTATTCGCAGCTATAACACATTCTGACCCTCAAATTGAAACTGCATCTATTGCCTCGCAGATTCAAATGTTTACACGGTTCTCTTCATTGGTAATTTTGCTGACTCTCTTACTACTGGATTAAATGTTATTGGGGATTCTGGCTATTACTCTGGCCTCACCATAAATTACTTAAAATCTACAACCTATGCCTACTGCACCAACCCTTACTGCTTACCTACTTTGTTGGGTCTCCAAGTAGAAATACTTAAGAAATATAATCACCAAAGCCTTGCAAGCCCTCATTCCAGAAAATGCAACTCCCTTTTATAATTTGGTGCAACAGAAATGTAAAGCATGGTCTAAATTACCATTTTCAGTAGCTGACTGTATATATTTACACCACAAAAATAAATACTACATTTAGTGGACTGCTATGAATTTAGTTCAACAAATTTATTGAAGTAAACAAACTAATACCTGAAAATTTTAAAGGAAAATATAACGCTGCCAAGTTTCTTCAATGAGCATTTATTATACCACAAACACTAAACCTACATAGCTGTACATAATTCTCCTTAAAAACAAATTCCCCCATCCCTGCCTCCTATCCAGAGAGTTTACTATACTGGCTAGAAATAACCTTAAATAGCAGCTTAGTACATGTAGCAGTATGTATGTATTCTTAAAAGTAGCAAGTTTCAAGGTAGTGTAGAGAGTCAGCCTGGAGAGGGTTAATAAAACAGGGCAAGTACCTCCCTTTCAGGCCTAATTATTAGGCAGCTGTGATAGGAGAGAGGCTGGGAGGAATGGCTGTGTCGCTATCAGAGCTGAAGAGAGCTTGATGCTGGAAGGACACCTGTTGCCTCTGACTGGATCCTGCTGGGTGAGCTTGCCTGAACTGGGACTTTGCTATGTGATATGCTGTGGCTGGGATGCTCAGCATGATTTAAAAGGACTGTATTATACTGCTAAAAAGAGTTTGTGTGGTGTTTGAACTGTCAATGAAGACAAAGCCTGTCAATTTTCTGTTGCTTTTTGCTGAATAAAGCCTTTTAAGTTGACTAAACTGTCTCACAGCTGGCTGTTTACCCCTCTGATCCCTTACAGTTGATAATAAAATACAAGAACCTCCTTTAATTAAGTTCAATACTGTGAAGCACAAGGATTTCTTGCAAGACCATTTAAAGTCCAATATTGAGTATGCATGCAATATGTTCAATGTGGCAAGAAATTGCCATTCACCTTCCTCATTAGGTGGACAGAATGACATCAGTGTGTGCATCAGTACCAGCTGAGCCTTTAACGGAAGCTGGATGATTAAAGTGCTCTCTTTTCCCCCCCAAGGACAAAGTCTATATCTTAGTTTTTCTGTACATGACAAAAATTCCCTGGGTCACTGTTGGAATGTGACATCCACTTCTAGAGATGTGCGTTGCACATATATACCGGGCATCCAGTGTTTTCAACCACAGCTTACATGTAGGATATCCAACATTTAAAGCATAGGTACCACCCTCAAAGGATATCCATAAGTTCTACCCCCCCAAAGTTTGAGAGGGAAAAAAGGGGTGATTGTCCCATTCCCAAGATCGGGTTGTCACACCTTGTTAACATCTGTCATTCTCTCCTTCAAATAGAACAACTGTAGCTTTAACTTAACTTAAAAAATACTCCAGAACCCCTGTCCTATCAGAGGCTTAACCCTTCAATCCCTTTAACTTGTGACAACTGTTACAGCTGAACTCCTGGTTCATACACCCAAGTACCCATAAGCCTAAACTGCTGGGATTGGATTAAGCCTTCCCCATCTTTTTCCCAGAGGCCCCCTTGATTTTGCTGTAAGAACTCTTACAAAACCAACCTGGAAACCCTCACCCTTTCCAGTTTGGACTAGATCCTCCAGGTTGACGCCCCTCTCCACCAATGAGTTCTAAACTCTTCTCTGAAATAATTCCCAGCTTCTGAACTTCAATCCATCCTTGATACTCAAGTCTGGTTCAAGGCAGGCTTCCTTTTTCTTGGCCAACTGTTAGACAATGGTCATTTTGCCACCTAACAGCTTTTAAAATATACAGTATTTCACAAAAGTGAGTACACCCCTCACATTTTTGTAAATCTTTTTTTATATCTTTTCATGTGACAACACTGAAGAAATGACACTTTGCTACAATGTAAAATAGTGAGTGTACAGCTTGTATAACAGTGTAAATTTACTGTCCCCTCAAAATAACTCAACACACAGCCATTAATGTCTAAACCGCCATGTCAGGGCTGGGCTCCGCCCTTCCTTCTCTGAACTGGCGGCTAATTGCCAGCTCCTATCTCTCCACAGTTACCCACCTGTTGATGATATCCTGCTTGTCAGTCCTGCCTACTTAAGTCGTTCAGCCCAGAAGATCTCTGCCTTCGCCTTGGTCAACATCACAGAGACTCTCCTGCATTCCTGTTAGACTTGCTTGGTTGACATCCCTTCTGGCTCCAGATCCTGCTTTCTGTTCCACTACACTGATCCCTGACCTTCTGGCTTGACTGACTATCCGTTCTGGTTACTGAACTTTGGCTATGTTTTAACCATGTTTGTTCTATTTACTTTTATTATTAAACAAGTGTGATTTAACTGTACGTCTGACACGCTGGCAACAAAAGTGAAAAGGTCCAAATTGAGGCCAATTAGCTATTTTCCCTCCCCAGTGTCACGTGACTTGTTAGTGTTACAAGGTCTCAGGTGTGAATGGGGAGCAGGTGTGTTAAATTTATCCAGCTCGTCTTTGCGTGGTTCATTATGATCAAGTCAAATTTTTGTTTTGTCCTCGGGCTACCCAGGAATGGCTTGACCAACATTTTTCTACTTTATGACAGGATTAGAGTGAGGTGAAGGAAATTATTTTTCTCCTCTTTGGGGTCCCTTTTTTTTTTCCATCTCCTGTAAATGGGCCTTACCCCCTTTTTATTATTTTGGGTAGCTTTACTCCTTTATCAATTTCCATTATTGTTTACCACGTTCACTGAGAAATTTAGTAAAAGGTTGGTTAAAAAAAATTCTTCTTTTTCTTTTAATAATGGCTAGGCAGTATATACCGTATTTATCGGCGTATAACACACACTTTTTTCCCCTTAAAATCAGGGGAAAATCAAGGGTGCGTGTTATACGCCGATCCCCGCTAATTGTGAGCTATCGCCGCCGACATTCACATAGCGAGTAGTTTTAAATATGGCGCCGCGGAGTTCGGAGGGACTCGGCGGAGCTGAACGAGCGCCGCCGAAATCACAGAGCCGAGATACACATAGTCGAGTGTATTCAGCTCTTTCCGGTGCCGCTCACAGTCACGCCCAGTCCAGCCATTGGACCTGTGTTATGTCCATCATAGGGCGGGACTGTGAGCGGTGCCGGAAAGAGCCAAATACACTCGACTATGTGTATCTCGGCGGCATTCTTTCAGTTCCGCCGGCGCCGAGTCCCTCCGAACTCCGCGGCGCCATATTTAGAACTACATGCAGCTATGTGTATGGCGGCGGCGGTAGGCATGGACACCGGGGGAAAGGCTGCACTGAGCACTGGGGCAAGGCTGCACTGACAAGGATGCACTGGGGCAAGGCTGCACTGACCAGGCTGCACTGGGGCAAAGCTGCACTGACAAGACTGCACTGACAAGGCTGCACTGGGGCAAGGCTGCACTGACAAGGCTGCACTGGGGCAAAGCTGCACTGACAAGACTGCACTGACAAGGCTGCACTGGGGCAAGGCTGCACTGACAAGACTGCACTGGGGCAAAGCTGCACTGACAAGGCTGCACTGGGGCAAAGCTGCACTGACAAGGCTGCAATGGACACTGGGTCAAGGCTGCACTGACACTGAAAAGGCTGCAATGACACTAGCAAGGCTGCAGATGAACACTGATGAGGCTGCATTGATGGGCATTAATGTAAGTTTCTTTTCCTTAAAATTCTCTCCTAAAGTTGGGGTGCGTGTTATACGCCGGCGCGTGTTATACGCCAATAAATACGGTACTTTTTTTTCTTGGAATGTTCGTGGCATAAATCCCTCTTTAAAGAGAAATGCTGATTTTGATTACATAACCCTATTCTGTCCATCGGTTGTCTGTCTGCAGGAGACTCATGCCACAGGTAATACCATTAGTTGGTTTCAGCGAAGGGGGGTTAGGGGGGTTAGTTGTTCTTTCATCTTATTCTCAGGGGGGTTTTATATTAATTTATAATGATGTATCATTCTCCTGCACCAGGACGCTAGTGGACATGAATGGAAGGTTTATTTTTTTTCAGTGTCAGATATGTGACTTTGAATTGATCATTGCTGACATTTATATTCCTCCTCCATACAACCCTGAGGTTCTTCTTTAGCTTCGTCATTTGTAAAGGCCTCTCCTTCACTTCCAATATTGGTGACTGTTTTTTTTATTAATGTAATCAACCCAGAACAGGATAGATTTCCCTCTCCCCGTTCTTTACCTATAGATGGCCTCTCTTCTTTAGGTAGGCTCTGTAGGGAATTAGGCCTATATAATATGTGGTGAATGTTACATCCTACTGAAAATTCATACTCTTGTCATTCTAAAACATTTGGTTCGCTATCAAGAATCGATCTGGTGCTGTGCTCTGCAGACCTTGTGATGGCTTTTAAGGATGTGGTAATAGAGCCAAGAGGTATTTCTGACCATTCCCCTGTAATATTTACTATGGCCTTTGGGCGTTCGAGGTCTAATATCCCTTGGCGTCTAAATCCTTTCTGGTTGGATTTATTTCCTCAGGATGGTGCCCTGCTGGACTATCTGGGTATGTTTATCACTCAGAATACAGGATCAGCATCTATTAGAATAGTATGGGATGGCCTCAAGGCCTTCTTGAGAGGACTTTTGATTTAACAAGTGAATAGCATTAAAACATCCTCGCGTAGAGAGCTTGAACAGGTCAAGGGGGAGGCGCTAGTGGCTGAAGCCAGATTTATTTTAGATCCCAGTTCAATTAATAAAATAGCCTGGGAAGCCTCACAGACTAAGTTGAGCTTGCTGCTGGTAGATAGGGCCAGAAATAAACAATTCTTCCAGAAAAGGCTGACCTGGGCTGAAGGGGAGGGAGCAGGCAAAATACTGGCTCAGGTTGTACGTGTGCAATTGAGCATAACATCGGTAACAGCACGGAGAGACCAGGGTGGGTGGGTGTACACTAGCATAGGAGATATCTTGTCTATTTTCTCTTCTTTATATCAAGTACTATATACATTATGGGTTAATTACACCTTTGCTGAGTTGACTGCTTACCTTGACAGGATTACTCTTCCAAGAGTATCAGAGAGATCAGGAGGTGCTTAATTCCCCCTTGACCCTATTGGAGCTGGAAGCTACAGTGGCTAGTTTTACGAATAATAGAGCACCAGGGGTGGATGGTATTCCAGTTGAAGTTTATAAAAGATACGGCAAAGTGTTGTTAGCTACCCTACTTAAAACATTTAATTCAGCTTTAGTGGAAGGAAGTTTCCCGGACTCAATGTCCGAAGCCGCAATTTTAGTCATCCCAAAAAAGATAAAGATCCACTTTTTCCAGAATCATATCGGCCTATTTCCTTATTGTCAACAGATGTGAAGATACTAGCTAAGGTTTTAGCATGTAGATTGAAAAAGATAACACATATTATTCATCCTGATCAAGCCGGCTTTATCCCCAACATGTCAACAACTGTTAATATTAGGCAAGCTTATCTTAATATGCAGATCCCGGTGGTTAACCATACGGATCAGGCCTTCTTGGCACTAGATGCCATCAAGGCATTTGATCATGTTGAATGGCCCTATTTATGGGCCGTTCTGGAAAAATTTGGCATGGGGGGTACTTTCTGTCAATGGGTTCAATTACTATACTGTAGCCCTAGGGCTTTGATTAGGGTTAATGGCATGCAATCCTCCCCTTTTATGTTATTTTGTGGCACAAGGCAGGGGTGTCCTCTGTCACCCCTCCTTTTTGCCATTGCCATTGCACCATTGGCATCCCTTCTCCAGGCGGCTTCAGATGTAACGGGTTTGGTAAGAGGAAATATGGAAGAAAAGGTAGCATTTATTTATTTTCTTTTTCTCTTTCCTGTTAGACAATGGTCATTTTGCCACCTTACCGCTTTTAAAAGTGAGTACACTCCACATTTTTGTAAATCTTTTATTCTGTCTTTTCATGTGACAACACTGAAGGAATTACACTTTGCTACAATGTAAAGTGGTGTGTGTACAGCTTGTATAACAGTGTAAATTTGCTGTCCCCTCAAAATAACTCAACACACAGCCATTAATAACCAAACCGCTAGCAAAAGTGAGTACACCCCTAAATAAAAAGGTCCAAGTTGGGCTCAGCTAGCTATTTTGCCTCCCCGGTGTCATGTGACTCGTTAGTGTTACAAGGTCTCAGGTGTGAATGGGGAGCAGGTGTGTTAAATTTGGTGTTATCACTCTCACTCTCTCATACTGGTCACTGGAAGTTCAACATGGCACCTCATGACAAAGAATTCTCTGAGGATCTGAGAAAAAGAATTGTTGCTCTACATAAAGATGGCCTAGGCTATAAGAAGATTGCCAAGGCCATGAAACTGAGCTGCAGCACGGTGGCCAAGACGATACAGCGGTTCAACAAGACAGGTTCCACTCAGAACAGGCCTCGCCATGGCCGACCAAAGAAGTTGAGTGCACATGCTCAGCATCATATCCAGAAGTTGTCTTTGGGAAATAGACGTATAAGTGCTGCCAGCATTGCTGCAGAGGTTGAAGGGGTGGGGGGTCAGCCAGAGTACCCCATCAGTGGATCCTCGATCCTACTAAGTGTTGTTTGACCTCCCTGAGTAAGGGAGGTCGCAGGCTTTCTGGTAAGCATTTTATCCTAATGAGGAGACCAGTATCACGATGTCAAGCACTTGGTTTACGCTCCATATTGCACTTGAGGTCACTTTCATTTGATTTCAGCTATATATGAACTTTTTGATATCAGCTTTTGCCTTTTGTGCACTCATATTGCACTTTAAGCACGTCTGTGCATTTCTTTGTATGCATTTTTTTGTTTGCTTTATTGTACATTAATTGCATAAAATTGCACATTTTGACAATGTTCCAATCTTTGGCTGTACTGTATGTATAGTGTCATTTTGTGCACAACCTAACTCTGCACTGTATTATTTGCATTATCTGGAGCCCAATATCTGGGTTACAGTGTTCAGCACCAGGTTACATCTCACTGTTGAAATATCATTTAAATATCACTTTTTTTTCACCTACCAAGCGCAGATATTACTTTACATTTATTAATGGCTGTGTGTTGAGTTATTTCGAGGGGACAGCAAATTTACACTGTTATACAAGCTGTACACTCACTACTTTACATTGTAGCAAAGTGTCATTTCTTCAGTATTGTCACATGAAAAGATAGAATAAAATATTTACAGAAATGTGAGGGGTGTACTCACTTTTGTGAGATACTGTAATTATCACTTAAATGCTCCCAATTCCACCACTACTTGCAACTACGGCATGCTGTACAGGTCCAATTCCAATTTCTCACCTTTACAGTCACTGCCCCCCCCCCCCCCCCCATTTCTCTTCTGCAAAAGGGTCCTAAAAGACACTTATTCACAGACCTATAGCAAGCCTTACCTTGACAACATTCCCACACTAGATGCAGAAGTATGAAAAGCTCTACAAGCTCCAGAATAAGGTCTCACCTTTTCTCACCTGGACATACTGTATATTCTGCACCATGCTTACTTAACAAGGAGACTTACTAGATTTCAACTTATGCCATGTACACACGACCGGACTTTACGGCATACTTGGTTTGGCGGACTTTACGACGGACTTTACGAATGAACAGACTTGCCTACACACGATCAACCAAAGTCCGACGGATTCGTACGTGATGACGTACGACCGGACTAAAACAAGGAAGTTCATAGCAAGTAGCCAATAGCTGCCCTAGCGTCAGTTTTTGCTCGTCGGACTAGCATACAGACGAGCGGACTTTTCGACCGGACTCGAGTCCGTCGAAAAGATTTGAAACATGTTTCATTTCTAGGTCCGTCGAACTTTTGGGGGAAAAAAGTCTGCTGGAGCCCACACACGATTGAATTGTCCGACGGACTCTGGTCCGCTGAACCAAGTATGCCATAAAGTCCGCTCGTGTGTACGCGCCATTACTTATTCTGCCTTCTACTCACGTTTAACTCCTCTGATGATGCTATGTATTGTTTATTTTGGGACTGCCCTTTTGTAAATGTATTTTGGCTTCAGACAACCTAATTTATTTATGATCTATTGGATCTCTTGCCCCCCTTGACCCAAAAACCTTTCTACTAGGAATTACTAGTACTGTATGTGATATTTATACAAATAGATTTCTATGGCCGTCTTTTTACTAATTTGAATGAACTACTAGAATATTGTAATTTAGGTATTCATTGGCTTCAGTCTGCATTTTAATTAAAAATTATGTTGATTAAGGAAATCTGGATCACAAAAAATCTAATTATATCTGTGTTTACAGAAGTATTATAAACATTACATTGATGAAAACATGGCAAAAAGAAAGAGTAGGCTTACAAAGCACCTGCGCATATAACTGGGGCGGTCATCATTTTGACCCAATCAGAGCTCTGTTGCTTTGCACAGTGCTGGTAGCCTAACTGCAAACATGCTTATAGTAAGGTAGTGCACATAGATAACCTCATAAGTGTACTGATGCTTTTCGATATGCATTTGCAAACTTGGGCAGGTACTAGATAGGCCATATTGATTAACTGCAGTGGAGTCTTCATGAAAGTCTAGAATTGGGCGATGCAGTGTAGTTGGGGTTTCTGGATCACAAGACTGGCTGAATAAATAATATTTTTTTTTAAGGTAAAACCTCCTACTTCAAACTATATACTTCACCTGTGTATATAGCCATTTGCCTAAAGCTAACCCCTTCATGCCTAAGCCTTTTTCTGACACTTGTTGCTTACAAGTTAAAATCTATATTTTTTTCCAGAAAATATCTTGGAACCCCCAAACATTTTATATGTTTTTTTTTAGCAGAGACTCTATAGAATAAAATGGCAATCATTGCAATATTTTATGTCACACTGTATTTGCGCAGAGGTCTTTAAAATGCAATTTTTTTGGAAGAAATACACTTTCCTAAATAAAAAAATAAAAAAAAACAGTAAAGGTAGCCCAATTTTTTGTATAATGTGAAAGATGTTATGCCAAGTAAATAGATACCCAACAAGTTATGTGTTAAATTTGCGCACACTCATGGAATGGGGTGACAAACTATGGTACTTAATCTCCATAGGAGACATTTTAAAAATTTCTTCAGGTTACCAGTTTAGGGTTACAGAGGTGGTCTTGTGCTAGAATTATTGCTCTAGCTCTAACGATCCTGGAGACACCTCACATGTGTGGTTTGAACACTGTTTACATTTGCGGGCACGACTTACGTATGCGTTTGTTTCTGAGCATGGTGGGGCATTTTACATCTTTTTTTCTTATTTTATTTTATTTTTACACTGTCCCTTTTAAAAATAAATTTTCTGATCACTTTTATTGCTGTCACAAGGAATGTAAACATCGCTTGTGACAGTAATAGGCAGTGACAGTTACTCTTTATGGAGAGATCTGGGGTCTATAAGACCTCAAATCCCTCCTTTGCACTTAAAAGCGTTCAAAACGTTTTGAATACTAGCATATTTTTAAATTTGGCGCCTTAAATCTTCAGTGAACCAGAATTTATGTCATGACATCACATTGTTTGGGTCTCTGGATATGCCGGCTGGTCGCTTGGGCCTCCCAGTGGGATGGGAGAGCTCGGGCTAGCCACGCAAGGCGGCGGAAGGGGGGAACGTCCCCTCCCGCTGCTTGGGATAATAGCCGAGTGGCTGCTTAACCACATTGGTTGTTATCACAAGAAAGCCAACCGTCGGCTTTAAAAAAAAACCAATAACAGGTGATGCGTGCAGCTGCATGCATCACCCCGGTACAACCCCTTCAAGCCGGAAGCCACAAATTTGCATTACGTCGGCTTGAAGGGGTTGAATTCTAAAGCCGCGTACACACGGTCGGACTTTTCGTCTACAAAAGTCCAACGGACGCTGACGGACTAAAGCTGGCTGGTAATCCGATCGTGTGTGGGCTTCTCCGGACTTTCAACTGACTTTTTTTGCCTCAAATCCGACGTACTTTAGATTTGAAACATGCTTCAAATCTTTCCGACGGACTCGAGTACGGTCGAAAAATCCGCTCGTCTGTATGCTAGTCCGACGGACAAAAACCCACGCTAGGGCAGCTATTGGCTACTGGCTATGAACTTCCTTATTTTAGTCCGGTGTACGTCATCACGTAAGAATTCGACGGACTTTTGTGTGATCGTGTGTAGGCAAGTCTGTTCGTTAGAAAGTCCGCCGCAAGTCCGTCGAAAGTCCGCCGCAAGTCCGTCGAAAGTCTGTCGGACAGGCTGTCGGACTTTTGTAGACGAAAAGTCCGACCGTGTGTACGCAGCATAATATGTATTATGGATACTTTATCACAAACCTGTGGACAGACTGTCAGTGTCTTAAAGTGCACCGGTACCCAGACCATTAAACCAGTATACCAGTATTCTTATAAAACAGTAAACAGCTTTAAAACAAGCCATCATTGACCTCTCTAGATTCTTAACATGAAACTATTCATTCTCTAATTTTTTCATAAATCACAACAACCACTCTAGAGTTGGGTTTCAGTCAGATTTCTAACCGCTTTAAAACATCTGCTGGTTGATTACATTAGAAGGTCGGCAGTCTGCAAAAATTTGCTAACCATAAAAAAATCTAAGATTCCAAAAGGGCTCATGCACATGGGTGGTTTGGCCCATGCAGCATAAAACCGGGTGTTTTTGGGCATCTGAGAGGCCCAGGTGCAGCACACAGCTCTCTGCCAGCAGCCTGTCAGAATAGAAAACAAGCTGAAATAAGCAATGGCTTTTTGTGGCTGTATGCTGTTCTGAGCAGTTCTTGAGTCTAGGACCATATGTGTTTAGGGACATATGGCGAAACTTAGAAAATCTGAATTTGAGGCATACGTTGCTGGATGCAAATTCCCTGTTTTTATGCTGTATGAGCCCAATAGCCAGTTTGCATGAACTCTTAACTCTGTGTTGTGAACTATAAAAATTACATTTCTCCATAATACAGAGATAAATGAAGGCTTGTTTTAAAGTGTTTGAACTGCTCGTTGTAAATATGTGAACACTTTAGTGTGCATGTTCTAGGCATTGGTTTACTTAAAAATAATATTTACAGCAAGATCAGGACATGTGTTCTCTTTAAATTATTATTTACAGCAAAGTGCAGGCTTTCTGAATGATTTCAGTGAGAAACTAAGAGACTGCGTTTTGCACGCCTTAGTGCAGGGATAGGCAAGCAGCAATCAAAGCCTCTTTTGCCAGCACTCGACTCCCTCCCCATCAGCAGAGCAGTGCAGGGAAGTGTCAGCAAGACAATAATGCATTCCAATTTCAGAAGTCCCCATGCGGTACCTGCACTGAGGGGGAGGCACTGTGCCCCACACATTGTAAAAGATGGGAAATATTGTTTGGTTCACTAACTTTGCTGTAGTTGTGATCGTCGTCTTTTGTGATGGGGAAGAGATTGGGTGCAATTCTGCTGAGGGAGGGGGGGCGGTCCCTGTTTACTGGAGGAGAAGGACTGTCATTGGCCACTGCTAAAACCAATCACAGTCCTGCTAGCCCCATCCACCATCTGGAGGAAGATGACTCGCTTGGTTGCCACTACCAATCTCAGAAAGAAGGGATTTCACTGTGATTGAGAAAACCACAATCAGGTGACAGTTTGTGGAATTACTGTTGAGCTTCTGGGAACTTTGTTGAAATTATTTCTGAACCTTTGCGTCAGTTACTACTGAACTCCTGCACTCTGCATCCCTTTAAGCCACAGCCAGTATTCAGCGCAATGAAAATAACACCCCTTTTTCTTAGCTGCGGGGGCCCAATTTATGATCCTGCACACAGGCCCACTGTTTTCAGAAAATGCCCCTGACCTGAGCTTATCATTGCACATCCATTCCAGATGCTTGTATGTGACATTACATACATCACATACTTTCCATACATCCCATACATCACATACAAACACGTGGGCTGGATGCGAGAGGTGGTTCTGCAGGATGAGTGTGCCAGGACAGGTAGATGTGTCTCATCTCTGCTTCCTTTCACCACTCTACATATCACGCATATCATAGATGAGAAGAGGGTACAGTGGTGGAGCAGATAAACAGGGGGGTACAGTGGTGGGGCAGATGTGCAGGGAGGTACAGTGGTGGAAGAGAAGAGAAGGGGCTTCAGCAGTGAGACAGAAGAGCAAGGGGGTACAGTGATGGGGCAGATGAGCAGGGGGGTTCAGTTTTGGGCCAGATGAGAAGGGGTTGAAGTGGTGGGACAGATGAGCAGGGGGGTTCAGTATTGGGGCGGATAAAAAGGGGGTTTAGTGGTGGGACAGAAAAGCGGGGGGGGGTAGAGCAGTGGGGAGGATGTGAAAGGAGGTGTATTTGTGGGACAGATGAGCAGGGGGAACAGAGATGGGGCAGAAGAGCAAGGGTGGGTACAGAGGTGAGACAGATGTGCAGGAGGTACATTGGTGGGGCAGATGAGCAAATGGGTTCATTGTTAGGACAGATGAAAAGGTGATTCAGTAGGGAGACAGAAGAGCATGGGGATACGTCAGTGGAGCAGATGTGCAGGGAGGACAGTGGTGGGTTGAGATGAGAAAAGGGGTACATTGATGGGGCAGTTGAGCAGCGGGGTTACAGTGGTGGGACAGGAGAGCAAGGGGGTACAGTGGTGGGGCAGATGTGCAGGAGGAGGTATAGTAGTTGGAGGGATGAGAATGGGGTTCAGCGGTGGAGCAGATGTGCAGGAAAGCTACAGTGGTGGGGCAAATAAGCAGGGGGTCACAGTGATGGGACAGAAGAGCAAGGTGGTACAGTGGTGGGGCAGAAGAGCAGGGGGTTATTGTGGTGGGACAGAAGAGCAGGGGGTTACAGTGGTGGAACAGATGAGAAGGTGGGTTCAGTGTTGGGGCACATGAGAAGGGGTTTGGGCAGAAGAGCAGGGGGTACAGAGGTGGGGAAGATGTACAGGGGGGTACAGTGGCGGGGCAGAGGAGAAAGGAGGTACATTGGTGGGACAGATGAGCAGGGGGAACAGAGGGACAGAAGAGCAGGGGGTTACAGTGGTGGAACAGATGAGAAGGTGGGTTCAGTGTTGGGGCACATGAGAAGGGGTTTGGGCAGAAGAGCAGGGGGTACAGAGGTGGGGAAGATGTACAGGGGGGTACAGTGGCGGGGCAGAGGAGAAAGGAGGTACATTGGTGGGACAGATGAGCAGGGGGAACAGAGATGGGTCAGATGTGCAGGAGGTACAGTGGTGGGGCAGATGAGAAAGGGGCTTACAGTGGTGGGGCAGATGAGCAGATAAGTTCAGTGTTAGGACATATGAAAAGGTGATTCAGTAGTGAGACAGAAGAGCATGGGGATATATCGGTGGAGCAGATGTGCAGGGAGGTACAGTGGTGGGGCAGATGAGAAAAGGGCTATATTGATGGGGCAGATGAACAGAGGGGTTACATTGGTGGGACAAAAGAGCAAGGGGGTACAGTGGCGGGGCAGATGTGCAGGAGGTACAGTAGTTGGAGGGATGAGAAGAGGGTTCAGTGGTGGGACAGAAAAGCAGGGGGGTATGACGGTGGAGCAGATGTACAGGGAGTTACAGTGGTGGGGCAAATAAGCAGGGGGTCACAATGATGGGACAGAAGAGCAGGGTAGTACAGTGGTGAGGCAGAAGAGCAGGGGGTTACAGTGGTGGGACAGAAGAGCAGGGGGTTACAGTGGTGGGACAGATGAGAAGGGGGGTTCAGTGTTGGGGCAGATGAGAAGGGGGTTCGGCGGTGGGACAGAAGAGAAGGAGGGGTACAGTGGTGGGGCAGATGCAAAAGTAGGTGCATTGTGGGACAGATGAGCAGGGGGTTACAGTGGTTTGGGCAGAAGGGCGGGGCAGAGGAGAAAGGGGGTTACAGTGGTGGGGCAGATAAGTTCAGTGTTAGGACAGATGAGAAGATGGTTCAGTGGTCAGACAGAAGAGCATGGGGGTAGGGCGGTGGAGCAGATGTGCAGGGAGTTAGATTTGGAGCAGATGAGCAGGGGGTTACAGTGGTGGGACAGATGAGCAGGAGGGTCAGTGTTTGTGCAGATGAGAAGAGGATTCAGCGGTTGGACCAAAGAGCAGGGGGTATAGAGGTGGGGCAGATGTGCAGGGGGTTACAGTGGTGGGGCAGATGTGCAGGGGGTTATAGTGGTGGGACAGATGAGCAGGGGGGTACAATGATCTGAGGTTTGAAGGTGTATGAATTGGGGCTGATCTGAGGCGTGAGTGCAGAATGTTAATTTCTCACTACTACTCAAGTAGTTTACAGCATTTACTTTATAAAAAATCCTTTTTATGATTGAGAGAATGAAGTTGACAATTTTTTGTTATAAAATCGGCACGCTCGATTTCCTTGAAAATATTTTTCGGCACACTGTGCTCAAAAGGTTGCCTACCCCTGCGCAAAGTATTGTCAATGTATTTTTTATTTTGCCACCTTTTTTACTTTGTAGATACATAAGGCAAGTAGTATCTAAGTTCTTTTGTCCTCATCTATGGAGGTATAACAGGTTGCCACTGATATTCCACTGCCCCTTTGAGCCATGTTTTTATGGAATGTTAATAAAACACTTACTACTTCAGTGCAGTTTTGTAACAGCAAGTGGAATGGTGGAACAGACAGGACTAGGGATTGAAGTGGAAAATAACTTGTCACTTTGGATTGTTTAACTCTGCTGTTGTCACAGTTCGCTGTCACCAAAACCAACCCCCACAGCTGTTTATGTTGCAGCAAGGTCTCAGCAGAATCACTATACTGTTTCCCATGCTTGGTTCCTGTTTAATTGTGCAACCACTTCAGAATACCCTGGAAACTTGTCCTAGGATTTTCTCCAGTTCACGTGTTTAGATGCTTTTTTTGGTTTTTGGTAGGATGTACTGCCAGAAACTTCCTCTGAGGTCATATCCAGGAAAACTAAGTAAGCCTGCTCTGTGCATGTGGGGGTTATATGAGCAAGGACCTCTTTGAGTGTCTGTTCCCGGGCTCCTGTACTCATTATCTTTGTTTCAGTTTGGATATTTTGTTTATGACCTCTACCTGTTTTTGACTGATCCTAGTTATCTGCCTGCATAGATCTTTTGCTCTTTCTGAATAATCCTTGTTATCAACCTGTCCTTACGTTTGCCTTATTGACCATGACCTTGCCTGCTGATTTTGTACCACACTTTGTTTCTGCCTGCTGTCAACTGTTGCCACTCCAGGTGTAGCCAAGGGCCACAACCTGGGAGCCATCTGCAGCAAACTCAGTCACCCACAAAAGGGTGCTCTGGTAAACACCAGGCCGTTCCTTAGATTCTGAATCTTGGGATTACATTCGCCAGTCAACACGGGGGCCCACTGCCTCTTTGTCATGTTATGTCAAATGCACTAATTGGAACCTGTAGATGCATATATAAATTCTTAGTTTGTGATAAATCTTAGAGGTTGTTAGGATGAACATATATTTTGAGAAAAATTTTTAAAAATTGTAAATTTTTTTTTCTTTACCTGTTTCTTTCCAATCAAAATAAAATGTATATTTTTATATACTGTACATACATATACAGTATATTTATGCAAATATGTTTACAAATGAAAAAGCCTCAGGTCAGGAAGTTGGTGATAATGAATATGCCTTGGAAGAAAGGGGTTAATGTACAAAATTAGAGCATGTTAAATCTGTCCTTCTCTGTGTTTAGTTAGATCTAAAAAGTGCACCTTGAAAGGTTGTTACTTTCTGTAATGTAGCATAAGGCTATTTGTTATGTTGAACATCTAATTTTTCATTGTTATTCCACTGGGGCCATACAAAGTCTCATTCAGATTCTCAGCGGCAATATAGTATTAACTGGTATTCATATCAGGTATCTGTACACGTCACTCCACATAACCTGTGCACTAGCAAAATATTTGAGGCTATGTAGTTTCTTTTTAGAGTTGTAATCCTTTTATTATTTTTATCTTCTAGACAAGTCTTGGCGTCAGACTGTAAGCTGTAAAGAGCAAAGTAAACCGATTGTAAAATTATCAGTTCAAAATCCATCTTCAAATTTCATATCTAAAAATAATTTGTCATGTTTGAAGACAGCCTAGATTCATAAAATATAGGTGTTAACAGACAGCTACTCTTTTAGTAGAATATCTCTCCCTAGCTATCCCCTTACCTGGTCTATACTAAGTTTTCGGTGTCCTAGGCAAGTGATTCTCAAAATCAGTCCTTAAAGAGGAGTTCCGCCCCCCCCTCCCCCCAGCAAATAATTAAAAGTCAGCAACTACACATAATGTAGCTGCTGACTTTTAATAATAAAACGGGTCCCCCCCCCCCCAAAGGTGCCAAATGTGGCACCAAAGGGGGAGAGGAGTCAGATAAGCGGAGCCTCCACTTTTGGGTGTAACACCGCTTTAAGTACTCCCAACAGGTCATATTTTGGGGATTTCCATTAGGCCCTTTTCACACATACTGTAGTTACCTGCATTTTATACTGCATTGGATGAATGTACGTCACTGCTAGTATACACAAAAAACAATTGTTTTCTATATCTCCTGTTCACACTGCATCATATCTTGAAAATGTGTTCAGTGAGCTGCAATAAAATACAGGCATACAGGCTGCATTTTATCGCAGCGTACAAGAAGGTGTTGCATGGCACTGCACAGCAACGCAATACACCACGCTGCTGTGCAGTGACATGAATGAAGTGTCACTTTGTGCACTTTGAATAAAATTGACACAACAAAAAGAAAGGGAACTGTGTGATGCGCTGAAATGTACATCACATCACCTCCTATCACCGCCTCACTGTAGTTGGAATGAGCAGCTGCCCGCACACTAAACGGCAGCGGTTTAGTGTGCAGGCAGTACAAATGGGCTCTCAGATAAAATAGCTGTTATACAGTAGGTATAGAAAAGAATCACCCCCAAGACACATAGTTCTAACAGTGCTTTATACATTATATCACAAAAGTGAGTACACTGTCACATTTTTGTAAATATTTTATTATATCTTTTCATGTGACAACACTGAAGAAATTACACTTTGGTACAATGTAAAGTAGTGAGTGTACAGCTTGTATAACAGTGTAAATTTGCTGTCCCCTCAAAATAACTCGACACACAGCCATTAATGTCTAAACCGCTGGCAACAAAAATGTCCAAATTGGGCCCAAATGGCCATTTTCCCTCCCCGGTGTCATGTGACTCGTTAGTGTTACAAGGTCTCAGGTGTGAATGGGGAGCAGGTGTGTTAAATTTGGTGTTATCGCTCTCACTCTCTCATACTGGTCACTGGCAGTTCAACATGGCACCTCATGACAAAGAACTCTCTGAGGATCTGAAAAAAATAATTGTTGCTCTACATAAAGATGGCCTAGGCTATAAGAAGACTACCAAGACCTTGAAACTGAGCTGCAGCACGGTGGCCAAGATGATACAGCGGTTTAACAGGACGGGTTGCACTCAGAACAGGCCTCGCCATGGTCGACCAAAGAAGTTGAGTGCATGTGCTCCGCATCATATCCAGAGGTTGTCTTTGGGAAATAGACGTATGAGTGCTGCCAGCATTGCTGCAGAGGTTGAAGAGGTGGGGGGTCAGCCTGTCAGTGCTCAGACCATACGTCGCACACTGCATCAAATTCTGTCTGCATGGCTGTCGTCCCAGAAGGAAGCCTCTTCTAAAGATGATGCACAAGAAAGGCTGCAAACAGTTTGCTGGAGACAAGCAGACTAAGGACATGGATTACTGGAACCATGTCCTGTGGTCTGATGAGACCAAGATAAACGTATTTGTTTCTTATGGTGTCAAGCGTGTGGGGTGGCAACCAGGGGAGGCATACAAAGACAAGTGTGTCTTGCCTACAGTCATGCATGGTGGTGGGAGTGTCATGGTCTGGGGCTGCATGAGTGCTGCCAGCACTGGGGAGTTACAGTTCATTGAGGGAACCATGAATGCCAACATGTACTGTGACATATTGAAGCAGAGAATGATCCCCTCCCTACAGAGACTGGGCCGCAGGGCAGTATTCTGCCAGGATAACCCCAAACACACCTCCAAGACGACCACTGCCTTGCTAAAGAAGCTGAGGGTAAAGGTGATCGACTGGTCAAGCATGTCTCCAGACCTAAACCTTATTGAGCATCTATGAGGCATCCTCAAATGGAGGGTGGAGGAGCGCAAGGTCTCTAACATCCACCAGCTCCGTGATGTCGTCATGGAGGAGTGGAAGAGGACTCCAGTGGCAACCTGTGCAGCTCTGGTGAACTCCATGCCCAAGAGGGTTAAGGCAGTGCTGGAAAATAATGGTTGCCACACAGAATATTGACACTTTGGGCTCAATTTGGACATTTTCACTTAAGGGTGTACTCACTTTTGTTGCCAGCGGTTTAGACATTAATGGCTGTGTGTTGAGTTATTTTGAGGGGAAAATTTTGAGGGCAAATTTACACTGTTATACAAGCTGTACACTCACTACTTTACATTGTAGCAAAGTGTAATTTCTTCAGTGTTTTCACATGAAAAGATATAATAAAGTATTTACGAAAATGTGAGGGGTGTACTCACTTTTGTGAGATACTGTATATGCGATGTTTAACCTCCTCCAGCGAGATATGTGCCTCCCAATTTTCTCAAAAATAAGATGCAAGAGACACTTCCATGTTTGCTCTCATGGCACATTTTGTTGCTTTGCAGTCTGAAATAAAAACAGACAGTTTTTGTTTAATCCAGTTGTATTTACTGTATAACATCCAAGTGAAAGATATAACACCAACATTTCAGAAAAAAAAATTAAAAACAGAATCACGGAGTTGGAAAAAGGATCACCCTCCTAAAAATTACTTGTAAACTCAATCGGGTGTAGCTTATCACCTTCTCAATGGCACACAAAGCCATTTGACTTTCAACTGTGATCAGCTGTGGTCATTTTGATTAGCTCAGCATGAAAAGAGCTTTCCTGGAGCATTTCAGTCCCTGATGGTGCAACTGAAGCAAACAATCAACTATGGGTGGCAGACCACTCTCAAAAGATCTCTGGGATAAAGTTGTGGACAGGCACAAGTCAGGAGATGGATACAAAAAAAATTCAATGGCTTTATCAATGCCTAGAAGCACAATGAAGTCTATTATTAGGAAGTGGAAGGTATTTGGTACAACATAGACCCTTCCTGGATCAGGACTTCGCTCCAAACTGGATGAAAGAGCCAGGAGGAAACTAGTCAGAGAGGCTACCAAGAGGCCTATAGCAACTCTGAAGCAGTTACAGAAATTTATGACAAAGAGTGGTCATTGTGTACATGTGACAACAATATCACAAACTCTCCACAAATGTGTCTTGTATGGGAGGATCGTAAAAAAAAGAGCCACTCCTCAAGAAAGGCCACATGCGGTCATGACTGAGTTTTGCCAAAATGCACCTTGAAAATTCTGAGACCACATGGAAAAGGTGTTATGGTCAGATGAGACTAAAATTTTAAATATTTTGTCTCAACACCAAATGATAGGTCTGATGGAAATCCAAATATAGCTCACCATCCAAATAACACCATTCCTACAATAAAGCATAGAAGTCGTAATATCCTGTTATGGGGGTGTTTCTCTGCAGCAGGGACTGTAGCACTTGTCAGGATAGAAGTAAAAATAGATAGGACAAAATATCAAATTCTTGAGGAAAATCTGCTGCCCTCTGCCAGAAAGTCAATGGGAAGAAGGTTTTCCTTCCAACATGACAATGACATAATATAACCACACAGTGGTTGAAGGAGAAAAAGGTGAATGTCATTGTGTGGCCTAGTCAGAGCCCATTCTTAAACCCCATTGAAAATCTGTGGAATGACGTAAAGACTGCAGTCCACAAACGGTCACCATCAAATTTAACAAAGAAGAGTGAGCAAATATTGCAAAGTTATATGCAAAGTTATTAGAGACATATCCCAACAGACTAAAGGCTGTCATTAAAGGGGTTGTAAAGGTTTGTTTTTTTAAAAATAACAAATATGACATACTTGCCTCCTCTGTGCAAGGGTTCTCCCAGCGGCGCTCCTGGCTCCTCCTCTTCTAGAGTGCCGCCACGGAGTCTGTGTTCCCTGAGGGCACTCGTGCGGGCGCGCTCCCGAGTCCTGCTGCTGCGTCCATTGACACAGCCAGCAGGGCTCGGCCCCGCCCCCCAGCTCCTATGTCCCTGACTTTGATTGACCGCAGCGGAAGCCAATGCTCCTGCTACTATCCAGCCAATGAGGACCCGAGACGGCGGCTGGAGCTGCTCTGCTCATCCCCGTCGCTGTTACGATCAGGTTCAGGTAAGTAAAAGGGGGGCTCTTGGGGGCTGCTGCACTACAAAAGGTTTTTCACCTTAATACATAGAATACATTAAGGTGAAAAACCTTCACGGTTTACAATCCCTTTAAAGAAAACTGGTTCAATAAAATGCTGACACAAGGGGGTGATCCTTTTTCCAGCTCAATGATTCTGGATTTTTTAACATTTTTTTTTCTGACATGTTGGTGTTATATCTTTTACTTTTGGATTTTATATGTTGCATTGAGTTAATACAGCTGGATTAAACAAAAATTGTGTCTGTCTTCATTTCAGGCTGTTAAATGTGATTAACCACTTAAGGACCAGTCCTCTTTTTTTAGATGTGTTGTTTACAAGTTAAAAACTGTTTTTTTTGCTAGAAAATTACTTAGAACCCCAAACGTTATACATTTTTTTCTAACACCCTAGAGAATAAAATGGCGGTCATTGCAATACTTTTTTGTCATACTGTATTTGCGCCGCGGTCTTACAAGTGCACTTTTTTTGGAAAAAATATATTTTTTTTAATTAAATAAGACAACAGTAAAGTTAACCCAATTTTTTTTTATATCGTAAAAGATAATGTTACACTGAGTAAATTGATACCCAACATGTCACGCTTCAAAATTGCGCCTGCTCGTGGAATGGCGACAAACTTTTCCCCTTAAAAATCTCCTAACGCGATGTTTAAAAAATTATACAGGTTGCAGGTTTTGACTTACAGAGGAGGTCTAGGGCTAGAATTATTGCTCTCACTCTACCAATCGCGGCAATACCTCACATGTGTGGTTTGAACACTGCTTTCATATGCGGGTGCTACTCACATATGTGTTCACTTCTACACGAGAGCTCGGCGGGATGGGGCACTTTTTAAAAAAAAACATATTTTTCTTATTTATTTTACCTTTTTATTTTTACACTGTTTTTTTAAAGAAAAAAATTGTGTCACTTTTATTCCTATTACAAGGAATGTAAACATCCCTTGTAATAGAAAAAATCATGGCAGGACCTCTTAAATATGAGATCTGGGGTCAAAAAGACCTCAGATCTCATATTTAGACTAAAATGCAATAAAAAAAAAAATTGTCATTTAAAAAAATGATTTAAAAAAAAATAGTCCTTTTAAGAGCTATGGGCAGAAGTGACATGTTGACGTCGCCTCGGCCCTGCAATGTCGGGTGGGGGCCATCTTCCCCTCACTCATCTCCATGCATAGCCACAGAGAGGACTGGATCGCCTCCGCCACTGCCGACGGCTCCGGTAAGCGGCGGAGGCACACCGGAGTGTGGCGGGAGGGGCCCCTCTCCCGCCGCCCATAAAAGTTTTCTCGCTGGGAATCCGCCACAGACCACAGAGACCACTTTTATCCTGTAGCGGACCGCCAGCCAGGATACCAGGGTTATGGCAGCTAGCTGCCATAACAACAATATCTGTCCTCAAAATAAGGACGATTATCGGCGTGCGACGGTTTGGAAGTGGTTAAAAAGGTGCCGTGAGAGCAAATGGTTTTACACTATGGAATGTCTCTTGCATTTTGTTTTTGAGAAAATTGGGAGACTTATATCTGCACCTGCTTGCTGCAGGAGGTTAACCACTTGCCGACCGTGCACGTCGATATACGTCGGCACATTGGCAGCGGTGGGCAAATGGGCGTACCTGTACGTCCCCTTTAAGAGGCGAGGATAGCAGGCGCGAGTGCGCCACCGGAGACCCGTCGTGTACAACGTGACCATGCCCGCAGGACCGGTGGACTCGATGTCCGCCGGTCTCCCGGCGATCGTGTCACGGAGCCGCAGAAGGGGGAAGTGCCTGTGTAAACAAGGCATTTCCCCATTCTGGCTTGTGTCATGACAGGAATCACTGCTCTCTGTCATCGCGAGCAGTGATTGCTGTCATGCAACTAGTAGCCCATCCCCCCCACAGTTAGAATCACTCCCTATGACACACTTATCCCCTTCATCGCCCCCTAGTGATTAACCCCTTCACTGCCAGTGTCATTTACATTTTGTACTTTGACAATGGTCCCAAAATAGTGTCAAAAGTGTCCAGTGTTACCGCAATAATGTTGCAGTCCCGCTAAAAATCGCAGATCGCCGCCATTACTAATGAAAAAAATTAATAAAAATGCCATAAAGCTATCCCTTATTTTGTAGACGCTATAACTTTTGTGCAAACCAACCAATATACGCTTACTGCAATTTTTTTTTTTTTTAACCAAAAATACACATCGGCCTAAACTGAGGGAAAAAAATTGTTTTTTTATATATTTTTTGGGGATATTTTTATTATAGCAAAAAGTAAAACATATTGCGTTTTTTTTTTTTTAACTTGACGCTCTTTTTTTGTTTATAGCACAAAAAAAAAAAAACGCAGAGGTGATCAAATACCACCAAAATAAAGCTTTATTTGTGGGAAAAAAGGACATCAATTTTCTTTGAGTGCATCCTCACAACCGCGCAATTGTCAATTAAAGCGACGCAGTGCCGAATTGCAAAAAGTTCTCTGGTCAGGAAGGGGTAAAATTTTCCGGGGCTGAAGTGGTGAATCATCAGATATATAAAGCGCTGTTAGACCTATCTGTCTTGTACAGGGGCCATTGCACTTTGGTAAAAAAAGAGGGGTTTGGGACTTTAAATGAGGTATGTGGAATCACACATCTCCATCCCTAAATCTATGCAAGAAAGAGAGGGTTTGGGACTTTAAATGACGTAGGTCTAGCAATGGCTAAAAAATGAGTCAATGTAAAGGCCCATACACACGATAGGACTTTGTACAAACTTTCCCGTGGATTTTTGTACAAAGGGCGTTGACCTTAAACTAATTAAACATACACACGGCAGGACTTTTTCATCCAACTGTCACCAAATCACGTGGTTTTTCAGCTCTTTACTGCCACTCTTTGGTCAACTTCTGTATCGGCGAGCTTTAACACCTGCGAGCCTCGTCGCGGGAGCCAGCGCTGAGCCGGCTCACTCATCGGGAAAGGAAAAATGTGTTTTTTCCTTTCGCGATGAGCGACAAGCATTGTCGACAGGTGTTTGGTATGAATCATGAGGGGGAAATCCACGACAAATTTTAAATAAAAAGCATGAGTTCCCCTCCAGGAGCATACCAGGCCCTTAGATCTGGTATGGATTTTAAGGGGAACCCCTATGCCAAAAAAAACGGCGTGGGGGTCCCCCCCAAAATTCATACCAGACCCTTATCCGAGCACGCAGCACGGCCTGTCACGAAAGAGGGTGGGGACGAGCGAGCGCCCCCCCCCCTCCTGAACTGTACCAGGCTGCATGCCCTCAACATGGGGCGGTGGGCGCTTTAATAAGGGGGCCCCCACCCTATGTGAATAAGTATGGGGTACCCCTACCCATTCACCTGGGGGAAAAAGTGTCAATAAAAAAACATACTACACAGGTTTTTAAAGTAATTTATTAGGCAGCTCCGGGGGTCTTCTTCCGACTTCGGCTGTCCGGTTCTTCTCCCGCTCTCTGGTTCTGCCGTGCTCCTCCGCTATCTTCTGCTCTTTTTCCGCTCTTTTGCTAGTGGTGGCCCAGTTTTCTCCGTCGTCTTGTTCCCTCTTCTCTTCTTCCAATGTTGACACGACGCGCTCTCTCGCTGTAATGCTGTGTGTGAGGTGCACAACGACTTATATAGGCAAGGGGCGTGGTCACCGAGTGATGTCACCCGGTGATCCCGCCCCCTTATGATGTCACAGTCCCGGGGCATGCCTATATAAGTCGTTGTGCACCTCGCACGCAGCATTACAGCGGGAGAGAGCGTTGTGTCAATATCGGAAGAAGAGAAGAGGGAACAAGACGACGGAGAAGACCGGGACACCGCTAGCAAAAGATCGGCAAAAGAGCATAAGATAGCGGAGGAGCCCGGCAGAAGAACCGGAGAGCGGGAGAAGAACCGGACACCGGGAGAAAAGGCCGGAGAGAGCGGAGAAGTCGAAAGAAGACCCCCGAAGTCGGAGGAAGACCTGCCTAATAAATTACTTTAAAAACCTGTGTAGTGTGTTTTTTTTATTGACACTTTTTCCCCCAGGTGAATGGGTAGGGGTACAATGTACCCTATACTCATTCACATAGGGTGGGGGGCCGGGATCTGGGGGCCCCCTTATTAAAAGAGGCTCCCGGATTCCGATAAGCCCTCCGCCCGCAGACCCCGACAACCAACGGCCAGGGTTGTTGGGAAGAGGCCCTTGTCCTCATCAACATGGGGACCAGGTGCTTTGGGGTGGGGGGCCCCATGGCCCCCAACCCCTTTCCTGACCAGCCGGGCTGCGTGCTCGGATATAGATCTGGTATGCTTTTGACAAAGGGGGTTCCCCTTATAATCCATACCAGACCTAAGGGCCTGGTATGCTCCCAGAGGGAAATTCCCTCTCGCTCTCGCTGCAATAGGAAAATGTGTTTTTCCTATTGCAGCCAGCGCGAGATGTACAGTACCCTGTTGCCGAGAACCAGCACGATGGGATTGCGCTGGGAACATTCTCTCAGGCAGGTACTGTAGTTTGTACAAAAGTCCGATGGCTTTGTGTACACACGATCGGACTTTGCTCCATCGGACTTTTGTTGCCGGAAAGTTTGTCCGTCTCCCCCTTCCTCTCCTCCCATTCTCCCCCTCCCCCCACCTTCTATCAACCACCCACCATTCACCCTCACATACGACCTACACCAATCTCACCCCATACCATCCTCACCCCACCTCCACCTCCGATCCAACCCTATCCTGATCCAGCCATGCTTTCCATATTTTCCCAAATTTCTTATAGTTACCCCTCTTCTTATAAATATACTTTTCCCTACAAATCACCTCCCTTACTGCATTCTCCCGTTCTGTCACTGTCGGTGCCTCCTTCCTCTGCCAGTGCTGTGCAATAAGCTTTATTCCCTGAAACAGGCATCTAACTTAAGGCCGTTTGCCTTAATTATCAGAGACAGAGCTTTCCCAATTCGCTCTCCTTCTCCAAAAAAGCTCCGCCTCTGAAAAGATCTAATCTTTTCCATCTACTCTCGGAGTACCCTGCTATACTCTTCCTGTCTCCCCACCCAACACTCATAGTTAGCTTGGGATGGTGTTACCACGAAGTGCGCCTCCGCCAATCTTGCACTTTGTTTAGCTCCTATTTCCTCAGCTTGTGACTGTTTTTTAACATATGCAATTCTCTGAATTAAGGCTCCTCGGAGGTATGCCTTCAGGGAGTCCCAAACCACCCCCAGTGGGGCCGATCCTAAATTTATATTAATAAACTCTGACAACCCCTCCATCATTTCTCCTCCTCTCCTATAAGTTCGAGCCAGAAGGGGTTAATCTTCCAGCTCCCTCTACTATATTGCCCCCTACCTTCACAGCAGTAATAACTGGCGTATGGTCCGAGACGCCTCTCGGCTCGTAGGTTATTTCCTCCACTACGTTTAGTGCTTCCTAGTTACCTAGTAGAAGGTCGATTCTGGATAAGGTGGCATGGGTCCTGGAGTGGCATGAATACTGCCTCTCTCCAGGATGCCTCCTCCTCCAGATATCCACCAGCCCTATTTCGTCACAGTATTGCGAAAGGGGACTCCTGGTGGCCTCTCCAGCTCTATGCTTTGGCGGGAACCTATCTATGCTCCTGTTCATCGTCATGTTGAAGTCTCCCATTGCTATTACCGGGGTCCCAGGGAAATCTGCTATAAACCTGGCTAGATCTTCCATTATTTCCATGCTAAATGGGGGAGGAATATAGACATTGGCCAGTATATATCTTTTATTTTCTATTAAGCAAGAGAGAAAAATGTACCTTCCATTTTCATCCAATCTACTCTGCCCGCAGGAGAAGGCCAAATCTGTGCTTATCAATGCACTCACCCCTCTTGAATATGATGAGTGAGTGGAATGAAATTGTGTCTGAAACTGCTTATTGCCTAAAGTTTTAATCTTTTACCAGATGGGTCTCCTGGAGGCAGAGTATTTTGACGTTCCTCTTTTTGGCTATTGAAAAAATTACTTGTTTTTTAAGGTTATCCTTTATCCCCCTTACGTTCCATGAGCATATATTAACCCGTTTTTCCATATTCGGGATTTTTCCACCCCTTCTTTCAATGCTCATGAGCCGTTAGGTCTGGTGCCTTTGCAGTACTTTGGTCTCCTATCAAATCAAACCACCTCCTATTGTGGTACTCCCCACCCACACAGTACCCCCATGCCCACTTTTGGGCCTATCCCTCGAGCTTCTATTGTGACCTTCAAAACCTTTTGAGGCTTAAGAAAAAAACGTGAACGAAAGCCAAGTAGGAGGGGACTTTCCCCCTGAAAATATTTGTGCTTGTTACTGTGCATATAATTTGTGCATTTATCTCTATAAATATATTATACTTTTATTTACACACATCCAACAAAAGTCTGATGAAAACCGAAAAAGTTTGTCCGATGGATCGTACACACGGTCGGATGTTGCCCCAAAACAGCTAATTTGCATGTTTGTTGTCAAAAATTCAGATCGTGTGTACAGGCCTTAAGAAGGCATGTTTTATTCAATACATTAAAAAACATGATATAGCAAAATGAGTACACGCATGGTAAACAAGCATATCAATCACATATTATTAACCAGATATTCATGAAAACAATCATAGCAACTTAGAGACGACATATTGAGGTATAAAACAGTTGTCCATCATAAAGAATTGCTTGAAAATCAACATGGTGGGGTAACTTGGGAGTGGAAGAAATAAACACCATCTGAAAAGAAAATGATGCATCAAAATTGGCCCGATGCACGTTTAGTGTTTTCCTACCACATCATTAAGGGGCAAGTGCACCAATGTCTGTAAAAAAAACATAAATAAAACAATATGGTTCAATGTTACACCAAAAAATAAGGGAGACAGTATGTAAAGGAGGGTAGAAATTAACACATCCCACTAATTACTTACTTGTCAATTAAGTCTAAACCATTTGAACGTGAAAACTGGTGGCTGCTTAAGTACTTAAGGACAGAGCCTCATTTTGAGATTTAGTGTTTACTAGTTTAAAACAGTTTTTTTTTTTTTGCTAGTAAATTACTTAGAACCCCCAAACATTATATATATATATATATATATATATATATATATATATATATATATATATATATATATATATATATATATATATATATATATATATATTCCCCTCACTCAGCTCCATACCACACAGGGAGAAGGATTTGATCGCCTCCACCATTACCGACAGGTCCGGTAAAGGACGGAGGACCCTGGAGCGCGGCGGAAGGGGGGGCCTTCTCCCGCCACTGATAAAAGTGATCACACAGCGAATCCGCCACAGAGACCACTTTTATCTGGAAGCCGACTGCCCGCTGAAGAAGAAGATACCAGGGTTATGGCAGCTAGCTGTGACATAAAACAAAGTGACATAAAACAAGAAATCCTAATTTGTATAGGTTAATAAATACATTAAAAAGTCACAAAAGTTATGCATGATTGAAGATAAATGTGATGATCTGAGATGTAGCATTACCCCGCAGGAGCTGTTGACTAAGTTTGCTAAGTTGGGTCTTCTGTCCTTTGCCTTGCCCTCCTTAAAGCGGTTGTAAACCGCTGGACATTTTTTTTTTTCCTTACCCTGCAAGGTAAGAGGGGAAGAACTGGGAAATGCTGATGTAAACATTTCCCCGTTCTGCCTAGTGATAGGACACTGATCACAGCTCCCTGTAATCGGGATAATCAGGAGCAGTGTCGTGTCACACATAGCCCACCCCCCCCACAGTTAGAACACATACCTAGGACACACATAACCACTACAATGCCCCCTCCTGGTTAACCCCTTCACTGCCAGTCATATTTACACTGTAATCAATGCATTTTTAATCGCACTGATCACTGTATAAATGTGAATGGTCTCAAAATAGCGCCAAAAGTGTCCGATCTGTCCACCATAATGTCGCAGTCACGATAAAAATTGCTGATCGCCGCCATTACTAGTTAAAAAAACATTATTAATAAAAATGCCACAAAACTATCCCCTATTTTGTAGACGCTATAACTTTTGCGCAAACCAATCAATAAACGCTTATTGCGTTTTCTTTTTTACCAAAAATATGTAGAATATATATCGGCTTAAACTGAGGAGAAAAAATGTTTTTTTATATATTTTTTGGGGATATTTATTATAGCAAAAGGTAAAAAATAGTGCTTTTTTTTTCAAAATTGTCGCTCATTTTTTGTTTATAGTGCAAAAAATAAAAACCGCAGAGGTAAAATAGCAAATAAAGAGAAAATAGTATAGCGCATATAATTGTGACACTAATCATATTGTAATTGAATGTTATTAAAAATTACCTTTCCTTTTCAATCTGCAGCTCTGTAATTTTCTGAGAATGCATTGCAATATGGCTACCTGGAGTTGTTCTGTACACAGAATGTGTACTGACCACTCCCCAGAAACCTCATTTCCTGTTTGTATGATTGGCTCACCAATTTTCCCAGAAGTCTGCACTAAGATACACGTCAGATTTCATGCATCCCCTGCAACAAAAATGTTAAAATAAATAGGAACACATAGATAGGAACACATCTAAAGGGATGAGGGCCCAGCAGATTTCCTCATTACTACCCTGTAGCTCCACACCTGACAGTTAATTATGAAACCTCTCCCATTAGACCCGCTCAGTACAGAAGCACAGACAAACACACATGGATTTCTTCAGAATAACAAAAAGGTAGGAATCTGCAACAAAGTTTGTTATACTCCTTGCAATGTACATAGATCACCCAGAGGGGAATGAAAAGTGGAGTTACACTTTAATGATAAGGACTTGGCATAAGATGACGCTTGGCGCCCAGATCAGCATAGACAGTAACAAGGTCACCTAAGCTGCAGCAGTGAGCTGTGATGAAGCTTGATTTACTGAACACATGCACTATACTGCCAAAGTGCATTAATGGTGACTATGCTAGGCCTAGACCGACTGGATGTGAACTGTCCATAGAAATTAAGAAAATGGGAGAAGAGAACAAAGAGGACCTACAGGGTGGTTTTATGGGAGGGGCAGCCCTTTGGTATTCTTCTGCTGGCTATTATTGAGGCTCTTTAAACCACTTAAAGACCAGCCTCGTTTTGGAATTTTTTTTTTTTTATAATCTTTTTATTTGAAAAAGTTATCCATTACAGCATACACAAAACAAACAAGTCAAAGAAAGAAGAAATACAAAAATAGGGACTATCACTAAAATCATGGGCGCATTAATATTGTCCGTTTTTATCCGTACATTCTTATACATCTAGTATGTGCCAGTTCAAGATACCCATAAGCTGTAATCTTCGAAAAGGAAAAAAGGTTTCTTCTCCTTTCTCCTTTTTTCTCACCCCTTTCCTCCTCCCCCTTCCTCTCCTCCCATTCTCCCCCTCCCCCCACCTTCTATCAACCACCCACCATTCACCCTCACATACGACCTACACCAATCTCACCCCATACCATCCTCACCCCACCTCCACCTCCGATCCAACCCTATCCTGATCCAGCCATGCTTTCCATATTTTCCCAAATTTCTTATAGTTACCCCTCTTCTTATAAATATACTTTTCCCTACAAATCACCTCCCTTACTGCATTCTCCCGTTCTGTCACTGTCGGTGCCTCCTTCCTCTGCCAATGCTGTGCAATAAGCTTTATTCCCTGAAACAGGCATCTAACTTAAGGCCGTTTGCCTTAATTATCAGAGACAGAACTTTCCCAATTCGCTCTCCTTCTCCAAAAAAGCTCCGCCTCTGAAAAGATCTAATCTTTTCCATCTTCTCTCGGAGTACACTGCTATACTCTTCCTGTCTCCCCACCCAACACTCATAGTTAGCTTGGGATGGTGTTACCACGCCAATCTTGCACTTTGTTTAGCTCCTAATTCCTCAGCTTGTGACTGTTTTTTAACATATGCAATTCTCTGAATTAAGGCTCCTCGGAGGTATGCCTTCAGGGAGTCCCAAACCACCCCCAGTGGGGCCGATCCTAAATTTATATTAATAAACTCTGACAACCCCTCCATCATTTTCTCCGCCTCTCCTATAAGTTCGAGCCAGAAGGGGTTAATCTTCCAGCTCCCTCTACTTTATTGCCCCCCTACCTTCACAGCAGTAATAACTGGCGTATGGTCCGAGACGCCTCTCGGCTCGTAGGTTATTTCCTCCACTACGTTTAGTGCTTCCTAGTTACCTAGTAGAAGGTCGATTCTGGATAAGGTGGCATGGGTCCTGGAGTGGCATGAATACTGCCTCTCTCCAGGATGCCTCCTCCTCCAGATATCCACCAGCCCTATTTCGTCACAGTATTGCGAAAGGGGACTCCTGGTGGCCTCTCCAGCTCTATGCTTTGGCGGGAACCTATCTATGCTCCTGTTGATCGTCATGTTGAAGTCTCCCATTGCTATTACCGGGGTCCCAGGGAAATCTGCTATAAACCTGGCTAGATCTTCCATTATTTCCATGCTAAATGGGGGAGGAATATAGACATTGGCCAGTATATATCTTTTATTTTCTATTAAGCAAGAGAGAAAAATGTACCTTCCATTTTCATCCAATCTACTCTGCCTGCAGGAGAAGGCCAAATCTGTGCTTATCAATGCACTCACCCCTCTTGAATATGATGAGTGAGTGGAATGAAATTGTGTCTGAAACTGCTTATTGCCTAAAGTTTTAATCTTTTACCAGATGGGTCTCCTGGAGGCAGAGTATTTTGACGTTCCTCTTTTTGGCTATTGAAAAAATTACTTGTTTTTTAAGGTTATCCTTTATCCCCCTTACTTTCCTTGAGCATATATTAACCCGTTTTTCCATATTCTGGATTTTTCCACCCCTTCTTTCAATGCTCATGAGCCGTTAGGTCTGGTGCCTTTGCAGTACTTTGGTCTCCTATCAAATCAAACCACCTCCTATTGTGGTACTCCCCACCCACACAGTATCCCCATGCCCACTTTTGGGCCTATCCCTCGAGCTTCTATTGTGACCTTCAAAACCTTTTGAGGCTTAAGAAAAAAACGTGAACGAAAGCCAAGTAGGAGGGGACTTTCCCCCTGAAAATATTTGTGCTTGTTACTGTGCATATAATTTGTGCATTTATCTCTATAAATATATTATACTTTTATTTACACACATCCAACAAAAGTCTGATGAAAACCGAAAAAGTTTGTCCGATGGATCGTACACACGGTCGGATGTTGCCCCAAAACAGCTAATTTGCATGTTTGTTGTCAAAAATTCAGATCGTGTGTACAGAGTATTTTGACGTTCCTCTTTTTGGCTATTGAAAAAATTACTTGTTTTTTAAACCACCTCCTATTGTGGGTACTATATATCACCCTACCTTTTTCCAATTCCTTTAATCTAGCAACCTGAACCCACTCACATCCCCCCACATCAACACTCCCTACCATTCGTCCCTGATTGTGTTCCTGCACCTTCCCCACCGCCCCACCCACACAGTACCCCCATGCCCACTTTTGGGCCTATCCCTCGAGCTTCTATTGTGACCTTCAAAACCTTTTGAGGCTTAAGAAAAAACCGTGAACGAAACCCAAGTAGGAGGGTACTTTCCCCCTGAAAATATTTGTGCTTGTTACTGTGCATATAATTTGTGCATTTATCTCTATAAATATATTATACTTTTATTTAATCCCCCCCTCCCCCCGCTCCACTCCCAAATTACATCGTCAAAAACAAAAGTCAAGAAAAAAGAAAAATAATTAGAATCAAAAAAAAAAAAAAAAAAGGGAAGAACAGGACACCAAAAAAGGGAAACCAAGTAAACAAAAGTTCCAAAAAACGCCTAACTTCCTTCTCCTCGTTTAATTCTTTCTTTGTTATTCTCTAGCCAGGTTGACACTTCATTGGGGGTAGAAAAAAACCTGACCTCCCTCAGAGCTGAGACACGCAACCGTGCCGGGAACAAAAGCGCATAATTAATTCTGAGTTGTTGAAGCTTTCATTTACATTCTCCAAATTTAGCTCTTTGTCTCTGTAGCTCTGGGGAAAAATCTGGGTAAATTGAGATCCTGGCTCCATTGTGCTGGATATTCCTTAACTCTCTTGCTTTCTGTAAAATAGTGACCTTGTCCCGAAAACATAAAAGCTTAAAGATGAAGGGCCTAGGGTGGCCTCCTGGAGCTAGAGCTTTGGGACCTATTCTATGTGTGCGCTCAATAGCAAAGGTGTTAGAGAATGAGTCCCTGCCAAATTTCTCCCTCAGCCAGTCCTCCACAAATTGAATGGGGTTATTCCCCTCACAGCCCTCTGGGAGCCCAAGAACCCTCAGGTTTTCTCTACGTAGCCTGTTCTCCATACTGTCCATTTTCTGCAAACAATCCTTTATTTGGATTTTCATAAGTGCTACCTCTTGTTTTAATGGATACACATCATCTTCCATTTGGCTGAATCTCTCCTCGAGCACTGTTGTCCGGGTACAAACTGCGCGCACTTCCCCCTTAACAGCAAGCAGTTCATCTCTAATGCCTTTAAGTTGCTCAGATAACTCGATTGATTGCTTGCAAGTATTGACGGCTAAAAGAATATCATGCAGGGATGGCTCCCTCTCCTTTACCGGGCCACCCTGGCCTCCCCCTCCTGCCCCCTCCAGGCCCAAGACCTGTTGCTTTTCCGGTGCCCCCCTGCTACCGGTATAGCTACCAAAGTCCCGTTTTCCTGGGTCTGACTTCTCCTCCCAGGGTGGCCCGCTTGTTGTTGACCCCCCCTATGCTGCTAGGTTTTTTAGGGGTTTGGTTTGGGGTGTGAGCAAAGCGCTCCAATTTGGTGACCACTTGGTTCCCCTTCTCACTGGCGCTGCGGGTTCCAAGAGCCCCTGTCCCTTGTTGAGCTGGCCCTTCCTCCATCCCCTTCTTTCTTGACATTTCCGACAGTGTACTGTTAATCTCCACACAGTGCCAGTCCCTGTCCTGGGACCTGGACCTGTGTGTCCTCTATTCCCCTGCCGAAATTGCAGCAATAATGTCCTTTTCTGCTGGACCTTTATGTTGTAAATGTGCTGTAGGTGAGTGTGCAAACAGCCACCGACTCACCCCTCCAGTGCTTCGGACGGGATCCTCTGCTGCTCGGTCCTTCCAGGGGCTCTCCAGCATCGCCGCTCGATCCCAGGTATCGGCGCCTCCCTCTCTCACTGGGACAGGCGCCACCGATGTTTCACCCGGGAGAGCACCGTGCGATTGGCCCAGCTCAGTGTGGCGGCTAATCACGTCCGCGGCGGCTTCTCCCATCGCTCCAGGCGTTCCTCCTCTACGGCAAATCTCCTGGGTCACACTGTGTCAGGTGTCGGAGCAGGAGCGAGGAGAGAGGGCTGGGCTCAGTCACAGCATCTTCCCTCACCTCAACATCTGGTCACGCCCCCCCCGACTCGTTTTGGAATTTAGGTGTTTACATGTTTAAAAGTTTTTTTTGCTAGAAAATTACTTAGAACCCCCAAACATTATATATTGTTTTTTTTTTAACACCCTAAAGAATAAAATGGAGGTCATTACAATACTTTTTTTCACACCGTATTTGCGCAACGGTATTACAAGCGCACTTTTTTTGGAAAAAAATCATTTTTTTGAATAAAAAAATAAGACAACAGTAAAGTTAGCCCAATTTTTCTTTATATTGTGAAAGATAATGTTATGCCGAGTAAATTGATACCCAACAGCTTCAAAATTGCGCCCGCTCGTGGAATGGTGTCAAACTTTTACCCTCAAAAATCTCCATAGGCGACGTTTAAAAAATTCTACAGGTTGCGTTACAGAGGAGTTCTAGAGCTAGAATTATTGCTCTCACTCTAACGATCGCAACGATACCTCACATGTGTGGTTTGACCACCGTTTTCATATGCGGGCGCTACTCACGTATGAGTTCGCTTCTGCGCACGAGCTTGTCGGGGCAGGCGTTTAAAAACATTTTTTTTTATTTTTCTTATTTATTTTATTTGATTTTATTTATTTTTACACTGTTAAAAAAAAATGTGTCACTTTTATTCCTATTACAAGGAATGTAAACATCCCTTGAAATAGAAAAAAGCATGACAGGTCCTCTTAAATATGAGATCTGGGGTCAAAAAGACCTCAGATCTCATATTTACACTAAAATGCAATAAAAAAAAAAAAAAAAAAGTCATTTAAAAAAAATGACATTAAAAAAATGAAAAATGTGGCTTTAAGACGTATGGGCAGAAGTGACGTTTTGACGTCGCTTCCGCCCTGCTGTGTCATGGAGACGGGTGGGCGCCATCTTCACCTCACTCATTTCCATGCACAGCTAGGGAAAGGACACGATCGCCTTTGCCGCTGCCGACGGCTCCGGTAAGTGGCGGAGGCCACCGGATCACGACGAGGGGGCCCTTTCCCGCCACCGATAAAAGTGATCTCGCGGAAAATCTGCCGCAGAGACCACTTTAATCTTGTAGCCGACCGCCGTACGAAAACGGGGATACTAGCTGCTGCCATAACAACGATATCCGCCGCCAAAGTTAGGACGTATATGTACATACGGTGGTCGGCAAGTGGTTAAGAAGCTCTGGTGCACTTAACAACAGTTTTAGTAAACCAGCATGCAGTACAGGTGTGGTATAGGTACAGGTTAAACCAGTAGTAAACAAGTGCTGCGCTTAATTAGATAGATGTAGTCCAGCACCTGGCTACAGAGATGACTCATTGTGCTCAACAGATAACTATATAACTATATTGAGTTAAAGTGGTTGTAAAGTCACATGTATTAATTAGTTTGATTCTCTCTGTTTTAGGTCCCTGTTCAGTACAGTGTGCGTGTTTTCCTAAAATTATAATGCTAAATACCTTCTTCGCAGAGCCCTGCTGTGCTGTCATGTGACCTTTTTCTGCTTCCCTTCCGGAATAAGTGAGTACAATGGGAGGTGCTTATATTTCCCTCTGATGAATGCAAGCTGGCAGAGGGAGGTCACATGTCTGCACAGCAGGGTTCTGCAAAGAAGGTATTTAGCATTATCATTTTAGGAAAATGCACACACTGTACTGAACAGGGACCTAAAACAGAGAGGTCAAAGTAATTAATACATGTTTCTTTACTTTGTAAGCACTGGAGCAGCTGCAGGGAATATAATTACACAGGCAGGAGAGGGGAGAGGCGGGGAGGAGATTGGCTTTCGCACAGACTACAGAACTGACAGGGAGGGAGGAGGAGGGAGAGATGCAGAGACACTGAGGAGATAGCTGGATGGAGGCATGTAAACTGACCACGCTATCATAGATCAGCAGCCATGATAAACGTGGTCAATTTACAGAGGGGAAGACGGGAACAGGCAGGATCAGCCAAGTATTGTGCAACCTAGAAAGGGAAATTGACATGGTAAAAGCACTGTGCTATATCTCGTGCCTTAAAAGGACAGGAGCATGTTTTTTTTTTTTTTTTTTAAAGTTACAACCACTTTAACCACTTCCAGCCCAAGGACATTGTATGACATCCTTGACTTTCAGTGGGGATATCTGAATGATGCCTGCAGCTACAGGCATCATCCAGATATCATCTTTTAGTGCTGGCGATTCTGTGCACCGTAAGAATGTTCATAGCGGCAGTTTGCTTGATCGTTCTTACAGGCGACGGGAGGGGATATCCCCCCCCCCGCCGCCCTACGGTGCTTCTCCATGTACCACCGGAGAACCGGAGAAAGAATCCGCCACCACCGGATGACGAGCATAGATATTTCCGGTGACCAGATGGTCCTCAGTCGTCTCTATGACTGTCGGAGGCCCGGGCGCGGCATTATGGCGCCACGTCCAGGCTGCGATTGTAAACAAAGCCGTGATTGCGACTGGAAAGCATGGGATCGTTCATTTTTTTTTTTTTTTTAATCTTATGGTTTCCAGCCTGAAGGAGAGATGTGGAGTCTTATAGACCCCACATCTCTCCATAAAGAGGACCTGTCACGCACCATTCCTATTACAAGGGATGTTTACATTCCTTGTAATAGGAATAAAAGTGATAAAACAATAAAATTATTTTTTTTTAAGTGCCATCGTCCCCGTGTGCTCGGGCACACGGGGACGATGGCACTTAAACACACGCAAGTCCCGCCCACATATGTAAACGCAGTTGAAACCACATATGTGAGGTATCACCGCATGCGTTAGAGCGAGAGCAACAATTCTAGCACTAGACCTCCTCTGTAACTGTAAACTGGTAACCTGTAAAAAAAATTTAAAGCGTCCCCTACGGAGTTTAAGTACTGAAGTTTGCTGCCTTTACATGCGTGTTTGTAATTTTAAAGTGTGACATGTTGGATATCTATTTACTCGGCGTAACATCATCTTTCAGGTTATACAAAAAAATTGGGCTAACTTTACTGTTTTGTTGTTTTTTAATGAATACAACTGTTTTTTTTTCCAAAAAAAGCGTTTGAAAAATTGTTGCACAAATACTGTGCGACATAAAAAGTTGCAACGACCGCCGTTTTACTTCCTAGGGTGTCTCCTAAAAAAACATATATAATGTTTGGGGTTCTGAGTAATTTTCTAGCAAAAAAATGATGATTTTTACATGTAGGAGAGGAGTGCCAAAATAGGCCCGGTATGGAAGTGGTTAAGAACATAATGAGACCTCATTACTGAATCTGTGTGGACAAACCCACTTAGGAGTTGTAAAGTCAGAAGGTTTTTTATCTTAATGTATTAAGATAAAAAGCCTTCTGTGTGTAGCAGCCCCCTTCAGCCCCCCCTAATACTTACCTGAGCCCCATCTCTATCCAGCGATGTCCACAAGTCCCTCGGCCATCCAGGATTCTTCCTCCTGATTGTCTGAGACACAGCAGCAGTGCCATTGGCTCCCACTGCTGTCAATCAACGTCAGTTAGCCAATCAGGAGAGAGAGGGTGTGGGGCAGAACGGCAGCTCCGTGTCTGAATGGACACACGGAGCTGCAGCTTGGCTCGGGTGCCCCCATAGCAAGCTGCTTGCTATAGGGGCACTCGACAGGAGGGAGGGGCCAGGAGCACCGAAGAGGCACCCAAGAAGAGGAGGATTCAGGCTGCCATGTGCAAAACCTCTGCACAGAGCAGGTAAGTATAACCTGTTTGTTATTAAAAAAAAAAAAGGCTTTACAATCTCTTGAAACTTTTCTTCAATGTCTATATGTTACAACTAAATTTTCAGATAACACACCCTGTCTTTTTATGCATTCCTAAACGGACTGAACAATTGTATTTGGCTATTATCCAGAATAAGGAATTTTTACTAAAGTCTTGAAGGAAAGATAACACAAGATCAGCTTTGTCTATAGTTCCAGATGAACACAAACCTATATCTTTGCTTCTTTGTCAAAAGAATTTTAATTAAAGTTTACTTTGATAGAAAGAGTGGGCTCTTCAGTATCTGCATTAGTAAATAATTTCAGTTGAGTGTGCCCATTTGACAAACACGCATTCTTTCACATTAAGCTTACAAAGGATTAGGCTATTTTCGATAATTAACATACAACAGACAGTGTTTGTGAGGAGACACACAATGTGATAACATCTTATAATTTCTAGCCAGAAAAACAAGACAGGAAGTATGATTACTGTTATTAACTCATTGTAAAAGCAGCTTAAATCAAAGCTACACGCAAAATGATTACTATGAATTGCATAATATCAACAGGAATTAAGAGATTTTCCATCAAAATTCCACATCTAAATAATGTATTCTGGACCCCAAAGAGAACAAATAAAAGCTTATATGCTGTTTTAGACAACAAGGCCATATCTCTCATGTTCACAAATATCTTAATTATATCCTCGACCAAATCTATTCATGAAATCCTGCTTGGGGTATTAATTTTAAGATGGGATATATCGCTGTACTGCAGTCTCATAATTGGTGCCACCTTCGAATTTCAAAACTGTTTTGTTGTTCCATGTATTTTTATTATTACACCCTGTTCACACTGCATGCAGCGTTGAAATCGCGCTACTGCATCATGATTTCAGAGCCGTCGGTCAGTGCGATTTCATGTGCGACTTGCTGACATCTGTGTGACTTCATGCACAGATGTCTATGCAAGTCGCACATGAAATCGACAAAAATAGTGCAGAAACCTTTTTCAAATCCATGCAAGTCGAAGTCACACTAAATTGACTGTCTTCATAGGGTGCAAATTGTCATGCGATTTTAAACTGTCAATTCGCATGACACGTCCAATCAGTGTGAACAGGGGCTTAAAGTTTTACAGTACAAAATAAGAAATGTAAACCAATTTGTGTACATTTAAGGCTACTTTCACACTGAGGCAGTTTTGAGGTGTTTGAGGCACTAAAAATAGCGCCTGTAAACTGCCTCTCATGCCTCCCCAGTGTGAAAGCCTGAGTGCTTTCACACTGGGGCAGTGCGCTTACGGGACGGAAAAAAAGTCCAGCAAGCAGCATCTTTGAGGCTGTGTAGGAGCGATGTATACAGCACTCCTACACCGCCCCTGCCCATTGGAATGAATAGGCAGCGCTTCCAAAATGCCTGAAAAGCGATTCAGAAGCGCCGCAACACGGGCACTTTTGACCCCTTCTTAACCCCTTCTTGGAGGTTAAAAGCACCGCTTAAACAGCTGCTAAAACTAGTGGCGCTTTGCGCTAACGAACCTGCTGCCCCAGTATAAAACCAGCCTTAAGGCATAGTTTAACCACTCTACCTCCAGAAGGCTTTACCCCCTTCGTGACCAGGGAGATTTTTTGCTATTCAGCACTGTGCTACTTTACTGGCAATTGCTCGCACGGTATGCAAATGAAATTTATATAATTTTTTTTTATTCACACAAATAAAGCTTTTTTTTGGTGCTATTTGATCACCACTGGGTTTTTTATTTTATTATTATATAAATGAAAGAAGATCTAAAATTTTGAAAAAACAAAAAAGCAAAAACAAACCAACCTTATTTTCTACTTTTTGTTATAATAAATAACTAATAAAATAAAATTTCTTAAGTTTAGGCCAAATTGTATTCTGCTGTATGTCTTTGGTAAACAAAAAATACCAATAAGTGTATATTTATTAGTTTGTGTGCAAACTATGGTATATATACACGGGAATTTACACAGCTATAGACGCTATGCTAGTAATGGCGGTGATCAGTGACTTATAGTGTGACTGTGATAGTGTAGCGGGCAATCCGGCTCCAACAGACACTGGCTGGGTGGAAAACTAACTGACACTGACGTTGCTAGTGACCCTAATACAGCAATCGGTGATAATATTGTATACTGTACACTAATGACACTGGCTGGGAAGGGGTTAACATCTAGGGGCAATGAAAGTGTAATCTGTGTGCCTAACAAGTGTAATGTGTGCTGCTTTTACTCACAGATCTGGCTACTTTTTATCCCTGAACTCAGTTGATTTCAGGGAAAAGAAACAGCCAGATCGCTGTGTGTGTTCAGAGTTCTATGCGTTTGTAGACACTGAACTCTGTGCTGTGATTGGCCACAGCCGATCAGCAGGTCTAGAGCCAAAATCATTGCCTGAAACCTGCTCACAAACTCGTGCAGGGGGCGCGCATATGCGCCCCCAGAAACAGGCGGAGAAGTACAGGAACATTGTTGCCTAGCCTGTAGCTGCCGCTGACAATTGGCAGGGGTGACAATTGGTTAAATATGAGTTCTTTCTTAAGAAAAAAGGAGTTCTAGCTTAACTCTCAACCTTTCTAAGAAAGGTGAGTATGGGAACATCAATAGTGGATTAAACTGAGGAGTTAAACCTGTGAAGCTCTGGTGAACTCCATGCACAAGAGGGTTGAGTCAGTGCTGGAAAATAATGATGACCACACAAAATTTTGACACTTTGAGCCCAATTTGGACATTTTCACTTAGGGGTGTACTCACTTTTGTTGCCAGCGGTTTATACATTAATGGCTGTGTGTTGAGTTATTTTGAGGGGACAGCAAATTTACACTGTTATACAAGCTGTACACTCACTACTTTACATTGTAGCAAAGTGTCATTTCTTCAGTGTTGTCACATGAAAAGATATAATAAAATATTTACAAAAATGTGAGGGGTGTACTCACTTTTGTGTGTGTGTGTGTGCGTGTGTGTGTGTGTGTGTGTGTATATATATATATATATATATATATATATATATATATATATATATATATATATATATATATGTATGTATGTGTATATATATATGTATATATATATATGTATATATATAAATGTGTATGTATGTGTGTATATATATATATACAGTATACACTATATTACCAAAAGTATTGTGACACCTGCCTTTACACTGCCGTGAACTTTAATGACATCCCAGTCTTAGTCCATAGGGTTCAATATTGAGTTGGCCCACCCCTTGCAGCTATAACAGTTTCAACTCTTCTGGGAAGGCTTTCCACAAGGTTTAGGAGTGTGTCTATGGGAATGTTTGACCATTCTTCCAGAAGCGCATTTGTGAAGTCAGGCACTGATGTTCAACTAACTTTCCGGTATCTAGGAAAAAGTAAAATAATTAGTATACTGGATTAATCTCTACTTGTGTTAGAAAATGCCCTAAACCCAATAGAGGGCATTTAAATATATAATTCAATTAATATTTTTATGCAAGATATTTTAAAAATAATAATGACAATGACCATAGCATACAAATGTTATCCTGGGCACTGCTTCAGATGTAACTTATTTTTTTTTGCTGGTAGCCAGTAGAGAGCTAATTATCTCAATAAACTAAATATAAAGCAATTTTAATTATTTTTATGGCTCTCATCATATCTATACTTTTCCATTTTACTGTTTGCTACTATGACATGCCAGAATTTCAATTTCATAATATACTTGTTCTAATTTTTGGCTTTGAGTGAATGCCTTTAATGTCTACAGACAAATTTGTATGGCTTACAAAGTTTTTGTATCTAGATTTCTGTACATAGACTCTTAAAACAGTAAAAATAGAATTCTGGACGAAAACCATCTAAGCTTAAAAATAGTCTCACCCCCTTCCTAACACCAATACTAAATATCCTGTAGTAGAAATATGTGTATACTTACCTATTCTCAGGGTGCTCCAGTTCAGTCATGTAATCTGCCCTGTATCAACCAGCACCAGCTACAGGGGAGAGGAGAACACGCTGCAACAATGGCTGGAGCGGTGACATCACCCATAGACTTACTGTTGGCCATTCATTGTTGGCACTCCCACCTCTCCCCTGAAGCTGCTGCTAGCTGAGAGAAAAGCCGATCACATGACAGACTGGAGCGCCCTGAGAATAGGTATAACTGTAAGTATATGCATCTTTCTTCTGCAGGGTAGTTAGTGTTAGTGTAGGTGTTAGAAGGGGGGTGGGAGCAGTTTTAAGATTATATAGCCTGAAATTCTACTATGTTTTAGTAAAACAAATTTGTTATTATGGAGGTAATAAATCATGTGGTATATTAGGATATGTTGTTTTTCCATGTTCAATTCACCATTTACACCTCTTCCTGCCCACACTATAGCCGAAAAATGACGTGATCAGCTGTCAGCCAATAGCTGGTAATCATTTATTTTTTTTCTTCATGCTGACAGCGTCAGGAGAAAAAGAAAAAAAGCCTATCACCAGCGTCTGTCAGAGGGACATCAGTCCCGATCATGGAGAGCCACTGCTGCCTCATTTGTGCCCACCAGTGCCACCTACCAATGCAAATCAGTGCCGTCTACTAGTGCCCACTAGTGCCACCTATCAATGCCCACCAGTGCCACCTATTAGTGCCCATCAGTGCTTCATCAGTGCTTATCAGTGCCACCTATCCGTGCTACCTATCAGTGGCCACCAGTGCTGCCTCATCAATGCCGCCTTATCAGTCCCCATTAGTGCCACCTTATCAGTGCACATTAACCACTAGCCGACCAGCGAACGACTATGTACAATTGCACGGCTGGGCAAATGTGCGTACAGGTACATCCCCTTTAAATCGCGGCATTGTGGCCACGGGTGTCGCGTACTCTATGTCCGCCCGGGGCCCATGATCATGTCACGGAGCGGAAGAAAGGGGAGATGCCTTTGTAAACAAGGCATTTCCCTGTTCTGCCTAGTGACATTATTATTATTATACAGTATTTATATAGTGCCAACAGTTTACGTATCGCTTTACAACTTGAGGGTAGACAGTACAAATACAATACACTTTGATACAGTAGGAATCAGAGGGCCCTGCTCCTTAGAGCTTACAATCTAAGAATGACATGACAGAGATCTACTGCTCCCTGTGATCGGGAGCAGTGATCGCTGTCATGTCAGTGGTAGCCCATCCCCCCCACAGTTAGAATAACTCCCTAGGACACACTTAACCCCTTGATTGCCCCTAGTGTTTAACCCCTTCCCTGCCATTGTCATTTACACAGTAATCAGTGCATTTTTATAGCACTGATCGCTGTATAAATGACAATGGTCCCAAAATGGTGTCAAAAGTGTCCGCCATAATGTTGCAGTCATGATAAAAATTGCAGATAGCTGCCATTACTAATAATAAAAAAAATTATAATAAAAATGCCATAAATCTATCCCCTATTTTGCAGACGCTATAACTTTTACGCAAACCAATCAATATACGCTTCTTGCATTTTTTTTACCAAAAATATGTAGAAGAATACATATCGGCCTAAACTGAGAAATAAATTAGTTATATTTTTGTATATATATTTTGGAGATCTTTATTATAGCAAAAAGTAAAAAAAATATTGCTTTTTTTCGAAATTGTCGCTCTTTTTTTGTTTATAGTGCAAAAAAAAAAAAACGCAGAGGTGATCAAATACCACCAAAAGAAAGCTCTCTTTGTGGGAAAAAAAGGACGTCAATTTTGTTTGGGTGCAATGTCGCACGACCGCGCAATTGTCAGTTAAACGACACAGTGCCGTATCGCAAAAAATGCTCTGGTCAGGAAGGGGGTAAATCCTTCCGGGGCTGAAGTGGTTAATAAAGGAGAAATATTACCTGTTGCAAAATTTTATAACTAATTATGAAAACTTTTTTTTTTCAAAACTTAGTCTTTTTTTGTTTAGAAAAAACAAAAACCCCAGTAGTTATTAAATACCACCAAAAGAAAACTTTATTTGTGTGAAAAAAATGATAAAAATATCATTATAGATACAGTGTAGCATGACTGCGCAAATGTCATTCAAATTGTGACAGCGCTGAAAGCTGAAAATTGGCCTGGGCAGGAAGGGGGTTTAAGAGCCCCGTAGGCAAGTGGTTAAGATGCGTATTTTATCTGCTCAATAACATTCTAATAGTTTGTAGTACGTTCATGGTACAACAATAACTTTAAAAATCTGGCAAAGCCTTACGATCTGGAAAAGTATTTTAACAGATCATCTTTTAATTTTATTTTACTTATACAGTGCCTTGAAAAAGTATTCATACCCATTGACATTTTCCACATTTTGTCATGTTACAACCAGAAACGTAAATATATTTTATTGGAATTTTATGTGATAGGCCAACACAAAGTGGCACATAATTGTGAAGTAGAATGAACATGACAATTTTTTTTTTACAAATATCTGAAAAGTGTGGCGTGTATTTGTATTCAGCCCCCTTTACTCTGATACCCCTAACTAAAATCTGGTGGACCAATTGCCTTCAGAAGTCACCTAATTAGTAAATAGAGTCCATCTGTGTATAATTTAATCTCGGTATAAATACAGCTATTCTGCGAAAGCCCTCAGAGGTTTGTTAGAGAACCTTAGTAAACAAACAGTATAATGAAGATAAAGGAACACACAAGACAGGTCTAGGATAACGTTGTGGAGTGGTTTAAAGCAGGGTTAGGGGCCGAGATAGACAGATTTGGTAGTCTTAGTAATTACAAGCTAAACATCTCTAAAACGGAAGCCCTGAACCTTTCACTATCACAAATTACCCTCGCCTCCCTCAAATCCAACTTCTCGTTTCAATGGCGACCAAACTCCATCTCTTACTTAGGCACAGCTATACCCCAACAATTCTCTGACATATATTCCCTGAACTTTAGCCCTTTACTCCAAAAGCTGAGAAAGTTGACCGAAGAACGGACAAACTTAACCTTATCCTGGATAGGACGTATCAACACATTAAAAATGGACATACTCCCCAAATTATTATACCTATTCCAAGCCCTACCCATCGTTCTTCCCTCCACGTACTTCCGCGCCCTCCGCTCTATGGCTATCAAATTCATCTGGAAAGGCAACCACCCAAGATTGAAACACAAGCTATTATGCTCTCCTATCACCAAAGGGGGTTTGGGCCTACCGGACTTTGAAATGTATCATACGTCCGCAGTCCTATCCCGTATCCTTGAGTGGTTCCCTCGCCCTATGACCAAAGCAGCCACGATGGTAGAACAGGACTTGTCTACATATGACCTACGAGCGCTTCCTTGGGGTTATGGAAAGATATATAAAGCCTTCACGACATTATCCCCCCTTACTAGAGATGCACTGACAATTTGGTACCGCAAAAGAGACACACTCTCACTATCCTCGGAACCCAGCCCCCTTACACCTCTGTTTGATAACCCAAACCTTCCTGAAGGACACTCAACCCACTCTTTAGACGTATACAATAGAGATTTATGGCCCACTGCCCGCCAATTTGTCGATTGCACCCTAGGCACCTTCCTATCCACCCCCACAGACGTCTACTCTAAGATTACATGGCTCACCCACGGACACCTAAACTCCTATTGTAAGACCCTACATGAATCCAGACAAACTCATAGACCCTTGACTGGATTTGAACAACTATGCACCCTCCCCGAAACTCCACGACACACTTTATCATTGATATACAAATCGAATATAGACCATACCCACGACACTCTACCTAACTACACTGCCAAATGGTCAGCGGAGGTCGGGAAAGATATAACAGAGGCGGAATGGGGGAAAGCCTTCCTCTTTACGAACAAAACCTCCGTATCAAGTTATACACAAGAGAAAAACTACAAATTGATGTCGAGGTGGTATCGGGTCCCAACTACTCTCAGGATCATGTTCCCATCTAACTCAGACAGATGTTGGAGATGTAACACGATGGAAGGTACTTATATACATATCTGGTGGGAATGTGATGTTATTCTCCAATTCTGGACTCAAATTTTTCAAATCTACTCTGAAGTATATAACAAGCCACTATTACCATCACCCTCTATAGCCCTCCTTTCCATCCTCCCAGGGACAGTCAAATCGCAAAAAAACGGCCTTCTGAAATTTTTCGTTAGTGCTGGTAGACAACTCATACCCAGACACTGGAAAACTACTACGCCCCCCTCCTTAATAGAATGGGTCGGAGAGGTAAACAATTACATGCTAATGGAGGAAATGCAGGCCCAAGCCCTAGACAAATACGCCAAATTCTCCTTTGTCTGGAGTATCTGGAGGAGTTACTCTACCTCAGACAAACTCAAACAAAGACTCTCTGCTAAGAACCCCTCATAGAGATTGAGCAACCCTTACTCACTATACTCATTATTTATAGTGAAGACCCCATATATATACATATATGTAGACCAAGCTCGCTGTCTCCACATCTCTCCTTACCCCCCCACCCCCCTTCCCTCTCTATCTCCTTTCTATTCTATACCCATTCTGCCTTTTTCTAATCTAACTTTTCTACCTCTTCCCTTCTCTAGATCTCCGATATAATCCTTTTAGATGCAATATGAATATAGGACCTCCCGTGGAAATGGAGATCCAAAGTTTCTGATACTAACCTTCCTGATATAACCTATGCACACGTTGATTACTCTAGGCTACCTATGTTTAGGGGTGCAGCAGGCTCCCAAAGGGGCATCCCAGCATAGAGTAGTTAATACCTAAATGTTAACATACACCTGTCGTATGAGTTTGAAGTCACACTTCATCTATAATAACTCTGATACCTGGAAAATGTTTGCACTATCTTAATATTTAAAAAAAATATAATTGTTTAGTAGGAGACTATAAGTCAGGTAACTGACACTGTTTACACTTTTGTATTCTGTCTTCCTTTTTGTCAATGTTAATATTCTTTATATTCTCGTAAAAAACATCAATAAAAACTTATTGAACCATAAAGCAGGGTTAGGTTATAAAAGAATATCCCAAGCTTTGAACATCTCACAGAGCACATCCATCATCATACTCAAAGAGTATGGCACAACTGCAAACCTACAAAGACATGGCCGTCCACCTAAACTGACAGGCCAGGCAAGATGAGTATTAATCAGGGAAGCAACCAAGAGGCCCATGGTAACTCTGGAGGAGCTGCTGGATCCAAAACTCAGGTGGGAGAATCTGTCCACAGGACAACTATTATTCGTGCACTCCACAAATCTGGCCTTTTTGGAAGAGTGTCAAGAAGAAAGCTATTGTTGAAAGAAAGCCATAAGTAGTTCGTTAGCAGTTTGAGAGAAGCCATGTGGGGGACACAGCAAACATGAAAGAAGGTGATCTGGTCCGATGAAACCAAAATTTAACTTTTTGACCTAAAAGCAAAACCCTCTGTGTCACGTACCTTGTGGCAAAGCCTGACATGTAAAGGGAGACCTCTCATATAGCCCTGGCTCAAGGACCACTTGTGTTGTGGCAGTGGCCACGAGAGCATGGTGAGGTAAGAGTGCCTGCCAGATCTTCCATTGGTCACAGAGGTGTGTGGCAGGTGTGTCACCAGAGTTGGGCTGGAAAGCTGAAGCAGCACCATGCAGAGCAGGACAGATGGATAACTGCATACAGGGTCAGACAAGCCAGGTCAGCAAGGGATAATCAGAAAACGGATAAACAGAAATGAGCATAAACGGCAGGCAGAGAATGGTCAAGGTACAGGCAGAGGTTGGCAACAAGATATCAGGCAGATGAGAGATATAACAGTCTTAAGGCAAGCCGAGGTCAGGATAAGCCGGGTCAAATACAGGAATCAAGCAGAGATCAAAGGAACAGGTATACGGGTAATGCTGCAGAACAGACAGCAAAGCACTAGTGCAACTGCTGCACTTTATATAGGCCATTTGGCACCAGTTTTAATTGGCTAACACGCATGCGTTCGCCTAGGCCCAGCAAGACGGGCACCTGCATGAACGCGCCTGCGCATTAGCCTTTGCTTTGGAGCTTCAGCCGTGCTATGGCCAGGCTGGGCGGAGGTTCACCTTCCAGCAGGACAACGACCCTAAGCATACAGCCAGAGCTGCAATGGAATGGTTTAGATCAAAGCATATTCATGTGTTAGAATGGCCCAGTCAAAGTCCAGACCTAAATCCAATTGAGAATCTGTGGCAAGACTTGAAAAATGCTCTCCATCCAATCTGGCAGAACTTGAGCTATTTTGCAAAGAAGAATGGGCAAAACCGTCACTCTAGATTTGCAAAGCTGGTTGAGACATGCCCAAAAAGACTTGCAGCTATAATTGCAGTGAAAGGTTGTTCTACAAAGTATTGACTCAGAGGGGCTGAATACAAATGCACCCCAAACTTTTCACATATTTATTTGTAAACAATTTTGAAAACCATTTATCATTTTCCTTCCACTTCACAATTATGTGCCACTTTATGTTGGTCTGTCCCATAAAATCCCAATAATATATATTTACGTTTTTGGTTGTGACATGACAAAATGTGGTAAAATGTGCAGGTATTATAAACCTTCTTTATTATAAATTAAATGGGAAAAATGGGAAATTATCATTTAGCTTTGATGTGCAGTTGGCTTATAAATATTCATTATTTATATCTTAATAGAGATAGTTTGAAAGCTTACCGATAGGAAGCTCTGGGGTAGTCTCCACACTAAATCCTCTACAGTTTTGTGGTTGGAAAGGTCTGCCTTAATCAAAAGGCTGCATTTGAAAGTTCTTATTGCACCTGAAAAATAATACACTAACAAAAAGCTTTATAAACCCTTATAAATGGATTTCTATACAAATTTAAAGTGGTTGTAAAGTCAGAAGGTTTTTTATCTTAACCTGTTGCCGACCAGCCGCCGTCATTATATGGCGGCAGGTTGGCACGGCTGTGCAAACCGCCATAGGTGTACTTCGACAGCTTTAAGAGCTGTGGGAGATGCCGGAGCCGATGCGCGTGGCCTGCAGAATTCTCCATCGACCACCCATGATCGCTCCACAGAGAGCCAGAATGGGGATCTGTCATTGTAAACAGATCACCGTTTTGACAGGGGAGGAGAGAGAGATCTGCTGTTCCTAGTGTTTAGGAACAGCGATATCTCGACTCCTCCAGTCAGTCCCATCCCCCCACAGTAAGAAATACATCTCAGGGAACACATTTAACCCCTAGATCACCCCCTAGTGTTAACCCCTTCCCTGCCAGTGACATTTGCACAGTAATCAGTGCATTTTTATAGCACTGATAGCTGCATAAATATCAATGGCCCCAAAAAAGTGTCAGAAGTGTCCAATCTGTCCGCCGCAATGTTGCAGTCCCGCTAAAAATCACTGATCACCGCGATTACTAGTAAAAAAATAAAAATTAATAATAATAATGCCATAAATATATCCCCTATTTTGTAGACGCTATAACTTTTGCACAAACCAATCAATATATGCTTATTGCGATTTTTTTCTTTATTTTTTTATTATTTTTTTTTACCAAAAATATGTAGAATACATATTGGCCTAAACTGATGAAGATTTTTTTTTAAACTTTTTTTTAATTGGGGATATTTATTATAGCAAAAAGTAAAAAATAGTTTTTTTTTTTTCGCTCTTTTTTTGTTTATAGTGCTACAAAATAAAAAATGCAGAGGTGATCAAATACCACCAAAAGAAAGCTCTATTTGTGGAAAAAAAAGGACATAAATTTGGTTTGTGTACAACGTCGCATTACCACGCAATTGTCAGTTAAAGCGACGCAGTGCCGTATTGCAAAAAATGGCCTGGTCAGGAAGTGGATAAATCCTTCCAGGGTTGAATTGGTTAATGCATTCTATGCATTAAGATAAAAAGCCTTCTGTGTGCATCAGCCACTCCAACAATCCCTATCACTTACCTGAGCCCCATCGCTATCCAGCGATGTCCACGAGTCCCTTGACCGTCCGGGACTCTCCCTCCTAATTGGCTGGGACACAGCAGAGGTGCCATTGGCTCCCACTGCTGTCAATCAAACTCAAGCCAATCAGGAGAGAGAGGGGCCGGGCAGCAGCTCCGTGTCTGAATGGATACACGTAGCTGCAGCTTAGCTTGGGTGCTCCCATAGCAAGCTGCTTGCTGTGGGGGCACTCAGCAGGAGGGAGGGGCCAGGAGCTTCAACCAGAGACCCAAGAAGATGAGGATGTGGGCTGCTTGGTGCAAAACCAACTGCACAGAGCAGGTAAGTATAACATGTTTGTTACTTTAAAAGAAAAAAAGACATTATTACAAAACGTACGTCAGAGCTCTGCCTGGTCACATTATCCTACGTCATATCCGGTCCCTTTGGTTGTCTCATCCAGCTAGTGGAACGCATGCTGACCACGGAGGTGGCAGCCAGGCGTCCATTCACTTCCACAGCACAGACGAGCTAGCAGCCCCAGTGCCGGGTTTGGGCACTCACAAATGTAAGCAGCCTTTTAGGTTTTTTTGTATGTTTTACTCTTTTAATAAATAGAATTACGCTATGGATCTCTATTGTGTTTTCCATATATCCCATGTCTAAACTCCGAGTAGGAAGTTTCTTTCACATCTCCAGTCCACATATGCGAGCAGGCATTATCCTGCCAAAGCGGTATTTGACTTTCTTTTAAAGTAAAGAGGTCAAATTTATCTGGTAAGCAGATCCATTATTCAGCACATGTTGGGTGTCGTTTATGGTGTTGTTGGTGAAGGATTTCCCACTACTTTGTTGCAAGATTGTTTTACACAGAAGAATTTTCGTTTTATTCAGACTACTATGAACTGTATGTTTGGGACTACACATATAATTTTTTTGCTCTGATTGTTTGAGTCTATCGTATCATCAACCTTTTCATTGTGTGTTTTTTTTACATTGTTCACATGTGCATGATCATTCAGGTTTATATTGTTGCTTCTGAATTAATTTGCCACTTCATAGTACCCTCTATATATAGAGGGTATTTGTTTGATATTCATAAATTCATTTTTCCCCCTATTTGTATACTCTTTTCTGAACTCTGCATTTTACAATTTACAGTTGCTGTAGGCCCTAACTAAATGACAAAGTGCTCTGTTTATTAAATAATTGCCTTGGCTGCTGATCTCCTCTAGCCTTTTTGCAACCATTCCCTGACTACATGCATGCATTCTGGTGATAGCTGCATGACATTTCTCAGGGTGATGTGAAATGGCCAGCTGTAGTCAACATCAGAAGCTTATGTGACAGGGTGACAACGTAGAAGTACAATTGGGAGACAGGTAAAAACATTGTCACCCTGTGACAGTAAGTGCCTTAAAAAGAAACTTCTTTGCAGGATACCCAGGTATTATTTAATTTGAGAGTTGCAGATTTAAAAATATTGAAAATTACCATTTAAATTAGACTTCAAATTTTAAACCTCAGCCAAAACCCCTAGGGGGACATACTTCTTAAACTGTATAAATTTTCAATTAATTTTTTTTTTTTTAAGTTTTTGTATATCAAACTATTTTCTTTCTCAGCCTCTAGGACCTCGTGCACATGGTTGCATGGGGCCCTATAACATAAATTGAAGGTGTATTTTTATTCCTAGGGCACACAGCCACTACTTGCGTAAATTTGTATGCAGGCATACAGCCCTGGATGGAGATAGACATTTTTTTATTTTTTTTTATGTAGTATGTATTTTATTTATATTGCACTTTTTTTTGAAATTCCTTTATTTTATTTTATTTCAACAATGTATGTTACAGTGTGATATACAAGTTATCAAGATGTATAACATTTAGTGAGTGATAAATAAGATAAAACAGAGGTATGAAGAGGACTTTAACAGAAAATTACTGTCGACTAATGACGTGAACACATATTCATTCCTCTAGTATTACACGGTCTGTATAATGAAAGCAGAGCCTGAGTGAATGGGAAAGTCTGATGTTATGGTTATCACACTATCCTATATTGCACTTTTTGTGATGTTTGGATTGTGTATATAACATGGCTTATGAGAGAGAGAGAGAGAGAGAGCAATAACACCAAATTTAACACACCTGCTCCCCATTCACACCTGAGACCTTGTAACACTAACGAGTCACATGACATTGGGGAGGGAAAATGACTAATTGGGTCCAATTTGGACATTTTAACCTGTTTTTATTCAAATTTGGACTGTGTGTTGTGAAGTAAAATCAAAGCATAGAACAAATAAATGTTTGATTAAAATAGATAAAATGGAATCTAAATATTTAAGCTATCAAAAGAAGCTGCCTTTTGCAGATATACCGGCTAAACACACTTGTGGCACTTGTTATTCACGACAGTGATGCAGAAGTTCCATCAAATGTTGCTGTTTCACCTTTACTGTATGCTTCAGTCTAGTTCATCCCATACAAGCATGATCTTGAGATTGCTGGCCTTTCTATGATTTCAAGTCTAGAGTTTTTACCTTTTCTTCCAAGATGGTTCTGACAGTCTGATGTTTTGGTCAATTATCTTGCTGTAGGATGATCCCCTGACCAATTAGGTGAAGACTAGAATGTATTATGTGGCAGGTTCAGGTTATACTAGTTACTCTGTGCAAATTGTTGACTTTGAATCCAGAAAGAGTCCCAGACTATCACAGTACGATCTCTGCATTTGACAGTTGGTAGTTTGACAATGACACACAGATGAACCATCCTTTTGCCTATTTCATGGAGTACACACATTCTGTGCAAGGAACAGTAGATTTCAAATTTTGATATATACAGTATATCTCCCCTATCGGGATATACGCAGTAATAAAAAAAAAAGTTTTAAAATAATATATGATTACTGGAACTATGTCTACACTTTATGTTGATGTTTTAATTAATGGTTAAAGCAGGTGAAAATCAGGATTTGGTGCCTTATCTGCCTACAGAAGTCACAGAGTTGAGGCTATTTTAAAATCTCATTTCTGCTGAGTGGTTGGTTATTGTACACTATATTTATTTGTATTTGAATGAAACAGTAAATCACAAAGATGATGATTTTCATTTTAGATCTTCAGTGTTTAATGCAAGGATAAACTGGGCAATTATCATTGAGTTGTGTTGTAACAAAATTACATCCTTCCAGTCTGCATGCATTGTTTGAAGAAAAGAATCATCAGTCTCAAGTTCATTGTAATTCAGGTTGCATCCATCACCACTAGAGGAACTAATGAAAATGTGAGGACTGCTCTGCCTTCTTTTACAGTATTTGTAATTCTCAGCATATCTTGCTGGAGGATCAAAATTTGAAAGCCAAACGATTACTAAATTTTTCAACCTCTCGAATGAAAACATTCTATAAAAAACAAGTAAGGAAACTTGCAGTTCGTAATTACTGTAGAATTCATGTCTTGTACCTTTTCTAGTAATCCGATTTATTCTCAAGACAACAGTTTGGCATTGCCATACTGCTGTCTCAGGGAACTGACATACAATAAAGCTATTTCCCTATTAGTATATTTGATTACAATGGACAGGGATAGAAGGTGTCAGGAAAGGAAGATTCTTGACATTCTGATGCTAATTTACATGCCTGCTAATGCAATTTATAAATGGATTAATACAACATAGAATACTGGTTGATCAATATGGTTTCATTCTCTGATATATCTGTATGTATTATCTTGGGGAAAAGGTTATCTTCCCGGGTTGCTGAGCTCTCTAACAGCTGGCGATATCTTAAAGTAGCACTCTGCTCAAATGCATATAGTGCATTTGTAACAAAACACTTCACTGTTATTTTAGAAAGATGCAACCTTTGTGAAAAAGATGAAGACATTTTGACTTTTACTGTGTTACAAATATTGAGTTATACTGTGTATGTGTGTCTGGATAGATATATCTATCTAAATATATATTTATTTCAGGTACTTACATAGCTCCGTCAATTTACGCAGTGCTTTACATATACATTGTATTTTCACATCAGTCCCTACCCTCAAGGAGCTTACACTCTAAGGTCCCTAAATCACATTCATACATACTAGGGACAATTTAGATCCAATTAACCTACCAGCATGTCTTTGGAGTGTGGGAGGAAACCCACGCAGGCACAGGGAGAACATGCAAACTCCAGACAGGTAGTGTCGTGGTTGTAATTCGAATCTGCAATCCTTCTTACTGCTAGGTGAAAGTGCTATCCACTACACCACTGTGCCGCCCCATATATATATGTATGTGTGTGTATATGTATATATATATATATATTTATATACAGTATCTCACAAAAGTGAGTACACCCCTCACATTTTTGTAAATATTTTATTATAACTTTTCATGTGACAACACTGAAGAAATTACACTTTGCTACAATGTAAAGTATTGAGTGTACAGCTTGTATAACAGTGTAAATTTGTAATCCCCTCAAAATAACTCAACACTTAGCCATTAATGTATAAACCACTGGCAACAAAAGTGAGTACACCCCTAAGTGAAAATGTCCAAATTGGGACCAATTAGCCATTTTCCCTCCCCAGTGTCATGTGACTCATTAGTGTTACAAGGTCTCAGGTGTGAATGGGGAGCCGGTGTTTTAAATTTTGTGTTATTGCTCTCACTCTCTCATACTGGTCACTGGAAGTTCAACATGGCACCTCATGGCAAAGAACTCTCTTGAGGATCTGAAAAAAAAAGAATTGTTGCTCTACATAAAGATGGCCTAGGCTATACGAAGATTGCCAAAACCCTGAAACTGAGCTGAAGCAAGGTGGCCAAGACCATACAGCGGTTTAACAGGACAGGTTCCACTCAGAACAGGCCTTGCCATGGTCGACCAAAGAAGTTGAGTGCACGTGCTCAGCATCCTATCCAGAGGTTGTCTTTGGGAAATAGATGTGTGTGTGCTACCAGCATTGCTGCAGAGATTGAAGGGGTGGGGGCTCAAGAAAACAAGGAAAAACAGATTGCTGAAGACATCCAGGCTAAGGACATGGATTACTGGAACCATGTCCAGTGGTCTGATGAGACCAAGATAAACTTATTTGGTTCAGATGGTGTCAAACGTGTTTGGCGGCAACCAGGTGAGGAGTACAAAGACAAGTGTGTCTTGCCTAGAGTCAAGCATGGTGGTGGGAGTGTCATGGTCTGGAGCTGCATGAGTGCTGCCAGCACTGGGGAGCTACAGTTCATTGAGGGAACCATGAATGCCAACATGTACTGTGACATACTAAAGCAGAGCATGATCCCCTGACTTTGGAGACTGGGCCTCAGGGCAGTATTCCAACACGATAATTATGATGGACTGGCCAAGCATGTCTCCAGACCTAAACCCTATTGAGCATCTGTGGGGCATCCTCAAACAGAAGGTATAGGAGCTCAAGGTCTCTAACATCCACCAGCTCAGTGATGTCATCATGGAGGAGTGGAAGATGACTCCAGTGGCAACCTGTAAAGCTATGGTGAACTCCATGTCCAAGAGGGTTAAGGCAGTGCTGGAAAATAATAGTGGCCACACAAAATATTGACACTTTGGGCCCAATTTGGACACTTTCACTTAGGGGTGTACTCACTTTTGTTGTCAGCGGTTTAGACCTTAATGGCTGTGTGTTGAGTTATTTTGAGGGGACACAAATTTACACTGTTATACAAGTACAAGCTGTACACTCACTACATACATATATACACATATGTGTGTGTATGTATATGTGTATATATATATATATATATATATATATATATATATATATATATATATATATATATATATATATATACACAAACAGTATACACAGATCATTACATGATGACCACTGACATTGAACACATTATTCCTAAAGTTGATCTGCTGAAAGCAGAGAAAAATGATAAGGATCATAAGGATTTGAGCGACTTTAACAAGAGCCCAATTGTAACGGCTATTCGATTGGGTCAGAGCAACTCTAAAATTACAGCTCTTGTGGGATATTCCTGGTTTTCTGTGGTCAGGACCTGCTAAAAATGGTCCAAGGAAGAAAAACTGATGGACTGGCCACAGGGTCATGGGGGGGCCAAGGCTAAATGATGCACGTAGGGAGCGAAGGCTGGTCACTGTAGTTTGATCCAATAGGAGAGCTACAGTAGCTCAAATTTCTGATAAAGATAATGCTAGTTTCATAGAAAGGTATCAGAACACAGTGCATCACAGTTTGTTGAGTATGCGGCTGTGTAGCCGCAGATCAGTCAGGGTGCACATGCTGACCCTGTTTCTACAGCTGAAGGTGCTTACAGTGGGCACATGAAAATCAGAACTGGACCACGGAGCAATGGAAGAAGGTGTCTTCAAGTGTTGACTTGGCCTTTACATTCTCTAGATCTCAATCTAATCGAGCATATATACATTGTGCTGGAAAAACAAGTTTAATCAAAGGAAGCCCCGCCTCTCAACTTACAGGACATGGAACACTTGGGGGGGGGGGGGGATGTTTGCTGTATGAGGGAGGAACCTGAATTTTGACAATAGCTGTACTAAAAGTACAGTTATCGTTTAATGCTAAAAACATCTGTCTAAAGCTGAAGGATGGACCTTTTAGGTGCAGTTTAACAGTGTTTTCTAGGGTCTTTTGCTAGGCTTCTCCAGGGTGTTTTTTGGCTGGCCATGGTTCTAAAATACTTGCTTCCCCTACCTTGCTTAACTGAACTCACATTTACCCATTTTCTCTAGGCTGATTGAACCCAGAAGTACTCCAATCTGAGCACTTTTGGGTTCAAAGCTGTCAGAATCCCAGTGGCAACAACTAGGCTAACAAACTCTGTGTCCCTGATCTGCCTCAGGGACAGAGTCAAATGAGGCTTTAGAGGTCTAATACACCTGAAATGTCTCAATGGACTCGTCAACCCCCTTGTGTTATTAATGAAATTAATACAGTAAAAAAATTAAAACCTTTTTAAAGATAATAGCATAATGTTAGAGAAAGTTAAAGACCCCTTCCATACACATGAACACATATCTATTGATAGCACAATTATACATCTGTATACACCTTTGCAGAACTAATATTAGATAACCACATTCCTGCCAGTGGTAGAAGAATTATCTTAGGGCCACTATTTAATTGATGAGCTGTAAAGGTTTTAATGCATTGTCTAAGTAGAACTTTGGTTTCTATGTAGACATTGTTTTTCACCATTTTGCAAGCACAAGCAATTTTTGTGGCTAGGTATATTTGCATTAATTACCATATTTATCGGCATATAATACACACTTTTTCCCCCCTGAAAATAGGGGCCAAATCATGTGTGCGTGTTATACGCCGATACCCGGCTGCCTTGGAGGGAAAGGAGGCTGCATTGATGGGCAAGGCTGAGGCTGCATTGATGGGCACTGATGAGGCTGCAGATGGGCACTGATAAGGCTGCATTGGCACTGACCCATATTTTGCTTCAAAGTTCTTTATTTAACGTTTGTTTTTTTCCTGAAATTTCCCTCTTAAAATGAAGTCTCCTCTTTAAATGATTATAATTTATTTGCCATTATAATCAAATTTTTTTGTGTTTCACTACATGATCTCTGCAAATATTTATATTTTTTTCTGAAACGAAGTTAAGAGTTTAAAAGTTACATTTCTGTCACCAGGAATGACAGTGGAAGAATAAAGGCCTAGTAGAAGTGAATTTCAAATAATAGCTAAGGTCTGTGTCAGTGTTTAAATTCTATTGCATCAAAGCCTTTCTGAGAAGCAGTGTATTTCTGTATTGACATCCTCCTGGGGACTTAATGAAAGTCACACAGAGGCTTGACGTACAGACTAGGTATATACGTGCCCAAAAACTGAACCATTGCATAAATATTGTAGAGTATAAAATATTTTATGATTTTATTTCCTTTAGATTTTTTCTGGTTTATAAATACACAAATTCTTTTTTAAAACGTGTAAGAATTTTTCCACTCAGTGTAAATTTCTAAGATAGTTTCTATCCTAATTAAACTCAGCCAATGCAATATGCGTTTTAAAACATTGTCAAATAAAATTGACAAATAACAAATTATCTGTTTTCAAGATAAATCACTGATCCTTCAGTTACACACCACCCCTTGCCCCTTTCTACTTGTGCTATTTTACATTTTATTTAGGACCTTGATTATGAAAAAATAAGTCATAATTTAGTATCATCCATATATCAGAAATCAAACTCTAATGCTATTTTCTTTTTTATTCGTCCATCTAAGTGTACATTTTAAAATGTGGCATGTAACTGCTGCTGACAAGATAATATTTTTCGTGCGGCTGTTTGTGAAATAATACCTAAAACAGATGCTGACACCTGCCATATTGTAGATGGGGGTTATGCATGATGTGTTTATGTCACAACATTTTTTCCATCATTAGTCACATTTTATGCTCTTCTGAATCTGGACTTCTCCAGCTCTATTGCTTGGACATTAGACATTTTACAAGGAGTTTTATTAAGTGTAACACAAAATGCAAAGGGAGCTGTAGGACAATGAAACCCAGATGTGAGTAGCACATTAAAATTTTACTCCAGTCACCTGATGCAAAAACACTTTTGAGTAGTCCCAACCCCCTTGTATAGTAAAGTTGTAATGCTTGCTTAGTGTAAAGGGATATAAAGAAATATACTTTCCATTCTTCTCACTCCTAGCTGGTACTCTTCGCCATGCCCACTCCAGCCATGAAATGTGGGTGGGCTAATTACACCCTCATGTACAATGCAGGCCCTGCATTACAGGAGATGAGTTTGGCAAGGGAGTGGCTGCATGACCAGAGACTAGACTAAGGGCAGGCCATACAGTGTGCAAATTTCTTTCCTCCAACCACGGGTTGCAAGAAAGAAATTTGCACAATTCCCCCATTAACACAGACCGTGCTGACAAGGGAATCGGCAATTGTCTTCTCCCGGTGGGGGTGGGCGAGGGAAGCCATCCCCGTTGGGAGAAAACAGTGAGCATGCTATAGCTATAGCCACTAGCGATACTCGCAAGAGAATACAGCAGGCTGGTTGTACCCAATTTGATTCATCGGTCAACTTGGTACATTTAGCCTGCCCATCGGTGGTTCACTAGGGGGTGGCTTCTGGGGCTATAGCTCTGAGTCAAGAACCGGCCCTACTATGGGTCCCAATGTACCCAGGCAGCAATTTGAGAGAGGTGGCAGAGCAGGGCTGACACTACCTACACGATCCGCACCGAGTGCAGACTCAGCGAGAGTGTTGTGTGCTGCACCTGACACAACGCTGTCCCGCACAGCCACAGCACTCTCACTGAGTCTGCACTCAGTGCTTCAGTGCCAGCCAGAGCCTGGAGATCAGTGTGAGAGCAAGTCTCCTCCCTTGCTCTGCCCATATGATAGAGCCGGGAGGAATTTTCTCACATAAGCTCCTGAGCAGGGGTGGCACCAGGTGAGTGCAGGCCATGAAAGGGGGAGGGGGGAATCTCTATACTACCCTAGCCTATCTGTATACCCTAGCCTGTCACCGCTGTTCCGTCCTCACTGTGCAGCTGCGGGCAGCAGAGAGATTACATCATCTCTCTCTGCCCGCCCTCTCTCAGGGACACAGTCAATGCACATGTGCTGCATCTGGTGGCAGGTGACACAGCAACTGAAAATCAGAATTTGGTAGCAAGGGACAATCCGCATCTGGTGGCAGACGACGTGACCTGCTGCATCTGGTGACAGGCGACGTGGCAAGTTACAATCTGCATCTGGTTGCTGGTGATGTGGCAAATGACAAGCTGCATCTGGTGGCATGTGACGTGGCATGTGAAAAGCCACATCTTGTGGCAGCTAACGTGACAAGCTCTCTGGGGACCCTGATGTAAGGGGGAGGCTCTCTGGAGACCCTGATGTAAGGGAGAGGCTCTCTGGGGACCATGATGTTAGGGGGAGGCTCTCTGGAGACCCTGGTGTAAGGGGGAGGCTCTCTGGAGACCCTGATGTAAGGGAGAGGCTCTCTGGGGACCATGATGTTAGGGGGAGGCTCTCTGGAGACCCTGGTGTAAGGGGGAGGCTCTCTGGAGACCCTGATGTAAGGGAGAGGCTCTCTGGGGACTATGATGTTAGGGGGAGGCTCTCTGGAGACCCTGATGTAAGGGGGGGGGGCTCTCTGGGGACCCTGATGTAAGTAGGGAGGCTCTCTGGGGACCCTGATGGTAATGAGAATGTATAATGTATAATATATATAACATATAATGTGTGTATAATGTACACACACACTATATACATGTGTATGCTCGCTCAAGCGTATGACTTTCTTTACTTGGCTGCTATGAGCTCTAGCCCCAGATCTTTTGTAGACCTAGCAATGCCCCTGCTGCCCATTACCAGTTTGAATCGTGTATGGCCGGCCTAGGCAAGCATTAGACCTTTACTGTATGGGGGGCTGGCAGGCACCAAAAATGAGTGATCATTAAGAGAGAAGCTTTAAATTTGGCAAATGATTAACTGGTATGAGGGGAGGGGTCAACTTTTTGGTCTCACTCCAACCTCTCTTGCCTAAAACCATTTTTTGGATTCTTCCTAGAGCTTCCACTGTACAGAGTCTTAGAGAGGTACACACTTTTGAGGCACATTGATACAAAATATATCTGTTTCATACAAAATGTAGTTTGCAAGAGATGATGAGTGCTTTAGGCCCCTTTCACACAAGGCGGACTCCGTTTAGTGAGGGACTCTCACTATATATATATATATATATATATATATATATATATATATATATATATATATATATAACAGCACCACTATGTGAATAAGATTCAATCAATGTTACAAATTTACAAATCCTTTGGCAAGAAAAAATACATATACGCATTTCAAAGAAACCTGTGTGTATGGCATTCCACTTTAAGTTAAGGTATTTTTTTATTATTTTCATTTATACACCAAAACCCTTAAAATCCACAGTTAAAGCTTTAGCTGCAGTAACACATTCCTATTCCCTTTGTGCCACCTTGTGACAGTTTTCTTTGTGCCACCTTGTACCCTAGTGTATTGGAAACACAATTGAAAAAGCAGTGAGTCATATAGCAGCACTGCATGTGATCAAAGAACAATAGATCTATTTGGCATAGAGTTCAAAGTGTTTGCTTTTTTTTCTGTACTATGATGCCAAAATATAACACAGAAAATACATTTTACTGTATTTCTCTTGTTAATCTTTTGAAATATTTTAATATCATTTATGTGTATCTTTTTTAAGCAGATACTGTATTGTTAATAAGCAAACTTTCCATCGCTTGTAAATAATGGGCTTCTATTACTCTAAAGGAGTATGTGTAAAGGCTACATAATAATTAACTACACATTCATTTATAGATGAAATAGGGTTTAAATCCAAGCTTTTATTCAATGAGCCATGAAAGGATGTGGTTATTAATCACCATACGAACTTTAAAGCATTCTATGTATCTATTGGTACCTGCTGCTTATGCATTTAGACATTTTTACATTTTTTTTTCTTATATAATGGAGATGTAACATTGGTTGTATTTAAGGAGCACATTTATTTATTAGTAAGCAAATCTAGGTATCTTTATGGGGGCCTAGATTTGCCAGCCATTTGTTTTCTTGCACATATGGGGAGTAATAAATCTTCGCAGAGGGAAAAAGGGGTGAAACCCAGGAAATGCAAACAACGATTTTTATTTTACCCAAATGTACAGCAAATATGTGTTGGGAATTCCACAGGAACAAGCAAGTCAGGTCTTACATAGGAAACAGTCGAATAATTGGTAGAATTAAACTAAATGTATAGCCAAAAACTTTTCTAATTTTGGATAGAGTGGGAAAGGATTAGAAATTCTGTTGGAGTTTGAAGAGTGATGTAGGACCACTGGTGGCACGCCATTGGTCCCACTCCCTATCTGAGGGCTGTGTATGCAAACACAAAGATCATCTACCGGGATCGATTCATGGCTGAGATGACCCCTCGTCTTAGATGAGAGCATCCCCAGTCATGCAGTTCCTCTGCAGAGGATTTATCTTCTGTTCTTAAGAATTATAGTCATAGCCCAGAATTGCGTTATACTGGCTGTTATCATGTACGGGTACTTTTCTATACTGAATTGTATGTTTGTTTTTTTTTGTTTTTTTTAATCCATATGGTTTATAAAGCTTAATAAAAACGATTGGCAAAATTAATCCTATTGGGTTTTCACAGCTATCCAGGGCTTGTTTAACCACTTAAGCCCCGGACCATTTAGCTGCCTAAAGACCGGAGGACTTTTTACAATTTGGCACTGCGCTGCTTTAACTGGTAATTGCGCAGTCATGCAATTTTGTACCCAAACAAAATTTGCGTCCTTTTTTTCCCACAAATAGAGCTTTCTTTTGATGGTATTTGATTGCCTCTGCGATTTTTATTTTTTGCGATATAAACTGAAAAAGACCAAAAATTCTGAAAAAAAATGATATTTTCTACTTTTTGTTATAAGAAAAATCCAATAAACTCAATTTATACATTTAGACCAAAATGTATTCAGCCACATGTCTTTGGTAAAAAAAATGTCAACAAGCGTAAGCTAAAAAACACACTTTTTTTAATTTCAATGCACTAAAACACACTATATTGCCCAAATGTTTGATGGAATAAAAAAAAAGATGATCTTAGGCCGGATACATGGATACCAAACACGACATCCTTTAAAATTGCGCACAAACGTGCAGCGGTGACAAACTACATACATTTTTAAAAGCCTTTACAGGTTACCACTTTAGATTTACAGAGGAGGTCTACTGCTAAAATTACTGCCCTCGATGTGACCTTTGCATGGTGCAATTGCTGTTTACATATGACGCCAGACCAACACTTGCGTTTGCCTTTGCGCGAGAGCAGGGGGGACGGGTGCTTTTTCTTTTTTTAATTATTTTTTTGCTTTTTTATTTAATTTTTAAACTGTTCCTTTCATTTTTATTTATTTTTTATCATTTTTATTGTTATCTCCGGGAATGTACAGTAAATATCCCTTATGATAACAATAGGTAGTGACAGGTATTCTTTTTTGAAAAAATTGGGGTCTATTAGACCCTAGATCTCTCCGCTGCACTCAAAGCATCTGATCACACCAAGATTGGTGTGATAAAATGCTTTCCCTATTTCCCAATGGCGCTGTTTACATCCAGGGAAATCGAATGCCGCGTACACACGAGCGGAATTTCCAACAGAAAGAGTCCGATGGGAGCTTTTCATCGTATATTCCGACCGTGCGTATGCCCCATCGGACTTTTTCTGTCAAAATTTCAGACTGACTCAGAGAACATCTTCTATATTTTTTCAACAGAACAAATTACTATCGGAAAAAATGCTCATCTGTATGCTGTTCCGACGCACCAAAAACGATGCTCTGAAGCAAGTACGAGACGTAAGCTATTGGCTACTGGCTATTGAACTTCCGTTTTCTAGTCCCGTCGTACGTGTTGTACTTCACCGCGTTCTGGACGGTCGGAATTTGGTGTGACCGTGTGTATGCAAGACAGCTTGAGAAGAATTCCGTCGGAACTCCGTCGTAAAAACCTTCAGACTTTATTCCGACGGCAAAACCGGTCGTGTGTACAGGACAATAGTCATGAAATGCTCATAGCTTTCGGTTTCTTAGGCCATAGAGATGATTAGAGCCATTCTGGTCTCTGATCAGCTCTGTGGTCAGCTGGCAAAACCCCCGGCTGCATTCTCAGGTTCCCTGTTGGCACAGGAGAGCCAGAGAAAACCATGGAAGACGGTGGGGGGGGCACATTCTCTCCCACTGCTTGTAAAAGCAGTCTAGAGGCTAATTAGCCGTTAGGATTGCTTTTACATGAAAGCTGACCGCTGGCTGAAAAGCATGATACCTAAACCCGCAGGCATCATTCTGGTATAAACACTCAAAGCCCAGCAACATACCAGTACGTTGATGGTCCTTGTTGGGCATATATTGTAATCTTTTTTTTCATGCAGCCTGTGGGTTGAACACAAAAAGAGATTGATCGGTGGGTATGCCCACCATTAGAATACCGACCTTCATCCACCCACTTCTAATGATGGGCATACATGCACCATTTTGTTTTTAACTGTGGTGGTGAAATCACCTCCTACAGCGCTGGAGTCACGGCTTTATGTATTGTGGGAGCAAACGCTGTTGCTGTCAAGATAAATAAATTAGTGCTGCAGCTGAATGGCCTAAAGAATATATGCCGACGCATGGGGGCATCCGCCCCAAAAACTAGGAGCAAATTGCTCCTCCACCTCTGCTGCCCCCATGCTTCGGCATATATGCTCTTTTTTTTAACTGTGGTGGTGAAATCACCTCCTACAGCACTGGAGTCACAGCTTCGTGTATCGTGGGAGCAAACGCTGTTGCTGTCAAGATAAATGAATCCGCGCTGCAACTGAATGGTTTTCCTGCTAAGCAAATGATGGTTAACAATAAAACAAAGTAACATTACAGTATAACAGTAAGACATACCATACCTGCAAAGCAAATACAAAAAAAATAGTAAAAAATAAAACATTTTTTAACGCAATCTGTGCCTAAAATGTATATGTATGCCGAAGCATGGGGGCATCCACCCCAAAAGTTAGGAGCAAATCGCTCCTCCACCCCTGCTGCCCCCATGCTTCGGGAAATATATGCTTTTTTTTTTTTTTTAACTGTGGTGGTGAAATCTCCTCCTACAGCACTGGAGTCACGGCTTTATGTATCGTGGGAGCAAACGCTGTTGCTGTCAAGATAAATAAATCCGTGCTGCAGCTGAATGGCGTACCTGAAGACAAAAAAATGGTTAACAATAAAACACACAGTAAACAGTAAAGTATAAAAGAATCACATACCTGTAAAGCAAACATGATAAAACATAATAACAATAAAACATTGCAGAAGAGAATACAGTAAAAAAGAGCAGAACAATAGAGAGAGAATACAGTAGAGAGAGAGAACAATAAAACAACAACTATTTTTGTTTTTTTTATTTTATATATTTTTGTGGGGTTTTTTTTACACTTTTATTTGTAACTGTAATGGTTCGGGTCTCTCAAAATGCGATGGCATCTTGGGAGACCCTGTGAAAGTGTGTCCTAGTCTGTGCAGTGCTGTACCCTACGCTAAAACTCCACTAGTGTATATTAGCGTTCAAAACATTCACCAATGCAAAGACCAGGATTGTCAGGACAGGAGGGACAATAATAGTGGGTGTCACACCTATATCCGCGCTTGCTACAGACACGGCATCTTCTTTGGGGGGGCTCGTTGGGTAGGGGTACTCGGAAGGACATACGGATAATGCCTCTCATGCAGCTTACTGCATTTGGATTGGGAAGGTGAGGTGGACCACAGTCTGGAAACAGAAGGGCTCTGATGATCTCTTCCTGGAATTTAAGGAAGGATCCAGTCCGTCCTGAAGCTCTGTATAGCACATGAGCGTTCAGCAAAGCCAATAGAAATAAGTATACAGACACTTTTTTTGTACCAGCGTCTGGCCTTACGGGCACCTAGGTACGGCGCCAATAACTGGTTGTTGAGGTTCACCCCTCCCATATTTTAGTTATATTCGTGGACACAGAGGAGTTTCTCCACAATACCAGTCGCCGTAGGAATTTGGATCATCGTGTCTGCATGAAGGGAGGACAGAACGAAAACATTCTTGTTATCCCTCCACTTCACAGCAAGCAAGTTATTACACTTTAAGCAGGCTCTCTCCCCCAGCCTAAGACAGGAATCTACAAGCCTCTGGGGTAAGCCCCGGCAATTAGATCGCACGGTGCCACATGCGCCAATCTGATGATCAAACAAGTGACTAAAAAGTGGCACACACGTAATAATTGTCCACGTACAAGTGGTACCCCTTTCCGAATAGGGTGACACCAAGTCCCACACAATCTTGCCAGCGCTCCCTATGTAATCTGGGCAGTTCGGCGGCTCTACGTGACTATCTTTTTCCTCTTAAACCATAAAACTATATGTATAGCCTGTGGCCCTGTCACAGAGCTTATACATCTTGACCCCGTATTTGGCATGCTTGCTGGGAAGATACTGTTTGAAAGCCAAGCGGCCAGAAAACTTAATCAGGGACTCATCAACGCTGACAGCTTGATGGGGAGTAAACAAGTCTGCAAAACGTTGGTTGAAGTGGTTTACGAGGGGCCGAATTTTGTAGAGCCGATCGTATCCAGGTTCTCCACGAGGGCAACAGAGTTCATTGTTGTGGAATTGCATGAACCGGAAGATCTGCTCGTATCGTGCCCTGGTCATGGAGGCAGAGAACACGGACATATGAGAAATTGGGTCAGTGGACCAATATGACCGCAACATACTCATTTAACTATGCCCATGTCGAGGGATAGGCCCAGAAAGGTCTTAAATTCGGAAACCGTAATTGGTTTCCAATCTCTGGCAAGGGAGGACTGGGGATTAGCGGCGATGAATTGACCAGCATACAAATTACTTTGGTCCACAATAGATCTATAGAGAATAAAAATCAAGTGACATAAAATCAACTGTTTCCACCCAAATTCCGGGTTGGCCAGTGAATGGGGGAAGTACGGGTGCTGCAGAAGCGGTAGGCTCCCAATTAGGATTGGCAAATTCTGCAGGAAGGACACTATAGGCACAACGGGCCTGTCTTTGTCTTCTTGGTGGCAGCGGGACACTACTTGTGCTTGCCACCTCGCCAGCTTGAACTGCACTTATGGGACTCGCCACGCCCCCATGTGATGCTGCAGTGATGGATGTACGACCAGGGTGTACTAGGCCGCTGGTGTTTGCCAGTTCACCAGAAGGATGAGCGGCACTAGTACTTCTCTGCTCCATACGAGAGCCCTGCGGTTCTTGCACCTCAACAACAGCAGAAGAAGATCGGGGTCTGGTACGCCTGACCTTGGCAGGGACCACAACTCCATCATCAGAGCTATCTGTCATGGAGCCGCTGTGGTCTACAGGATCGTATGCTGAGCCTGAATCTGACAGATGAGCGACTTCCTCTTCACTATCTGTCATGCTCAGAAACGTGTAGGCCCCTTCACTAGTGTACCTTCGATTTGCCATTTTGGGCTCTAAATTTACTGGTACACTAGTGAGACTCACAGGTAAAAAAGCTCCTAGGCTGTCAGCAACTGTATCAAACGCTACCAAAAAAAACTGTTAGCAATCGCAGGGATCAGGCCTGACTCTGTGAATGCTGAAGTTATGTCTTTAGTGTTTTGTAAGTGACAGTGATCGATCGATACTGAGCTTGGGTGGGCTGGGCTGGGCGGAGGGGCAAAACGCAGGTGCTAGCAGGTATCTGGGCTGATCCCGCTAACACTGCATTTTTGGGAACCCTAAACTGCTGGGGACACTAGTATAGATCTGATCAGATATTGATCCATTCAGACACTATACCACTAAGGGAGGTGTATGCTGCATGCGTAGGTGTTAGCGGTACTGGCACTAATTTGATGCTGCCTGGACGAAGACCCTAACTGACCCTAAAACCTAGCTGATATCACCCGCTGGGCGATCAGGGGTTTAAACCTTTATTGGGCAATAAATGGCGGGTCTAAAAAACAAACTAACCAGCGTCACCCATAACACATATACAGTGATCACTGGTGAAAGGGTTAACTAGGGGGCAATCAGTGGGTTAAAACCTTTATCAGGTAGTATATGGGGATACCTGACGCTATAAAAAGCTGATGGTGAACCTAAATAACAGGCTGTTTAGCGTCACCCGTGACACCAATACGGCGATCAGAAAAATGATCGATTAGTGACACTGGCGACAGGGGGTGAAAGGGTTAACTGGGGGGTGATCAAGGGGTTAAACCTTTATTAGGGTGGGTTAGGTGGGTACCCTAGACCTAAAGGGGCCTACCACTAATTGCCCTAACACTTATAACAGTCACAAAATGACACCAATGCAGTGATCAGTAAAAAAATGAAAACTGCTATTGGTGTCACTGTGACAGGGGGTGCGGGGGGGTGATTGGGGGGGTGATTTGTGTGCCTATGTGTACTGGTGTTAGTGTGCTGTTGGTGCAAACTCACATTGATGTGTTCTCTCCTTGGGAGCCGGAACAAAAAGGCTCCATGAGGAGAGATGATATCACTTCCTCTGCTTCTGTTTACAGTTTCAGAAGCAGAGGAAGCTTCCCATTCGTCAGGAGCGATCGTGAAGGAGAGGCCATGAATCAGTGGCCTCCCCCTCACGACTGATCGCTCCTGCAACGATGCCGATTGCGCCCCCCGCCTGCGGGAGGGGAGTAACGTACCCATACGTTACTCTGCCTGCCCGTGCGTATATCGTCGTTAGGTGGTCGGCAAGTGGTTAAGAACAAGTTTTCTTCAATAGGGCCCTGGATAGCCGTATAAAACTTGCTCTGTAACTTTTCCCCACTCTATTCAAAACTAGATAAAAAAAGTTTTGGCTTTCTATAGAATGCCAAAAATGTCATACAGAAGATCAGATCAGGCAACTTGTAACATTCACTGAGTTAGACCCCATGCACTCGGGCATATAAAATGCTGCGTTCATATCCATACTGCGCACAGTTTTATACGGATCTGAACAGTATTGTAGGTTATTGGCCCAATGCACACAATGTTATTGTGGTTAGTACTCTCCGGTAGCACTGAGCGCTGTAAACCCAAAATTGAAAATTGTGCATCCATGGTCTGATTGTGAACATATTTGTTATGCTGTAGACATGTAGACGTTTGTGCAAATGTTTAAATTTTAAAAAACATAAATGGACATTGCACGCTGCCTCATGTTATTTTAGCCACACTTTGTTTACTCCTCCTGGCCCTAAAGGAGTCATTCACTAGGCCACAGCGCAGTCGCAGGTGTTGCTTGATGCCTGAAGTCTGGGGGCATTCTGCGCTGCCATCACTGTCTAGTGAGTTACTTATTCAGGGCCAAGGGGGAGATGTAAACATAAACAATGTGTCGCTAAGCAGAACAGCTGCCGCTTTGACATAGTGAATGACTCCTTTCAGGCCAGGGGGAGATGTAAACATAAACAAAAGTGGCACTAGGCAGCAGTGGCAACACAAAGCCTTCAGTCATTCTGAATTCATTACTTTTTTATTTGTTTACATCACTGGAAACCCAGAGAACTGAGTCCACATCTCAACTGTGAAACTTTTCCACTGCTTTTTATAAATTATTTAACTAAGTGATTGACGGGATAACTGGTTAGGACAGCCTTTCTCAACTACGGTTCCTTGAGCAGTGACTGCTAGATGTGTAAGGTTCGTTATGTTGCGAATTGAAATTCAGACAAATTTTTTGTTATTCTGAAAGTCAGATGTATTGAAATTGCTGAATTATAATAGTAACGGATTAAATCCAAAATAACAAATCAAAATTTCAGATGAAATTTAAATTTGAATAGTTTTCAAATCAAATTTGAATTTCCGAAGATAATAAAATAGAATATAAAATAAAGGAATAGAGTAGAAAAAATTGAATATGATAGAAATTAAAAGAGGAAAAATAAATAGAATAGAAAAAAGGGGATAGGATAGAAGATAAAAGAATAGAGTAAAACAGAACAAATCAAATATAAAATAAAAGAACAGAATAAAATAGAATAGAAAAATACAATAGAATAGAAAATAAAGGAATAAAATAGATTAAAAAATAGAATTGAATATAACCATCTTCTGAAATTCAAATACATTTGAATTGAATAGAAAACAATAGAATATAAAATTAAATAGTAGAATAGAAAAGAATATAATAAACAATAGAATATAATAATATAACTGGTTTCCGAAATTCAAATTTCAAATATAATACATTCAAAGTCGAACAGAATAGAAATGAATAGAATAGAAAAAACAGAAAAATAGAATCGACGAGAAAGAATATAACCATTTTTCAAAATTTGAATTTCATATAGAATAAATTAGATTTCGAATGGAATTCAATGTAACTGGAATTCGAAAAATTCAAATCAACTCGAATTTGAATAAACAAAACAAATTCTGAAATTTAATTTAACTAATTTAACTAAATTAATATATGTAAATAACGATTCAAAACAAAACAAATTTTTCCGCTCTGCATATGTCTAGTGGGGACACCACAATCCCATTGTCTGTTTTTCTTTTTCTTTAGTCATTATTCATTACATTTTAACATTACTAATGAAAGTAATGCCATAGTAAATGGTTTGGTAAAAAAAAAAAAATCACTGTACTTTGGGAATGTCACATTATTCATTCTTTGACTTAAAACTTCCTACAACTTACTGATCACACCAATCTACCGTGAACCGTAGGCATTTTTCTTAAATCTCAGGTTCCCCAAGACCTGAAAATTATTTCAAGAATTCCTCTGGGATAAAAAGGTTAAGAAAGGCTGGGTTAGAATATTACGTTGTATAATAAACAAATAATTAATTGGCAAAGGCACAGAAAACATGTATAATTTAGAGATGAGAGACATCCCACAGCTTTGTATATATTATACTCAGTCTCTCAACGCAATAATATAATATATTATTAGGTTACTGTTAAATGCATAACAATTTAGGCTGCAGAATATAAATCGTACCCATGCTGGCCACACCCTGATTTAGATGTTTCAACCTGATTGCACAATATTCAATTTCCTTTACATTTACAAACACATATGTATTGCAAAGCTAAACCGCTCATTTTATGTCTAGGAAGGTCTTTGCATTACATGGCTGTTGGTAAGTCTAAAGGAGATTTTACAATCAGGTTGTGGTGTGTGACCAGTTTCAGAATTCACAACCTGGATCAACAAAAAGTACTAATAGCTACAGCTGTGCTCATGCATTTACATACCCTGGCAGAATTTAGATTTCTTGGCCATTTTTCAGAGACTATGAATGATAACACAAAAACTTTTCTTTCACTCATGGTTAGTGTTTGGCTGAAGACATTTATTATCAACCAACTGTGTTTACCCTTTTTGGCAAGAGAAACTACCCAAATAACCCTAATCAAAAATTTACATACCCCAGTTCTTAATACTGTATATTTCCCCCTTTAACATCAATGACAGCATGAATTATTTTGTGGTATTTGTGGATGAGGCTCTTTATCTTCTCAGATGGTAAAGCTGCCCATTCCTCTTGGCAAAAAGCCTCCAGTTCCTGTGAATTCTTGGGCTGTCTTGCATGAACTGCATGTTTGAGATCTCCCCAGAGTGGCTTAATGATATTGAGGTCAGGAGACTGGGGTGGCCACTCAAGAACCCTCACTTTATTCTGCTGTAGCCAATGACAGGTCTACTTGGGCTTGTGTTTTGGATCATTGTCATGTTGGAATGTCCAAGTACGTTTCATGTGTAGCTTCCTGACTGATGAATGCAAATGTCCCTCCAGTATTTTTTAATAAAATATTGTATTCATCTTGCCAACAATTTTGACCAAATTTCCTGTGCCTTTGCAGCTCACACATCCCCAAAACATCAGCGATCAACCTCCATACCTTTCATCATAGGCCTTGTTGACTCCTCTCTAAATGTAGCATTTATGGTTGTGGCCAAAAAGCTCAATTTTGGTGTCATCACTCCAAATGACTGTGCCAGAAGGTTTGAGGCTTGTTTCTGTGCTGTTTGGTGTATTGTAAGCTGGATACTTGGTGGCATTTGTGTAGTAATGGCTTTCATCTGGCGACTCGACAATGAAAGCCCATCTTTCTTTTAAGTGCCTCCTTATTGTGCATCTTGAAACAGCCACACCACATGTTTTCAGAGAGTCCTGTATTTCACTTGAAATTATTTGTGGGTTTTTCTTTGCAACCCGAACAATTTTCCTGGCAGTTGCTGCTGAAATCCTAGTTGGTCTACCTGACCGAGGTTTGGTTTCAACAGAACCCCTAATTTTCCACTTCTTGATTAGAGTTTGAACACTGCTGAATGACATTCTCAATTCCTTGGATATCTTTTTATATCCCTTTCCTGTTTTATACAGTTCAATTACCTTTTCCCACAGATCTATTGACATTTCTTTTGCTTTCCTCATGACTCAGAATCCAGAAACGTCAGTGCAGCACTGGATGTAAGATGCAAGGGTGTGTAAACTTATGAGCACAACTGTATGTAATTTGAGGATGTAACTGATTGGATATGGATTTTTTATAATGGGCCCTCACACAATATAGTTATAGGTAAATTTTGCTGATCCAATGTAAAATCCTTTAAACTGTTTCCATGTCAGCATGTAGGCAGGTGCAGTCTACCTTCTCCTCTGCAGATGGCACTCGTCTGCAGAGGCATTGCAGCTGGAGAGGAAGTCAAGCGGAACATGGTTCGTTTATGGTTTCCTGGGTCACTGGGGAAGCTATCTGATTGGATGCTGCTGCCCCATGTGACTCTAGCAGACATATTGGTTCAGGTAGAGCCTATTAAAAGCCTTGGTTCCCAGGTTTGGCACGCATTTGCAAGTGGATAGCGTAAGGGACAGGTACCCAGTCTGTTAGAGATAGAACTAGTGGCAGGGAAAGGTTCAAGATAAGGAGGGAAAGCAAAGAGTTTACAACTTCTCTGGACCTGAGAAGAATGTCTGCACTTGGGCATGAGACGGCAAGGCCACATTCTGCCCCTCATAACAGGCACTGTCAGTTCAGCTCAAAACCTGCTCTCTACATGCTGTTGGGACCTGTGAGTAATCCCGGTTGGGCTGTCTTCCCACTGGGTTTTTTGTGAACCATCTTTGCATTACTTCAATACAAGTTTTTATTTCATCGGACTTGGACTTTGTATGTCATTGCCGCCACACTACACTGCGCCCCCACTACAAGCAGGAGTATTGTATTACTATGTTGGCAACAACTTAAGTGATCATGTGGCCACTGTCATTAATGTAACACTAACACATTTATAACTATCTGCTATATAACGCAGTGCAACACTGCAGCTTGCTGTTACAGCCAATTCATAAAAGGCAGACTACAAAGTGGAGCCTTCGTTATTTAAAGTAAATTTCTCTGCTCAACTCAGACTTTGTCTTTGACCTGGCTCTCCTTTTTTTTTTTTTAGGAAATACACAACAAAGCCCTAAAGGAGTTGTAAAGGCAGAAGGTTTTTTTATCTTAATGCATTCTTTGCATTAAGATAAAACACTTTGTGTGTAGCAGCCTCCCCAGCACCCCCCAATACTTACCTGAGCCCCATCTCTATTCAGTGATGTCCACAAGTCCCTCGGCCATCCCGAACTCTCCCTCCTGATTGGCTGAGACACAGCAGCAGCACCATTGGCTCCCACAGCTGTCAATCAAAGTCAGTTAGCCAATCAGGAGAGAGAGGGGATGGGGCCGAATGGCAGCTCCGTGTCGGCTCAGCTCGGGTGCCCCTATAGGAAGCTGCTTGCTGTGGGGGCACTCAACAGGAGGGAGGGGCCAGGAGTGCCAAAGGGGGACACAAGAAGAGGAGGATCCATGCTGGGAAGACATCATGCCTCTTACCCCTGTCTTCCTTGGCTGATACCAGACTTGGCCTTGAGGCTGTTAGTAAGTATTCCAATCCATCTCCACCTTGTTGGGACATAATTCCCCTGTCCTCCCTTATTGTAAGGACATTATCATTAACCCCTGTTCTTTCTTTCTCAGTATACTACTTCATAACACTCCTGATGAATGGCTGTAATGCCAGGAAACGCGTAGAGTGCCACTAGATGCCAACAGTTACTTGTTTTTTTTACATTCATATTTCAGTCGATTTATTATACCATGTATATTTGCCATGTCTACTTTTTTGTATTGCATGCTATGAGCAGCATATTAAGGGCCCTTTCACACTGGGGCGGGGGCGGCGTCGGCGGAAAAGCGCCGCTATTGTAATACCGTCTGTATTCGGCTGCTACCTGTTTTACCCCCGCTAGCGGCCGAGAAAGGGTTTAAAAACACTAAGCCTAAGTGTAAGTCTGTTGACTACCTATCTATTTGATATAAAATACCTGTTATGTATTCTAGACTGTAATAAATCATGTAGTGTAATTTAATTTTTATGTTGTCATTTTCTCTTAACATGGCGTACCCTCATTTAAAGTCCCACTAAATTCCTCCTTTCTATCTACCAAATCAGGGATGGAGGCCGCCATGTGTTCCATATAGTATGTGTGTCAGGTCACGTCCATTTACTGTAATCCATATACAATGGTCCAGCAAACCCAAAACAGCCCAGTCTGAGGAGAGAGGCAGTGTTGGCGGAATCCACATGGCTCCAAGGATAGATCATGGCAGAAGTCAGCTGAATGTCTTTGCCATGTCTCGCCATGAAGCCATCATCATCGAGGATTGCATCAGCTACATAGGACATGAAATTAAAAGCTCAAAGAGAGATGGTGCCATGTGACCAACCTAGAATCCAAATCTTGCGGTAATCCTAAACAAAAGACTGCAAGCAATGGGTCCATGATTGGAAACACATCAAATGACACCAAAACAACATAATCCAAATACTAATGAGCAACACTAAATAATACTACCTAATGTAAAGCAAAGTCATATCAAAGACAGACAAATACCGTATATACTCGAGTATAAGTCGAATTTTTCAGCACATTATTTAGTGCTGAAAGTGCCCCCCTCGACTTATACTCGAGTCAAGCACTTTTCTGCAGCAAAAAATTTCATTTTCCGAACCGATTTTGGGGCCCCGTATCTCAGGGCCACTTAGTGCTAGGAACTCCAAATTTGGTGTGCACACCCAGTGGACCTGGTACCATAACATATCCAAAGCAGAAGTTCCTAGCACTAAATGGCCCCGAGATACGGGGCCCCAAAATCGGTTCAGAAAATGTCATTCTCTGCTGCAGAAAAGTGCTTGACATTTTCTGAACCAAGTTTGAGGCCCCATATCTCAGGGCTACTTAGTGCTAGGAACCCCAAATTTGGTGTGCAAACCCAGTGGACCTGGTACCATAACATATCCAAAGCTGAAGTTCCTAGCACTAAGTGGCCCTGAGATACAGGGCCCCCAAACCGGTTCGGAAAATGTCATTCTCTGCTGTAGAAAAGTGCTTGACATTTTCTGAACTGATTTTTGGGGCCCTGTATCTTGGGGCCACTTGGTGCTAGAAACCCCAGCTTTGGAAATTTTATGGTGCTAGTTCCACTGGGTCTGCACACCAAATTTGGGATTCTTAGCACTAAGTGGCCCTAAGATACAGGGCCCCAAATTCGGTCAACTGTGTCCATCTGCTGCAATGTCATTTCGGGACCCTTTGGGTTCAGAGACCCCAAATTTTGGCTGCAGCTAGGGGGCATCTAGGAACCCTTAACTACCGAGTTTGAAGTTCAGGGGACCTATGGCTGCAAATGGGCACAGTGAGGCTGCAAATGGGCACAGTGAGGCTGCAAATGGGAATTGTTGACCCTCTTTTCCACTTACAGTAGCTGTGCATTTCTCACCCTCGTCTTATACTCGGGTCAATAAGTTTTTCCCATTTTTTTGTGGTAAATTAGGGCCTCGACTTATACTCGGAACGACTTATACTCGAGTATATACGGTAATCATAATATACAATATATTAGGGCACAAATTAATATGTATGCATGGATAAAATCATAAATACAGTAGCTCAATAGTACAGATAATGCAGATCTAGCTGAGAATGTAGTCAAGAAATGTAATGAGTTATAATATGGACCAAGAGAATACATCTTTTATTTTTTAACCTCTTGCTGTCCACATAATGCATATGTGTAGGAAAGAGGGTGGGCTTTAACATCCACACACCACACATTACGTATTCATGGGTGGCCAAGGATTTAGTGCTAAAGGCTGTCATAGACCACTCCTGGTCTCTAGTGGTCATGTGATAGGACAGTTCTTCCCTCCCCCCAAGCATAAAGATGCTGCTAAAGGGATGCTGGGGCTGGGAAGGGGTTAAGCAAATACACAGCAATAGTAGCTTGGCTTAGTAGCTTTTCTAAATTCTGCTTGCATTGCACCAAACCTTTGCATGTCTTTGATATGTTTGTACAGCACCTTAAGAGATATTTCTGCAGCAGAAAAATGCATTTTATTACATCATTTAAAAATGCTTTGTATTACTACAGTATATCTCTTCAGCATCAGCTCTTTATGAATTGCTTTTGCTAGAAGATGACTTTGTAACAGCAAATTTTGTGTCCACCACAGTGCTGGACAGTGCAATGTACTAGTATGTAGAACCAAGCTGTTATGTTATATTATTTAATAAGAAGGCTTGTCTTCAAAGAGAATATCCAAAGATAAAGGAAAGTAGGGGTTCTGAATTGCATTTGTTGCCATGAAAATTTTCCCTGTCGGTTAAGGCTCTGTACACATATCTACCTGACCTTGAGCATTTTAGCTTTTTCTTCAGATGTATGTGAATAGACCTTAAATAAGGGGGCAGATGGAAGAGCAGAAATGGTGTCACTATAGAAAGCAGTTCTGAATATGTGGGAGGATTCCTATCAGCATGTAGCAAGCACTTCACTGCTGTTGCTAGGAAACCCTTTGCCTTTGCATACCTGAAGCATTGATGTCCCTGTTGTTTAGCTGCAGCACTGATGAAAACATATATTGCACATAACCAAAGCAGACAGCCTGAATGTAGTTATTACTTGCAGATTCTGGGGGAGATTGTTTCTTGTCCATATGGTTTAGAGGACTAAGATAACTAGAATTTTGCAATGATATATTCTTTATTAATAGATATAGATGAAAATTGCAACAGAAAATAATGCCTGATTTATTTTGCTATTAGCAAACGTGTTCCTATTGGTTACTATAGCCTTGATACTCTGAGCGATTCATAAAAAAACTAGTATGCAGAAAATAGATGATTATTATTCTACAGGATTTATATAGCAGTTTACGCAGCTCTTTACAATATAAAAAGGGAGACAGTACAGTTAAACACAATAAAATACAAGAGGCTTAAGAGGGCTCTGCTCATAAGAGCTTACAATCTAAGAGGGCGGTGTAAGTGGTACAAAAGGTTACAACTGTGGGGAATGAGCTGATGAAAGTAATAGGAGATTAGTTGGAGGCATGATGGGCTTCCCCGAAGAGATGAGTTTTCAGGGATCGCCTGAAGGCAGCCAGAGTAGGAGCCAGACAAATTGGGGTAGGGGGAGTTCCAGAGGATGAGAGAGGCTCTGGATAAGTCCTGGAGATGAGCATGGGAGGAGGAGACATGGGAGCTTGAGAGCAGGAGGTCTTGAGAAGAGGTTTGGGTGATATTTGGAGACAAGATTGGTGATGTAACTCGGGGCAGAGCAGTGGATGGCTTTGTATGTTGTTAGTATTTTGAATTTAATTTGCTGGGCAATCAGAAGCCAGTGTTGGGATTGGTGAAGAGGGGTAGCAGAAACGAATAGGTTGGTAAGGTAGATGATCATGGGTAGTGTGAAGAGAGAGGATGCAGGTGGATCTAAAACAGGAGGAGGAGCTAAAAGAGTAGAGGCAGGGAGAAGAAGATCATGGACTAGGGAGAGTGAGAGAAGACCGTAAACTGAAGATAGAAAGGGTATAGCGCATGCTAGGTGTGATCTTATAATGGACCATTCAGGGAATAGACAGTGTTGACCATGGTTTGGTGGCAGAGGGGAAGATGATTGTGGCTAGGGTTAGATGGAATCAGAGCAGGAGTTAATCATGAACATGGCAGAGAGAAGACAACATGAAATAACTTTTGTTAAAGTGGGGGGGGGGGACATAAGAGTAGCAGGTGATCATGTTCCAAGCAGAGAGAATACAAAGGAAGATTGGGTCAGGGGTTGAGATAAGGACAGGAACTCTACATCGAAATGTTGAAGGCCAAAAAAATATTTTTCAATAAAAGGTTCAAGTAGCCCACAGGTGTGCCTGTTGCATTAGGGTGTGCACTCCAAAGCTCAAACACACATGCTTTTATGGACAGTGAATAAATGGGAAGTACTCTGTGTTCAGCAGCTTCCTGATCATTCACATTTAGAAGCATAGTAAATTCAGTTTACTATGCTACAGTTGTGAATGAACACAGTGAGTGTGTTCACTGTGTTCATTTAGAAAAGGAAGGGGCTCGAAAATTACATATTGACTAGCCCCTTCCCCCCTCTCCATCCTGAAACATCCCCTGCAGCAGTCAGGGGGAGTGGAGGGAAGCCAGCAGCACTGCGGGTGTGGGGGGGTGCAACACAGGGGAAGCACGGACAGTAGGGAGAATTGGCACATCTGGCACACCCCCTGCGCACGCCTATGAAGCAGCCCATTTTGTGGGCTTGAGAGTGCCCCCTTCATTATGGCCTGAATTGATACAAATTGTATATAAATCATAGGTTTGTGTCGTAAACTTAATATAAAATAATAGCATTAACATAAAATAAAGTGGTTCTAAAGACTGAAGGTTTTTACCTTCATGTATTCTCTGCATGAAGGTAAAAAAACTATGTGCAGGGCCCCCCAATCCTTACCTGAGCTCCCTCTGATCCAGTGGTGTTCACGATAGCCTTGGCTGTCCTGGAACTTTCCCTCCTCATTGGCTGAGACAGCAGCGGAAGTCTATTGGCTCCCACTGCTGTCAATCACAGCCAGTGAGCCAATGAGGACAGAGGGGGGGCCGAGCTGCAGCTCCATGTGTTGTATGGACACATAGAGCAGCGGCTCGGGAGCGAGCATGCAGCAGTGACTCCAGGGCAAGCTGCTTTCTCTGGGTGCATTGCTCGAGGGGGAGGAGCCAGGAGAGCTGGTGGGGAAACCAAAAAGAACAGGGATTGGAGCTGCTCTGTGCAAAACCACTGCACAGAGCAGGTAAGTAGAACACGTTTGTTATTTAAAAAAAATAAATAAAAATAAAACTTTTATACCACTTTAATAACATGGCCATGAATAAAAACAATTTTTTTTCTTTGATGTTTGGTATGAACAGTTGATCCTAATTGGTCAGTGCTATATCAGTTTGAGTCGTAGTCAGTCAATAACAGATAAAATAATACATCATAAAAACATAAATGTTTGTAACCATTATTAGTAATAATGAATACAAAACATAACATCTAGGACCTCCAATTAATATAGGATTCTAAAAATCATTAGAATCAAAGATAATGTTGAGAGGAGGCAGGGAGCGTGGACTGGGGGAGGGGTCCTCTATTAATACATATAAATGTGTTTAATTTAAAGTAAGTGATCTTATCAGAGGGTATTAAATGCACAATTAAAAAAATTAGCTTAGCAGAGAAGCATCACATACATGTGAAAGTACCATACAATTGTCTTCTAAAATCAGGACCAGGGATGTCTGTTTAAATGTCCCCTTGGAGATTTGTTTTTTTACTCTGGTTCCTGTCCCAGTAAACATTTTCTTGCTTATTGACCACACTAGTTGGCAGTCTAGGTTTATTCTGCTCAACTACAGTGGTATTCCACCAGTTTTTTGGTGATAGTTGGTTGGTCCCCTACTCCACTGATTGAGGCTTTTTGACCTCCAGGTAGCAGTTTCCCTCTAACAGGGATTACCTATCCTGGTCTGGAGCACCAGGTTGATCCTTGGTGCCCTCTTTTTGGTCCCGACAATTTACATATTGACCCAATCTACCCAATTGCTTTGTTCAGACATTGATTCCTTTAGGATTTTTTTAATATGATCTCCATATCTGTTGGAGCACTCAGTGACTCTTGTCCACCCTTCAGTTCGACTCATTTTTAAGATCCTGATTGTTTAAGAATTCCAGAATTCCCATATCTTTTAATGGATTCCAAAGTGAGGACACTCTAATACAGGAGGCGTGTTAATGGCCACAAGGTGAAAAAAGCCTTAAAAGAAAACTGATGCATCCACCACATCTAATGTTTTGTAAGGTGCACTATATTACATTTTTGGTTTTGGTTTTAATACTGCTTTAACATGTTATCTAAAATGAACTTTCAGGGTAATGTTAAAATACCATGTGTGGTGTATTATTCCTTTTAAATGTAATTGTGCTTTGGAAACTGCAGCAGCTTCAACTGCACTTGTTATGTATATAGTGTAAAGGTGGCCATAGACCTAAGTTGATTAACAGACATGCAAGCACATAGTGGATTCTTTATTTAAAATGATTCTGATCTTAGGAAATATGAACCCATCTAGCGTTAGTATGGTACAGTAGTCAACCTAAATCACCTATACATTCATATTAAAAAGTAGGTACAGCCTAGGAAAATTGTGGACTTTTTAAACATGGTAAAAGTTAGGTCTTCATCCATGCAATGCATACAGATGAGGGTGATATTCTTGAACAAATGACACACATAAACGTTACATGCTGTTTTCATTATTGTAATCTAAATGAACAAAATGCAGATGTTCATTTCTTCTTTCTGGAAAACTGATTTATTTTAGGTATTATACCCAATTTTACCCCTAAAACATATCAAATACTTTCTAAATTTACTTTACTAATGATGCTTAGTTTACAAATAGTTATTACACAATTTTACAACTCACTGCCCAATTTACTGTATATCAGAGTATTAATATAACTGTGGTGGATGTGCTAACAGTAAAACAGATTAAATAGTATATTATCCACAGTAGTAATGAATGGTGTTTGCTGTTACAAGAAAGACTTGTTATAATGTGCAGTACTGTACTATAACATAGTTAATTAACTAAAACTGGAGAGTGCAGAATCTGGTGGAGCTGTGCATGGTAGCCAATCAGTTTCTAACTTCAGCTTGTTCAATTAAGCATTGACAAAAAACGTGGAAGCTGATTGGTTTCTATGCAGAGCTGCACCAGATTTTGCGTTCTCCAGTTTCAGCAAATCAACCCCAAAACTGAATAACATTTTATGTTTGTGGTCCTTTCAATGATATCTGTTAAAGCAGAGGTCCACTGTTTTGTAAGTTTATTAAAAGTCAGCAGCTACAAAAAAGTGTAGCTGCTGACTTTTAAAAAACAGACATTTACCTGTCCCACGGTCCAGCGATGCGGCTGCCCAAAGACTCGCTCCTCTCCCCCTCCTCTCCGCCGCGCCATCATTACTACTGTGGGCACCCAGCTGCGACAGCTTGGCCAGGCAATCTTCTGGGACCTGCGACGTGTTCCAGAAGATTGCAGAGGGGGGGGCGCCTAGGGGGAGAGGAGGAGTCACCTAGGCAACGAGACGGCAGAAGAAGAAAGTGGGACAGGAATTACCTTTCAAAACCTGGTACCCACTTTTACCTATACTACCTATATTACCTTTCACCTATAACCACTAGTCATGACTATTTTCCTTTATTATCTAATTATAATTACCTCATCGCCGGCCAATTCCATTGTTCACACTCAAAAACTTCTATGTATAGGGAACAGCGTCTATAAATGATTGACACAACAAAGGTTGGTTCCCAGTACACTGTTCGGGTTTATTCCAGCTCAGACAGGGTGTTAAATATGAATGAAAGATGGGCGTTACCAACCATTTACCACCAATAAGGGGTACTTGTTCAAATGACATATTTCCTTTAACATGCATTTAACTAATCATATTGTCATATATAATTAACTCTTTACATCTCTGTACCTAAGCAAGACTCATTATATCACATTATGTCACCTTATAACTCCAGACAGACTAGCTCATGACACACAGGTAAGTTCCTCATTTCGGGTTTCAATTTCAACACAAGCTCACTTCTTAAACAACAATCAATTTACTTGATCAGCAATTTTATACACTTAAAGGCAATGTCGAGCCTTAGATTGCAAAACGAAGTATGAACATAAGGGGGACTTTTTTACATGATCCTTTCACCCCCGCCAAAAAAAAAATGACATGTCAAGGGGCAAGGAGTGGAAGTTCCACTTTTGAGCGGAACTCTGCTTTAGGCAGCAGATTATAAAATGTACTTTCCTTTTGACTTTCTGTGACTCACCTTGCAAAAACTTATTTTTTTTAAATTAAACTCAAACTCAATAGAATAGAAACATTGAGCTGAACCAGCTTCAAATCAATACTTTTTTTTGTTATTCTTTTAACAGAAATGTCTTTTCAGACTTTGTTTACATCTAAAAGAAAATTACATTCTAAAACATAATGTAGATAAAAAGAATGTGGCAGCGCTGAGGAGTGAATGTATAACAATTGTGCTAAATAATTGACATATAGCCAAAAAATAAATTAAAAAAATAAAAAAAATTATCCATTCTAAAACATAAAGTCAGCAAATGTAGTCATCATAAACTCGTTTTTTAATGCAAAAGGAAAAAGAACGCAACACTCTACCTCATGAACATATAAACATTGCATAAAAGAAATTATGTTCTGAAATGGAAAAGATTTGAATTTAATAAATTACATGGTTTTCTACACAAACCGAAAAAAGTGTAAGATAAACAATGCCATGTACATGACCAACCTATAACTCTTAAAGTATAGTAATAGACGGTTACAGCGCTGATAGACGTAATTGTACAATAAAGTGCTATGTGCTGAGAATATACATGGGTATTAGTTATACTTCAAATGCAACTGCTGATCACCACAGTGTATATAATATGTGAGAAAACAACCAGTGTTACTTGATTAAAAAACAACCTAAAGAATAAGCTAATAAATGGTTAAAAATCAAATACAAGTGAACTCTAATCACAATATAACAGTGCAAAAAATGAAAATAGTCCCAAAGTAGCTAGGCATGGAAGACTCAGACAGACAACTTAATGATGACCCAACGGCTCCTTAAACAGAAATGTCAGTCCGTATCTATGATCCAACACCAGGTACTTCTAAATGGATAAATGGATGTTTAGGCTGATATTTCAAACAATGGAGCCATAGATCTTGCAATCTGTCACCCAAAATAGAAAGAGAAAAAATATGGTGAAGTACTGCGGGATGTAAGAGCCAATCGCGCTACAAACCGCTACTCACGCTTTCCCTGGTGGCAGTCAAGCATGTCAGGCATATCAGATGCTTCCGCGATCGCCGCTTGGTAGCGTGCGTTCCACGGAGCCAGGAAGATGAAAAAGCGTCACTTGGTTGTGTGAAGGCCGGATGTGACGTCGACGCGTTTCGCCCCTCCCCCAGGGCGTCATCAAAGGACTACACATCCAACCACGGCCATCCAATATATAGGGTGAAAAAAAGGAGTGACAGCCAATCAAGGCTAGTGGAACGCACTCATCACCACTCTTCCTGAATCATCATATCCTGTTGTGACCCAAACAACTTTATTACAAAGGGATGAACAGCATACGATTGATGTAAAAGCTAATCAATAGCTATGAATACAGAGATCTCATATACAATTATATTAATACATTTTAAAATAAATATATGTTGCTTAGATAGGAATAATTGACAAAGATGCAAACAGTAATGAAAATTATACACAAATAAAAATGAAAATGAATAGAATAAAAAATATAAGAAATGTAAAAATATATGTAAAATAAAACAATATATTTAATTAATTTTAAAATCATGAAGAAACCAAATTCTTCCTATTCCAAAAATAAAAAAATAAAAAATATAATTGAAAAATAAGATAAGATATAGGAAAAAAAAAAAGTTTTTTTATTTTTCTATATATATATAGAAAAAAATGCAGCCATAACCCCTTTCACTAATCTCAGAATTAATATATGTAAAATTACCAATTAGAAAGAAAACAATTGAGGTCTAATTCGACATTGATCCCATGAGGTTGTAAAGTGCGAAGTCTGTGGATCCATTGGGTTTCGTTCTGTGATATCGCCCTCTTGAGATCCGAACCCCGCCAATGGGCTTCCACTTTATCAATACCACAAAAGGTGAGAACACTGGGGTCCCTATTGTGGAATAGTCTAAAGTGGTTGGAAAGACCATGATGTTTATAGCCCTTCCTTATTCTATTGACGTGTTCTCTAAGTCTGACCCCTAATTGCCTAGTGGTCCTCCCCACATATTGCAAATTGCATGGGCAGGACAGAAGATAGGTCACGTGCGTGGTGTTGCATGTGATGAACTTCTTGATCTCGAAAACCCTGCCATCAACTGATGATGTAAAATGGGTGATTATAACTCTGTTTGTTTTCCAGTAAATTAACTGGTATCTTCAGCATTCTACAGTTTCACATATGGTTGATGCCTGTGTCTCCCATTGAGTACTATACTTCCGCCCTCTGATTCCCAGTTCCCTGCTGTGTCCTGTAGTGACAAAGGGGTCAGAGAAAAGCATCACAGTGTATGTCAGGGGATACAAGCATCTGAAACACCTTACAGTGCTGAATACTAAAAAATGGAGGCTGCACTGGTTCAACCTAGTGTAAGAGACATGGGCTGCTGGATAGGTAAGTATAACAACTCTTCTATCACAAGGAACTGCTGTTACGATTATTTGGTTGAAGAAGTCATCAAGAACTGATGCACAATTTTATTTAGATACATTATCCGCTTATTTATTGTAGACTACTTACAGATTGTTTACATTAACTGTGACAACGTTAATGTGACATATAATTTAGTATTCTTCTGCCTAGAGGATTGCTGCTGAATGTTGACTTTCAAATATTTTTTTTCTTTTTTTTAATGATTTACACATAATGAAATCTACATAGAGCGAATGGTTTTTAGTAATTTAGTACCCACAAACAGCATTCAAATAAAAATATTGCCCTTATTATGCACATAATAGAACAGCATTGACTGGAGAATTGCAGTTCTCGGCAGGATCGGCTATTTAAATATGTCAGAGCAGCAGATTTGTTCAGGAACTAAGGTTCCTGTTGCTATTTGTATTTGTAACCTGAATGCAACCCATGGGAACAGTTATATAGATAGCTAGTCTGAAGAAAGACTTTTCCATCACATGCAACCTTTAAAGGGTAACTCTACTTTAGTGAAAAAAAAGAAATATATATATATATATATATATATATATAGCATATACAATTGCAACACATGCCATACTGTAAGAACATTATTAAAAATTACCTTTCCAATCTGCAACACTGTCATTTTCTGTAAAGTGCAATGTATATGGCAACCTGGAGGCGTTCGGTACACAAATTGTGTAGGGAGCTCCCCTTAAATGTTATATCTGCTTGTGCTATTGACTCAATGATTTTCCCAGAAGTCTGCACTAAGATCCAAATCATATTTTGGGCATCCTCTCAACTTTTGCAACAAACATTTCAGTTTTGGTGATATACTCCCAGAGGGTTAATCATGTCTAAAAGGATTTTGGCTCTGCCACTTTCCTCATTAGAACCCTGCAAGTGATGCAGCTGATTAGTAATGAAAAAGTCACTCCCTTTCACATTCACTTTGCACATGGACAGTTATTTCTTCAGAATAACAAAAGGTAGGAATATGCAACAAAGTTTATTAAAATCCTTGCCATGCACATAGATCACCCATCTTTTTTTGGGTCCCCTGCCAGCGGTCCTGGCTCCTCCCTTCTGCGAGTTCCCCCCAAAAGCAATCCTCTTGATATAGGGACATTGGAGCAGGCTCGCTCCTGAGTCTTGCACCTGTGAATAGATATTGTTCATTCACACACAGAGCAGTGTCTTGGCTCCGCCCCCGCTCTCTCCTCATTGGTTCACTGCCAGTGATTGCCAGCAGCAGGAACTAATAGCAAGCCTCTTGCTATAGGGGCACTAGAGCAGGCTTGCTTCTGAGTCTTGCACCTGTGAATAGACATTGTCCATTCACACACAGAGCGTGGCACGGCCCTGCCCCACGCTCTCTCCTCATTGGTTCACTGGCAGTGATTGACAGCAGGAGCCAATGGATCCCGGTGTATTGTGTGAGCAAATGAGAGCAGAGAGACCTGGCAGAGCCGCTGCTCTCATGCACATCGCTGAATCGAGATGGGGCTCAGGTAAGTATAAGGAGGGGGGCTGGAGCTGCACCCAGAAGGTTTTTTTACCTTAATGCATAGAATGCATTTAGGCAAACACTTTCTGCCCTTAGAACCACTTTCAGGAAGATGAATCTTCCTAAGAGGGGCACAGACAGCAATGAAAACCTGAATGGTGTTCTTTTTCTTCACCCTATCCAAAACTATTTGCCTTTAGTTATACTTTGACTACACAGGCAATGAGGTCCAAAGGCAAGCAAAACAAAACCCTGGGGAAACTGTGGCCAATATTGTTTTCAAGTGGCTGAAAACAAATCCTTTATAACTCCAAACGGGCAGTTGAATCAATTTCTGTAAATATTATGTTGGTAGCTATTAATTTTTGAAAAATAATAATTATAGCTCCTATAAATTCCATTATTGATTTTGCCATTGCTACCTGATATGAGTTAATTGCTTAACCACTTTTACTGTAAAGAATTCATATATAAAATATTTATACTGTATATTGAATACAATGTAAATAGGTTATAGCAAACAAACATATTTTGCCTCTCTGAAAATGAAAGTGTAAAGAAAAGGATTTCATTAGATGCATAAAACATGGTATTGTTAATCATCATCATAGAAAAGGTAAGTTCTTTAACCAAGTACAAATTGTATACAGCTTAAATTGGTGCCACTGAAAAACTTTTGCAGTGTGTCTATCAGGTTTGAATGCATATCATACTTCAGTGAGCTACATACCACCAAAGCATCATTATCTTCAAGGTCATTTCAACAATATCTAGACAATGCAGGAAAATGTCATGTATCTGGGGACAAAGGCTTTTATTTACACTAGTTTTCTGCTGTGCCTCTATCCATTTTCTAACTCCAATTAGACATTGCACAAAATGCATTCAGCTGAACGAGAGAACGTTATCTCTATAGGCTTCTAAGTCTTCTAAGCCTTGGTCAGATCACAAATTCATATAGCTAAAACCATTTCCTTCTTTAATGATACATTTGTTTCAAAAATATCAAAAGCTGCATGATTTTTAATATTTAGTAGTAAAAGAATCATGTATTATAAATATGGTAGCCTTGAAAATTCTGTACATATGTTATAATAGGCATGAGCAGACAGAAACTAAAAAGTACCCCTGGAATGTACAGCTCACCAGGCCATTCTTGTGAATATAAATTATGTAAAATTATAAGCTGTTTATGTGGAACCAAGCACAGAATGCTGGAGTCTACATGGATCCTCGTTTCTTAAAATGTTCAAATGTTTTATTTTCTTTTTAGTTGGTAATTGGGTAAATATAACATATTGTATATCAATATTTCACATTTCTAACCAGCAAAAAGGAGCTTCTGCTTTTCTTTCATATGCTTACCTTTCAATCCTTAGTTGTTCACAGTGCAACCAAACTCAAATTAACACAAAAAACTGAGTCAGAAAAGTGAATACCCCTTCACCCCTTCCATACCCCTCCCTGTCTGCTTTTAATTAAAACAAAAAAAAAAAACCCAAAAAACAAAGTGGTTAAAAACAAATACAGTGCCTTGAAAAAGTATTCATACCCCTTGAAATGTTCCACATTTTGTCATGTTACAGCCAAAAACAATAATGTATTTTATTCAGATTTTCTGTGATAGACCAACACAAGGTGGCACATAATTGTGAAGTGGATGGAAAATAATAAATGGTTTTCAATTTTTTTTTTACAAATAAATATGTGAAAAGTGTGGCATGCATTTGTATTCAGCCCCCCTGAGTCAATACTTTGTAGAACCATCTTTTGCTGCAATTACAGCAATTACCCCATATCTCAAGGCCACTTGGTGCTAGGAACCCCAAATTTGGATATGTTATAGTGTTAGTTCCACAGTGTTAGCACACCATTTGGGGTTCCTAGCACCAAAGTCGGGTCGCAAAATGTTCCTTTAAAAACACTTATAAACGCAAACTCGGCTAGACGCGGTACCGGCGTCTAGCCGCGTTTAGCCAAGTTTGGCGTCTGAAACGTGGAAAACTTTTGCGTCTGAACCCATTTTTTTGCTTCTGCAAAAACGAGGTTAAACGCAACTGCCTAAAAACGCCAAAAAACGAGAATGTGTACATGGACACATAGGATAACATTGAATGGGTTCAGGGGCAGTTGAAAAAAGTGTCCAACTGCCTCTGAACGCGAGTTTAACAGTGTCTCGTGTGCATGAGGCCTTACTCTATGTAGCTAATGATATAACAGTATTTCACAGCAGACACAGTGGATGCATTATTATGTAATGTATTTAGTTCTATTTAAAGTGATAAAGCTGGAATTCTACTTTTAATATACAAAAAATTATCCCTAAACCATTTTAGTTTCCCTTTAATAAGAATTGGGGGGTTGACTTACCAAAACTGAACAGTGCAAAATCTGGTGTAGCTGTGCATGGTAGCCAGTCAGCTTCTAACTTCAGCTTGTTCAAATAAGCTTTTACAAAAAAACTGAAAGCTGGTATCTATGTAGAGCTGCAAACCACTGGGATTGAAACTTTTATTCTCTAATTTTTATTGAATCTTAGTGCTTGATGTGGGGGAATATAGACAGTTGTTATTAAAGACAGTTTGAGAAATTTCATAGGTCAAGTGAGGTTGAGCAGATCACAGAACATGAAGCAACTCGCAAATGCCTGGTAAGTATTAGATTGCCAGTCCAGGCTTATTTTCTTCTTAAAGTGGAACTCTAAAATGGAAGTTCTGCTTTAAAATTCCCTTCCCCCTTCCTCTCCCACTTTTGGAGTTTTTTTTTTTTTTTTTTTTTTAGGGTACCTAGTTTAAGCAGGTACCTGCTCCCACTATCGCTTCGACTGCCTAGGTGATCGGAGTGGAAGTTCTTCCCTCCTCCCACCTGCAACCTTCTGGGACACATCACAGGTCCCAGAAGGCTGTGGGACCATTCACAAAATTCCCTGAAGAACAGTGAAGAACCAACCCAGGAGAATCCTTGAACAGACGAGTTTTTTTTTTTTAAAAGTCAACAGCTAACTTTTAATTCTTTTTTTTTTTTGTTAAGTGTGAAAATCTTCTTTAAAATGTAAGTGCAAATTGTTAAATATAATTAAAATATGTAGATTAACTTTTTTATTTGGCAAAACGAACTGTAATTTAATTCAGATATATTTCTATTCCAGATACTTTTACCAGTCACTGTACAAAGAACTGATCTTTTACTTTTCTCCATGGCAGTCCAATCAGCTTGGTGAAGGCTCTCATCTGATAATGAAGGAACAGTAGTTCACTGATGAGGTCCTTTCCTGTGCTCCCTTTTCCAATCAGTCAGTCATAATCTATTAGTTAAATTTACAAAACTGTGCAGTGCTGTAAAGCTTGACTGCCCTACCGTACTGCGCCTTTTGTTCCTCGGCCTAAATTCTAATGTTTAGGGAATTTCTGGAGGCTAATACTAAGCGTTGAGTCACTATTTAAAGTGAATACAAAACTGGATTAAGTAGGCATCTTTTATATCTCCCCACATTTACATGACATGTTTCTATCTACTTTTACATTTACTTTTACAAATGTTTAATAATGGCAATCTACGAAACAAATACTTATAGATAATTGCAGGCTTTTTCTTCTTTTCCTCCCCACCTTATTTATTTTTTTCCTCCCCATTCTTCTTAAGGTGGCTATTTTTACTAAGGGCAGATGGTTCGATCTTCCTTTAGGTTGGGTTCACACTACCATATGGAGCGGCTCACAGCAGAGGTCTGGTGCACCCCTGTTCACCGTTTCAGGTCAGTTTTTGGTCCAAATTTTTGGCCTAATTCAGACCTGAATCGGAACAGAAAACACACAGGACTCCTGTGCAATTCGCTCTGGAGTTGCTCTGGAGATGTGTGAACCGGTTCCATAGAGAGCCAGTCACAATCTTCTAAATTGCAAATTGGATGCGGAGAAACCCTCTGGGTCTGCCTCCTGAAACATGCGACAGTGCACATCATCTGAGGGGGGAAGCACTGGTGATGTAGCATTCCCAGGATCCATCTATGAGGCCCTGGTTACATCAGCAGTGCCTTACTCAACCAGGAAGTAAAAAAACAGTATTTGTAAGTAAAAGCTCCACTTGCCAACTGCATTCCCCTATATATGCAACAACAGAAAAATTGGCCTTTAACACCCATCCACCACATATGTGCATCAATGTAAAACTGCGGCGGCTGGTCCGGAAGTGGTTAAAGTGGTTGTAAGCCTCAGACATGAAATATGAACAAAGCATATCCCTCTATAGTGTGTACTTGTCTCAATCCTGAGCACTAAGGTTAATTTCTGTCTGCTGCTTCGTTCCCCTGATATCAGCATGAATCGCTTCTGACAAGTTTTCCTGACACCCAAAGAAAAAAGGTGATGGGGAGGGATCTCCAGCTGGGTGACAGGCTCTGCTCCGTTCCTTTGTGTGAAGGGGGTGTGTCCCCTCCCCTCCCCAATCAGCTCTCAGAGCTCCCCTCACTGAGCTCTGCAGAATGTAACTTCAGCTCCCCACTCCCTTTTTTTCTGACAGCCTAAACAAGCTTTATAAATTCTGAACTTTGAATTGGTGTAGATAAGAGGAGGCCAGTCACGGCACTGGGTATATGTGAGGGTTTACAACCACTTTAAGTTCAGGTCCACTTTTTAGCCCTGTCCCATGTTAACAGTACTTCAGAAGTGCAAGCAACTTTCCTTGCTATTCTTCAAATCATTTTATGTGTCCCTGTATGTATTATTCCAGAACCAGACTGTCCACAGAGCTTTAAAGTCTTTCCAAGTCATTGGTAATCTCTGTCCTGCATTCAGTAGTCGAATGTCAGAATCTTAGTGGAAGCAAGGGCCTGGTAAATGATGACAGCCAGGCTCATTGAGGATGTGAAGAAGTTGAAGGTTGAGTCAACTTGTGCTTTGAATCCAAGAGGCTTCAAAGCAACCAATAAACTAACACATTGTTGCCTGTCCTAGGTAACATTTTTGCCAGATCTTGTATATAAAGTTAGGTATGATTATATAGTTGAGATTTCTTTACCATGGTAGGTGAATTATGTAAACTATTTTTCTGAGATTGTGCTACACTACTTATGGTGATGGAAAGTACCATATACCTGTGTTCTTAGCAAGAACCTGTTATTGGATGGCGATTGTCTGAGCAAGAGCATAATTGTATTGTCTTAGTTGAGGAGAGCAAGGATATAGAGAGCATTCTGATGTCTGGTAGCTGAGCAGTTGGGTGTGATGGGAAGCAATAAAAATGTATCCAATTTTAAACCACATTTTCCCTGTTATTTAACCTGAAATTAATAACTGATTACGTGGATATTAAAGGTATTTATTTAGATACATGTTGAAAAAAAAAACAGAAAAAAAAAACAAAGACAGTTCTGTTTATTTCAAATCTTATGTTTGCATTACTTTTGCTGCATCTGATAGATGGAATAAATTAAGTTATGTCCTACTGCAAGCAGTTCTTACAATGTACACTTTTCCTGCCGTAAACATAACTTATTTCCTTCAGGGAATTTCAAGAATGTCTTTTTATAAAGCCACTATTTCAAATATTTGATAATTTCCTCCTAGGAATAAGCAACATTTTAATTGCAACTGAAAGCAAATGCACTGTTATTCTAAAAAAATGAATGTAATGCTAATGTTTTTAAATGATTGTGCTGTTGATTATTCTACCATGGGAATAATTACATGATAAACAAAGCTGATTCTTCATAAGCACAGTTAATTTAACTCAAGGCTCATGTTAAATGCTGTGCATTAAAACATTTAGTGGTAATATGTGGATCCTTGGTGCAAATTTTAGTAATATTCATTATTTTCTAGTATTATTTTCTGTATTGGCTACCTGTCTGACTCACTACCGTATGGATCTATCTTCCCTTTTATCTACCAATATGATAAATGAATGAAGTTATTTTAAATACCCCTGTAATCCAGTTACATAAATAAAAGGTTGCATGTTTTTATATACAGCTAGCATAAAAAAAACATCAGAATCTGTCCTGATATCCACATCCTATAATCCCATGCATAAGCACTTGAAGTGCAAAAGGAAGGGTCTGCAGTTTGAGTTAAAAGCATTGTTCACCTTTACCAAAAAACTGCCTATGCAGCTAAGGGACGTCTGTAAATAAAAACAAGCTCTGCTGCTTTACCAAAGTTAGATAATGTCTTTGCTATAGGTGTAGGCCATTTCTGTACCTCCCGAAACCTGACTGAAAAAAACTCCCAGAGATGGCATCATCCCTTCCTGGCTAGAACATTGCTAAGAAACCCCCAGCTGTTACTGTTCACCTCCACCATCACAGCAGCAAGCTTTTTATCTGATCCAAAGCTTTTCATATGCACTCTCTTCTCGCTAATGCAGTAGCTCTGAGCTCAGCATTTGAGAGCTTGCTGCTGTGATGGTGGGGTTAAACAGTAACAGCTGGAAGTCTCTTAGTAATGTTCTATTAACAAGGCAGGCTGGGATGATGATATCTGTGGGAGTTGTTCAGTCAGGCTTCAGGAGGTACATTAATGGCCTACACCTATAGCTAGGGCAATATTTAACTTTGGTCAAAGCTGCACAGTTTGTTTTTATGTACAGACATCCCTTACCTACATAGGCAGTATTCTGGTAAAGGTGAGCTAAGCCTTCAAGCTGGCCATAGATGGATAAAACTTTGGCTGGTTCAGCAGGGACCAGCCATTTTTTAATCAGTGTGTGGCTGTCCCTGTTCAGCAGAAGTCAACCATTATATCAACTTCTGTTGAACGGACACATAGAAAAACTTTTTTCAATCTGCCACAGATCAATGTATTCTGACAGCAGATGCAGTCAGCATACAATATTCTGGCAGGAGGGACACCTTCATTACCCCGTTTGTATGGATGAAGGAATGAAATAAAGATAGTAATTTATGGCCAGCTTTAGTCAGGACATTCTTACAGGAGTGATGACCTCGTCCATGTTGGAGGCAGGTTGATGACTGAGCTGTTTTGCTTAAAGACTGAACTTTACTCATAACAGCTTGATAACAGCTTGATAACAATGTTTTTAACAAAAGAACATACATTCCATAATAATATCTATGCTATCAAAATTTGTGTGTGCTGTAAATTGCCTCCATCATTGCACCTCTTTCTTGCTGGAGTCCACCATTTTTTTGAAGGTCAGAGCAGTAGCTAGCCTTTTGGAAGCTCTCTCCTTCTCCTTGCTCTCAAAAACTTTGTCACTTTCTTCAAAAAAATCTACATTTCCAGCCTTGATTGATTGTATGTCTTGGCTCAGTTAGAGAGGAAGGCTGATAGGGAGATAAGATAAGACTTCATCCTTGTAGGTTTAACGCCTAGTAGACACTAGTAGTTTTTTTCCGGAGCAGGGCTGAACAAAAAAAAAAGCACTAACTATCCATTGTTAGTATAGTGATCTCCTATGCTGTTCTATTGTGTTCCGACAGGGAGATGCCCCCCCCCCCAAAACACTCTAGTCAGCGCTCTCAGCCATTTACTGAGAGTGCTGATCAGGAGCCGATCGGCAAACCTTTTTTGGCCATGCCCCTTCACCGTCCTCTGTCAGACCGACTGCAGTACATGTGGGCCGAATGTCGGCCGGTTTCTATTGAACTGGTCGATGCCACCAGACATTCAGCCCGTGTGTACAAGGCTTAACTCTTGTGTCTCACAGGCAACAGAGTTTGTCCTGCCACCTCTTCTGCTTTTATTTTCTCTATCCCTAATCTGTGTTCCCTCACACAGTCTGTGTCTATCCCGTTGCTTTCTTTGGCTCAGTTCACACTGCCGCGACTTGGGATCTGACTTGTGAGACCCCAAGTCGCGTGACATGTGAAATTCCATTTTATTCAATGAGAGCTGTCCTAATTAGCACTACTGAAGTCACTCCAACTTTAGAAAAGGTTCTTGTAATACTTCAAGGTGACTTCTATCCGACTTGTGCCCATAGAATTTAAGGCTCCATTCCCACCTCAGCATATCGATTTACTGGCATTTTCGGGCATTTTTTAAAGCTTTTTTACAAGCTTTTTTAAAGCTTGTAAAAAAGCTCTTCTCCTTTGCAGTTATGTGCAACATGCTGTCTGGAAATCTTCAGTGACAGGTAGAGACCCTCTATTTCTTTAAAACTCATTAGCCAGAATAAGTTATGTTTTAGAATAAGCACAGTTACCACTACCAGGAACTAATAGGTATCTTTATCTCCCCTATCAATATTAAATTTTTTAAAATGCACAGAATATATCCACTTAATGAAAAAAAAAAAGTTTAATGTTGATAAATGCATGTCTAAGGTACACATTATTTTGCATCAGGCAAACAAACTGCTTCAAGAAAAAAAAAACATGAACTATAAGTTCTTCGATAAGATCAATGGAAGCCTACAGTTTCCATAGTTACTAGTCAGCTTATGGAGCAGGACAGAAAAGCTGCTGGCGGGAGGCAAATCAGAATTTCAAATCCTCTACTTTTAAACTATATGATGCCATGAGGCTCTCTACATCGCATCAAATATATTCAAATTCCTACTCCCAATCCCTCATTAATAAAAAAAAAGAAAAAAACTTTCTTACTGTACTTTTATATTTTAAAGAAATACCTCTCTGGAATTTGCATAGTTTTGTCTATTGGAAAATGTGTCTTGCTGAAGTAAGATTGTAATAAATAGACTTTTTACTCTATAAAAGGCTCAGTATTCCTCAGTGCAAAATTTGCAATCTGATCTGTTAAAACCTTAAAGCCTAAGTGCAGAATGCAGATAAAAAATAACAGAAAAATCAGCACAAGGGACATAACCTACAGTCAGTAGGATGTGTCCCTTGTGTTGATGGCTCTTCTTTTAGTTGAAATCCTCCTGCTGTAATCTTCAGGACAGGTGCAGCAGGAGTTAATGCAACTAAGGGACTGTCAGTTTTAAAAGAGCCCAAATAGTTTATAGTTATAGTTAGTAAGGTTGAATAAAGACACCAGTCCATCCAGTTCAACCTGAGTGAGTGTGGGTCTACAACCCTGACCCTTGTCCCTAACCCTGAACATCGCACACTCACATCAATCCCTACCCTCAATCCAAGGTCCCCATTCATATACTAGGGCCAATTTTGGACAGAAGCCAATTAACCTACCAGCATGTCTTTGGAGTATGGGAGGAAACTGGAGTACCCGGAGGAAACCCACGCAGGCACAGGGAGAACATGCAAACTCCAGGCAGGTAGTGTCGTGGTTGGGATTCGAACCAGCGACCCTTTTTTACTGCTAGGTGAGAGTGCTAACCACTGCACCACTGTGCTGCCCTAATATGCCCTAAATATGCCTGCAGTTTCTTTCCAGCTGTTCCATTCTTAGAAGCCATACTACAGCCTCTTCGAATAATACAGGATGGAGGAAGGGTGGATGAATTGATAGGTCCACTCCCTTCATTCATAAACCATGTGTCCATTTGTGTTATTTCATTATATATATATACCGTATTTATCGGCGTATAACACGCACATTCATTTTAAGAGGGAAGTTTCAGGAAAAAAACTTTGAAGCAAAATAAGGGTCAGTGCCCATCTGCAGCCTCTCAAGTGCCATCAATGCAGCAGCCTCACCATTGCCATCAATGCAGCAGCCTCACCATTACCTTCAATGCAGCAGCCTCGCCATTGCCATCAGTGCAGCCTGATCGATGCCCATCTGCAGCCTAGAGGGGACAGGGAGGGGGGCGGGACAAGCGCCGACCAATTTACATACAGTGAGAATCTCCTATGATAGACAGAACAGTGGTCCAATGGCGGCCCAGGAGACAGGACTTCTTATTACAGAGGCAGCCAAGTAAACAGAAGATTCTCACTGTATGTAATCTGACAGCACTCGTCCTGTCCCCTCCGAGGCAGCTAAAATTAAAGTATCGGCGTATAACACGCACACGCTCTTTGCACCCTTTTTTTTTTTATGGTGAAAAAGTGAGTGTTATACGCCAATAAATATAGTGTGTTTGTATATATATATATATATATATATATATATATATATATATATATATATATATATATATATATATATATATATATATATATTAAGGTTTTCATTATCATAGAAATTTGTAGAAATTTAAAGAAGAGAGAAAAGAAACACAATTAGCAACAAGGAAATATAAGTCCATAGGTGCCCTAAATATATGTAGTAATATACCCACGGATATCAACATAGGTTGCCATGCAAAATGTTAAAATTGAATTGCAAGTGTACATTAGAAATTAAACATTAAAGGCCATATTTACAGTAAGTCAAAGAAAGAGAAAAGAAAAAGAGAAAAAAGGGAAAAAATGACATGGACCTGTCGACAAGATGTCCATTAATATATGAAGAGATAAGGGTTTTGAGGTCAAGTGGAGAAATTCTAGGATAATAAGGTTGCAAAGACAGGGTTTTTCATGAAAGATATCCAGGGCGAGCCATATATCTTGGAAATGGGAATATCAGTCATACTGTATAGCTGCGCCGATAGTTCTTCCATTCTCATGAGCTTATTTAATTCAGTTATCCATTCTGTTATTGAAGGAGTGTTATTTCCTTAGCATGCAATCTTCAGGCATGTATGTTCACTCCTTAGTACCCCATACCCAGCTCATGAATGTCAATTTGTATATATTTGAACCTGGCAACAGAGCCCTGCCCCATCTCCTACATGTCCAACAACACCTCCACTGTTCCTGTTTATTCTGGGTTCTTCCCATGACATTCACAAGCAGTGGAGGTGGTGAGGAGTTTGTTGGCAGTTATGCAGACTGCTGTACAATTACACACTTCCTACAACCTCCACTGTCCCAGAACCCCCTGCTTCAACTTTAGCTGCCCATTTCCTGGACATTGATTTTGACTAAAATTCTCTTTTTATAAAACCATCTATGTGAGGAGCTTGGCTCTCATGCTTCTCCTTTAGAACTAGTAATTTTTGTGAAATGGATCTTAAATGCATTTTAGAGAGCACTTCCCTACCCTACTTCACGCCCCTGTCATTTACTTATTTGACTTTTGTTTTATCGATTTTGTTGCTAAATATGAAAAGATTATTAACCATCATTTGTGATTAAATAGATTACCTGTTCTGCAGGCTGCCATACCCTTCCCACTGCTCTCCTACACATATTTCCCCCATTATACCCTTACACTCCTCTACTGCACATACTGCCTGCTGTAATATCATTCAAACCCCTCTGCCACCCATACTGCCTCCTGTCATATTTGCACATACCTCCCCTATCATAATCTTTGCACTCCTGTTTTGCAAAATTGTCTGCTGTCATTCCATTGCCATTATGTTTCAGCATATATTGCCTCCTAAGCCCCATCAACACTCCATTTACTGCACATATTGCCCACACTCCTCTTCTGGAGTGTGGAGGGTAATTCCCTCCACACTCCTCTCCTACAAATTCTGCCTGCTGTCATACCTACCACACCCATATGTTCACTGACATACCCTCTGAACTCTTCTTCTGCATATACTGCCTACTGTCATGCCATTCACATTAGTTTACAGCATAATGGTCATATTTCTTACCAGGGCCATGGATAAGGGGGTACCATTGGTCCTCCTGTACGGGGCCCGGGCCAGCAGGGGGGCCCAGACAGCAGGGTGAATCAGATGTGGGCAGGGAGGGTGATAAGGGCAGCGGGGAAACTGATCCTCTGGCTCTCTTTGTAGCAGCTGAAAGCTGGCTTCTTCTCCTCTCCATCCCACTGAAGAGTGGGGTAAGGGTCCAGTAAATATGTCATATTTACCAGCCCCTTCCTTTCCTGAATGAATGGTACCAATCACTCACCGTGTTCATTCATAACTGAAGCATAGTAAACTGTGGGGGTTATTTACTAAAGGAAAATCCACTTTGCACTGCAAGTGCACTTGGAAGTAAAGTCGCTGTAGATCTGAGGGGGTCATGCAAGGAGAATAAAAAACATGTTAGCTTGCACATGATTGGATGATAAAATCGGCAGAGCTTCCACTCATTTCAGATCTACCCCTTAGTTTTAGAGCGACTGCACTTCCAAGTGCACTTGCAGTGCAAAGTGGATTTTCCTTTTGTAAATAACCCCCTGTGTTTATTTGGGTGGGGGCCCAGTCCGATTGACTCTGTGGGGCACCATTGTTTCTTACAGCAGCCCTGTCCCCAGCTTGTGCCGTGGTCACATTTTTGCTAGTAAATATTAAAGCTGTTGCTTTGCATGCCTTTAAATTAGTTTCTATATTCAGCTATGAAGTAATAGGTACATCCAGAGTATCCTCATAAATGAGTATTCTATAACTCTTATGCCTGGCACACACTAATTTTTTTCCGTTCAACCCAGTGGAAATCTTCTCATCAATACAAGGTCACTAAGAACTCTTGCTGTTGCTCAGGCAGTGCCTAAGGGAATGGGCCCGGTATAAATAGAATAGGAGACGGCCTGGCTAGGAGTGTAGCAAATTGAATCAACAACAGGTGGTGAGCCAGTTTGAACCCAAGTCTTTTGGTATAACAAGTACCAGCAGAACCTTGCAAGTTAAAACCATGTAGCTCATGTACCAGCATGCCTATCAGTCTTTGGGAATGGGAATAGAGTTGATAAATTAGCAGCAAAGCACTGAAAAGCAGGAACAGCTGCCCCAGATTCTGTTGGACTAGTTTTAGTAAATTTCCCCTATATTTCCTTTTTAAGGAAAATTGCCTCCATATTTTGATGACTGACATAATTTTATGTTTATTTTATATATTGTCAGTCCTTATTCTTTTCACCCTTAAAGTATTAGTAAACCAAATCACTAAATCTCATATAAGCTTTACCAGGATAATATAATTTCAGAAGTACCCGTATTTATCAGCGTAAAACATGCACAGGCGTATAACACGCACCTTCATTTTAAGAGGGAAGTTTCAGGAAAAAAACATATTTTTTAAATAAACAATTTTGAATTAAAATAAGGATCAGTGCCCATCAATGCAGCCTGTTTAGTGCCCATCTGCATCCTACTCATCTCACATCAATGCAGCCTGAACAATGCCCATCTGCAGCCTGATCAATGCCCATCTGCAGCCCATCTCATCAATGCAGCCTGATCAATGCCCATTTTTAGCCTCAAGGCTCATCTGCAGCCTCACCATCTTTTATCAATGCAGCCTGAACAGTGCAGGAAATCACTGAGCCATCATCCCCTGTTTATTTGTCTCTCACTCGGCAGTCACACGCACACAGTCCTGCCTCTGCCATCGGAATTGGACCAGCTCCTGTAATAGACAGAACACTGGTCAAATGCCGGTGGTGGAGGCAGGACTGTGTGTGTGACATGAGTGCCGAGTTAGATCCGAGTAAACCGGAGATGACGGCTCGGTGAATTCCGGCGGCACTCGTCCCCCTCCTTCCCCTTTGAGGTACACTATCGGCGTATAACACTCACATGTGATTTGTCCCCTATTTTCAGGGGAAAAAAGTGCGTGTTATACGCCGATAAATACGGTAATTTTCAATATTTTTTATTTGCAACTTTTAAAAATACCTTGTGTTAAATGTTTCTAGATATGCATTTACAACGTTACCCAAGGCATTACAGCAGATAAGGCTCCCAGTCACTTGAGGAGATTAATCAGCAAAAATCTCTATTTCTAGGTCCTGGAAGTTGCCTGTGATCCCATTCGAATTAGTGAAGGCTAAGCTATCGTGGACCATGGTTAACCACTTTAGCCCCAGAAGGTTTTACCCTCTTAATGACCAGGCCATTTTTTGCGATATGGCACCGTGTCTCTTTAACTGACAATTGTGCGGGCGTGCCACACTGTACCCAATCAAAATTAATGTCCTTTTTTTCCCTACAAATAGAGCTTTCTTCTGGTGGTATTTGATCACCTCTGAGGTTTTTATTTTTTGCGCTATAAACAAAAAAAGACAGACAATTTTGAAAAAAACAATATTTTTTACTTCCTGTTATAATACATATCCAAAAATATAAATAAACAATTGTATGTATCAGTTTAGGCCAATATGTATTCTGCAACATATTTTTGGTAAAAAAAAATCACAATAAGCGTATATTGATTGGTTTGTGAAAAAGTTATGGCATCTATAAACTATGGGATAGATTTATTATTGTTATAGAGGATTTATATAGCGCCAACAGTTTGCGCAGCGCTTTACAAAGATTTATGGACTTTTATTTATTTTTTTATGTTGTTACTGGTAATAGCAGTGATCTGCGACATTGTGGCAGACAAATCTGATCCCAAGTGGCACTTTTTGGGTACCAGTGACATTCTTACATTGATCAGTGCTATAAAAATGCACTGATCAATGTATAAGTGACACTGGCAGGGAAGGGGTTAACACTAGGGGGCGATCAAGGGATTAACTGTGTTCCCTGGGTGTGTTCTAGCTGTGTGGGGGCTGGACTGCCTGGGACACCAAAGAGATCGCTGTTCACTGATCACTAGGAACAGCAGATCTCAGAGTTGTCTCCTGGCAGAACGGGTTCCATCTTGTTTACATAGGCAGATCACCGTTCTGCCTCTCCTCACCACGATCGCGAGTGGTCCGCGGGACCTGTGGGCGCGCTCCTGTGGCATGCAGCACCCACATTATAACATGCACGGACCAACGCACAGGTACGTCGGTTTGCGCAGGAGAGCCGACCTGCCACAATATATATGCTGTGGCTGGTCAGCAAGTGGTTAAAGAGTAACTCCACTTTTGTTGAGAAAATAACATTCCCCTCTGGGTTATCAATGTACATTCCAAGGATTTTACCAATTTTTGTTGCATATTCCTACCTTTTGTTATTTTGAAGAAATCCCTGTGTGTTTGTCTGTGTCCATGTGGGAAAGTGAATCTAATGGGAGTGGTTTCATAATTATCAATCAGCTGTGCGCCTACAGGGCTCTCATGAGGAAAGCTGCTGGACCTGCATCCCTTTAGACATGATTTCCTATTGGAAGTATCTCACCAAAAGTTACATTTTTGTTGCAGGGGATGCCTGAAATCTGACTTAATCTTAACTTAATGCAGACTTCTGGGAAAATTGGTGAGCCAATCACACAAGCAGGAAATGATGTTTCTGGGGGGCATTCCATCCACATTCTGTGTACAGAACACCTCCAGGTAACCATATTGCATTGCATTTTCAGAAAATGACAGTGGCTGCAGATTGAAAAGGAAAGGTAATTTTTAAGAACATTCAATTACAATATGACTTGTGTCGCAATTGTATATGCTATATCATTTTTTTTCTTTATTTGCTATTTTTTTCCCCCACGAAAGTGAAGTTACCATTAAATGAGCGTCCCTCAGCTATATTGAATTATAAAATCAAACTGAGAAAACTTGAGACCCTTGGATCAAATACCTAACTGGAAGTACGTGATATGCTATTAGTGACATGTTACTGGACCAGATAGGTTGCACGCTCCCCTGTGACTACTTGTTCTCTTGATAATTTCTTATTATGTTGGTACATTGCCCAAAGGAGCACACAGGAGATGATGTCCTGGGATTCTGAGGAATACACACCCCACTGTATGCAACTCATATTTACTCTCTGAATTTGGTGTGACTCTGGACTGCTAACTCAGACTGCCTCTGCTTAATGTAGCGTTTGTCTTGTCTGTAGAGTAGTGATATTTTTGTCTGTAAATAAATGCTATGGCAGGAGTCATCTATGTACCCTGTGCTCTTGATCATTAAGTACACTCAAAAAAGATTTGATCTGGTTAGTTTAATTACTTGCTGGATTTTTATATCCCATGGAGACTCTAGAGGCAAGGAGTCCCTGCCATAGCTCGAGTTCTGTTATCACCTATGCTTGTTGCTTATTATTGTTCTTAATATTATAAAATAAATTAAAATCCTACAGGGAGCTAATACCCACCGCAAATGTGCAGGTCTGAAAGCTAAGATGCAGAGATCTTATCTCATAATGCCTGAAATATAAATATCTGCAGCATCTAGTGAAAACTGAAATATGAGTTTTGGGGATGCAGACCCTTTAGTGTTTATTTGTATACAGTATTGTAAAGGCAGGAACAGCGGTAGAAAGCCAAGACAAATTTAATATGAACATAAAAAATTTACAGGTAACCTTTAAGATATTTTAGTAGATAACAAAAAACATGAGCGCAGTACACAACCATTGTAGGATTTAGAAAGTCTTAGATTATTTTCCCAGCTGTGCCAAGTTTACAGTGATCACGAAGTAATAGAGCACAAATATTTTCACCTGCAATTCAGTATGGCCCCTTGCACACGTCATCATTTTACTGATTTTTACTCAGGAACTTGTTGACCGAAAGTCCGTGAGTAAAAAAAGCATGTGCAAAAGATGTTGAATATAGGCATGTTAAGATGCGTAATGCCCCGTACACACAGTCGGACATTGATCGGACATTCCGACAACAAAATCCTAGGATTTTTTCTGACGGATGTTGGCTCAAACTTGTCTTGCATACACACGGTCACACAAAGTTGGCGGAAAATTCAATGATTCTGAACGCGGTGACGTAAAACACGTACGTCGGGACTATAAACGGGTCAGTAGCCAATAGCTTTCATCTCTTTATTTATTCTGAGCATGCGTGGCACTTTGTGCGTCGAATTTCTGTACACACATGATCGGAAATTCCGACAACGGATTTTGTTGTCGGAAAATTTTATAGCCTGCTCTCAAACTTTGTGTGTCGGAAAATCCGATGGAAAATGTGTGATGGAGCCTACACACGGTCGGAATTTCCGACAACAAGGTCCTATCACACATTTTCCGTCGGAAAATCCGACCGTGTGTACGGGGCATAAGTGTATAGACAAGTAAAATTCTTCATTCTTCAATGCCAATGTTGTAATATACTCAGTTATACTCGCATAAGCATGCTTATAGACCTGTAAACACATGTATGCGAGTAAATTACTGCACTCAAATGTAAAATTTTCTATTTTAGTTTTACGGCTCTGTACTCAATGCTGTATTACTGATATTTACCCATTTGTGCATGGTTCCATAGACAACAATGCATCTCAGTTCAAATCAGTAAAAAGCGTGGCTTTTGTTTACTCTCGTATGCAAGAAGCTTTATGCAGGCTGAACACATACAGATTAACCAAACATTGAAACAAAGTAAACCTTAATCAAATTGGCCAGCAGTAGCACAATCCTGGGAAATACATAGATTATAAATACCGTCAATTTAAAAAAAACAACATATTTTTTTTATTTGCTGCTATAAAACATACCCAATTATTTTTTTTAATCTCATTCCTTCATCAATTTAGGCCAATATGTATTCTGCTACATATTTTTGGTAAAAAAAAAAAACAACCCCAATAAGCATTTATTGATTGGTTTGCGCAAAAGTTAGTGTCTACAAAATAGGGGATAGATTTATGGCATTTTTATTATCATTTTTTTTTTTTTACTAGTAATGGCGCTGATCAGTGAATTTTAGCGGGACTGCGACATTGCAGCGGAAAGATCGTACACCTAACTGACATTTTTTGGGAACCAGTGACAATATTACAGTGATCAGTGCTAAAGATATGCACTGATGTACTAATGGCACAGGCAGGGGAGGGATTAACATTGGGGTGATCAAGGGGTTAACTGTGTTCCCTGGGTGTGTTTACTAACTGTATGGGGGGATGGGCTGCCTGGGATAACACAGAGATATGTCTTCCTGCATAGCAGAAAGACAAGATCTCTGTGTCATCCCCTGTCAGAACGGAGATCTGCCTTGTTTATTTCGGCAGATCCCCACACAGGGCCGAATAGAACTTCGGCAGGTGGTCGGCAAGAGGTTAAAGGGTAACTCCACCTTCGTGGGGAAAAGCAATAGCAAATAAAGAAAAAATAATATAGTGTAAAAAATTGCAATACAAGTCATATTGGAATTGCATGCTATTAAAAATTACCTTTCCTTTTCAATCTGCAGCCGCTGTAAGTTTCTGAAAATGTAATGCAATATGGCTACCTGGAGGTGTTCTATACACCAGGTAGATTGTGTGCAGAACGCCCCCCAGAAAACGGAAAATTGTATACTCACCTTTCCGTAATTTTCCTTTCCTGTCGCATCTTCATGGCAGCATACACGTTGGGTTGTGACTCCGCCTCCACAACCTGATAGGACCACATAGCTATAAATTAGAGAGCAGGTACCTGCCCCAGTATTCTCCGTAAATATACACACATGTCACCTCAGAGGGTGGGTGATTGTATGCTGCCATGAAGATGCGACAGGAAAGGAAAATTACGGAAAGGTGAGTATACAATTTTCCGTTTTCCTGTCGCATCATGGCAGCATACACGTTGGGGAGTAACTCGCCAAACTGGGTGGGAGTGCAAAAAAAATCAAATTTATTGACAAGGAACAGAAGAATTGGCCTGTATGACGGCCCTCCCAAATTCCACTGCTGCTAAGCGTGCAGCGTCTATTTTGTAATGGGAAATGAAAGTGTTTCTTGAAGACCAAGTGGCCGCTCTACAAATGGTTTCCGCCGAAACTTTACAGTAAGCTGCCCATGAAGTAGCCATTGCCCTGGTGGAATGCGCTCTAAGGTCTTCCGGGATTTGCAAGGTGCTTAAGGAGTAGGTCTTCTTGATAGTTTTCACGAGCCATGAGGCGATGGTACGGGCAGAGGCTGCCTGGCCCTTCCTGAACCCATGTGGGATGACTAAGAGGTTCTCGCATCTCCTGAACGACTTGGTCACCGAGAGGTAATGCAGAACGTTGCCCCTAACATCCAGGGGATGAGGAACGCCCTGATCTGTGTTCAAAGCCGGGAGGTCAATCTCCTGGTTAAAGTGAAATGCAGAAGAGACCTTTGGGATAAACTTGTCTGAAGGTTTTAGGGTTAACCTGTCTGGGTAAATCATCAGGTATGGTTCCTTGATAAGTAAGGCTTGCATTTCCGAGACCCTCTTCGCTGAAGTGATGGCAATTAGGAATGAGACTTTTAGAGTCAGGTCCCAGAGGGAGGTATCTTCCAGAGGGGAGAATGGTTCTCCGGATAGAATTTGCAGGACAGTTGATAGGTCCCATGTTGGAAATGAAGGCTTTCTGGGAGGCCTTAGCTTCAGGCATGCTTTCTGGAACTGAACTACAAGAGGGTTGAGTGCCCATCTAACCCCTGTCAGAGCAGAGATGGCAGAGACTTGGACCTTTAGGGTGCTAGATCTAAGGCCTTTGTCTAGGCCTGACTGTAGAAACTCAAGCACTTGTATTGCTGATGGGGAAGACGGATCCCAACCTTGTTCCTGAGCAAAGGAAGAGAACTTCCCCCAGACTCTCTCATAGGTGTAATTCGTGGAAGATTTCCTGGCTAAAAGCAGGGTTTCGACTACCTTCTGTGAACAGCCCTGATCTAGGAACCTAGACCTTTCAGTCTCCAGGCCGCTAGGTGCAATCTCTCTGGATTCGGATGCAACAGCTGGCCCTGGGTTAGTAGATCCGCTGTCACCGGAAGAGGAATTGGATCCGCTGTGCTCAGTTGCAGGAGGGTGGTGAACCAAGGCCTCTGTGGCCAGAAGGGAATCACAGCCAGTACTAGAGCTGCTGAGTGTTTGAGCCTCAGAAGGAACTTGGCAATCAGTGGCGTTGGTGGAAAAATATAACCTAGGCGAAAGTTCCAGGTATGCTGGAGACAATCCGTTCCCTCCGCTGAGGGGAAGGGGTTCCTCGACAGAAACCTTTGACATTTCCTGTTTTCTGGTGTTGCTGCGAGGTCTATGTCTGGATGACCCCATGTCTGGCATATGAGGGCGAAGGCCTGCGGGCTTAGACACCACTCGTTGTTGGAAACGAATGTTCTGCTGAGAGAGTCCGCCAGTTCGTTCTGAATTCCCGGAATATACGTCGCCTTCAGGTCCTGCAGATTCAGTTGAGCCCACTGTATCACCGGACCATCTTCCCGCATCATGGAGATGCTCTTGGTACCCCCCTGCCTGTTGATGTAGGCCACAGCCACTCGGTTGTCCATTTGGATCAGGACCTGTTTCCCTCTCAGAAGAGAGCTGAACGCCAAGAGGGCTTGGAAGGCTGCCTTCATCTCTAGGACGTTTGACACAACATCTCTGGTTCTGAAGTGCCAGCGGCCCTGAGCTGCATAATGTAGGTAGTGTGCCCCCCATCCCTCCAGACTGGCGTCCGAAGTCACTACCTCCTGATGGAGAGTGACTATCTGTTTGCATCTGCTGAGGTTGCCGGGGTGGATCCACCACCGTAGAGATAGTCTGGCTTCTTCCGAGATGCGAATCGGTTGTGACATGGACCATCCGTCCCACTGGCACAGGAAGGAGGCTTGCAGAGGTCTGGTATTCCATTGCGCCCACCTGACCATTGGAATGGTTGCTGATAAGGACCCCAGCAGGCTGAGGTATGCTCTGGCCGGTAAGTATGATGCTGGAACCACATCTTTCACCTTCTGAACTAGTAGGGACAACTTCTCCCTCGGTAGTTCTACCGTGTTGGCCCGGGTGTCCAGCTCGGCTCCCAGGAAGACCATCCTTTGGGTAGGCTGAATGTTGCTCTTCTGCCAGTTGATTATCCAACCCAGACTCGTTAGGGTGGAAACTAAGATCTCGCGATGTTGCACGAGTGATTCCTGGCTGTTTGAGAGGAGAAGAATGTCGTCCAGGTAATGGTGGACCCTTAGACCCTTCTCCCTCAAAAAGGCTATTACTGGCAGCAGAACCTTTGTAAATGTTCTGGGTGCCGTAGAGATCCCGAAAGGGAGGCTTCGAAATTGAAAGTGTTCCTGGCCCACCGAGAACCGTAGGAACTTCTGGAATGCCATGTGAATTGGAATGTGTAGGTAGGCATCCTGGAGATCTATGGAGAGCATCCAGTCTCCCAAGTTTATGGCCTGGAGGATAGACTGCAGGCTTTCCATCCTGAACGACTCCACTTTGATGGACCTGTTGAGTTTCTTCAGGTCTAGAACCGGCCGAAAGTCCCCTGACTTCTTCTTGACGAGGAATAGTGGAGAATAGAATCCTCTGCCTCGTTGTGTTGGCGGAACCTCTGTTATCGCTTGCTTTTGAAGCAGCTCTAGGATATAGGTTAGAAGGGATAACCTCTTCTCTCCGGGAGGAGGAATACGGGTTGGGTAGAAATGATCTCTTGGAGGTCGATTTTTGAAGGCCCATCTGTGGCCGAAACTGACGGTGGCCAGGGTCCAGGTATCGTGTATGGTTTCCGTCCAAACCAGCCTGAAACTGAAAAGCCTTGCTCCCACTACTGCTGGCCGGACGGGCGCACCTTCAAAAAGGCTTCTGGTCACTGGGAGCGGAGGTCTTAGGTTTTTGGAACTTCATAAAGGAGGTTTGAGGGTTCTTCCAGTTCCTTCTATACTCCTTCCCTGGTCTGTACGCTTTCGCGTCTCTATACCTTTCTGGGAGATTCCGCTTAAAAGGAGGAGGTCTCTGTTTGGGCCTCCTATCTGAGGGAATGAGCCCGGATTTTCCACCAGTTACTTTGGAGATGGCCGTATCTAATTTTGTCCCGAAAAGGTGCTCACCGTCAAACGGAATACGGCACCAGTTGGACTTGGATGCCGGATCCGCCGTCCAGGGCTTCAGCCACAAGGCTCTTCTGGCCATCACTGAGGCCAACATAGACTTTGAAGCAGACCTGATAGTGTCAACTGAGGCCTCAGCCACGAAATCACCAGCCAGGCTTAACTCTTGTAATGCCTTCACAATTTTCTCTTGGTCTGCCCCCTCTAATACCAGCTTCTCCGTGTTTGAAGACCAACTCGAGATGGCCCTTCCTACTGCCGCGAGTGCTATCGCAGGCCTGCATGCACCTCCGGCCGAAAGGTAAGCCCGCTTGAGATCCGTGTCGATCTTCCGGTCAAGAACGTCTCTAAACGTAACCGCATCCTCTAGCGGGAGGGTAACATGCCTGGCGAGGCGCATTAAGGATGCGTCCACTACCGGAGGGGATACCAGAGGGTTCACTTTAGGTTCCTTGAGTGGGTACAGTTTCTGGAGTCTGTTGTTCAGACTAGATTTTTTCTCTGGCCTCTGCCACTCTTCTTTGATTAAATCCTCCAGTTCATCAATGAACGGAAAGGTTTCAGGCTCCTTTTTAAGCTGCGGAAAATATTTTCTCTGCTTTGGCTGGACATCCTGGGGTTCCTCCCATCCTATTGTCTCCTTGACCGATTTAACAAACGGTTCTATGAGGCCAAAGTCGAATCCTGCCGACACCTCCAGGCCTTCATTATCAGATAGGGAGTCTTGCTCCTTTGATGTGCTGGCCCGGGCTGGAGAGGTAATGGTGGAAAGATCCACATCCGGTATTGAGGCCTGAGGGGCTGAGTCCCCGACTTCTGAGGCTCTCTCTCTCGTGGCCTCTTCTAGGCATCTCTGACAGACCAATTTACCCGGAAGCGCCGCCGCACCACAGATCCAGCATGCGTTTCCAGCAGGACGGGCATGGCGTGCAGGGGAGCGGTGCCTACGTGAGGACGACCTTCTGTGGCGGGATCGACCATGCCGAGAACGTGATCTGGAGCGGCTTCTTCTGCGACTTCCTCTTGAGCGACTCCTCCTATGGTAGGAGCGGCTTCGTCTGTGTCTGGAGCGACTTCTCCTGCGTGAGGATTCTCTATGTCTTGACGCAGACGTTCCTGAGGACCTGGTAGGGCTGACCAATTTAGGTAGCGTTAGAAGTGCTCTCTTTTTCAATCTTCTTACTTACCCACTTCTTCCCCCCCTTACCTAGTCGGCTGGCGGTGATCTGCTGGGGCAGCGGTCTCCATGGTGAATAGGTTGGAAACCTGCAAGGAAAAGATAAGCAGCAATGTAGAAGCTGACTCAGCTGGACGGTGGGGGGGGGGGGGGAGGGGGGTTTAAGACCCACCTTTGTAGAGCGTTTTCTCTTGCTGTGGATCGCGGGGCAGGCTTTCTGTAGCGTGCAGAATCAGCAGCTTCCACAGCAATGCTGTGGTTTTTAAATCTGCCGCCATTAGCGTCGGACGCCCGCGCATGCGCAGTAGTGCCGCGAGGCGCCCGGCGCCATCTTGGAGACTGGAAAACAGCTCAGCAGCGCCCAGAGAGCCGTACTGCGCATGCGCGAGGACGCTGAGAACGCTCGGCGGTCCCCCACAGCACTGCATGGACCACAGAGCCCAGCAGGACACCCCAGGTATGCCGGAAAGGGAGAGGGGAAGAGGGGGGGGGAACATGGAGACCGCTGCACACAATGAAGCCTGTTTAAGGCTTACTTTCTTGAGGCCATATAGATGGTTCCCTGGCCAGTCCTCCAGCAAGCCTGTTTAAGGCTTTTGCGGGCTGTTTGCACTTGAAGCCTGTTTAAGGCTTGTCTTCTGGCAACAGTTTAAGATGAGATGAGTGCCCCTGAGACCACCAGAGTGGGGCTCCTTCCATTTAGCTCATTTAGAGGCTGTACAAGAAGGACTTCCACCCAGGAGAGGCTAGAACCTGGCTGGGGCGAAGCGGTAAGGGGGTGCTGATCCGTGCGTCCTGACAGGTGAGGAAAAATAAGAGAATACTGGGGCAGGTACCTGCTCTCTAATTTATAGCTTTGTGGTCCTATCAGGTTGTGGAGGCGGAGTCACAACCCAACGTGTATGCTGCCATGATGCGACAGGAAACCTAATTTCCTGCTTGTGTGATTGGCTCACCAATTTTCCCAGAAGTCCCCCCTAAGCTACAAGTCAGATTTCAGGCATCTCCTGCAACAAAAATGTCATTTTTGGTGAGATACTCCCAATAGGAAATCACATCTAAAGGGATAAAGGCCCAGTAGCTTTCCTTATTAGAGCCCTGCAGGTGCACAGCTGATTGATAATTATGAAATTGCTCCCATTAGACTCTCATTCACCAAATGGATACAGACAAACATGGATTTCTTCAAAATAACAAAAGGTAGGAATCTGCAACAAAGTTTGTTAAAACCATTGCAATGTACATAGATCACCCAGGGGGGAATGTTTTTTTTCTCAACAAAAGTGGAGTTGACCTTTAATAAATAGGTTCCTTAGTGTATTTGATACATTTTATTTTTTTAAAACTCTGTGTATAGTATACAGTGAAAAAAATGTTGGAACCCAAAACCAGATAAGTGTAACTCTGGGCAAACTTTTATTTTTATTTTTCGGTAAAGTATAGAAGGGTTGTGTCAAGTTATGTCCCCATTGGGGAGATTCACCCCTGTTTTTGTACTGGTGATCCCCTCACTTTGTTTTTGGAACTAAAGTGAGGGGGTAATTAAACATTTTATGCCAGCCATAGATGGATCAAAGTTTGGCTGGTTCAGCGGGGTTCATCTATGGCAGTGATTCTCAAATGGTGTGCCACGGCATACTAGTGTGCCATGGGAGTTTTAAAAAATATTTAAAATTGCTAGCGTTTTGAAACCTTGTAAAGATATTGAAAAATGAAATTGTAAATCAATGTGGCAAAAGTTAAAGTAACATATATAAAAACGCAATCTCTGTCAGTCTGCCATTCATTGGTTCCATTCGTAACACAAGACTCGTGCGAGATCTCAGGAGAACCTTTCCATTCCAACTTTGATGCTTATAAAAGTTTGTTCATTGTTTAGTGATGGAGAAATACTCAATCATGTCTGGAACTCGGAAAGAGAAACTGTTAAATGAAAAGCAAGGAAGCAAGCGAAAGTACAAAGAAGATTACAATCACTTCAATCTGATTTGCCCTCAAAAGCCACCACATCCTTCACATTAAATTTAAAATTAAATATATATGTAAAAATTAAAGAATTCACCACAAAAATTGTTAAATCTTTTCAGGTGTGCTGTGAAAATCTTTAGATCTTTTTGGTGCACCGCAAGACAAAAAAGTCTGAGAAACACTGATCTATGGGCAGGTTGGTTTTACAGAAGTCGATCACTCGATCAGTGCTGCCAGCTGGTGGTGCTGGTGAGTGTATTCTGACGGCGAGGAAGCTCCCTTGGAGCTATTGTATCAGAATACAATAGCTCCAGGGGAGGGATTCCACCTTGAATGTGTAAATGGGGGAATCAATTCATTTTCTTTCATTCAACCCTTTGATTGAAAAAAAATGAATTATGTATGGTAAAGTAAATTTTTTTAATGGGGACATCTGTTTTATGACAACTGTCTGAGGAATTCACATTGGGAGATTTACTACCATTGCATGTCTAGGACAGGAAGTAAAAGGAAATTTCTCCAATGTTACATAGACAGCAAAAAAAAAAAACTGCCAGGGGCTTTACTCTTCCAAACCCAAAAAATAAGGTATGACTTACACACATTTAATTATTGCAACTAAATCTTTTATTGGTAAGTAGCAGTTTAATAGTTTTTTTAGTTTTGGATAGAATGGAGAAGGATTAGAACCCCTGTCAAATTTTTATTGCTGTCTGTGCCATTGTTGAGGAGATATAATTTCCCTATTTGTCCGGTTTTACCATTATCACTGAAGGTGAAAGTAAAAGAAAATCCCTCATTTTGGATTGTCCCCAGAAAAGTAATAGAGGGGAAATATCCAATGGGGACACTAGTTCTGGTGACCTAGGGGTCCCCAAAGAATTCCCTTAATTTGCAGGGATTTCCTCTTACTTCCTGTTTCTCTATGGGACAGGAAGTGAAAGGAAATCTCCACAATGGGACACAGGTGGCAAAAAAAAATCTGACAGGGGTTATAACGTTCCTTTGATCTCTCCAAAATGAAAAAAAAAAGCTTTGCCTATAGTTCTACTTTACCATTACATTCTAAAAATACTTTATCTTTTTTATTTTTTTTTCCCACAACTTTTCTGATTTTCGAAAGAAAATTTGTTTGGCCTATGTATGGCCTGCATAAGATTTCTGATAGTTTTGTGTCAAACATACAATAGTTTATTTGGTATTTACTGCACAGGTTTACAATATTATGGTTGTTTTTTTCTCACACTCCTCTTTTCGCATTAACTGAAGTGCAGAGGTTTCATTTTTGTTTATTTTTTTTATATAAACTTTATTTGATCCTATATTTTATACAAAACCGTTGTCATCATATCACATTTTAACAACCTTTTTAACTACTTTAATACAGGGCACTTACACCCCCTTCCTGCCCAAGCCAATTTTCAGCTTTCAGCGTGGTCGCTGTTTAAATGATTGTGCGGTCATGCTACACTGTACCCAAACAGAATTTTTATCATTTTGTTCCCACAAATAGAGCTTTCTTTTGGTGGTATTTGATCTCCTCTGCGGTTTTTATTTTTTGCTAAACAAATAAAAAAAGACCTGAACTTTTGAAAAAAAAAAGTTTCTTTTTTGTTTCTGTTATAAAATTTTGTAAATACCATATTTATCGTCGTATAACACGCGCCGGCGTATAACACGCACCCCAAGTTTATGAGAGAATTTTAAGGAAAAAAACTTTTTGGAGGGAAGTTTAAGGAAAAGAAACTTACATTAAAATGCCCATCAATGCAGCCTCATCAGTGTTCATCTGCAGCCTTGGTAGTGTCATTGCAGCCTTTTCAGTGTCAGTGCAGCCTTGTCAGTGCAGCTTTGCCCCAGTGCAGCCTTGTCAATGCAGCCTTGTCAATGCAGCCTTGTCCCCAGTGCAGCCTTGTCAATGCAGCCTTGTCCCCAGTGCAGCCTTATCAATGCAGCCTTGTCCCCAGTGCAGCCTTATCAATGCAGCCTTGTCCCCAGTGCAGCCTTGTCCCTGCAGCCTTGTCCCCAGTGTCCATGCCTCCTGCTGCCGCCGCCGCCATACACATGGTAGTAGTTTAAATATGGCGCCGCGGAGTTCGGAGAGACTCGGCGCCGGCGGAAGTGAATGAACGCCGCCGAGATACACATAGCCGAGGGTTCTCGGCTCTTTCCAGCGCCGCTCACAGTCCCGCCCAGTCCCGCCCTATGATGGACATAACACAGGTCCAATGGCGGGACTGGGCGTGACAGTGAGCGGCGCCGGAAAGAGCTGAATACACCCGACTATGTGTATCTCGGCTCTGTGATTTCGGCGGCGCTCGTTCAGCACCGCCAAGTCCCTCCGAAGTCCGCGGCGCCATATTTGAAACTACTCGCTATGTAAATGTCGGCGGCGATCGCCGACATTCACATAGCGATAGCGGGGATCGGCGTATAACACGCACCCACGACTTTCCCCTGATTTTAAGGGGAAAAAAGTGCATGTTATACGCCGATAAATACGGTAAGTAAGTTTTCTCCTTAACTTATGGGCACTGAAAAGGTGGCACTGACGTGCACTGATAAGGCTGCACCTATGAGGTGGCACCAATGAGGTGGCACTGACGGGCACTGACGATGGGCACTGATAGGTTGCACTGATATGCAGCACTGATGGGCATTGTTGAGCACTCATGGGTGGCACTGGTGGGCACTGATAGGCGACACTAATGGGCACTGAAAGGCTGCACTGATGGGTACTTATGGGTGGCACTGATAGGCGGCACTGATAGGTGACACTGCTGGGCACTGATACGTGGCACTGATGGGCACTGATAGATGGCATTGATAGGCATCACTGATGGCACTGGCAGGCATTGAGGATAGGCACTGATTGGCAGCTGCCTGGGCACTGATTGGCATTTACCTGGTGGTCTAGGGTGGCATACCAGGTGGTCCAGTGTGGTGCCAATCCCTGGTGGTCATGGCGGCATCCTGGTGGTCTTGGGAGGGCATCCGAGGGGGGCCTGCGCTGATAAACAATCAGCACAGACTCCCCCTGTCAGGAGAGCAGCTGATCGGCTCTCCTCTACTTGCGTCTGTCAGGGCACGACTGATCACGTGATAAAGAGCCTTCGTCAGAGGCTCTTTATCGAGGTTGGTTAAGCGGTGGAAGACTGACACACCGCACCACCGATCGCTGTGATGCACACCTCCACGGGCGCGCGAGAGTGGTCGTTCTGGAGGGCCGTCTTATGACGTCCACCCAGAACGAGAGCCGCACCGCCCAGCCATCATTTGACGGTGGGCGGGCGGCAGGCGAGCAGGCGGCAAGTGGTTAAAAAAAAAATATACATTCACCCTCTAAGAAACACCCCCCCGCCCCGCTTCTCCCATTCCCCCACCCCATGTGGGACTCATCTTTCTCGTTTCATCTCCTCCTCCATCTCTTCATCTATTCCGCTACATACTCAATACATTGTTCTGTATATTTCCTGGTTTTCTTTAAAATTATCAATTTTTCCCATGTACTATTAAATCTTTCTACCCATCCCTCCTCCCTACTACTAAGATATTCCATTCTAAACATATAGTCTGTTCTTTCAAATCACTCCTTTTCCTGGGTCTAATAATTTTCTTTGGTATTGTTCCTTTCGCTGCATTTAGTAGGAATGGGACTAAGGTTCTCTTATGTTGTTTTTTTGAGTTACTTGTTTTAAGGAATATACCTGTCCATGGGTCATTTAATATCACTTCTCCTGTAATTTCCCTTATATAGTGTTGTATCTCTTGCCAAAATTTCTTTATTTTTACACAGTCCCACCATATATGGGTCATGTTGCCTATCTGTTTGCAGCCTCTCCAACATAGTGGGGACTTATCTTGTTGATACTTTTGAATTTATTCTAAAAATACTTTATGTATTAATAATAACACCATCCTTATACTGCCAGCCATAATCATTTTATTGATTAACCTATACAACTTTGCAAGCATACAGCTATAGTATGTAAGCACCCCGTGTCCTCGCCATATAATGATATCATCCTTTCCTATACAGATATATTTATATGTGTGTATACTGTATTTTTAGTTTATAATAGGCTATTTTATGTATAGCTTCTACACTTATTAACACTAACTTGTAGAAATGCATATTCTTTACAAATCATATTTTCAAGATTATGTGGTTGGCTTCACAAAGCCATTGCAGTAAATTTACATTTTTATGAACATTGGTACTTAAATCTGTCATGGGAGAAATATATAGGCTGACATTTCTGACCTCCTCCTGAAAATGTTAGTTACCTAAACAGCAGGCTAGACGCTTTGTCAGCTGAACCAATATTCATTAGGCTGCAACCTAAGTCTGAGGTGTTAAAATGATTCTGGATTCTGAGAAACAGATATCATATTTGAAATTTAAAAAATACTGCATGACTGTAATTATCCAATATATATTTATCACTGTCTTTGTGACATTGTCTAAAACAGGGGTACTCAAGCTTTCTAAAGAAAGGGCCCGGTCATTGTTCTTCAGATTTTTATGGAAGTCAAATTGTGGCCAGTGGGAGAAGAAAATACCCGAGCTTCAGTGGTCAGTGTGAGCAAACAATGCGCCATGGTTAATGGGAATGAGACATTATCTTGTACCTGTGGTCAGTGGGAGGAGGAATAAAACCCCATTGTTGCTTCTGGATGGAGAAATAGTGCCCTGTCTTTTACATTAGTAGGCGGAATGGTGCCCCATTATTGGTGTTAGTGAAAAGATTAGTGTCCCATTTTTTGAATTTTTGCTGCAATTAGAAGATCTGTGCTCCCATCATTGTACAAAAGAAAATGAGAAGAAAACCAGTGCCACTTACAAGCCCCAAAATCAATCTGCTCATCAGACCCCTGGGTGCTGGAAGGAGCTTGTCCCAGCTCCAAAAGGGATCCACCGCACAAGAGAAAAAACAAAATAAAATAAAAACAGGTGCACACCAGACTATTCTAATGTAAATTACAGTATCTCACAAAAGTGAGTACACCCCTCACATTTTTGTCAATATTTTATTCTATCTTTTCATGTGACAACACTGAAGAAATAACACTTTGCTACAATGTAAAGTAGTGAGTGTACAGCTTGTATAACAGTGTAAATTTGCTGTCCCCTCAAAAAAACACAACACAGCCATTAATGTCTAAACCGCTGGCAACAAAAGTGAGTAAACCCATAAGTGAAAATGTCCAAATTGGGCCCAAAGTGTCAATATTTTGTGTGGCCACCATTATTTTCCAGCACTGCCTTAACCCTCATGGGCATGGAATTCACCAGAGCTTCACAGGTTGCCACTGGAGTCCTCTTCCACTCCTCCGACCTCACGGAGCTGGTGGATTTTAGAGACCTTGGGAGGGGCTCATGCTCTGCTTCAGTATGTCACAGTGCATCTTGGCATTCATGGTTCCCTCAATGAACTGTAGCTCCCCAGCGTCGGCAGCACTCATGCAGCCCCAGACCATGACACTCCCACCACCATGATACAGAAAGGAGGTTTATGGAAGGGACTTTTGGAAAGGCACCACTATGACAAATACATATAAAAATACAAATATATATATTTTTTAAATACAATCTTAAGACACTAAAAACTAGATGTCATTCAGTTAGGGGTTGCTACATCTACTATAATGCTCAGGGAGTAAGAAACATCAAAAAGGGGTTCTCAACATTAAACTGAAAGTGAATCTGTAGTTCACACACTGTAGTAACATGGATCAGCCTCCTGCTTCCTTTGCCGCCTCGCCAGCAAAATCCTTTACCTCCTTGCCAGTAACAGTCCTGTTATTGTTTACATTTGCCTAACTCCCAAAATTATCCTGTTCTAGTCTATCAGCACTCATAAAGATTTATTATACATTTCTACTATGGGCTTATTTTTACTTGGCACTTCCGAAAACCCTTACGTTGTAGCTTGTGGCCCTTGAGAAACCTGGGTTTTGTAAGGGTGTGGCCTACCTGTGTTATTTTATGTATAGTTTATATGCCATAAAGGGACAAACACACATCCTAATGGAGAATCAGCCATGGGAAGTGGTAAAAAAAATGTTCTTCTACATTACAAACCTAAATATTGTAGCATGCATTATTTCCATTATTGCATTACATATTGGAATTTAATATACAGATCGACTTCTGTTCAACTGCCCTGTCAGATAAAGTTCAGCTGGCTGCATTGCTGTTCTGTGTATTGTGACAGCGGGGGAGTCTCCCTGCTGTCAGAACACAATAATGCGGCAGGGAGGATTCCCCCGTTCACCTCGATGGTGTGGATGGGGAATCTGTTCAGTTTTATTCATTCAGCTCACTGAACTGAAAAAACTGAAAGAAGACGGAACAGTGTATGACCAGCTTAAGAGATATGGGAGAATAATAAGTATATACAGCACATCAGCCTGGATGGGGGACATTAAGCATGCACTCTACATGCAAATTTGGATACGGGCCAACAATAGTTTTTTGCGTCGCATGGCTTACTACACACCGGCACTTAGTAAAGCATTTGCTTACCTTTTGTATAGTGGCCTCTCAAAAGCAAACTAGGCAACTGCCTTTAGCCCTAACACTGCAATCATTGACTAACATTGCTTCCTGTAGCTAGACCTTGCACAGGTGTTGGAAAAAAATGTTTGCAATCTATGCTATTTGTATGTTGCCTAAGGTACAATAGTACTTCTAAGTAAGAAGCAAAGCCTTTATCACGGTTAGGGGTCAGGCTTGGAGACCAGTACCTATAGCAGTAGAGAGACTTCCCCCGACCAGCAGAATAGGTATATACCTGGTCTTCCTTCTGGGTTTGCGGGCTCCAGCCATTTAAATGACTAGAGCCCGATGATGATTAAAAGCCGCGATGATGTGACTCCTGCAGGGGTTTTACTCATCCTGTACTCTCTCCAAAACAAAAAGACATATATACTTTGACTTCTTCAGCTTTGTCACCTGTATACCCCTTATGGACCAGAGCAATGTTTGCATTTCTGCTCTGGGCTTGTTCATTCAGCAAGGACTTTGCCATTACTTTTGCAGCCAAATTGGGATAATACCTACTTTATATTTGTTACATGTCCCCATTCACATAGCAAAACTTAAACAAGAAAAATAAAAATGCAGCTTGTCTTTTTTTATATGCTTTTCTGAAACTTCCAGCAAGAAAAAAAAAATCTACTTAGACCCCTTTCACACTGAGGCAGTTTTCAGCCGCTTTAGCTCTAGAAATAGCCTCTGTGAAAGCGCCTGAAAACCGCCTCCCATTCATTTCAGTGTGTCTTTTCACACTGGGGCAATGCGCTTGCGGGACGTTCTGAAAAGTCCTTCAAGCAGCATCTTGGGGTGGGTTTGAAGCGCTGTATTTAGCACTCCCAAAACACCCTGCCCATTGGAATGAATGGGCAGCACTTTAAAAGCAGGAGTTTTTAACCCTTTCTTTTGGCGGTTAAAAGCACCCCGCTAGCGGGCGAAAAGTGGCGCAAAATCGCTGCTTTAACAACGCTAAAGCACCGCTAAAATGAGCAACGCTTTAGCGTTAGCAGCCGGCGATTTCAATGTGAAAGCAGCCTTGGTTATCTTTGTTACGATCAGGGCTGAGAAGCTGTGTTTACCATAATTAATCCTGTCTGCACTGTACTGGCAGATATTGCATCAATTGCAATAGATTTAAAGTGGTTGTATAGGAAGACATTTTTTTTTATCTTAAAGCAGAGTTCCGACTAAAAAAAAAACAAACTTAAAAATCAGCAGCTACAAATACTGCAGCTGCTGACTTAATAATCGGACACTTGCCTGTCCCGGGGTCCAGCAATGCGGGGGAACGAAGCCTCGCTTGCTCCCCCTCCTCTCTGCGGTGCCAGCATTGTCACTGTGGGTAGCCGGCTGTGGCTTCACAGCGAACTGCGCTGTGACTGGCCGAGCAATCATCTGGGACCTGTGACGTGTCCCAGATGATTGCCGAGAGGGAGGAGGAAGAGGTAAACTTACTTGCGGTGCCCCCGGGGGGGAAGTGGGAGCTGGAACCCTCTAAAAAGAGGGTTTCTGCTCCCCCCATCCCAAAAAAATGACATGCCAAATGTGGCATGTCAGGGGTCACCTTTCCTTAAAGCGGAAGTTCCATTTTTGGGTGGAGCTCTGCTTTAATGCATTCTATGCATTAAGATAAAAAAAAAAACCTTCTGTGTGCAGCAGGCCCCTACAGCCCCCCTAATACCTACCTGAGCCTGTTTTTATCCAGCGATGTTGCAGGAGTGTCTAAGCTGCCTGGGACTCCTCTCCTCATTGGCTGAGACAGCAGCATGGCACGATTGGCTCCCGCTGCTGTCAATCAAAATCATTCAGCCAACCAGGAGAGAGAAGGGGCGGGGCCGGGTCACGGCTCCATGTCTGAGTGGACACAGGGAGCTGTGACTTGGCTCAGGTGCCCGCATAGCAAGCTGCTTGCTGTGGTGTCACGGAACAGGAAGGAGGGGCCAGGAGCGCAGAAGAGGGACCCGAGAAGACGATGATCCGGGCTGCTCTTTGCATGACTAACTGCATAGAGCAGGTAAGTATAACATGTTATATATTTACATTTTTTTTAAAAACGAGACTTTACAATCACTTTAAACACATTGAATTGAATTTAGGTATTTTTTCTGTACAGTATTGAAAGTGTCAATGCTTGCACCTGATTCATGTACCTGTCAGAGACAAAGCTTTCTTTAGGTGACATTGTCTTACAAAAATTATTTCTATGCACAAAAGTGTATTCAGTTTTTTTTTTCAACTTTGGTCAGTATTCGTTTTAAAAAATAGTGTTAATGTAGAGAAAAAGCATACATGTTGTTCTAATAATTTTGTCCCATACCATCCCGCCATAAAGTATTTTGTTATTTACAACGGAAATAAAGATTTTTTTTTCTTTAATTTGGATTTTTTGTTTAAATGTGACACCAAGAAAAAAAAAAAACAAATACAGTTTTGAGTATTAATAGTTTAAAAAATAGAATTTAAAATATTTAGCAGAAAAATAAAAACTAAGGCCTCTTTCACACGGACGATCCGTATGTCCGTTTTTCATCCTTCCGTTTTCGGATGAAAAACGGACATACATTCATCCCTATGGAGCGTCGGATGTCAGCGGTGACATGTCCGCTGACATCCGACCCGCTCCGGTCCGAAAAGTGTAATGGAGGAAAAACCTACTTTTCCATCCGTTTTCGGATCGGATCGGATGACGACGGACACTACGGACCGTCATCATCCGATCCCCCCATAGGGGAGAGCGGCGCTCTGACAGGTCCGTCGCTGCACAGCGTGCAGCGATGCACCTGTCATCTTCCTGCTCAGCAGGGATCGGCGGAGCTATCCCCGCTGAGCAAGCGGATGTTCACGGGGCGGATCATGACTGATCTGCCCCGTGTGAAAGAGGCCTAAGGGGAGAAGATGGAAAGAGGCAATTAGGAATGATTAAGGCTGACCTAGAGTTAATAAGGGGTTTTAATACACAAATTTATAAGAAAAATATATACTTAGTTTTTCACTTGTAAGGTTCATTTAAATGACATCAGATGCGGATCACCCCTTTGATCTTCATATGAATGAACTATTATATTACATTATTTTGTCACTGTATTTCTGAAGCATGCTTCTAATTGTGTCTACAATTACTGTTCAGAAGCTTCCTTTTACAACAAACGGTGCAGCACTGCTGTATTACTCAGCAATTCCAGCTGTCAGAATGACAAAACTGCTGGTAAGAGTGGTGGGGGAATGGAGTCATCGGGGGAGAGGGACGACAAGGCATGTTACATATGTCCTCTGTTCTTCAATTATGTTTTTAAGGTGTATGTAGCATACCTACGGTCCAAAACTGGTTAAAGCTGTACTCTAGGCAGATATAAAATACACAAATAACACATCTTTATAATATTTTTTACACCATTAAAACTATTCTTTATATGCAAATCTTTAAATACAGTGTAAGTATCTGAATTATACCTGGAATCAGCTCTTGCAGTCTCTGGTCAGCAAGGATAGCATGTTAGAGCAAGAAGAAGCCAATCAGTTCATGGGCTGACAAGGATTATGCTGATAGGAGGAGAGAGCAGAGTAACAGACAGATGAGCTCATTACTGTGCTGCTTCTCCTTTCACTGTTGGATCACAGGCTGGAGGTGTGTCAATGACAACCTGGGCTCAGAGGAAGGAGGGTTGAATGATGCTGGCTGTCAGACTGATGATATCTAGTGGCGAAAAAGTAGATCTGTAGGAGAAATCTCTGTGGAGGAATTTTTGGCTGGATTTCTGCTTTACCTTACTGCTTCTGCCTATGTCCTATTTTTGCCAACATAATTGGGTTCATTAACTAAAGGCAAATAGACTGTGCAGTTGCACTTTGCAAGTGCAGTTGTTTCAAAGCTTAGTAAATGAGGTAAAGATTCACTTTGCAAAGAATACTCAATCACAAGCCAGGAAAAAAAAAAAAACTGCAATTTGCTTGCGCATGGTTGTATGATGGAAGTCAGCAGAGCTCCCCCTCATTTCCTAAGCTCTGGAGCAACTGCACTTGCAGAGGGCAACTGCATTAGCAAAAAGACAGTCTGTTTGCCTTTAGTAAATCAACCCCTTTGTTTCCTTATTAGCCGCATTACATTTATATTTATTTTTCACATTTTTGTGCATCTTGTGAAATCTTGATATGCACGTTATTTTTCTTACTGAGTTCTAAATGTTTTATGATGGTACTGTTAAAAAAATCAGTTACTGAATAAAATAAATCTGTCATTTTTTATTGTAATGTTTTCACAGTAATAATTCTAAAGGCAAATGTAGTCATGGCTGGGAGTGGCTTTTCTGAAAACAAGGTTGATTCTTAGTTTGCCACCTTTTTAAACCTTGCTTTCATATTTGATCTCATTATTCTGAACACATACTTGTTAGCATGTCATCTGGTGATGCTGATGGGAATGACACGGAGAATTGGCTGGACATGTTCAAAGGATTTTTTTTTTTTCCTCCCCTTAGTGTGCTTTATCCCTTCAAGGTAACAGCAGGAAGAATAGGCTTGCCATCTTGCATTCTCATAGGAATGGTGGATACTCTGTCTCCTGACATTCTTCTGACATGTCTTATGAGAGAGTTCGGGACCACATGAGTTATATTATCCAAGTTCATATTCAGACTACAAAACTTCTATTGCTGCAGCAGCCAATTAAGCTACAATAGTGACAGCTCTGTCATAACAGAAAGATTCCTGGATGTGTCCCCGCAACACAAGTGGTCTTGGCGCTTAATTGGCTGCCATAGCAACTGAAAGTCGCCAAAGTGAATAAAAACTATAGGATTAAAACCAAATTTTAATGGGTTCCTTATCTTGTTCTGTGGTACAGTTATACAATGATTAATAAACTAAAGCTTCTCTATGGAGGATTATTGATGTTGGGTAGACTTTGGCAGGTGAGTCTCGATTGTTTATGCTGTGGTATGTGCCTGATGAGAACGAAGGGTAGAATTCATCCTTATATTATTGTGGTTGTCTGTACTCTGGTGACATCCAGGCTGCTGCCTGATAGTTTTAAATAACTTCTGCATTCCAAGAATTTATTCTGATCTCTCAGGAACATTCAGGTTTTAGGTTTCTTACAATCCATGCATGCAAGATTACACAAGGTAATATAAACAGGTCTTGTGTGATGATCATTAAAGCTTTTATAATCAATTAAGTGTTTAAAATATTATCCATTCTCTGTTTCTCACACTTTAGTCCTTCTAATTAATGATGTCGGTCATCTGTGTCAAGAATAAGCAATATTGATCAAGTGGAACGTGCGCTATTGAAAACAATATTTTTAATTTATCATGTTTTGAGCTATAAAGTGTTTAATTCTACGACGCAAGATAACATTGCATACATCTGTGTTTTTTGTTTTTTTTTAAATATTCATTTTATATAGACGTATTTGAATGTATGTATTTGTAAGTTCCATTTCTTAAAGGGAAAGCATGAGGGTTGATTTTCTAAAACTGGAGCTCTGCATATAAACCAATCAGCCTCCCGGCCAGATCCCACCACATGCAACTTTTTTTCTGCATCAAAAACACATGGAAAGTAGGTTATATGGTTTCCAATAGCATAGTTCACACCTGTGCAGTTATTTGCAGGGCTTTCCAGTTCCAGAAAAAAAAGTAGAACACGTTGCATTTTTCCTGCACGGCACTGTCCGTACTTGAACGCAGTAAAACACATCAAAAACACACCAGAATGCATCAAAAACGCACTGGACCCCAGTATAAAAAGCATCTGGAATACATAAAAAATGCACTGGAACATGCCAAAAACACATTAAAAACGCACATGCAAGAACTCATCTAGAATGGATCTTGAGTGTGTTCTTGTGGTGTGAACCAGCCCTCCAGGTTTTTTTGTCAAAACTTAATATAACAAGCTGCAGTTAGAAACTGGCTACCATGCACAGCTGCACCAGATTTTGCACTCTCCAGTTTTAGTAAAACAACCCCTAAGGGTCCTTTCACATGGGCAGTCTGCCCAGCAGACTCCGTTTTGCTCAGCGGGGGTTCGATCCACTGATCCCCCCTGAGCAGGCGGATGGCAGGTTCGTCTCTGCTCACTGTGCTGAGATAGACCTGTTTATAGTCCCGCTCTCCTCTATGGGGAAACCAGATGAAAGCGGACCGCTTTTCCAGGCGTATGGAAAATGGGTTCAACATCTGTCTGGATTTCACAGAGAGGATTGGATCCGATAGCAGCGTGTGTCAGCGGGCATGTTACCGCTGATATCTGCCACTCCATAGAGGTGAATGGAGTGTCTGATCAGGTCAGCCTGAAAAACTGATAGGTGGACCTGATCGGAAAGCTCGTGTGAGAGGGCCCAAAGTGTATTTAGTAGATGGTGTATATATATATATACAGTGCCTTGAAAAAGTATTCACACCCCTTGAAATTTTCCACATTTTGTTACAACCAAAAACGTAAATGTATTTTATTGAGATTTTATATGATAGATCAACACTAAGTGGCACATACAGTAATTGTGAAGTGGAAGGAAAATGATAAATAGTTTTCAAAATTTTTATACAAATATCTGAAAAGTGTGGCATACATTTGTATTCAGCCCCCTTTACTCTGATACCCCTAACTAAAAACTAGTGGCACCGATTGCCTTCAGAAGTCACCTAATTAGTAAATAGAGTCCACCTGTGGGCAATTTAATCTCAGTATAAATACAGCTGTTCTATGAAGCCCTCAGAGGTTTGTTAGAGAACAAACAGCATCATGAAGACCAAGAAACACACCAGACAGGTCAGGAGGGTTAAAGTTGTAGAGAAGTTTAAAGCAGGGTTAGGTTATCCCAAGCTTTGAACATCTCACAGAACATTGTTTAATCCATTATCCGAAAATGGAAAGAGTATGGCACAACTGCAAACCTACCAAGACATGGCTGTCCAGCTAACCTAACCGGGCAAGGAGAGCATTATTCAGAGAAGCAGCCAAGAGGCCCATGGTAACTCTCTAGGAGCTACAGAGATCCACAGCTTTGGTGGGAGAATCTATCCACAGGACAACCATTAGTGGTGCACTCCACAAATCCGGCCTTTATGGAAGAGTGAGAAGAAGAAAGCCATTGTTGAAAGAAAGTCAAAAGAAATCCCGTTCGCAGTTTGCTAGAAGCCATGTGGGGGACACAGCAAACATGTGGAAGAAGGTGCTCTGGTCAGATAAGACCAAAATTGACCTTTTTGGCCTAAAAGCAAAACACTATGAGGCAGAAAACTAACACTGCTGTCATGTACCTTACTGTGGAGCCCGAGATGCTGAGGGTGGTCTCTTGCACAATTCCTGTCCAAGTACTCATGGTAGTGGAGACAGGGAATGCTAGGGCAGTGGAAGGGTGCAGGTGCCTGGTAGCTCTGGACGTGAGCTGAAACTTGAAGACACGTGAGTCCTTCCAGTGGTGGCGTGGAGTCTGGTCACAAGCCTTGTTCAGCGGGAGCCAGGCAGGCAGGTGATCAGTTGCAAGGTCGGGAACAGGCAGAAGTCGGTAATGTGCAGGTGGTGGGGTACCAAATCAGGAGGCGGAGCCACAGTCCTAAATCCAAGCCAGGGCCGGTAATATAAGCAAGAAGCAGATTTAACAGGCAGGGGTGATCCAAGAGAGTTGTCAGACGTAGCCGGGTCAGGAGCAAGGTCAGTAGACATGGATAAGAGTCAGGAGTACAAGAAACAAAGCTGAAGACATTCCAGCACTGAAGCCAGGCAGACTCTCAGCTTAAATAGGCTACTGGGCTCCAGAATTTATGGATGCATGCACACGCTAACGTGCACGTGCTCGTACGCATGCACCGATGCACATGCACATTCCAGTCCTTGCTCGTCTTGGTCTGTGACTCTGCACATGTGCATTAGAATTAGCACTTGCTGAACGGCAATTAGCAGCTGCTGAATGGGAATGAGCACTTACTGCACAGGAATGAGCATCTGCTGCACGAGTTATCTGACAACTGCACATGATCCTGAACATACCCTCCCCACCATGAAACATGGTGGTGGCCGCATAATTTTGTGGGGATGCTTTTTTTCAGCAAGGACAGGGAATCTGATCAGAGTTGATAGGAAGATGGATGGAGCCAAATACAGGGCAATCTAATGCCCCGTACACACGGTTGGAAATTCCAACAGAAAAAGTCCGATGGGATATTTTCATCGTATATTCTGACCGTGTGTATGCCCCATCAGACTTTTTACGCCGAAAATTCAGACAGACTTGGATATAGAACATGTTCTATATTTTTCCGACAGAACAAATTCCTATCAGGAAAACCACTCGTCTGTATGCTGTTCCGACGTACCAAAAATGACACATGCTCTGAAGCAAGTACAAGACGTCGTACGTGCTGTCCTGTCGAACATGTTGTACGTCACCGTGTTCTTGATGGTCGGAATTTGGTGTGACCGTGTGTATGCAAGACAGCTTGAGCGGAATTCCGTCGGAAAAACCTTCTGAGTTTATTTCGACGGCAAAACCGGTCATGTGTACAGGGCATAAGAAGAAAACCTGTTAGTCTGCTAAAGACTTGAGACTGGGGCGGAGGTTCACCTTCCAGCAGGACAAAGACCCTAAACATACAGCCAGAGCTACAAGGGAGTGGTTTAGATCAAAGCATATTCATGTGTTAGAATGGCCCAGTCAAAGTCCAGACCTAAATCCAATTGAGAATCTATGGCAAGACTTGAAATTTGCTGTTCACAGACTCTCTCCATCCAATCTGACAGAGCTTGAGCTATTTTGCAAAGAAGAATAGAAAAAATGTTGCTCTCTAGATGTGCAAAGCTGGTAGAGACATACCCAAAAAGACTTGCAGCTGTAATTAAAACACAAGGTGGTTCTACAAAGTATTGACTAGGGGTCTGAATACAAATGCATGCCACACTTTTCAAATATTTATTTGTAAAAAAAACTAAAAAACCATTTATCATTTTCCATCAGAATTATGTGCCACTTTGTGTTGGTCTATCACATAAAATACTTTCACGTTTTTGGTTGTAACATAACAAAATGTGGAACATTTCAAGGGGTATGAATGCAAAATACTCAAAAAAGGATAGAAACATAAAGCAAGAGAAAATGGGATCAAGCAGGTCAAGAATGGTCATTTAGGTCATAAAAGGATCCAACATTAGGATTACAAAGATTAGCTTTAGCTTGTGTTAAGACAATATACACTATATTACCAAAGTATTGTGACGTCTGCCTTTACGCACACATGAACTTTAATGGCATCCCAGTCTTAGTCCGTAGGGTTCAATATTGAGTTGGCCCACCCTTTGCAGCTATAACAGCTTCAACTCCTCTGTGAATGCCTGTCCACAAAGTTTAGTAATGTTTCTATGGGAATGTTTGACCATTCTTCTTGAACGCATTTGTGAGGTCAGGAACTGATGTGGAAGAGAAGGCCTGGCTCACAGTCTCCACTCTAATTCACCCTAAAGGTGTTGGGTTGAGGTTAGGATTCTGCGCAGGCCAGTCAAGTTCCTCCACCCCAAACTCACTCATCCATGTCTTTATGGACCTTGATTTGTGCACTCGTTTGCTGTCATGTTGGAACAGGAAGGGGCCATCCCAAAACTGTTCCCACAAAGTTGGAAGCATGAAATTGTCCAAAATGTCTTGGTATGCGCACGTCTTAAGAGTTCCCTTAACTGGAACTAAAGGGTCAAGTCCAACCCCTGAAAAACAACCCTTTACCATAATTCCCCTCCACCAAATGATATGCACCAGTGCACAAAGCAAAGCACTCTGCATAAGCAGAGTGGACATGGACCTGTCTTCAGACTGCTCCAGAGGCTTTAGTGTGCAAAATGGCATGGCATGGCAAACCAGAGTATGTAACCTTATGCGATGTGTCACTGCAGACTATATAACAGATAGTGAGCTTGACATATGCAGGGTAGTAGAGCGACTGCAGTGGTCAAGAGCGTTTAACATACAGCAAGCTTGTACCATACAGTACAGCATATGGAATGTGGAGTTTCAGAGAATGCAATGTATAGCACAGCATATATAGTGTAATGCTTCAAAGTATTCAGTGTATTGTGCAGTGCATGAGGCGTAGTGGTCTAGCTCATGCAATCGGTGTATTATAGAGATTCTCAGTAAACTATCTACAATTTAGCATCACAATTGTGGTATATGCTTTCCCTCCCTCAGTCCACTGCTCTTTAATTTTGCCCCTGGCTCAGCTGGTCACAACCCTTTACCTTTCCCCATTAGTTGCTTAGTCTTTAACAAAATGGTGATGAGGATTGACAGCTACTTTGTCCTCCCCAATGAGACATAAGTAAATGTAAATATCTAATGGCAAGTCAAAGATGTTCCCCACCAACCTAATGCAATAAAAATGTGCATTTCAGGAGTGGTAGGTGGGCAGGATGCATTTCGGGACCCTTTTAATACAATATTAGAACTGCCATCTTTTTATGAGAAAGGAGACTTGTCCTCATCACCAACTTTGTTGGTCTTCCAGAAAATGATGATGAAAAGTGCTTTGTATCCTTTACTAGATGGTAACATAGAACATGCAGAGTTCTAACATTTCTTAGTAACATTTTAACAGAACCAATGGAATGAGCAAATGGGGAATAACTGGAACTTGCAGTTTACTAAACAGGTGCAAATTTAAACACAGTAATGCAAAACACCCTCAGGATAGCAAAGAGCATGAACACAATTTAAAATACAAACAGATTATGAAAGCAACTCAACGTGGACATGTCACAGCAATGTCATTTTGGCCCAGTCAGGGTAACGTGGTTGCATATCATAGTCCATATAAGATGCTATAACAGAGAGTCTAACTTAGAATCACTACTTTAGTAAAACAGATCAAAACCCAATTATCCTCATAACCAGCACCACCTCAGTGTAGTCTAGGGTAGCTCTTGCAACACATGCAAACAGCTGGAGAAGTAAAAAAACAAAGGGCCACACCAATGGACCTGGAGTACTCTGGTAGCAATTATGAGGGGATTCCCACAGTAGCTGGGTTATCTGTGTAAGCTGCAAGCTATTAGCCTCCTGCCTAACTGCCCACTTTGCACAGGGAAAGGATTGTTATCTGGTTGCAGATCACTTGTCCAGTTATCACTGCCTTATCAGTTGTGGCCCCTCTGAGCTGCAGAGGAAGGATAGTTAAGGAATTTTCTCCCTTGCGCTTATCCAGGTACCCAAGGAGTTGTGGAAAATTGAGTTAAATGGGCCTATGCCTACCTTAGATCACTGTGTCTAAATGGGCACTTCATTAACATGTTTAAACTAGGCATGTCCCTGTCCCACATCAAGGTGGGGGTATACCTACACATGGAACCCTTCCCTGCTTTAAAAACTTTTGATAACAGAATGGGATTTATATATAATAATGGAAATAATTTATGACACCCTCCACCGCCCTGCAAAGGAATCTCCTGGCCCTAAGAGTTTTAAGCAGGACTGGCAAGCTTTTTTGTCCTGCTCTGAGTACGTCCTCCCCACTACCCAATCAAGGCTAGAAGAGATGTACCTACACATGCCGAAATCTTTTTTTTTTGGTGAATAACAACCATTTAAAAATCCATTTATATAGCTGTCATATACACTTATTGTGTCTAGAGCAGAGCACTTCATATGTTTAGAATATACTAGGAGCCCATTCACTAATTACTATGTCCTCATTAGAAGATAAAGCAACATTGCTCATTTGTATCTCACATATTATACATGTTTATTGGCAGTTTAATTTTAGGTAGGGTTCTCATTTAATGCTGCTGAAGAACCAAAAATGTACTATTGCCTTTGGCAGTAGGATGTAAGTATACTGCCAGGTGTTCAGGGCTGGTGCCAGCTAAAACATCGTGTTGGGGATAATTAAATCATTTGTATTATGGATGCATATGACTTCATCCTTTATTCCAGACCTTTATTTACCTAGCAGCTATCGTTTGACCTTGAAAGCTAGTGACGGCCAATTCACTGGCTAGTCATTGGCAGAGGAGATCTAAAATTACTTTTTAAAATTTTGTGCTAGTAATCTGCCCATCAAAGGCTATTGTAGTTAGCAATATTTCTAGTTATTATTGATTTATTAAACACCCAACATCACACACTACAAAAATATTCTGTCCTAATCTGCTCTTGCATAATGTAGAAAAAAAGCATGTTTTTGTGTGTGTGTGTGTGTGTGTGTGTATATCTATACATATAGATATATATATAGATATATATATAAAATTTAATAGGTAGACATCATTGAAGTCTTGCCTTTAAGTAAAGAACTTGGTAATTCATGCAAAAGTTTGCCTTCTAATGAAGTAAAAAGGTCTTCCAACTACAGGGTTTAAGGTCAGGTTCACATATATGCAGCCTTGGTTCAGAGCATGGGGTCCGGTGTGTCCCTGTTCACCGGTTCAGGTGCCATTCAAGTTCAAGTTTTTGTCTGAATTCACACCTGAACTTTGACCCAAAGACACACAGGACCCTTCTGCAAACCGAACCACGGCCACCCCGGACCTGTGTGAACCGGCTCCATTGAGAGTCAGTTTCACTCGCCTATCATGCGAATTGGATATATCCAATTCGCATATATGTGAACCCAGCCTAAAAAGAACATTTCTTCTCCACATGAATATGTTAGTTTACAAGAACTATAAAATATACCGTATATACTCGAGTATAAGTCGAATTTTTCAGCACATTATTTAGTGCTGAAAGTGCCCCCCTCGACTTATACTCGAGTCAAGCACTTTTCTGCAGCAAAAAATTGCATTTTCCGAACCGACTTTGGGGCCCCGTATCTCAGGGCCACTTGGTGCTAGGAACTCCAAATTTGGTGTGCAAACCCAGTGGACCTGGTACCACAACATATCCAAAGCTGAAGTTCCTAGCACTAAGTGGCCCCGAGATACGGGGCCCCAAAATCGGTTCGGAAAATGTCATTCTCTGCTGCAGAAAAGTGCTTGACATTTTCTGAACCGAGTTTGAGGCCCCATATCTCAGGGCCACTAAGTGCTAGGAACCCCAAATTTGGTGTGCAAACCCAGTGGACCTGGTACCATAACATATCCAAAGCTGAAGTTCCTAGCACTAAGTGGCCCTGAGATACAGGGCCCCCAAACCGGTTCGGAAAATGTCATTCTCTGCTGTAGAAAAGTGCTTGACATTTTCTGAACTGATTTTTGGGGCCCTGTATCTCGGGGCCACTTGGTGCTAGAAACCCCAGCTTTGGAAATTTTATGGTGCTAGTTCCACTTGGTTTGCACACCAAATTTGGGGTTCTTAGCACTAAGTGGCCCTAAGATACAGGGCCCCAAATTCGGTCAACTGTGTCCATCTGCTGCAATGTCATTTCGGGACCCTTTGGGTTCAGAGACCCCAAATTTTGGCTGCAGCTAGGGGGCATCTAGGAACCCTTAACTACCAAGTTTGATGTTCAGGGGACCTATGGCTGCAAATGGGCACAGTGAGGCTGCAAATGGGCACAGTGAGGCTGCAAATGGGCATTGTTGACCCTCTTTTCCACTTACAGTAGCTGTGCATTTCTCACCCTCGTCTTATACTCGGGTCAATAAGTTTTTCCCATTTTTTTGTGGTAAATTAGGGCCTCGACTTATACTCGGAACGACTTATACTCGAGTATATACGGTAGTATATCACAAGCCAGGAAGAGGTGAGTAAGGACAAATCAAAGAATTTACTTCATTTTTAAGTGGCTGAAGTTATTTACTTAGACTGTCTGTAAGTGGATGCTGGTAGTCTGTTAGAGTGACTCTGAGAATGATGCCCAGATTTTATCTGTGGGGGCAACATATATGCATAGGGAGGGAACATAGAAGAACTGGAGGTAACTTGAGGGAACTTGAGACATTGGTTGGGTTACTGGGAATTACAGGAAACAAAGTTGTTAAATTGGGCAGCCACCACCTTAGAAATAACAGATAAGATGCTTGATTGGTTGATATTATTTTTTTTTATGTGTATTATCAATGATACTTATTTAGAGTATTTTGTACTCTCTTCCCTGATATGAAATTAAAATTGACTTATAAAGGAATTTAGTGTTTAAAGTTGTGCTGATAAAACAGCTGACATATGTAAATGAAGAATGATGAGACAGTGAACCTTTCATTGGACTGTGTGCCACCCTTTGCACATGCTTTAATCTTTTGTATGAAACAATATCCTTTATTTCTTTTTAGAGCAACCAATCAACAGATTTTATAGGGCATTGACTGCAAATCAGTCCTTCAATAACACAGCCTTCTGCAACCAAATCTCACAAGATTTTTCATCGTTTTCCCAAAAGTGTGACACTGTCAACTTTCATTACAATGCCTCAATTCCCTTGCTGGTGTGAAAATGATCAGTCTGTTGCAATACATTGCGCAGTCACACTCACTTCATTAAATCTCTTATTAAACTGAAAAACAGACTGTCAGCAGTCTTCTTTTAACCGTTTACTTTCTCAGCATTGGTTATTGTTGCAGGGAAGTGAAGGACACACATATATATACACACACACACACACACACACACACATACTGGTGTGTGAACCATATCATATTTTTTTAACTGATGGTGGACCTTGTTTAACTGATGTACCAGAAATTTACAAAAATTATTTAGAATTCAGAAGCCAACCAGAAGCCTGCAAGACCTTTGGGCAGTGGTTTTCAACCTTTCGTCAGTTATGCATTCCTTGGCATCCCATTTCCATTAATTGTACCCCCCATCAGTCAGTACTGATACTGCCAAGAACATGTCCACAGTTATACAATCAGTACTATACTGACATCAGCACAGATATTTTTACTACTCATTCATACAGTATGTCCATAGATGATTACTATTACTGCACATATTCTGCTAGGAGTTTTCTTCACAGTGTGTGTTTAAATGATGTCATCAGGTCCAACCAGTTCTGTACCCAAATTTCCACGCTTCAACCCTCAGTGCTCAGCTCACTGCTCACATCTTCTATCCTTCCCTTTTTGTCTCCCGGTGACAGAGAGTGACAGGCAGGCTTCTTTACAAACTTTCCACCAAATATTTTACTACCTAAAATGGAGACAGCTACAGGAACACCACTATACTTTTCTTCCATTATCCATTTTTTATGTTACCTTAATCGCTTGCCGACCAGCCGCTGCAGTTTTACTGCGACAGAATGGCACGACTGGGCGAAACGACTTTACCTTATGTCGCTTCGCCTTTTGGCCACTAGGGGCACGCATGCGCACTCATAGCGTGTGCCTGGAGCCGATGCTAGTGCCCGGCGGGCACGATGACTGCCGGGCTCCCGCGATCGCTCGTGACAGAGCAAAAGCTGGGATCTGTGTGTGTAAACACATAAATCCCGGGTTTTTCAGTGGAGTAGAGAGAGATCGTGTGTTCATACTATGTATGAACACTGATCTCTCTCTCCTCCTAGACAGTCCTATCCCCCCTACAGTTAGAACACACCTAGGGAACACAGTTAACCCCTTGATAGCCCCCTAGTGTTAACCCCTTTCCTGCCAGTGATATTTATACAGTAATCAATGCATTTTTATAGCACTGATCGCTGTATAATTGTCAGTGGTTCCAAAAATGTGTCAAGTGTCCAATTTGTCCGCCGCAATAGCGCAGTCCTGATAAAAATCGCAGATCACCGCCATTACTAGTAAAAAAAATAATAATAAAAATGCCATAAATCTATCCCCTATTTTGTAGACGCTATAATTTTTGTGCAAACCAATCACTATACGCTTATTGCGATTTTTTTTTTTTTTTTTTTTTTTTTTTACCAAAAATATGTAGAAGAATACATACTGGCCTAAACTGAGGAAAAAAATAGTTTTTTTGATAAAAAAAAAATGTAGGATATTTATTATTAGCAAAAAGTAAAAGATATTGTGTTTTTTACAAAATTGTCGCTCTCTTGTTCATAGCGCAAAAAATAAAAACCGCAGAGGCGATCAAATACAACCAAAAGAGAGCTCTATTTGTGGGAAAAAAAGGACGTTAATTTTGTTTGGGTACAGCGTCGCATGACCGCGCAATTTTGAGTTAAAGCAACGCAGTGCCGTATCGCAAAAAAGGCGTCATTCAGCAGCCAAATTTTCCGGGGCTGAAGCAGTTAAACATCCTTGTATGTAACCCTGGAAGTATGCATACCCCAGGTTAGAATCACTACCTTAGAGCAATGTTTTTTGGGATGGGTCCCTCTTTACTTTATTTCCAAAAAATGAAATCAGTGGATAATTTTTGAGTAAAAGTATGCATGCTATGACTGACAGCACAGAGCACATGCAAGGCTGAGGCAGTTACTCACAATAGATTATGGGGTGAAAAGACCCAGCACTACTAAAACGTAAAATATACGCATTCTATGCTGAGAAATTCTTAGTAATGAAAGTCTTTCATTTAATAAGCTAAAAATACATTTTTAACAAAACATCCATAACATGCGAACAAACCCAAAGAATTGTTTAGTGGTAAGGCAGAAGCTTAAAGTGATTGTAAAGTCTCGTTTTTTTTTTTTTTTTAAATACCAAACATGTTATGTTTACCTGCCCTGTGCAGTGGTTTTGCACTGAGCAGCCCAGATCCTCCTCTTCAAGGGTGCTTCTTCACTGCTCCTGGCCCCTCCCTCCTGTTAAATGCCCCCAGAGCAAAAGCTTGCTCTGGGGGCACCTGAGCCGAGCTGCAGCTCTATGTGTCCATTCAGACATGGAGCTGCCATTCGGCCCCACCCCCTCTTTCTCGTGATTGGCTAACTGACTGATTGACAGCAGAGAGTGCCAATGGTGCCGCTGCTGTGTCTCATCCAATCAGGAGGGGAGTCCCGGACAGCTGAAGGACTCGTGGACATCGCTGGACAGAGATGGGGCTCAGGTAAGTATTAGGGGGGCCGAGGGGGGCTGCTGCACACAGAAGACTATTTATCTTTAAAAGCATAGAATGCATTAAAAAAGAAGTATGGGTTTTTCTTTTTAGATTCATACTTACCCGATGCTGCATCTGTCCCCCGCCGCCTCAGCACTGAGAACCAAGCCACCGAACACTGCTGATGGCTCGGTTCCAGGGTTGCTGGCTTTCAGTAAATTTACGAACAGTTTGTAAAATCCGTACTTTTTGCATCTGTCCTTGAATTTCCATTATGGACATGTAGGCTGCATGTCCGTAATTGACATTCATGGACAGATGCAAAAATTATGGATTTTACAAACTGTAAATTTGCTGAAAGTTGATAACCCTGCTCGGTTCTCTCGGCCCCCCCCGAGAGGAGAGCTGCTGACCATCAGTCGACATCTCTCCTGCTTTGCTCCTCCACGCTCATTGGAGCGCTGAGCTGTGGAGGGGTGGGGAGAGGCTGTCTCAGTGGCTCGCTGAGGGGCTGAGACTGCCATCAGTCCAAGCACCTGGCGGATCCAGACTTCCTAAGTCAACTGATTGCAGTGATGTCAGCGGAGAGTGGACTTCAGACCTTTCTCCGCTGAAAACGGGTCACAGAAGTGCAAAACGAATTGCACTCCTGTGACGCATAGGAGAAGCCCAGCCTAAAAAGCTGAGGCTGGACTTCTCCTTTTAGGATGCAGGGCCATCTTTAATATTGATTGGACCCTGAGCAAACACCCCCCCCCCCCATGCAGTTTTGCTCTCTACATGCTCTGAGTCTACAATAAATAGCAGTTAGACTCAAAATCAGTTTACTGAATCAGATCAGGCAGCGATTGGTTGCCAGAGGTTAAAGTGTATCATTACAACTCCCTGACTGGCTACTAGAGGTTACAGCACACATTAGGGCTCACTGATTATTTGCTAGAGGTTACAGGTTACATGACTTCTGCTTGTTGATTGATTGCTAGAGATTACTGTACATAAATACTGCTCACTGATTGGTTGCTAGTGGTTAGTGGACATCCTTACCACTCACCAATTGGTTGATAGAGGTTACTGCACATTATTACTGCTTACTAATTGGTTGCTAGTGGTTACTGCATATCCTTACCGCTCAATGATTGGTTGCATAAGGTTAGTGCACATCATTACTGTTCACTGATCGGTTGCTAAAGGTTACAGCACATCATCTCCTCACTGCCTGCACACCATGGACTGGGGAGGAGAGGATACCCATCAATAGACAGAAAACCCCAATGTAATGGGGATTCACATTGACCGCTTATGTAAGGTGGATTTATATTGACCACTAATTTAATAGGGATTTACACAGACCACTAATGTAATAGGAGCATTCACAGGAACCACTAATGTAAGGAGGTAGTTACACCAATGTAAGGGGGGCCTTCACACTGCCCACTAGTGTGAATGAAAGGATTGTACACCAAGCCGCAATGTAATAAGAAGATTTACACTGACTACCAATGTAACTAAGACATTTAGCCTGCTTTCCCATTTGTGTGTGTCGGGAACACATACAAAATCGCTTTCCTGACACCACAGAAACGTGCTGCTCTTTAGCAGATACACAGCAGTGACATTAATTCTTAATGACACCTTCCTGCATCTGCTGAGGTGTGCGTATTCACATGCACTACAATTAATGGTGCTGTGGCACCATGTTATTTTGAAAAAGGGTTCCACCTCCAATTTGCTTACCCAGGCTGATGTTAGGCTTAATGACCACAGCGGTAGGCAGGACTTTCAAGCATGCCCCTTTACCTCCCCAGTGGGTAGCATTCTGCAGAAGTGAGGTGGATATGACCTCAGGGGGGCATGATATACATATGAATGCCACCTCTATTTACATATCAATGCAACAGGTCCATGGTTATTTACATATTAATGATGCCTCTATTTACATATCAATGCAGGTTATTTACATGTAAACACAGGGTCTGCAGGTGAGTCATTTGTACACAGCAATATACAGAGCTGAGCAGCATTAGTAACAGAATTTCACACTGAGATATCGGAACACAGCACGGGACTAAAACTTCAAGGGACAAAGGAATTTGAACTGGGATAGTTGGCAAGTATGAGGCAGCTGCTTTGGGCCCCACAACAATGATGGGGCCTAGGGCAGATGCCCCTTTTGCCCTGCCTAAAGAAGGCCTTGACAGTCATCGGCTCTGTGCTCAGGGAGGTCTGAGAACCAAGCGATCAGCGGTGTTTGATTGCTCAGCTCTCAGTCTTAAAGCCGGTAGGGGGACAGATACAGCATCCACCTAGGTAATTGTGATAAAAAAACAAAAGAAACATTCCCACACTTCTCTTTTAATGCTAGCAAAACATGCATTGGGGGTAATTCTGCTGTTGTCAACATTGTAACTGTCAGGGATGGTTCTAGTGGTGTCAGCAGAGTGTGTGTTGGGGCTGGGTCTGGTTGTTAATTTTCAATGCTATAAACATTTTTCAATTTCAACTACCATTTTATTCAGGTCTTCAGTCCTTTCCACTATCCCAGTGATGTTATCAGATGGAGTCGGTACATTCAAAATGATTGCCATTGTTGAGAACTCATCCATCAGCTGTGAATACATTCTGTGGAATAGAGACAGAAGATAGACATGATTAATATTGTAACTTATACCAAGATAAAAAATACAAAACCAGTAAAAGAAAAAAGAATAGATCTTTAGTGTATTAAAGAAATGAGCTTTTTTAGTTAAACGAGGAGCTCATGAAATTCCCCCATATGACCAATATGCATGTGTGTTCTTTTTTTTTTGTAGTAGAGAAAAAATACAGAATAAAAAAAGTAAATCAGCGCGTGTATGCCAATAAGCAGCTGGACACCAGGGTCAATCAATCAAATCCCTCAAGTCAAAATATAAAAAATGGGTGCAGCGCTAAGTAAAAACTAAACATCAAGGGATAATATATGCAACTAAATAAGAAGATACCAATGCGACAAGAGATGTCCTTAAAATTAGTATTCAGAAATTCATAGCAAAGTCCAAAGAATCCTGTGGAGTTCCACCAAGCAAATGTGATATCATGCCGGTATAAGTGACTGATGTGCCCTTCACCGATATCTAGAATAGCCTCTCACCTGACGACCAGGACCCTTTAATTACAGAGGATCATATAGGCATTCCCTTGCGGGTCATATGGATGGATGGCAATCCAAATTAGGGATAAGGTCCTCCGTCATACACCGGGTGGAAAAGATTCAGGATAATCCCAATGGCATATATAATAGAAGAGGAACAACAAATAGTGCTCTCCGTTTGCCAAAAATTTATTAAAGGATTAAAAATACACTTACATAGCAAGCACTTCTCAAGAGCCAGTAAAACTGCAATGGACGATGGTGTGTACACACAAACAAGGATGGAGCATGCGCGGTGGCCGCGGGTGACGTCACAACGTCTCGTTCTGGACGCGTTGCGTCCCAGTGGGCGGGGACTTCTTCAGCAGACTCTCTGTACTTAAAGGGTCCTGGTCGTCAGGTGAGAGGCTATTCTAGATATCAGTGAAGGGCACATCAGTCACTTATACCGGCATGATATCACGTTTGCTTGGTGGAACTCCACAGGATTCTTTGGACTTTGCTATGACTTTCTGAATACTAATTTTAAGGACATTTCTTGTCGCATTGGTATCTTCTTATTTAGTTGCATATATTATCCCTTGATGTTTAGTTTTTACTTAGAGAAAAAATACAGACTTAGTATATGACACCATTATAGGTTTTATTGTGCCCATCTTCCCTAAAAAATCATGTTAAAGTGGTATTATACCCAAAAGCAAACATGTTTTATATTGCAGCTTATCAGTTCTTAAATGTGATGGCTGTATTAGTTTTCTTCTTTAGGCTTTTAATGTCAAACCTTTATTGCCAAAAGGAGCAAAACTGTTGCTGTAATTGCTTATAAAATGTTAGCTGAAGATTGGCTTTAATTTGCGTGTGCACCTAACAAAACCTTCCTGCGAGACAGTGAATGTTGCTGTCTTAATGTGTCTCTGTTGCTCCTTCATCCAGAGTGTAGGCACTCTAATACAGGAGGTGTGTTACTGGCCAGATCACAAAGTAAAGCCAGAAGTAAAGCGGATGGTGATCCCACAATATCATGACAGCACAGCTTTCTTTCTAGTTCAGGCTTGAATATCACAGTGACATCTCACATATGATATCCAATGGTTTTAGCTGATGTGACTGCTCTAAATTGATGGTGATTAGTTGCTTTTGGAACCACACTTCATACACTGATATTCACTCTCTTTATAAAAGCAGTATCAAATATTAAGCCTTATCAATATACCTCTGATTCTGTAAAAAATAAAATACCACTCTTCTGCCCTGTACACACGATCGGACATTGATCGGACATTCCGACAACAAAATTGATGGATTTTTTCAGACGGATGTTGGCTCAAACTTGTTTTGCATACACACAGAAAGTTGTCGGAAAATCTGAACGCGGTGACGTAAAACACATACGTCGGGACTATAAACGGGGCAGTAGCCAATAGCTTTTGTCTCTTAATTTATTCTGAGCATGTGTGGCACTTTGTGCGTCGGAATTGTCCACACACAGTCAGAATTTACGTGAACGGATTTTGTTGTCGGAAAATTTTATAGCCTGCTCTCAAACTTTGTGTGTCGGAAATTCCGATGGAAAAAGTCCAATGGAGCCCACACACAGTCAGAATTTCCGACAACAAGCTCCAATCGCACATATTCCGTCGGAAAGTCCGACCGTGTGTACAGGGCATAACACTCTAAGGCGCTGTGTACATACCACCTGGCAATTCCAAAACTATAGCAAGGTGCAGGTACTGCAAGCTGAGCTGATCAAGCTCAGTGATACACCCATCCGGTAAAAGAGGGTGGAGCCGCACACAAAGTGTAAGCCTAGTAGTAGTTCACTTGATCAGATTTAGCTAGTCTCGTCCCATTTGCTATACCCCTCTGACGCTTTTCACCCTCCTATGGGCTTAATCGTAGCGGTCCACCACTATGATAAGCCCATAGGAGGGTGAAACGCATTAGAGAGGCAAGGCACATGGGAATAGACCTACTGAAGCCCATCTTATCAAAATATCTGTTGCAAACTGAAATGTTGACAATGCTCCTCTGCGTGATAGCTTTTGTTGCAAGTGGAATCTAAAAGGAAAACAGGATCCTGCCATGGGACCCCCCTCAAATGTGTTTGAGCTTCGGTGCTGGCTGTCCCCAGTTTACGCTGCAGGTTTTCACAGATTTGGAAGAGGGTTGGTGCTGGAAAACCGTGAACTGGACCTTGAGGGAAGGCATGAGGCACTGAGCAGCTGGAGGTAGGAGTGAGGCTGAAAATGCAGAGATAGGGCAGCAGAGGCCCAGACTGTGGGTACATCTGCAGTGGAGGCTATGAGTGCAGTGGAAATGTAGCAGAGACGCAATGATACAGGGGAGATGAAATTAGGCCCCTTGTGCTGCAGGGCTTGGCTGTGGTACTGCTGGTGCTTGGCCACGGGTGCTAAGGCGAACAGCTTCGGTAGCCCAGGTAAGCAATTGGACTATACCGCAGCATGTCCCACCTGAGTTTAAATGGAGGATACAGTCATGCAAAGTGTCATGTGATGCAACACTCTGGTTGCAACCCAAAAGTGCCTGCGACTGTGGGAGATACTAACTCTGAAACATGGAGGGTAACTGTGACACTACTCCCTCTCTTATAAGGGTATCCCAAACCATCTAGGGCCAGGTTTTAGATGGTAGAGGGGATGCAACTTCCATACATGGTGAAGAGCCAAAACATGATGCCAATTTAAATAAGTGCTTTTTATAGGCCATAGACTTTCCAATCTAACAAATAATACATATTATAAAACAACAATAGGTGTGCAGTGCTTTCTGTGATAAGTAAATAACAGTCATAAAATGTAAATAAGTCTTGCTATATGAATCTGTGACTTGACTTCACCAAACCTTCAGTGTAAACTGGAAAAAATTCCAACAATGTGCATGATAAGTCTAACCACTCACCAGAAAGTGGAAAAAATCAAGCATAAGATAAACATCACCCAATGTGCTTAGGAACAATTTGTCACATGCGTGCACCTCCACCAATTTATACACTCACCAGATGGCAAATGATAATGCACCTTAGATCAGTGTTTCTCAGCGCCAGTCCTCAAGGCGCCCCAACAGGTCATGTTTTCAGGGTTTCAATTATTTTGCACAGGTGATTTGATCAGTTTCACTGCCTTAGTAATTACCACAGTGGTTTCATCTGAGGGAGATCCTGAAAACATGACCTGTTGGGGCGCCTTGAGGACTGGAGTTGAGAAACACTGCCTTAGATCATTACTCTGAAAAGAAGAGACCTCTCACCATGGTATACCAGTAGAATGGTGGTTCCCAATAAAGTGAGGCACTGTGCAAAAGAAGCCCACCCATAGGAGCCCAAATTCTGTTCATATAGTTTATTAAACTTAAAATCAAGTACAAAGGCTGCAGCTTAAAAACAAATGAGGCCAAAAACTTACATAATCAGCCACCGCTCCTACCACAAGGACGCGGTGGCATTGACATCTGCACGTAGGCCCCTCCCTACGCGTTTCATGTTGGTGCACATTCTTAAGCGATCCGCCTCTCTTCTCAAGGGTTAGGCGGATCCTTTGAGCATAAAAGTATTGGGAGGGGCCTACATTTTGACGTCATTGCCACCGGATCTATTCAAAGGCCATCCTTGCAGACAATCTACCAGAGAAATGGCACTATTTATTGCTCAAGAATTCATGTCACTGCCATGACGTAGAGCCCGTTTTCCAGCAGAAGTTGTAAGACCATCCATATGTGCTCACAATGTTCGTGGAGGCTGGAAGAATAGACTTGGAATATCATCAAGATACACAACCTCACACACATAAAGAAGGTCTCAAAATAATTATTTAACTAGGTTTTGCAAGACTGGGGGAGGGCATTACATAACCCAAATAGCATCAAGAAATATTTTCAATGCCTGTTCTAGGTTTGAAACACAGTCTTCCATTTGTCTCCCTTGTAAATTTAGATTGTAGGTCTCTCTCGGGAAGATATGGGCTCCATTTAGCTATTCAAATAATTCTGTGATGGTGGGCAACGAATACCAATTTAGACAGTGATTTCATTCAGGCCCTCATAGCATTTGCAAGGTCTCAGAATTCCAGCTTTCTTTAAAACAAACAAAAAGTCAGCTCTAGGTAGCAAAATGGATCAGTACAATTAAAAGAGGTCAGAGAAATCAGCATAGGAAATGGTCTGAGCATGGGTCAGTGGTACTTATTTTATAATAGGAATCGGGGAATGGCATTGGATTGGCAGAGCAGGGCCAAAGTTAAGGTTTTGAGACTGGACGCGTTTTGTGGTTGATGTGTGTCGAAAACCTGTGGCAAGACCAGGAAGAAGAGGGTTTCACGAAGCAGTACTTCGAACATCTCAAGAGGCTACATTTGCTTATGTATGGGCCCACTGGAAAGTAAAGTTACATAAATGGCTGACATAGTAAAAGAAGAGAGGATTGGTTCCAGGAAGAGCCTAAGATCTAGGGCAATGGCTGTCTCACTGAAATTACTGTAGCTGCAGCTCCAGAGTCAATAGAAACTTGGCTGTAGGTACTATGGGAGCTTGGATGTGGGTGCTGAGATGAAAAGCTTTGGTAGTTCAGGGAATCGTGTGGACTCTTATCACTGAGTGGTGATGTGATAGAATGCCCTGCTCAAACATAAATAGAAGATGCATGATGCATTATGATGCTGCAACAGCACTCCAGGTAAAACCCGGATGTCCCCATTCCCACCAGCACCTTGAAAAGACCCATGGGCTGCCCTAATGCAACGGATATTAGCATGTAAAATAAGGCATGTTAACATGCATGTGGTAATACAATAGAATGTTCTGCACATGTGTGAGGAGAGCCTAAATATGATTGTTGGAGTCTGTATAGGTTTTGCAATATTCACTGCATTTCTTTGTTTTCATGCAAACATTCCAGAAATAACTGATTGCGAGATTCGGTAGCTGAAGTCACCAAAACAATTCAAAACTTTGTGTCTGACCATTCCTCGGGCACTACCACTCCCCTTATTTAGTGGGAAGCTCTGAAGTGCGTGGTTAGGGGAGTTCTTATTCAGCAAGGTTCCTGTTTGAAAAAGATCAGAACGGATGAAATTTGTCGCCTGTTAACTAGTATTGCGGAGCTTGAATCACTTCATAAACAAAATTTAGAACAGTCCACTTTCGTCAAATTATCCAATACCTGACGTGACCTACTCTACTGCTAGAATCCCACTCCTTAATAGACCGTGATAGGGTCTGTAATTATCATTATTTCCTGGCCAACAAATGCGGTCAACATCTGGCACAGATTCTCCACCCTAGGCCTCCCCGTTATTCTATCTCATCTATCTATAGTTTAGACAATACTATTCTCAGCTCTATAACCTGCCAGCTGAAAACCTGAGCAACCCTAACTTCGCCTTCCTAGACGACATGCAGGCTTATATCACTGAAACAGCCTTACCCGAAATTGACCCCCAAGACTCCTTGGATTTGGACAAGCCCTTGGCTGAGCCTGATTTCCTGGGTGCAATTAAGGGATTGAAGTTGGATAAATGTCCTGGCCCAGATGGGTACACGCCCCAGTTTTATAAAACTTTTGCACCCCTCTTGACACCGCTTCTGACTCCGGCTTTCAATGCTATAGATGACTCCACTCTCCTCTCTAGAGGGCTCCTGGCAGCTAGCGTATCTATTCTTCTGAAACCTGGTAAAGATCCTTCCCAATGCAGTAGTTATCGTCCAATTTCCTTGCTGAACATAGATCTTAAGCTCTTTGCAAACGTCCTTGCCAACCGCCTTTCTCCTCTCTTGCCTGGGACTATTCATAGGGATCAGGTTGGTTTTGTCCCGGGCCGTGAGGCCCGAGACAACACAACCACAACAATCCACCTTATATCTTATATTCAATGCCACCATTTTAAGGCCTGCCTCCTATCCTTTGATGCAGAAAAGGCATTCAATAGGGTTATGCCTATCACTGAAACAAATAGGCTTAGGTTCCTCTTTCATCCCTAAAGTACTGTTCCTTTACTCACAACCTTCCGCCTCTGTCTTAGTGAGTTAAACCTCCTCAGATCTGTTTGACGTCTCAAATGGTTGCCCCCTCTATCCTCTTTTATTTGTCATAGTAATCAAGCACCTGGTGTGTGCCATTTGTCAAAACGCTTCTATTCAAGGCATTCAAACCCCCTCCTTCCATCATAAACTATCCCTATATGCAGACGACCTATTGGTCTGTGTTCAAAAACCCCACACATCCCTGCCCTTGCTATTTTCTGAATTACGGCAGTTTGGCTATTTTAGCAACTTTAATTTCAGTATATCCAAAACGGTGGCACTCAATGTCTCCTTGCCTGATACCACAATGTCCTCACTCTGCTCCAACTACTCATTCCAATGGCGATCTAAGGGCATTTCTTACCTAGGCGTTTTGATACCTACCAACGTTTCCAATTTATTCTCATTGAGCTATGTCCCCCTCCTTTCTCGTTTGCGGAAGAACCTGGAGTCCTGGTGGGGCTCCTTTCTGCCCTGGTTTGGTCACAGGGAGGTTAAAATGGTGTACCAAATAATTAGTAATATAATTATCGTCAACATGTGGGTGCTGTTAAACTCGGTTTGGACTTCTGGGCTTTACTGAAAGGGTGAATACACATTGAAAAGATTTGTTTTACTAAGATTATCTCTTTTACATGTATTTCTGAAACCATACTTGAAAAGACTATACTTTGCCTTTAACTCAGATGTACCTGTCAGAGTCATACATGTTCTCTGCATTGATGTGCAAATAGAGCTTTTCACTTTAAACTGCAGGAATGTGCCAGGCTTTCTTGAATGACACCTGCAGATACTACAGCGAGGAACATAAATATAAAGCTGATGGTATTAAATTCAGACAGGTACCGACATCTAATAATAAAACTTTGTGATACGTGAAGAACATACATTATTTCTTTTACTTCTATATATTTTTTTTAGGGGTTCTTCTGAAATTGTTGGCCCAAATCGGCTGAGCACCAGTATGAAAATAATGAATAGTGCATGCAATACACTGTTTAGTTTTGTAGTTTTATAGTGCTTCCTTTGTTTTTCTAGTCATATCTATAAAACATCATCAATAATGAGACTTTGTATTTTTATAAAATGCACAGTTGACAGTGGATGAAGAACAAATGGCCCAGCTAGGCATATTTTTTAAGATCTTATAATTTAAGCCTTACTTAAAAGATCTATTGAGAAAGCCCAGTCAGGGGGCGATATGCGTGTAGAGGGGAGGAGCCGAGCCCGTGACGTCACGCAGTCACAGTGGTGAGCAGGCAACATATTTGTATTGCATAGAGCTGGTTTTAAGTCTTGTAAGTGTATTTTGTAACTGATTATCTTGTAAGTGTATTTTAAGTGGGGCATTTTAATAAATGTTACAAACGGAGAGCACTGTGTATCCTCTATTTATTGTTGCATGAATGTGGAGCCATAGTCTATAAGGAATATTGAGCGATAACACTGGTGTGGAGGAAGGAGAGAAGCAGTGGGGCAGTATATATGAGAAATCTTTTTTGTGATCCCCCTGTGAGGCTACTGATTGGAAAGTGGATAGCAGGTCGGATGTGGAAGAGATGAGACCATAGCTGAAAGAAAGGAATTGTTTCTGAGTCTACCTGACTCGTGTATGAGGTGAGCAGGTATAACGGCTGGTGATTTTTTCGCAATAGATTAACAGCTCCCCTATGCACCAATATAGCATTCATGTACTTATTTTTGCAAAAATATCAAATCTTTCCATTAAATCTGCAGTCACTTACTTTTCTTGTCCTAATCCACGTTTGCAGGCGTTTCCATTAGTAATGTCTTTCTTCCTGATCAGACTTTAGGTCATGAGACAGGAAGGAGTTGACCAGCTGATCTCATTAGCACACACCCTGCATCATCCACCCTCCCATTCCCAGCTGCAATCAATCAGTGATAACCCTTCTCACTAAATACACAATCAGATTGCATAGTGTATGGAAATCTTTATACAAGTACATAGGAGAGAGTGGACAGAAACACTCAGCTGTCAAGCCCCGTTCACATCTCTGCATAGCGGGAACTCGCATTCCCACATACGTTTTTTATTTTATTTAGTGGGGGCATTTTGGAGCATTTTCACTCATCACACATAGGGCAGCCCATCCACCTGAATGGGCTGCCCTACACACAGCAATCAACCCCAAAGAAGATTCATAACTTTTTTTAGAGTGGCGCTTGGTGCGTTTTTTTACTGCGATTTGTGGTGCAGCGCATTTCTGAAATGCCAGGAAATGCACAGTTGTGAATGGAGCCTCATTGTTCTTGTGTTATGGCACCAATTTCACTTTCAGGACCCATTCACATCTAGCATAGTGGGAGCGCACATTTTGTGTCTCGTTTTTCCTGTGACATGCATAGGGCAGCCTGCTGATTTCAATTGGCTGCACTACATGTGGTTAATAGGACATTTTGGCATTTTGCGGGTTATGTGTTTTTTACTATGCGTTTTGCAGCATTTGTGCCTCGTTTTTTTAACATGGCAAAATGTGTGTTTGCGTCTGTGTTTGGTGTGCTGTTAACAATTAATTGCACTGAAAGCGCAACTAGTAATTTTAGGTGTATAAACATGACCATACACTATGCAATCTGATTGTATTTTGTGTATTTAGTGAGAAGGATGATCACTGATTGATTACATTTCATTTAACCACTTCCCCCCCTTAGGACATTCAGGAACACCCTTGACTTTGTGCAGTGATATCTGAATGATGCCTGCAGGTACAGACATCATTCAGATATTGCCGTTTTCAGCCGGCGATTCCCTGGACCATAAGAACGATCATAACGGCTGTTCCGCCGCTTGATCATTCTTACGTCCCCTCCCACCGCCCATTGGTGCTTCTACCGACTCACCGCTTCTATCGGTGAGTCGGAGACGAGATCCGCCGGCCCTGGATGGTGGACCAGATGGTCCCTGGAGTCTCTATGATCGTTCGGAGGCCAGGCGCGATGTTATGACGTCACGCTCGGCCTCTGCATTAAAAAAAACAGCGCCGCCACGGCTGGGAAGCCATGATCGTTGTTTTATTTTTTATTTTAAATACAGAAAAAGAGGGTTCCCCTAATGGTGGACTTTACAGGCACATATAAAGGGATGTAAAAGAGTATATATAGTACAAAAGAGTAATTTATTAAATAGAGCAATAAAAGATATGACAATAATATAGTAGCAATTATTGGGAATGCGAGCCAAGCAATATTGACATAGATACAGTGTTTTAAAGCAAAACTCTTGCCCCAACGCGTTTCGGAGTTAACTGGCCTCCTTCCTCAGGGGTGGGTGTGAGTTACAAATAGTTCTACATTGAAGGAAACATATTGAAAAGACAGTAGTAAGCATATAAGTATACATATACATAGAAAAAGTCCTGCAAGAAAAAATGTGTGGTATTGCAATTGTATAGTAGCAAATCCTCTTAGTCATGAGGTGTAAAAATTCAAGAATAAATATGGTTTTTAGAGAACTGTCATATAAAGTTTAATTTGACCCATACCTGGAAGTGGTTCAGTGAATGACGTTAAAGGGATGTTTAGTAGGTAGCTAAAAATGGTAACAAACAAATGAAGATTTAATTAATTAAGTAACTTTTGTATAGGGCAAAAAACTGCTGCAATATTGTGGCAACTACTGGCATATTACTTCTTTAAAGGCTAATTAGAGTGTATAAAATATGTACAATATGACAGCTTTTATATTAAATTGAGCCATTTTACTTTATTCAAACAGGAGCATGGGCATAGTCTTATTATAAAAGTTTTCAGGGATATAGTCAGTAAACCTGAGCTAGAGTATCAGTCATTAAAAAGGTGTAATTTACTTACATGTCAAGCAGGTGAATGGATATCTGTTCAGGCCGGTAACACAAACACTAAGCACATAGTAATAGCAATTTTTCTAGCCAGAAGACGTTTCCAAAGGTGTTTTAGGCATTGGGCCAGAAACATATATAGTCTAAAGGCAAAGATAGAACTGAAATCCTATGATGTGTATAAATTTAAATAACAAAAGGTAGCACAGGGTAGTCTAGGTTTCATGGGCCCACCTTAAGGTGTCGTTATTTGTGTATAAGTATATATAAAAGTTCGCCGCAAACGTTAGAGCGAGAGAAATAATTTTAGCCCTAGACCTCCTCTATAACTCAAAATATGTAACCAGTAAAAAATTTTAAAGTGTTGCCTATGGGGATTTTTAAGTACCAAAGTTTGGCACCATTCCACAAGCATGTGCAATTTTGAAGCGTGACATGTTGGGTATCTATTTACTCGGCGTAACTTCATCTTTCACATTATGCAAAAAAAGTGGGCTTTAATGTTAACGTTAATGTTTTGTTTTTGTTTTTAAAGCATGAAACTGTTTTTTTTTTCCACAAAAAAAATGTGTTCGAAAAATTGCCGCGCAAATACCATGTGAGAAAAAAGTTGCAACGACCGCCATTGTATTCTCTAGGGTCTTTGCTAAAAAAACATATATAATGTTTAGGGGTTCTATGTAATTTTCTAGCAAAAAAATGATGAATTTTACATGTAGGAGAGAAATGTCAGAATTGGCCTGGGTGCGAAGTGGTTAAAAAACGTGCACCTGGGAATGGGTGGGTGGATGATGAGGTCAGCTGGTCAACGCCTTCCTGTCTCATGACCTAAAGTCTGATCAGTAAGAAAGACATTACTAATGGAAACGTCTGGAAATGTGGATTAGGACAAGCAAAGTGACTGTAGATTTAATGAAAAACTTTGATTGTTTTGCAAAAAAAGTACATGAATGCTATATTGGTGCATAGGGGAGCTGGAATTTAGGGGGAAAAAAAGTGCACTTACCCTTTAACAATAATTCTACTATGTTTGGAAGAATACATATGATGCAGTAAGAATGTAATTTTGCAATCTTTTTCTATAAATGCTTATATTACAAATACATTTTCATACATATTGGGGGAGATTTATTAAAACTGGAGCACTTAGAATCTGGTGCAGCTGTGCATAGTAGCCAATCAGCTTTTAATTAAGCTTTGGTAATAAAACCTGAAAGCTGATTGGTTACTATGCAGAGTTGCACCAGATTTTTCAGACTCCAGTTTTAGTATCCAGTATTTATGTATCCATAAAGGTAACCAAGCATTTCCTACATACCTGGAAGTACCCTCTGTGCAAGAATTGCCTGGCAGACGTCAACAATTTCAGAGGCGTGTAATCTGATCTCCTTGCTATTCAGGTCTATTTCACAAAAGCAACTGTTATCTCAGCTTCTAGTACAATAGTGGTCATGGGACTTTAAAGTGGGGTTCCACCCAAATTTTGAACAATATCTGTATGTATTCTCTTCCTTGCCTAGATGCTGACATGCCGTTTAAAAAAATTTAAATCGCAGTAATTACCTTTTATTTTTCTATTCTTCTTTGCACTTCCTGGTTCTCCTCCCGTGGGAGTAGGCGTGTTTCTAGCCTCTCCCAGACTCCTGGGAGCTAGTCTCGGGCTTCCCAGGATGCCACTGAGCATGTGCGGGAACGAGCGGTGAATGCTGGGAGCACAGCATTCACCACATCCAGGAAATAAATGCTTGTGGGTTTCAAATGCCCACAATGAAGATGGAAACCGCCTGCAGTGAATAATATAAGTTATTCTTTCCGACAAAATCTGACACAGGCGGACATATTACACACAATATGTGAGTATGTAATGCTGAGAAGAAAAGTTTGTGAATGAACTCAAAAAAAAAAAACGATAGATAGGTGGACCCCCGCTTTAAATGAGGCAGGTCACTTGGTAAAATGTAGTTTGAGTAAAAATAGTAATTTATTACAAATTCCATACTTGACACAGATACAATGATTCACTTTCGAAAATATAATCCAAACATATATGGAGTAAGCTGACATGGAAAAATGTATTAAAAAGTATACTTGTCTTAGGTCGGTCCACATATGTTTCCAGTGCCATGGAGCTGCAATCTAAGGTCCTGGTTTGTCCCTTGGCTACCTCCCTCCCCCATGGCCTGAGTGTTTCTTTCCCACCACAGCCCCAGACTAGACAGTGCCGTTGTCTCCTCATTGCCCCGCTCAGATGCTGGGTCCACCCCTTGAGCTGACATGTAAGCAATAAGGTTATTTTAAAAAATGACGCAAGGGCATCTATTGGCTACTGGCTATGAACTTCCTTACTCTAGTCCGGTCGTACGTCATCATGTTTGAATCAGTCGGCCTTTGGCGTGATCGTGTGTAGGCAAGTCCGTTTCGTTGGAACTCCGTCAGAACTCCGTCAAAAAGGACTTTGGAGTTCAGTCCATCAAAGTCCGCTCGTGTGTATGCGGCATAAGTGTGTAACTGCCTGCCCATATGAGGTAGGAGCACACAGCTTACACAGAGAGTCTACAAGAGCCCTGCATAGCACCCACAATCTGCTGATCGCGGGTGCAATGCTTTACAGGCTCCCAATAACAAAATAAATAAATAAATGCACATTTTTTTACCTGCAAAAAGATGTGCATTTATTTTATTTTTTTGAAAAGGTGAACTTTTCCTTTAAAACAGTTTTTTCTGGTACCCTAGACATAAAAGAGTGATTGCCACCTGTGGTGCAGAGGGCAGCCTCACTGCAAGGGAGGATTTTTGTTTACCCCAGACCTAGAGCAAGGGTCTTCAACCGGATTGTGGACAGTGGGAGTAGATAACGTCTCGGGCTTGGTGGTCAGTACATAGGACCCCCGTGGTTAGGAGGAAAAATTCCAATCATTGGCAATAGTGGGAGGAATAGTGCCCCATTGTTGGTGTCAGTGGGAGGAATAGTGCCCCATCATTGGTATCAGTGGGAGGAATAGTGCCCCATCGTTGGTATCAGTGGGAGGAAAAGTGCCCTGTGGGTGGTGTCAGTGGGAGGAATAGTGCCCCATCGTTGGTGTCAGTGGGAGGAATCATGCCCCATCGTTGATATCAGTGAGAGGAATAGTTCCCCCAACGGTTTTGTCAGTGGGAGGAATAATACCCCATCTTTGGTGTCAGAGGAAGAATGTATGCTCCATCATTGGTGTCAGTAGGAGGAATAATACTCCATTGTTGTGTGTCCCAAGGGCCAGATAAAGTCAAGCAAAGGGCTGCATCTGGCCCGCGGGCTGTAATTTGGAGACCACTGCCCTAGACATAGGTTCTATATTGATTGCTAAAGTCAGCCATACATGAATCAAAATTTGGCTGGTTCAACGGGGACTGGATGAATTTTGGTCCATGTATAGGCAGGCTGGTTGTACTATTGTCTACAATCTACTAATTGACTTTAATCTACATAGTTAGATCTGACAACCTGTCACATTTTTGCCGCTTGATTGGTGCCCCCGGCTATAGCCAGCGATGCTGATCAGTGTATTCTGTTGGCAGGGAAGTCTCCCCACTGTCAGAATACAATAACTCAGCAGGGAGGATTCCACCATCTAAACTGAATGCAGTTATGGGGGAATTGAGTCCTCTTTTTTATTTTTTTATTTCCTTCAAACAAAAAACAGAATCATGTATGGGCTGCTCAACACAATACTGATAAAATACTACACATACTGTACAACTGATCAACAGCTAATACTCAGATCCCATAAATAAACAGCCTGGACTAGTAACAGAAAAGATGAGCAACTGTAAATGGGAGTCACTACAAACCGGAGACACTAATAAATGACTGTGTATGGCTACATTCACACGGCTGTAAAAGTTTTACCCATCTCATTCATTACACGTTTTGTTTTCTAGCACATCCTGCGTAATCATTAGTAAATACTTGCAAAAAATTGTCCCTTTTTTTCCCTCGATACCTGCATCTCTCATACATGTAACACGTGTGTCCTCATATTTTTAGATTTCGTGTTACAGATCTGAACGCAGTGCACATTTACGTGAAAGTCAGCTGCGTCCCGATCTGTAAAAATACGCCTGTAAATGTTTTGTACTCCATATATGTTTGTATTATATTTTAGAAAGTGAATCATTGTATCTGTGTCAATTATGTAATTTGTAATAAGTTACTATTTTTACACAAACTACCGTACATTTTACCAAGTGACCTGCCTCATTTAAAGTCCCAAGACCATTTTTTCCTTTGCATGCATATATATAATAGGGATGGAGGTATGTCTCTGTGTTTGCTTCAGATCATTTCTTTTTTCTTTTTTATTCTAGTACAATAGTGCTTTTGCTTAGAGCTCACTAATTGTGGATTACTAGAGGTAGACCGGAAAAGATCCTTTGCATCATTCTATGTTCACCCGATTGAAAAGAAATATAAAATGCTGATTTATTTTTGAGTCCTTAAAATAATAAACCAATGAAAAATATTACCAAAATACTATTCATTCTTTTAAAATTTCTCAGTAGAAGTCAGAAAAAATTAAATTAAAGTGAAATGCTAGTTTCCAATTTTCTTTTGGTGCAGTTTTGATCAATCAAAAGTCAGAAAACTAGGAGAACCCTTTTTAACAAAATGTGATGTCTGGATCACCAGGTACATTCATATTTTATGTCATTGGTTAAAGTCTTCAGAAAAATAATCATTCCCAAGAAAAAGTGATTAGTAATCATGCAAATTGCATTTCTACTACCACCATGCCCTTTATTAGAGCGATGTTCTCCTGCAAAGTGTTTAACTGTAATTATATTTGCTTCTTAGGTAACCTCTGACTGGCATGTTATCTACACAAGATGTTCTCTACATTAGAAAGCATATACACAAAATGTGGTTATTAGAGTGTTACATAACCACTTATGCCAAAAGGTAAAGGCACTTTTAAGTGACTTTACTTGAAATGTGAACAGGCTGATTGTTATAAATTGGATTTTAAAATTTGTATTTTTTTAAATTGGATTTTACAATTAGTATTTAATGTACAAAACAAACCCACAATTAACTGACAGTCATGTGAAAGTTGAAGTAGAACTACAATAAATGCTGTTATCAAAAAACAAATAGTAGATTAATAAACAAGTTCCAGGTGTATTTTTCTAGAGAAAAGGGGAAAAAAAAGATACTTTTAAATCACCTAGGTTCACTAGTTTCATAAAAGTCAGGAGACAAAACTGGTCAGGGTCAGACCGCACTGCAACCGGAAGTGACGTATCGCTGTTAGCGAGTGAGGGGACCTGGTGAGATGCCGTGCAAGTGGCATACTGACGGCTTCTTGTGCACTTCCTTAATACAGTAGATTGGATGGATGGATGGATGGATTATATTTGTGAATGACATTTCATTGAATTTTTAATAAAAAGTGTTTTTTTGGAATTGCATTATTAGTTTTCCTTTGGCATGGGGCTTTTTGGTAAGCTCATGACGTTTTGCTGGAGACTGCATGTTCATCATAAGTGCTACTGCCTAATATTCTAGATAAGCAATTGGAACCAGTGAGTGCAAAGGAGAGGGGGGAGGCTCTGCACTTATCACGTGGTGTTGTGAAGTGGATTGCATGATTTCCATCACATTGATGGACTATTTTGAACTGTTTAATTTATAATACACTGGTGTGATAGACAACTGAGCATTTTTATATCACATGTATACTTAAAAGAGGATGTTGTAATTTAAGTTTTATGGAACAATATAGGCACTATTTGGTGTAAACAGTTTTTTAATTTTCATTATTTAGATATGTGAAGGATTTTTGCAATTGTTTATGGTGGCAACAGTGATTGTTATATTTGAAAACTATCACTTGGGGGGGGTGAATATATATATATATATATATATATATATATCTATCTCTATCTATCTATCGATCGATCGATCGATCGATCGATAGATATATATATAAAGAAGGCCAGTATGGTGGCCTGAATTTATGGGAGGAGTCCGGGGGGTATGTCCAGGGGTTATTTAAGCAGCCCACTCATCTGTGGTCTTTGTCGGTTCCAGTGCACGATATTACACGTCACTGGGCCGACTTTTCCCAGCTCACCTCTTGTTCGTGAGTCTTTGCATTTGATCGCAGGTGCATTGCGGCTTCTCTGTTCATGGTCTTTCGTCGGCAGTTCCCGCTCACTGTCGCAGGTAGTATTCGAACCTTTTCATATCATGTGCAATCTTGCAATTCGTTATGTTTCCTATCTTGCATCCCTCCGAGTTGTTGTCGCTCATGTCCTGACATCATTTGGCACAGGCGTAGTACATTCGTAAGTTCGATTCATTTGTAAATCCAAACCTCCGAGCTGCTGTCGGTCGTTGTCCGATATCATTCGCCATAGGCCTTCACTGGTTATAAGATTCACTGTCCATGGGGTTACCATCTCATCCATTTGGAGATGAGCAGATATTGTTTGTACGGGTTCTGTGGCTGATTGAGGTGGTAATTAGACCCACCTGGTGCCTTGTCTGCACTTGATTAGCCTGGGAGGGCTGGGTGGTTGGTAGGTGTTCGGTTTTAGAGTAAGGGGTGGCATACACTCTACAACCAATTCGTATCAGATTCATACTCCTTACTACGGATTTGTATCGGATTCATTTCATACATTTTACAAACCTATTCGTATCAGAGTAATTTCTCTTACAGCCAATTCATAGCAGATACATTGCATACTTTCTACTGTTGCCATTCGTTGTTTCCCCCATGACGTGTGTTTTAGTTCCCGCAGCGGAACTTGGGAATCGTTTGTACGCGGTTCTTCTCTCTCTTTTATTTACCAAACCAAAGTTATTTTCTGTGCATCATGCATGGCACCACACCACGCTCTTCGGATGTGTTGCACACCCGGTCCAGTCCAATGCGAACCCAGTCGCACGACTCTTCTAACTCACTCAGTGTTTGTGAGCTGCGTGTCTAAACTTTAAGAGGCTTTCGGTTCTCCGTTCATTGTTTTTCGTAGATCGGGTCTTTCTCAAACTGTGGCAGGTAGGATTTGTATAACATTTCTTCATTTCACGCACCATTGTTTGCCAGATACCCCGTGTCACAGAGACCCCACTACGGAACTTGCGAGTCATTCGTTAAACTCTCCGTATGCATCTTTATTTTAGCCTCGTGCAAACCACAAACTTGTCGCTCAGTTTGTGAGCACAAACACTGAGCCCTTTTTCATCGGTTTCATTCGTACATTCTCGTACCTTGTTGTTTCACGCCACATAGTAGGCCCATTTCACTTTAGAAACACACTGTCTATCACCTCAGTTATTTTAATTCGCATTACCCTCCGGTCCGAATCTAGTCACATCAGCAACTCTCCGGTTCGTCCCGGGTAGTTTTGTCATCTCATTTCATGCTATGCTCCACAGTCCGGTTCGTTGTCAGTCGCAAATTGTGGCACACTGATCCGTCGCCTCTGTCATGGCAAGTAATTTAAATTGTTACATTTCACATACCCTTCACTTTGATTCAAATCCAGTCGTGTCTGCAACACGGATTCGCGTTGACTCGTGCTAGTCATTCCGTCTTATGCATTTGACTCCCCACAGTCTGGTTTGTTATCAGTCGCAAATTGCGGTACACTGATTCGTGCCACTGTCATGGCAAATATATCATTCGTCCATTTAGTATACCCTTCAATCTGATTCGAATGCAGTCGCATCTGCGACGCACCCATTCATACCGGCTCGTTCTAGTCATTTCATCTAATTTCATTCCATGCTCCACAGTCCGGTTCGTTGTCAGTCGCAATTGCGGCACACTGATTCGTGCCACTGTCATGGCAAACATTTCATTCGTTCATTTCACATACCCTTCGATCCAATTCGAATCCAGTTGCATCTGCAACGCACCAATTCGTACCGGCTCGTTCTAGTCATTTCATCTCATTTCATTCTTTAATTTCTTATACCCTTCACTACGATTCAAATTCAGTCACATCTGCGATGCACTAATTCACATCGACTCGTGTTAGCCATTGTTATTTCCTGTTCCACAAACAGGTTTGCTATCAGTCGCTATCGCGACACACCGATTCATGCCTCTGTCATGGCAATCATTTCGGTCATTTCATTTTAAAAAAAAAATGTTGCTTATTCCATTTCGCCCTCATTTCATCCCATATTTCACAGTTCGATTCACTGTCAAGTCACAGTTACAACACATGGATTCGTGCCTCTGTCATGGCAAACATTTCGGTCATTTCATTTCATATACCCCACACGACGATCGGAGTCCAAACGCTTTAGCAGCACTACGATTCGTGTCGGCTTCATTTCGCTCATTTCATTTCAGCCTCATTTTCATCCCATATTCCACAGTTCGGTTACTGTTAAATCACAGATACGGCATCCCGATTTCGTGTCAAAATCACTTCAATCATTCAATGGTTTTATTTCGTATGTTGTCTGTCATGTTCTCCTTAGGTCTGGCAGTCTCTTTGGGTAGGGTCATTCGTGCATTCTTGTTTCTTTTATCCCGTCATACGCTCTACTGTTGTTCGATGTCAGTTGCCTCAGCGACGCGAGGGTTCACTTTTAAATTTAGATCACTGTATGATTTGTCACGTCAATGACAGACACCCCTCAGTACAGCTTACCCTACGGTCCAGTTCGAATCCAGTCGCAACAAGGCACATCGGCCCACATAGCTTCAGACCAACTGTTCTCAAAGACGTTTTTCCTTCAAATTCCATTCATGGTTTCAAATTTGTTTGTTTAACCATCGTTCACCTCCCGATATTGTTTCCCTTTGCATTCGCTGTAAACGCATCTCAAAGTCACACGACCCGGCCTTCTAATGGCATAAAGCCACTCTCCATTGTCCACCTGTAATTTCTCCTCTAGCTCAGTTGAGTTCAGGTAGTTCCATCCTGCACCAGGTTGGACATTATTCCCCCAGGTTCCAGTCGACTGAGGTTTCGACCTCAAAAACCAGGACTTCTCAACTAGGGCACAAGTCAGCCAAACCCATGTCGCAGGCAGCAAAGACCTCACATCTGTCCCTCTGTCACCCTCTCAGGTTTCAGAGACCGGCAGCGTGCAGTCCTTCAGGGGATGGAGCATCCCCAAGTTAACAGCGAAACTAAGGCTCAGGGGCGTGCCCTTCCCCACTACAGCCAGGAAAGATGAGCTCTTCAGGCTCCTCTTCCCACCACCAGCGACAGACGGGCCCAGCTCCCAGCAGGTGTCTCTTCAGTCCATGTCCTTGGCCATTTCTCAGCTTCACATAAAATTTTGTTTGGTGTATGACCTTCCTGTGCCTCATTCTTCCCACATCCCGAGTTTGAATTCCTTAATTTCTTCAGAGGAATTCTCCCTGAAATACGCTTCAGTCGACATGACAATCCAGGCCATTATCAAAATAGGCACAAGCATAGGGATGACTGGGATGATATATGGGGAATTGCAATGCAGACTCTGGTCTCCACTAGGGACAGACTAATTCACTTTAAATTCCTGCACAGGATTTATCTGACCCCAGCTAGACTTGCTAGGATGTTTGGGAATCAGCATTCTTTTTGCTGGAGGTGTTCCATGCCACTAGCGAATTTTATGCATATATTTTGGGAATGCCTACAGGTCAGAGCATACTGGCAGGATGTAGCATGCTGCATAAGGTCGGTCACTTCTATTTCGATTCCCATGACGGTTGAGGTATGCCTGCTGCATCTGGTAGAGCCCCTAGCTACTACCAGGGCTATTAGAACTCTTCTTACCCTATTGTTGTTCTATGCCAAAAAGAGGATTATTCTCTCCTGGAAGAGTTCCTCAGCCCCAACCCTAGAGTCCTGGAAGGCATTGGTTAACAAGGCAATACCATTTTATAAAGCCACTTATTTGAGTAGGGGATTACTGACCAAATTTGACAAGGTGTGGGGTGGTTGGATGGCATCGGTGGATACGGTGTCAGACTAATTACAGATAACCCATAGCTATTGATATTGGTGTATGAGGCCACAAAGGAGGATGTATATGACCGACATACAGGAGAAATATTGATAATTCTGCACTAAGATAACTGGTCACTTGTAGGGGGGAGAGTTATTTTTATTCATATGAGATCCTTGGTGCTGGGGGGGGAGTCGGGTCACGTTTTTGACGGTATCAAGCATCACGACCCAAGTTGTTAGACAGCGAGGGTGCGGTGTCTCCTAGTGCCTTCCTCCAGTCTGGAGGCCAACTTGGACAGTATGTATCTGGGCAAAAGCTTTGTTTGGGGGGGGGGGGAGGGGGGAGTTCTCAATTTATGTCTGTGTTTTTGTATGTAAATGTCCACCGGCAACTGTGTTCTAGTCGGTGGTTGTCGGCCGCAAATGTGGCCTGTTGTTATTTGTATGCCTAAAAAATGAATAAAAAAGAATTTAAAAAAAAAAAAAATAGGCACAAGCACCTGGCTCTCTAAAGCTGACATATCAGACGCATTTAAGCTTCTACCCATCCAACTGTCCCTCTGATGTTGGCACAGCATTAAATGGAAAGAATCATATTACTTTGCCACTAAACTGACCTTCGGCTCTAAAAAAAAAAAAAACAGCCCGTGGCTCTTTGACACCTTCGCACAGTCCCTCACTTGGATCATGTCACACCAAGCCCAGTGCCAGATGGTCATTTATTGTCTGGATGACTTCCTGCTAATTGAGCAGCCCGGTGTGTCCCCTGTAGACCTAGATAGGTTAGGAGTGGTGTTTGATATGGAAAGATTTCCCCAGTGGGGCTTTAAAACAGCAATGTAACAGGGTCAAAAGAATTAAATGATATTTAAAGAGTTGTTTATTTGAGAATTGTCCGATATCATGGTATAGTTAAATACAATATATACAATATGAAATCTGGTCCGATAATACAGTACATGTTCCACAATGCAATAAACACAATTGTGCACATCGTTACATTACATAATGCTATATGGTGTGCAAGTACTGACGCGTTTCAACCTGTGTGCAGTCTCTTCAGGGGCACAAGTGGCTCTCAAAATTATTACATATATTCAGAATTAAAGAAGCATGTCATCATACATCACATTGGATAAGCCATAGTGGTAAATTTACCGCTCAAGAGTGGAATGAGTGTTCTTGTAACCAAAAATGGTAGGAGCCGTTAAAAAATGCGGAGGGCTTAAAGGCCGCCCCCACCTCCCCAGGAGAGAAGAGCCCACCCCGAGGGGCTTGCAAGGAGCCACACTGTGAGCACCCACTGTGGGACGAAGGAGCCGGCGCCTGCAACAAACACCCAATGATAGCAATATGTTAACCACTTAACAACCGGCCCATAGCCGAATGACGGCTTCAGGGCGGTTGCATAACTCTGGGAGGGCGTACAGTGACGCTCTCGCGTGCACCCGAACACATCCGTGACCATCATGGATCACGGTAAACGGCCGCTAATCTTCAAATGACGGAGCGATCACATGTAAACAAACCGGCGTGATATCTTTCCCCTCTCCGTCCAGTGTGAGCGGAGAGGGGAGATATTGGTGGCAGCAGCGATGTGGGCTGGATGTGTAGTGCCCACAGCGCTGCTCAGTGACAAATCAATCCATTCATCCATTCTCAGCCATGCATACCCATCCATACTCTGCATACCCATCCATACTCTGCATACCCATCTATACTCTGCATACCCATCCATACCCATCCATACTCTGCATACTCATCCAATTATGTAAATGTACAATCATGCCGATTGTACATTTAGTAGTTTAAGTAGGAGTGGTATTTGGGTATCTCAATGTGCCCATAGCAGAACACAAAGTGGATGGCCCAGCACACACTATCACCTTCCTCAGGGTCAACCCTGACACTCGCTCCATACAGGTCAGCTTGCCCCCTCGACAAACCGACCCGTATCAGGTCGGTTCTTCATGACTTTACCTGTGCACAGGGGCGTTCTAAGAAAAAGCTTCAATTCCTCTTAGGGATACTCAACTTCGCAATGAGAATTATTCCCCAGGGACGATCTTTTATTTCGTGCCTCTTGGTCTTACTCTCTCAGACACAGGTCCCCGATCAAATCCTTAGACTATACGTAGCAACAGTAGCGGATTTGTCTATTTGTCCTTCCTACGCAGGCTGGTACAATTATCCCTGCAGCATCAGTTCAATGTGCACTGCACATACATTCCGGGCAAGTGCAACGTCGCAACAGATGCACTGTCCCGTTTTAGCTTAATTTCATCTTTCCAGCCAGAAACCCGGAGCCGACCCAAGGTCATCTCTTATTCTACCTTGGTCTCAGCTGACATTGGGTTAAAGCAGTACCCTCACAGCGTGACCCAGCTCACCAATCAATCCTTATCCCCCAATACACTCAAGGCCTACCACACAGCTCGGTATGCCTTCTGCAAGTTTCTGGCATCCTGCCCCGCTGTAATGTTTACAGACACTAAGCACATACTAGCTTTCATTTCATATTGCCACACTCGATTGGCTCCATCACACAACACCATCAGACTATACTTATCTGGCATCCAACACTTCCTGGCCCTACAGGATCTCGCAAAGCCATCCTCCTTTGCAACCCATGGGATTCGAGCCATTTCCAACGTGGCATTCAGAAGCAGCAGCCCATAGCCAACTCCAAGCGCTTGCCCATCACGAGTACAATCTTCAGAGACATGTTGTCCATCCTCTTTTGTTCCCCATTTGGCTTTCTTCCCCATTTGGCTTTCTTCTCCATTTGGCTTTATTCCCAGCTTGGTCATTTAAGCGGCCATCTACCTGACCTACTATAGTTTCTGCGGCATAAGCAAGTTTACTAGTAATAGCCCTGCTGGCCAGGTACTGTGTAGACCTCACCTGGCTCGCTTCCAAGATCATTTCATTCTCCACCTCGCAGTATCCAAAACCCAGCAATCGGGCCCCGGGGGTCGACAGCCATCTTTTCAAGACAAACAACAGTAAATAACACTAAACCAATAAAGTGCTTTCAACCCTACCTGAATGTTTTTGCCCCCTTTTTTGGTATACCGACCAGCAGACCAGGGCACACTTCAGGTCCATTTCATGATGTAAGTCTTGTGGCGCGTTCATGTGGTTCACATCCATCCCGGTTGAAGGGCTTTGACCATAAATAAGAAGGCCAGTATGCTGCCCTGAATTTATGGGAGGAGTCCGGGGGGCATTTAAGCAGCACACTCATCTGTGGTCTTTGTCAGATCCGGTACCGTCCCATTCCCCTTTGCAGGGCATTTCTAAAATGAATTTCTCTCCTCAAACATCTATTACTTATCTTGGGTATGCCCCCTTTTTTGGTATACCGATCAGCAGACCAGGGCACACTTCAGGTCCATTTTACGATGTAAGTCTTGTGGTGCGTTCATGTGGTTCACATCTCTCCAGGTTGAAGGGCTTCGACATATATATACACTACCGTTCAAAAGTTTGGGGTCACATTGAAATGTCCTTATTTTTGAAGGAAAAGCACTGTACTTTTAAATGAAGCTAACTTTAAACTAGTCCTAACTTTAAACAAATATACTCTATACATTGCTAATGTGGTAAATGACTATTCTAACTGCAAATGTCTAGTTTTTGGTGCAATATCTACATAGGTGTATAGAGGCCCATTTCCAGCAACTATCACTCCAGTGTTCTAATGGTACAATGTGTTTGCTCATTGGCTCAGAAGGCTAATTGATGATTAGCAAACCCTTGTGCAATCATGTTCACACATCTAAAAACAGTCTAGCTCCTTCCAGAAGCTACAAAACTGACCTTCCTGTGAGCAGATTGAGTTTCTGGAGCATCACATTTGTGGGGTCAATTAAACGCTCAAAATGGCCAGAAAAAGAGAACTTTCATCTGAAACTCGACAGTCTATTCTTGTTCTTAGAAATGAAGGCTATTCCATGCGAGAAATTGCAAAGAAATTGAAGATTTCCTACAACGGTGTGTACTACTCCCTTCAGAGGACAGCACAAACAGGCTCTAACCAGAGTATAAAAAGAAGTGGGAGGCCGCGTTGCACAACTAAGCAAGAAGATAAGCACATTAGAGTCTCTAGTTTGAGAAACAGACGCCTCACAGGTCCCCAACTGGCATCTTCATTAAATAGTACCCGCAAAACACCAGTGTCAACATCTACAGTGAAGAGGCGGCTGCGGGATTTTGGGCTTCAGGGCAGAGTGGCAAAGAAAAAGCCATATCTGAGACTGGCCAATAAAAGAAAAAGATTAAGATGGGCAAAAGAACACAGACATTGGACAGAGGAAGACTGGAAAAAAGTGTTGTGGACGGATGAATCCAAGTTTGAGGTGTTTGGATCACAAAGAAGAACGTTTGTGAGATGCAGAACAAATGAAAAGATGCTGGAAGAATGCCTGACGCCATCTGTTAAGCATGGTGGAGGTAATGTGATGGTCTGGGGTTGCTTTGGTGCTGGTAAGGTGGGAGCTTTGTACAGGGTAAAAGGGATTCTGAATAAGGAAGGCTATCACTCCATTTTGCAACGCCATGCCATACCCAGTGGACAGCGCTTGATTGGAGCCAATTTCATCCTACAACAGGACAATGACCCTAAACACACCTCCAAATTGTGCAAGAACTATTTACAGCAGAAGCAGGCAGCTGGTATTCTATCGGTAATGGAGTGGCCAGCACAGTCACCAGATCTGAACCCCATTGAGCTGTTGTGGGAGCAGCTTGACCGTATGGTACGCCAGAAGTGCCCATCCAACCAATCCAACTTGTGGGAGCTGCTTCTAGAAGCGTGGGGTGCAATTTCTCCAGCTTACCTCAATAAATTAACAGCTAGAATGCCAAAGGTGTGCAATGCTGTAATTGCTGCAAAAGGAGGATTCTTTGATGAAAGCAAAGTTTGATGTAAAAACAATGTTATTTCAAATACAAATCATTATTTCTAACCTTGTCAATGTCTTGACTCTATTTTCTATTCATTTCACAACGTATGGTGGTGAATAAGTGTGACTTTTCATGGAAAACACAAAATTGTTTGGGTGACCCCAAACTTTTGAAAGGTAGTGTATGTATATATATATATATATATATATATATATATATATATATATATATATATATATATATATATATATATATTGGGACACCTGCCTGTACAAGCTCATGAACTTTAATGGCATCCCAATGTTAGTCCGTAGGGTTCAAAATTGAGTTGGCCCACCCTTTGTAGCTATAACAGCCTCAACTCTTCTGGGAAGGCTGTCCACAAGGTTTAGGAATGTGTCTATGGGAATGTTTGACCATTCTTCCAGAAGTGCATATGTGAGGTCAGGCACTGATGTGGACGAGAAGGCCTAGTTCGCAATCTTCAGTCTAATTTATCCCAAAGGTATTCTATTGGGTTGAGGTCAGGACTCTGTGCAGGCCAGTCAAGTTCCTCCACCCCAAACTCAATCATCCATGTCTTTATGGACCTTCCCCTGAAATACCAGTGTCCGAAACTGGAGGGGGTTCTGATTTTGATCTTGTTAAAGAAGACCAAAAATACCCTACTTGTAGTTACATGACATAGCAATTAAGGTCACTATAGTGTTTACAGGTAAAGAAGTTACCCAGGTCTAATTGGCTTTATTAGATTTTTCTTGTATTGTTTATGGCCAAATCACATTCTTTACGCCCCCTAAATAGGTAAACAGTTTACTCTTTGAAAAAGCAATAATTCACAAACAAGGACATGAACATTTAACTCAGCCCCTGGATCTTTAAGACCCCTTCCATGCCTAATCAGACAAATCTGCATTTTACAAACCCTTGTAGATAACCTTGCATATATCCTCCTTTGAAATTTTTAATTAGATAGCCATCCACAAACAGGTCAGCCCGGGGAAAGGTATTTGCCTCTTGCATGATCTTTTGATGTGTAAAATGCAGCCTCTCTGGTCTCGCATACCTAGGTATACATTAAATACAGTATAAAATATATACGTATATCCCATACATACATTTTATACCTACAGTATTTGGTATTGTTGAGCTTTGCTATTGCAAACCTCACATCTAAGCAACATGCAGCATTTTTCAGCAGCTTGGATGTAGCACTTGCCAGCTTGTAGTATTCTTTTTAGTGCCTGAGCCCATAACCTGTTGGTTATGTGATAAGGTGAGGCTCTGAGATCTTGAGTAATGTATGTGTGGGAAGCATGTGTGAGAACAGCATTACAGAAGAGAGCAGAGAAAAAAAACGTCCTTCCTGTGCAGAATATATAAGCATATATAAACACACAGATGCTAGTATATCACTACAGCACCATCTACAGTTTGGAGTGCTTAGTACATGCTGTTGTACTTCCAACAAAAACATCTGGTGAGAGTTTATAATACTTATATAGGAGGAAGAGAGTGCTGCACAGAAGCACGTGTTATTATTTTTACTATATATACTGTATATAATTATTCACAGAGATTAAATTATAGAGACTTGAATATAAGCACTGGTTTATTTTTATTCGGATTCAATGCATTCTTTTTTTTTTTGTTTGTTTACAAACTTTTTTATTTGGTATAAAGTGGTGGTACACGGAAAGAATCGCACATTAAGAAAAATGCAACTTAGGATGTGTTATACAGTACAGGATTAAAGTACAATTTAAGTAAAGAAATTTCAGCGTAAGTTTTGTTAAAAACCAAACATAGTACAAAATTGGATAACTCCATGAAGTTCAGTTGACAATAAGGAATCGAATGGATAAAGTTAGTTGTTCAAGGGCCTAAATAATCCGAATGTTTGAACCAGGAATCCCATTTTTTTATTGTAGAGGTGCATGGTATTATATAGTGTGTGGAATATTTTTTCCATGAGATTGATAGTATTTACTCTTGTTTTCAATTGTGTGAATGGGACCAATTATGATTTCCAATGATAGGCGATAAACCAATGTGGATTCAATCTCAATGCTTGTAAAATAAAATGACATAAAGAATAACTGCAGGTATAACTTGTAATCTTATGTTAATTATTAAAGCGTATGAGTACTTTAAATACAAGAATAAAGGTGATATTAATGGATGCTATAATGTACTCAAAATTTTCCATCTATTCCTACCTAAAGAGCAATGTATTTTGTTTTCATTCGAGGACAGTTTTTCTTGCCATATAAAATATTGGAAATAAGGTGTTTTGCCATCTGATGGTACTGACCTACAGATGTGAAGGAGGCAATTAAGAATATTATAGAACAATGGTTTTTAATAAGGCAATTATTCCTTGGCAGATTGTCCTCAGTAACGCGACAACACTGTCATGTAAATTAGAATAGAAATATGATGTGTAGGATGCAGCCATACAAATGACCATCTGTTTGTCCGTTGTAAGTATTGCATGGTATTTAAATATGGGGCTACGTGTATCACATGCCTAAGAAGGTATTGCCCTCGTTTGGATTTTTTCTAGTAGCATTAACTAAGGCTCAGATGCAAAGAAAATGGCATACGTTTTTATTTAATTGTGGAATACCATGGTTGATTTACTAAATGAGTATAGACTGTTCACTTTTGCCTAACTTAGTAAATACGATGACACTGGGGTTGACTTACTAAAATGGGAGAGTGCAAAATCTGATGCAGCTGTGCATGGTAGCCAATCAGCTTCTAACTTCAGCTTTCTCAATTAAGCTTTGACAAAGAACCTGGAAACTGATTTTTTTCTATGCAGAGCTGCACTAGATTTTGCACTCTCCAGTTTTAGTAAATAAACCCATTAGTGTCCAATTTAATCAACCAGTCATTACTGGCAAAATCCTTCACACATGATCTGATATTAAATGTGAACAAAGGTTCATCTAATTTACTGCCATTCACTTTGCAAAGTAAACATATATTTTTCAAAGTGAATAGCCACTGCTTCTTTAGGAAATAAGCCCCTGAAGGTGCATGCTCATGAGCTGTTATCTGGAATGAGTAAGTATAAAGTGGGGACAGAAAGTATTCAGACCCCCTTAAATTTTTCACTCTTTGTTATATTGCAGCCATTTGCTAAAATCATTTAAGTTCATTTTTTTTCTTCATTAATGTACACACAGCACCCCATATTCACAGAAAAACACAGAATTGTTGACATTTTTGCAGATTTATTAAAAAAGAAAAAATGAAATATCACATGGTCCTATCCTATCCTATCACATGGTATTCAGACCCTTTGCTCAGTACAGGCATACCCCACTTTTAAGTACACAATGGGGTTTATTTACTAAAGCTGGAAAGTGCAAAATCAGGCTCACTTCTGCATAGAAACCAATGAGCTTCTAACCTCAGCTTGTTCAATTAAGCTTGGGTAATAATACCTGGAAGCTCATTGGTTTCTATGCAGACGTGAGCCTGATTTTGCACTTTCCAACTTTAGTAAATAAACCCCATTGTGTACTTAAAAGTGGGGTATGCCTGTATTTAGTAGAAGCACCCTTTTGATCTAATACAGCTATGAGTCTTTTTGGGAAAGATGCAACAAGTTTTTCACACCCGGATTTGGGGATCCTCTGCCATTCCTCCTTGCAGATCCTCTCCAGTTCTGTCAGGTTGGATGGTAAACGTTGGTAAACAGCCATTTTTAGGTCTCTCCAGAGATGCTCAATTGGGTTTAAGTCAGGGCTCTGGCTGGGCCATTCAAGAACAGTCACAGAGTTGTTGTGAAGCCACTCCTTTGTTATTTTAGCTATGTGCTTAGGGTCATTGTCTTGTTGGAAGGTAAACCTTCGGCCCAGTCTGAGGTTCTGAGCACTCTGGAGAAGGTTTTTGTCCAGTATATCCCTGTACTTGGCCGCATTCATCTTTCCCTCGATTGCAACCAGTCGTGCTGTCCCTGCAGCTGAAAAACACCCCCACAGCATGATGCTGCCACCACTATGCTTCACTGTTTGGACTGTATTGGACAGGTGATGAGCAGTGCCTACTTTTCTCCACACATAATGCTTAGAATTAGGGCCAAAAAGTTCTATCTTGGTCTCATCAGACCAGAGAATCTTATTTCTCACCATCTTGGAGTCCTTCAGGTGTTTTTTAGCAAACTCCATGCGGGCTTTCATGTGTCTTGCACTGAGGAGAGGCTTCTGTCGGGCCACTCTGCCATAAACCCCAGACTGGTGGAGGGCTGCAGTGATGGTTGACTTTCTACAACTTTCTCACATCTCCCGACTGCATCTCTGGAGCTCAGCCACAGTGATCTTTGAGTTCATCTTTACCTCTCACACCAAGGCTCTTCTCCCCCGATAGCTGAGTTTGGCTGGATGGCCAGCTCTAGGAAGGGTTCTGGTTGTCCCAAACGTCTTCCATTTAAGGATTATGGAGGCCACTGTGCTCTTAGGAACCTTAAGTGCAGCAGAATTTTTTTTTGTAACCTTGGCCAGATCTATGCCTTGTCACAATTCTGTCTCTGAGCTCTTCCTTTGACCTCATGATTCTCATTTGCTCTGACATGCACTGTGAGCTGTAACGTCTTATATAGACAGGTGTGTGGCTTTCCTAATCAAGTCCAATCAAACACAGCTGGACTCAAATGAATGTGTAGAACCATCTCAAAGATGATCAGAAAAAATGGACAGCACCTGAGTTAAATATATGAGTGTCACAGCAAAGGGTCTGAATACTTAGGACCATGTGATATTTCAGTTTTTCTTTTTTAATAAATCTGCAAAAATGTCAACAATTCTGTGTTTTTCTGTCAATATGGGGTGCTATATGTACATTAATGAGGAAAAAAATTAACTTAAAGGATTTTAGCAAATGGCTGCAATATAACAAAGAGTGAAAAATTTAAGGGGGTCTGAATACTTTCCGTCCCCACTGTATGTAAGTTTTTCATTAAGCTCAGAAAAAAATAATACATATGAAATGCAGAATGGGAGAATTGGTGCACTTCTGTATATGTGTGTGTTTAGGGGTGGGGTGGGGGGGGGGGTAATTGTGTAAAAAAGTCTTTACTAAAAATTAGGCTTTTTTTTAAGGTCAGATCTTGAGAACCTGGAGCTGTCCTTTTAAAATCAGGGTAAATGCATTCTGCTGAGTACACATTCCTTATTACTGTACAGTTTTGTTTCTATATTTGCCTAAGCCTACATTCACATTGAGCCGATTTGACATACGATTTCGCATGCCAAATTGGAGCCCATTGCCAGCAACGGTACTGTCCAAACCGGTGCAACGCCAACTTTGCGGCGCCACACTGATTCCCAAAAGTAGTTCCTGCACTACTTTTGGTGACTTTGGGGGTGATTTCAATAGACATCTGTGCATGAACCCGCACAGATGTCTGTCAAATCACCCCTGAACTCACACTGGAACACATGTTTAAAATTGTGCAAGTTCAGCTGAACTCGCACGATTTCAAACCCGCCCTCATTGTGAACGTGGGCTAAATATCCAGTGGCATCTAAAACAGGTGATAAAAAAATCATACTGGAAATGTTGTATCCATTTGCATGCTGTCCTTACTAGGATGTGACTAACTGTTCTCTGTTACTATTTGGAGGCGCTCCATTAAAAAACACATTTTTTTATTTAAAGTAAAACTAAACCATAAAAATTGCTAGCAGGTAGACTTTTTAGTAGAAGATACTTTGGAAGTATTTTCTACCAAAAAAAACTCAACAAAAAAAACGTTATTCTTTTCTTACCTGTCTGCTGGTAAATTGTTTGTTTTCTACAACCTGCATAGGCTGCCACTCATGGATCAGGTCATCTGAGTTAAGTACAATTCGTTATAGCAGTAGAATAAAGTTTTTCTTTAACACCGCATCCTTGCTTTAATTAGCAAGCATCGAAGTTTTGATGGAAATTTTGTTCAAAAATGCACATAGGTCACCATAAAATGTAGTAACTATTATGGAGAATGTGACTATCAGTGGATTTGGGGTTGAATTTTTAAAGAGAAATAGACAATTTACTTTGCAAGGGAAATTTCCTTCAGCTTAGTGAATAAGGTGAACTTCCATCAGTTAATTATATGTAAGCAAAAATTTATTTTTTGGGGGGGTTTTTTGCACATGATTGGGTATTTTGGACATTTTCCCTAAGCTAAGTGAACATTCCTTTGCAAAGTGACCAGTCTATTTGTCTTTAGTAAATCAATCCCTTGATCTCTGCCAAGCATCTGCATGTCCCTAAAGATCAAAAGTAAAGGTTTTGCTTGCATATTCTTTATAATAATGTACAATATAATGTTGAGATTTAAAAGTATTTTTATTAATAAGTTTGATTTTTTTAGCCAGGTAAGTATGAAATCTTGTGTATCAAAATTCCATATTAACCCCATTCAGCCAGTAAATGGCAAGTGCATGTTTTGTAAGCCAGTATTTTTGATAACTTATTTACTGTCTTTTTGTGAATACAGAATCTCAGATTACACATACTGATTTACAGTAAATGAGTCGTCTTGATCTTCCAGTGCACCAGTACTATGGAGGCCGCCATTGCTGGCATTAAATTTTCAAATCTAGTTGCCTGGCTGCCCAATGGCCTTATAACTTTGAATCATTGACCCACAACAAGTTTAATCAGAGCAAAGCCAAAACTCCTAATGTAAATATTTTTTTAGGGTGAGAAATGCAAAAGTGATTGAAGTCTGCTTGTCATGGGGTTTGCCCAAGACATTTGGAAGGGCTGGATGTCCTTCCCTGGAGACATATGGGAATTGCCCATCTCCTACAGGCCTATCCTACTATAGGTACAAAGGGTGCTCCCTCTATGGGGGTCTGTCACCTGTCTGGTACTCCTTCTCATACCTAAGTTCCTACAGAAATGGTCCATTCTTTCCACAACCACTACATTTACAACTTAGAAATCTTATTTACACACGCGTCTCTACATTTGGTGCGACCTGCTTGTGAGCTCTATTTGCAGTGGCTTTAAGTGGGCCTCAACATCTCTTCTGTAGAGTTAATATTAACCTGCTGGCAACCTTACTGGTGTCTGAGCCTTTGGTTGTGGAAGCTCTGTCTGATGGGCCTCACAATTCTTTGCTGTGCATGCATCAATAAATATCAAAGGGCCTTGAGGAATCCTTCCATTCCTTAATATGCTATATTTAAAGGTGACCTGTGTAGTTCCTCCTCTACTGCCTCTTGTGCCTGCACTGCATTGAGTTTGGTTCTTTCAGTACCTTGGCACCCTTTGGAACCTATTGGGGGAATTCCCCTTTCCACCCCCACTCTCTGGGTCTCTGGATGCCATCACTTCTATAAGACATGGTTTCAGTGTTGGCTTGTTCTGTTGGAACCCTCTCTGGTCCTTTATAGGGATTGTAGTGGTGTTGAGGCCTCAAGCCTTCCTCTCTCCTAGCATGTTTTTTTGTTTTTACCTCAACTCAGACTTGGCGCCTTCATCTTCTTTCCAGCTCCAGTGCCTCAGAAAAAAAGTTTTTCCCTTACCTGTCTTGCTGTCACTTGTGGCATTATTCCTCTTAGCTGCTGCTTTCTTTGGTAAATCTATCTGGAAGTAGCCTTCGGACTTGGGATATCTTTTAAAAATCGACTCTTGCATGGTTTTTCAACCAGGGGACCTTTCATGTGAGGGAAGTTCTGTATCATGTTTGCAGATTTCAAGCATTTTAGGTGGAATTGTACTGTTCCTGCCTTAGTTAGAGATGTGAAGGCCTGGAAAAAAAAACCTGAAAAATTCTGAAAAAAAATGTTTTTTTCCCGTTTTTTTCCTGAAGGCTTTTTTGTTTTTGTTTTTTCCAAAAAATTGGAAAAATTAAAAAAATAAAAAAAATTGTGGAATATTTTATTTTAACATGATGAATAAAATATTTTAAGACAGGGTGTTTACCTTAAGTTTTTAGAAGTTCCTAATTGTGATGACAGACAAAAAAGAGTAGCTGCAGAAGCAGAGATGGATACTGACAGTTTCAGCTCAGAAAATGATTCTGATTAAATGTCCAATGAAACTTAGTCCCACTCTCTTCTTAACACTTCCCCCATCTTCAATTATTTTCATGAAAATGGGGTTTTTATTTTTATTTAATACTGTGGAGAGGAAATATGAAAAATTGTTACTTTTGGTTTTGAAAATTGTTTTGTGGAGGCTTTTTGGCTGTTCCACATAAACTAGTAAGCAGTTCAAGAGATTGTTGCTCCCTTTGTTACAAATAAATATTATAAAAAAGTAAATTCTGTTTGTGATAATTGTTTGGCTACACTATATTTTTAATATGCGAGTTGTGATAATTTTATGCCAAGTCAAATTGTCCATAGTCATATTTTATTCCTAAAGTAACAGAATGACTTTCAATCTTAAAAAGACAAAAAAGTGGTAATGTAACATTTTTTTAAATTTTTCCAAAAATTTCTATTTTTTCCCCCTAAAAATCAGGTTTTTTTCCGAGCTCCAAAATTTCCGGAAATTTTACATCTCTACTTAGAGTAGTTGTTTAGTTTCCTACCTCGCTGGATATTTCTTTCAGATGTTCCAATAGTCAAAAAACAAGACCTCAGCTGTTCTCTTCAATGTATGGGAGACAAATGGGATTTTTGTACTCACCACAAAATCCTATTCTGTGAGTTCATTGAAGGCCACAACATCTTCCTACTGGCTGTTTCTTGTCTGTTACAAATTGTTCCTTATGTACTGCTTTGTGACTGAGTTCCCTCTAACACATGGGGGTCTGGCCACCATTACTGGCTGCCCCTAGGCTGTGCTTTTGTTTGTTTTTTTTGCTCAGTGTGTACTCCCGAAGGTGGCGCTATAAAAGCAATGATGCCTGATCAAGATCTCAGCTGTGCCCTTTAATAAACTCAGGAAAAAAATGCAAAAATCCTGTTTTATCTGTGAAAACCAGTGTGCTCTGTTTACTTCTCTCTGTCCTCTCAGTCTGCCGGAGTAGTCAATAACTGTTCAGTCAGTGCTAAACTAATTAGACAATATAGTATGCACTTTACATACTGAAACATGAATGCATACTATATGCTTATGTGAAAAGTGAGGGAAAAGTGAGGGATTAATACAAATTATAACAACCTAAAAATTTGTAAAAAATGTTGTAGGAAATTGACTAAAATCCGCTATGCTTTACTATTTCAAGAACTTTAGAGATTGTGAGTCACTCAGGAGAGTGGCTTGACCTCGTTGTTTGACACATAGATATCATGATTCTCTTTGGTGATGGTATGATTTGCACTCAGACTGAAATAAACATAGCTGTACCCTGAGGTGGACATGTCCACGACAAAACACCTCTACTGTACATAGACTTATTGAAGTATAGCCACATAACAAAATTCTGTTATAATTCTAAAGACCATCGCAGCCTTTTCTTAAAAAAATATATATAGACAATTGAATTTTAGGGCATGTTTTTGGCATTTTCTCTGTTCAACATGTTATTGCTGAGCAGTTTTAAAATGAAGAAAAGTAGTTTAATTTACCATACTGCAACAGGAATTTTATACTGCACTGTGTAGGCTCTGTAGGTAACCTGCTAATGAAATGGAGCAAGGAGGTCAAATACAAACATTTTGAGATTGACATGTCATGGAGTACATATCCCCAAATAGAAGGAAACAGGCAAAATGTAAACTATGTATGCCTATAAGGACGTTTAACTGCTTGTGGAAGGCCTTTGTGTTTCTTAAAAGGCTATACATGCGTGTGAAAAAATGCATTTCCTGCCTTAGTATCTTTATGTACAACATTTCCTCCTTTTTTGCAATTTGTATGGGCAAGTTCCCTAGTAGGAGGGAGAGGGGGAGAAAAGCGCCAAGCGCACCCTTGGTGTAGTAAAGCTTTAATAATCAAAGGATAAGATGCATGAAATATTCCACTCACAAAGGTAATGATTGCACAAACGTGAAGGCTCAGTGCAGTGTTGTCCTGCCCCCTGTCAGTCCATAGCACTGCGCCTCGGCTCTGGTTTTAGAGGGATGTCGGAGAACACTGGGGGGCATCCTCCAACAACCCTCTGACACTAGAGCCGAGGCACAGCGGCATGGACTGACAGCTCCATCGGGGCCTTCACCGGTCTCACGCTTGTCCAGTCATTACCTTTTTGAGTGGAATAATTTATGTATTTTATCCTTTGTTATTAAAGCTGTACTACACCAAGGGTGCACTTGGCACTTTTATCCCCTCTCCCTCCTCTCTTGCAGCATGGGTCCTCTAGCCCTTCTTTGGATATAGCAGCCTTGCATCCCTTTTGGAATACGGCCACCTGTTTTATATACTTGCAGGCATTGGTTTTCAACCCTACACCCTGGATACTTACATGGGCAGTACACTACAACATTTTATGGACAATACTCCTTGATGTTATTGTTGTATTTTAGGCATTTATAGGGAAGGGTAGCGATGATGAGCCGGTACAGCCAATGGCTCCTGCTGCTATCAATCTATCTAATGAGGATTGAGACAGTGTATAGAAAAAAGTGTAGCGCTAAAGTAAATATAGTGAAAAAAAGGTTTTGGAACAGGGAGAAGTGGAACCACAATTTTAAGTGGCCTGTAACCTCAACTAGGCCAAAACCAAATATGTGTATACACAGACAGTGTGATACAAAGTGCAGTGCTTTTTCTTTTGAAAAAAAGTGCAAATGTGAATAAAAATAAAGTGAAAATAAATCAGCAATTGATAATCTCAAAAGTCCACATTTTGTTAGTGAAGAAATATAAAAAACTGTTCAAAATAATGGTGGGGAAGTGTTAATCCCATATAGATGATAAAGACTTATTATTATAGTCCATATGTTGCATAGTACAGTTGAAACGGGGGACCCAAGGCAGATATCCTTATAATACAGAGGCTCCAACTCAGAGGGGACCCAAGGCAGATATCCTTATAACACAGAGACTCAGAAAATGTAAGGTAGAATACTCTTACCAACTTCGGTGGACTCACAAGCCATGGGCGGTGAGTCAAACGGGCTTGTACTGTCTTGTGATAAATGACAGTATGAAGATGGATAATACACCGGAAGACGTCCTCCTTGAATGGGAAGCCCGGAGCCTGTCCTGTAGGTCTGCACGATCACCGTTTTCATCAGCATACATGGACCATAAAGAAAACAACGACAAGGAACCTCCACATAGTGTAAATCCGAAAAATATTTCTTAATTGGCATTTATTAGATCAATCACGATCATCAAAACAATCCATAAAAATCTTGGTTTAAAAATAGAATCGATTCAAATAAAATAAAAGATAAGAAATAAGCGTGGTGTGGATGGCTGGGTACAGCAAGGAGACCCGACGCGTTTCGTCTGAAGAGACTTCTGCTGGGGTATTGAGACAGTGGCTGGAGTCGCTGGGCTTGTGCACATCGCTGGAACGGACGGGCTCAGGTAACAAAAAGGGGGGGCTCTGGGGGCAGCTACCGCACCGTAGGTTTTTCACCTTAATGCATAAGATGCATTAAGGTGAAAAACCTGGAGGCTTTAGAACCCCTTTAAGGGTCCTTTCACAAGGGACGGATCCATGATGATCCGCCCCATGAACATCCGCTTGCTCAGCGGGATTCGCTCCATTGATCCCCGCTGAGCCGGCGTGCAGGGACCGCCCTGTCAGATCCTTGCTCTCCCCTATGGGGGGATTGGATGAACACGGACCGTCTGTCCGTGTTCATCCGATCCACTCTGCAGACGGATTGAAAAGTAGTATTTTCCTCCGTCTGCAGAATCGGACCATAGCGGGGACGGATGATATCGGGTGTCAGCGGATTTTCATCCGCTGACACCCGCTATCACATAGGGATGCATTTATGTCCGTATTTCATCCGAAAATGGATGGATGAAATACAGACATACTGTCCGCACACGTGAAAGGGGCCTAAGTTTTTTTTTTTTGTGACTTTAAAACAAATGCATTTCTTTGCAGAATACTTTTTTCAGGTTTTGAGATGCAGTACTTGTTAGATTGATGTTTAAAAACATGTTTATATTGCCACTGTGTACATATTATGCCCTGTACACAAGGGCGGACTTTTCTGCAACAAAGGTCCGACAGTCCTTCCGACGGACTTTGACGGACTTCCGAACGAACGGACTTGCCTACACACGATCACACCAAAGTCCGACGGATTCGTACATGATGACGTGTGGCCGGACTAAAATAAGGAAGTTCATAGCCAGTAGCCAATAGTTTCCCTAGCGTTGGTTTTCGTCCATCAGACTAGCATACAGATGAGCGGATTTTTCGATAGGAACTGGGTCCGGCAGAGTTCCGACATAAAGATTTGAAACGTGTTCCAAATCTAAAGTCCGTCAGATTTTCGACAGAAACAGTCCGCTGAAGGTCCTATGAAGCCCACACACGGTCGGATTGTCCGCCGGATTCGGTCCGTCGGACTAGTCCGGTCGAAAAGTCCGCTCGTGTGTATAGGACATTAGAGATTTTCCCTTAGGCCGGCCGTGCCTGGGTTGAATTCCTAAAGAATTTTCTTTCGAAAATCGTAACTAAGACTTTTGGTTCGAATTTCACACCATTAGTGGGCCGCAGCAACGTCCTATTTTCATGTGGCCACCGAATTTAATTGGGCATGTAATTGGGCATGTTGGAAACTTTTACAAAAATGAACTAATTTCTAATCAATAATGGGAGAATCCTGCGAGAAATATAATCAAAAATAAATGTGCATGAGCTGTGACCTGGAAAGAAAAGACGATTCCCAGCTACAAATTTCTTTTTCTGTAGCAACACGAGGTGAAAGCCGTGCGGCTTCACTTCCTGGTTCCCTACTGTGCATGCGCGAGTCGTGCTGCGTGTCCTCTCAGGTCCTTGCTGTATTCTGTGTCTCACAGAATACAGCGGGGGAGGACGGGGTAGGCGGTGGAAGTGGCGTAGGTCACCGTAATCACCGCGGTGATCTATGCCAGGAAGTGGGAGCAAATACCTGTATTAGACAGGTATCTGCTCCCTCCTCCCCCCTGAAAGGTGCCAAATGTGACACTGGAGGGGGGGAGGAATCCAAAAAGTGGAAGTTCAATTTTTGGGTGGAACTCCACTTTAACTCTTCCTGCCAGGTACTGCACTGTAGGGGGAGGCAGAGAGCACAGCACATACTGTGCTTTCACTTTCTTAGGTCTAAAGCAAGGGTCTCAAACTGGTGGCCCTCCAGCTGTTGCAAAACTACAAGTCCCATCATACCTATGCCTGAGGGAGTCATGCTTGTAACTGTCAGCTTGTAATGCCTCATGAGACTTGCTGTTTCCCAACAGCTGGAGGGCCGCCAGTTTGAGACCCCCTAGTCTAAAGTGTGACCAGTTCCCGCAGTGTGCCGATGTACAATTAGGCTGAGAATCAGGGAGCTGGGTCTCAGCCTCCCTTTCCACTCTTCCTATCCAGGCATACAGGGTGCCCGCATGGGGCCGGGTCACGATGGTGACTCCTGTGACCCCTGTAGGTCCACCCCTGCTAATAGGTGTTCTAGGCATTACCACTCCCTGGTAAAACGCAACATGACATTTAGAGTGGACACTATACTTGAACATGTAGCTCCCACATTTTCATCTTTTTTCCCTTACAAGCAAGGCTAATGCTTTAATGAATTATAAGATTTAAATATAGTAAAACACGTCACATTGTACCAAATGAAGAAATCCTTATGGAACCAGCCAAGTTTTTATAAACCTGCCTCTGCTGCCATGTGATCAACCAACCATCAACGAAAAGCCCACAGCATCCTAATAGCTGATGCCACCCTATCTGATTCAGTCAGTCCACCCATTGGAAGGTGACAGTGTGACTCCCACAAAATGTGCCATGTGAAAAATGTGTGAGATATACATTAGCTTCATACCTGTTGAAATGTTTCTGAATGTACTGTAATCTTTTATAAATAAGCCAAAATGCCAACTATGACAAAATCAATGAATTGATCTTAAGAAAACAGAACTAAGTGAACTTTAAATTATTTCTGCTTTCTATTAGCTTGTGCAAGTAATCAGGTTAATGCAATCATGATTTACAATTTTCCCAGCATAGGTTTTTTTCGGGTAATTCTTTTTCTCCAAAATGGCGAGTACAAATTGCTTCCAACTTAGCTCATACATATATCACCCCTAAAAATCAATGCCGTTAAATTAAAAATGAAAAAATTGGTAAACAGATGACATCATCTACATTTTTAAGTTTACAACAGCAAAATAAAAAACACCTGTTTTTTTAGCGTATTTGCATATTCTGACTTCATAATAAAGTCAGATCTCATGTGCTACACATACTGTATTAAATTATTTCTCATGTATGATACTTTTTGCATGTACAAGTGACCAGCTCAGTACACACAACCAAACTTATTCTGATTCTTTATTCTTGTTTTAGAACTTTGAGTTAGAATACCACAAGGGACCAAAAATTATGCAAACTTCTGGGCACGGGCCACCAAAAGTTTGTTAATATCCATATCAAGTGATTTGGCACAATCTGAGTCAAATCCCAGCCCAGTCATTGCTACTGTAGAAATATTTTGGTTTATGCCTTATTTATGCTTTTTTTTTTTTTTTTACAGCTAATGATTTTGTAAGGAACACTAGGTTCTTATCATTTCCATTATAACACTGATGTTAAAATTTTCCAGCATATAAATTAAAACCATTGTAAAAAGACTGGCTTAGAGTCTCAGTTTGACAATGGCAACTTAGGTTCTTTTAAACAGCATTTACATGTATGCAATATAAAAAAATATTTTTAAATGGATAGCCAGTGAGCAGACGAGCTGTGGTCACATTATTACCTTCTGTCACTGACTGCTCAGTGGGGAAACAAAGTAATAAAATCTGTGCATACATAATAAGCTCATAAAAACGGTTATGAAGACACATTGTGTAATTTCAGGTATAAACCAGCCAAGTCTTTACTTGCCCCTGCTAATAGCTTATGAAGGGTAAATATTTTAGCTTTCCTGTTGCTGTGTCCCCATTTCCCTCATTTCCTGCCACTGTAATAACATTGTAAAAAAGGAACAAAAACTGACAGGGATTCAACATTTTCCCTATTTTATCCAAACTAAAAAAAAAACTATATTTGACTATATTTGCACTTTAAAGTGGATGTAAACCCGAAAAAAAAATTTCATTAAGGTTTGCACCTTGTACAGTATGGGATTTCATGTCATCTGTGCCCAGTCTTGCCACAAAGAGTTAATCCAGCTCTGAGCAGTCCTCTTAAATTTTTTCAGTGAGATAAAAATGGACAGACAGAGAAATAGGAGTCTATTACTCCCCCTTGCTGTAAGTGACAGGTGATTTACATGTCTCTTGCACAAGCCTGAGAGAGACATTCTGTGTACTTCAGATCCCCTCCTCCTTTCTTCTACAGCTCTCCCAGGATTGGCTGCTCCGCACCTCAGCATGATTGGGCATGCTGAAGTCATGTGGTGACCTTTCTGGGTTTTGACTGGATGTTAGAGATCATAGCAGAAGTTCAGTGTAAGACATACACAGGAGAAAGTGCATGTTGACAAGGGGAGTGTTGAGGTGAGCGGGGAGTCTACTGACATCACGACTCCACCCACGAGCTCCGGACAACAGACCCACCCACAGAATCTGCAGTTTTTTGAGTCTCATAACAGACAGAGGGGAGACATTTGACAGGTAAGGATACATGCAGGAGGCATGTATATCCTTATAGATAACCACTATGGCAGTAGTTTAGAAAGGATGAGAGTGGGTTTACATCCACTTTAATAATGCATTCTGGATCTGGTTTATTACTACAAAGTACACATTCATACTGATGCAGTGTCGATTTGTGTAAATATTGGATACATAAATAAAATAAAAGTATTTGACAAGCATATATAGCTGACAAAACATGTCGGTTTCAGTAACATTGTGTTTATTTCTCATTATTATCATTATTTTCCCCAAAGTCTCTCTCCTCAGTTTAATTTCTTCAGGCTGTATCACAATGTTCTGAACAGACATATTGTGAGAGCCAAAAGAAAGGAGCTTTTAAAAAACAACAATTGTGACTGACAGTGCAGGCAGAAATGCCTGTGCCAGTTTCTAACATTATTATTTTATATGCCTGCTCTTCTGAACTTCCATTATTTACTCTCCATGATCACATTTACACAAATAATATTTTTTCAAATATGTATACATAATGTACTGTGTGCTTAACCTGTAAATAATAATGAAAAAGTACAGTTATGACGTCATGCACACTGGATGTTTGGCCATCTCCTGAACACCTTTTTGCAGAAAAACTGCTTGTAAATGCATGAAATGCTTTTAGGTGCGTCAAGCAGTTGGACCTTAATTCATCTCATTGGCCAAAATAATAATTTTTTTTTTTTACAAGAAAGGCCAAAATAATAATTTATTCTGGCTCTTGAAATGAATTAACGCCCAAGTGCTAAACGCGCCTAGTGTTAACGAGCTTGCACACACGTTTACACGCATCCATCATTTTCTGCTAGAATGTTGCTGCTTCTGGATGCATTGTCATTAAATGTCTATGTTTGCATGCACACATAGGGTAACATGCAAGGGGGGGGGGCATTTAGAGGCAGGAAAAAAAAAGTCAAACGCCCCTAACAGCAGTGTTAAAAACATACAGTGTGCACAAGGCCTTTAACTGACGTAAGGCGAAACAATTCACACCGTGCTTTATAGATTTTGTGTAGTGCTAGCTCAATGTGATGCTTTGCTGTCTTCCATAGTAGCTGTGTTCATCAGTCTTGCCTTTAGGCTGAAGTAAAACCTTCTTCTGGGCAGTAAACTCTCTGCCAACCAGCCACCATTGTATATTCTCCATGCCTTAGGTCAGTGGTCCCCAACCCTTTTGGCACCGGGGACTGGCTGCGTAGAATAAAATTGTGCCAAGGCCTGGGGGGTGGTGGGGCACGCAGGCGGTATGCTTTTTTTGCGGGCAGTTTTTCAGGGCAATGGCCAGTGTTAGTGCTTCAATATTTATGGCACCATGGTTGATATGGTGTCAGGATGATGGAAGCGCATTATTTCCATTACTACATTGTAATATAAAATGAAATAGTTCAACCATAATGTAGGTATAGTGGGAGCCCTGAGCGTGTCACTTGCCATCGTCACCTGCCACCAGATGCAGCTTGTCACTTGCCACGTCGCCTGCCACCAGATGGGGATTGTCATTTGCCCACGTCACCTGCCTTCAGATGCAGCTTGTCACTTGCCACTAGATGCAGCTTGTCACCTGCCACCACATGTGGATTGTCACTTGCTATGTCACCTGCCACCAGATGCCGATTGTCATTTGCGACATCGCCTGCCACCAGATGTGGATTGTCACTGCATTGGTGGCAGTAATAGTCCATTGAGCACAGTGGCATGCCTCTGTGCAGTGGTTGGTCCCGGCTGTGAATGCGGAAGAGCGGTGATGCGAGGCGGGCAGAGAGATGTAATCTCTCTACTCCCTGTCGCACCTTCGACATTGAAGAGGCCCGGCCGTGAGGGCGGAAGAGCGGTGATGCGGGGCGGGCAGAGAGAGATGATGTCATCCCTCTGCTCCCTGCGGCACCTCTGACATTGAAGAGGCCCGGCCGCGAAGGGCGAAAGAGTAGCGGGGCGGGTGGAGAGAGATGACATCTCTCTGCTCCCTGCCACGCATCTGGCAGTGCAGCCTTGGTCGCCCGGCTGCAGAGCGGCTACGGCCTGGCACCGGGGGTTGGGGACCCCTGCCTTAGGTGACCAATCTCTTTACTACCTCCTGCAGGTGGTGCTGGTGTCATCCCAAGAAGCATCTAGCATAGAAAAATATTTTTTAGCTTAATATAATAAATATGCCAAAATTAAGTAAATCTACTTCTGGGCGGAATCTCTGCCAACCAGCCACTGCTATATTTTCTCTATGCCTCAGGTGAATGGTCTCTTTACTACCTGCTGGTATTTTGTGGCAGGTGGTGCTGGTATAATCCCAAAGTCTTAATACCACTCAGGCACTCAAGAGGTGCTCCCAAAGGCCCTTTCACATGGGTGCCTCCATGTAGTAGATTCTGCTTGCTCTTCAGGGGATTGCTCACTCAGTCCCACTCTCCTCTATGGGGAAATCGGATGGAAACAAACTGACTGTCCATTTCCATCCGATCCGCCGGACAGATGAAAAAAAGGACCACCACCCGTCACTTTTTTTGCAGGCAGGATTGGATCGGATGGCAGTGGGTGTCAGCTGACATCCGCCACTCCATAAGAGAGACTGGAGGGTCCGATCAGGTCTGCCTAAAAACTGACAGGTGGACCTGATCGGACAGCCCATGTAAAAGGGCCCTAATGCTGTTTAATTGTGCAGCCCTCCTCAGATCAGGAAATCTTCAAAAAACTGCAAAAACACACACACAGGAAGGTACAAACGCCTAGTACATTACCACCATACAACTTTATTTAATACGGAAAGACAATTGCATGCTCAAAAACATAAATGACAACAGGTATATCACAGGTAAACTCCAGCTGTACGCAATGTCATGTAGAACATGGATGGCTGACGCGTTTCAGGCTCTCTGAGAAAGGGGACATGTCCCCTAAAACACGTCAGCCCTCTAGCCGTGCACTACATGGCTAGATGACATTGCCTACAGCTGGAGTTTTCATGTGATATGCCTGTTGTCATTTACAATTTGTGATAATGCAATTGTCTTTCAACATTAAATAAAGTTTATGGATTGGAAAAAGCTGCACTAAAAATTAAATTTCAAAACAGTTGACATCAAAACAAATGAATGTTCTTTTGAAATGCAAAAGATCATAACAACACCACAATGTGCATCCACAAACAAAGTGTCCGGCCACCGTAGCTGTAGATTAAGCTTACCGGATGGCAAGCTTTAAAGGGCAGGTGGCTTTAGCCCAGTCAGCACGGTTTTTTACATTTTCTACATTAAATAAAGTTGTATGGTGGTAATGCACTAGGTCGTTTGCGCATTCCGTGTGTGTTTTTGCTGGTATAATCCTAAGTTCTAGCTTAAAGTGTTTCTAAAGGCAGAATGTTTTTTCACCTTAATGCATTCTCTGCATTACAGTAAAAAACGTTCTATTGTCAGCTGCCCCCCAGCCCCACCAACACTTACCTGAGCCCAATCTTGATCCAATGCTGTGCCTAACAGTAGTGGCTCTCTCCCTTCTCACGTGACTCAGTGAAAGGAGCGGGAGCCATTGGCTCCTGCTGCTGTCAATCAAATTCAGTGACGATGGAGCGGGAGTAAGCCCGCTTATGTGCCACCATAGGAAGCGACTTCCTGTGGTGGCACACGGAGAAGAGGAGGAGCCCAGAGCGACAGGGGGACCCCTAGAAGAGAAGGATTGGGGCTACTCTGTGCAAAACCATTGCAGAGAGCAGGTAAGGAAGATTTGTTTGATATTTGAAAAAAATACAATCACTTTAATATAATAAACATGCCAAAATTAAGTAAACAGTGTTTTTAAAAGGAATGAGTTTATTATGTATTCACAGGTTTTATTACTTTGTTTCCCCTTTAAGTAGGCAGTGATAGAAGGTAATAATGTGACCACAGCTCATGTGCTAACTGGCTTCCCATTTAAAAATCATTTCTTATCTGGCATACATGTAAATGCTGTTCAACACAACCCAAGTTGCCATTGTCAAACTAAATCTCTAAGCCAGTCTTTTTACAATTATTATAATTTATATACTGGATAATTTCAACATCAGTGTTATAATGAAAAAATAGGAACCCATATATTCCAAACCAAAATATTTCTACAGTAGCTGGGATTTGAGATTGTGCCAGCTCACTTGATGCGGATATTAACAAAGTTTGTTGACCCATGCCAAGAAGGTTATTTCATTTTTACTCCCTTGTATTATTCTAACTCTGAGTTCTAAAATAAAAAGAAAACATAATGTAACATAGTACAGTATGTTTGATTGCATTTGATTTAACTGGTCACTTATGCATGCATATATGTATCATACATGAGAGATATTTTAATATAGTATGCACAGCACTTGAGCTAGAATTCCAATTCAATGTATTTTTAATAGCTTGGGCCAAGCTGGCCTAATTTAACTATTTCTATTACTAAACAATGCCACTGGTGTGTGTGCTGTAGTCAGCTGCAATAGCATTAGCTACCTACAGTAAGTGACACTGTGTTCAGGCCACAGTATGGACAACTTCATATCTGCTGCCTGAAATAGAGAGTCAGGCTGAGTGCTTCTTCACCTTGTATTTTTATTATTGAATACAAGGCTTCCTCTGATTGGTTGAGGTGGAGAGGTGAGCAGATGATGGCACGATTCCCACTTTGGCCAATCCGAGGAGGCTTTATATTTATTGATAAAAATGCAAGGCTTCTCCTGAGTGGCAGAGAAGCAATCACCCAGACTCTCTTTAAAGTGGTTGTAGACCTTTGACATGAAACATGAACAAAACATATCCTTCTGTAATATTTACTTGTCTCAATCCAAAGCACCAGGTGTCATTTCTCTCTGCTGTCTAGTTCCTCTGCTATGTGAGTTGTTTCTCACAGGTTTTCCCGAGTCCCAGAGATAAAACGTTGATGGGGAATGAGCTCCAGCATACAGCCTCTGATTGATATCCTCAGCACTGGATCGTTCTGTGTGCTGTGTGGAATGGGGGGGGGGGGTGTCCCTTGCCTCTCTTGCCTCTCCCTCTTGTCCCATCAGCTCTCAGAGCTCACCTGTTCAGCATGTAACTTGAGATCCCTACCCCCTACTTTGTACTTCTGTGAAAGGTCCCTTTTGATCTCTGTGTTGTAGAAGGCTGTACTGGACATATGGCTGCAGATAAACAGGTACCTGTTATGTAGGAGGAACTGTTTCCTCTCTGTGTATCACCTGAGGATAGTCACTTCACTGGGTGTATGTGAAGGTTTACAGCTACTTTAATTCTGGCAGCAGATCAGAAAGCACCCTTACTGCTGCTGGAACACAATAGCACTTACTGTACAGTAGGTATCTAATGCTAATACAGTGCATTGCAGCACACTCAGGCAAGACAACATGGTAGTTTGGGCCAGCTTTTTACTTCAAGTTGCTAATTTTTTTTGGTAGTCAGAATATGCACGTTTACAAATGAAAGCTGGCGTTTTTTTATTTTACTCTTTACAATTTAGCCAATGTTGTCCGTGTTTACTAAAATTGTAAGCAAAAGCAAGCAGTGTTTTATAGTTTTACAATAAACTGTGCAGAATAAAATTACTTATGTTAATAGGACTTCGTTACACTTGTGCTCTTGATGGTTTGAGTGCATGTGTTTGCTCTCTGGAAACAATTACTCTCAGAACCCCTATAAATTCGAGGTAGGAGCTTTGAGTTTGAGCTTGAGCATGGGTTTGTCCCAGCTTGGTCACAGTTCATAAACCAGGTTAATAAATGTGGGTGTTTGCTGCTATAGCAACCAATTACTATGAATACACTTCCTGACTTTTGAACAGTAGTGGCTTAGAATGGACAGCAATGGGGTTTTTCTAATGTGTCTGCCCCCTCCCTATAAAAGGCAAGATCCCCAGCAGACTTTTGTCAGTGTGTGTTGGAGTAAATAGAACTGGTAGTGTGTAATTAGGGAGAGATAGTTGTGCCATACAGTGATTTTTTAAAAAAATTTAGTGCTCTACAGTAGAGCTGCATGATTCTGGAAAATATGAGAATCACTGTTTTTTGCTTAGAATTAAGATCACGATTCTCACGGCGTAACATCTTTTTTCACATTTTACAAAAAAATTGGGCTAACTTTACTTTTCAGTGTTTTTTTTTAAATTAATTGAAGTATATTTTTTTCCAAAAAAATTGCATTTGAAAGACTGCTGCGCAAATACAGTGTGCAATGACCACCATTTTATTCTCTAGAGTTTCTGCTAATATATATATAACGTTTGGGGGTCCAAAGTGATTTTCTAGCAATAAATACTGATTTCAACTTGTAAGCAACAAGCGTCAGAGAAAGGTTTAGTCTTTAAGTGGTTAAATTGCCCTCTTTTGCAGACAGAAGACCTTTGATCTAAAGAAACTAAATGTTACATTGTATCGCTTCTCTTCTCTATCTCTCAGTTCTGACCTATGTTGATAAACATTTGCAGATGGTTGGTTTGGGTTTTTTTTTTTTTTTTTTACAGCTGTGAGTGAGCAGAGAATGGCTCTGCACTTGTTAAATGAATGAATTGTGGAAATGCTGGATTAAGATCGTGAGGGGGATTGAATCGAGATGGTAATTTTAGTAACAATCATGCAGCTCTACTCTACAGTACTTTACTACAGTAGGCATCTTCCAGCTCCCAAGCACAGAGCAGCCAGTTTTCTGCAATAACTGCATATGCACCCTCTTTTTTTCCCCCCTCTCTACTGTTAAAACCTGCAAACTGGTTTGAAAGAGTCAGCTGAATAATTTCGGCACTCCATCAGTCATTTTCTACAGGAGGATGTACAAGAATTTTGTGTTATTGGATATTGAGCAAGAGAACTCCAGGAGCATAGAAGAAGTTTACATCAGGCAAGGAGCAACAATTGCCAGTGGTGTTTCCGTTGCTGCAGGCTAGTGCTAAATGGACTAGAGCTGTGAGGAGGGTGGGGATGACAGGGTGGTGGACTGTACCCGGGTGACAGTGAGGATTTTGTCCAGGGGTCATAGGAGCAGTAACAGCTTGCATAGGACCGTAAGGAACAGCCATCTTATTCCATTACTATAGGCTATGTCTATCCCTAATGCAGGTCCATATAGCTCTGTAGTCTGGGCTTTTTTTTTTCAAACATCTGCTGCTGACAGCAGCATTGCAGCCTCTGCCTGAAATACAATAGTCACAATAAAGCTACCAGTCAATTGGGTACTGCTTGCATGAGAACATACATGAATCTGCACCCCAAAGCTTGGGAGAAGTAGTACCTCAATGATATTGGCCAACAGCAAAACACCTGCGTGCCTTTTTTTTCTTATTCCTCACTTTCCACCTCTCCCCTCACTCCACAAGATTCTCCATCTACTGTACATCTTGCGATTGCAAGTGACAGCAAAGGAATTCTGACAAGGGTTTTGAGAGGCTTACATTATGACACCTCAAGCGGGAAAGTAGGTCAGTATGGGGCCATGCAGAGTAGGGCCAAGTTTAGGCTTGAACTTTCTTGCAAGTCTCCTAACCGCACCCCACTATATCCAACAGCATCCATGATAGGCAGGGGTCCCCCCAATAACCCCCATGTCCAGCATCTCAATTCCAGCTTAGTAATACAGAGGACTCAGGGTTCTCAGGCAGTCTGAGGTGAATGGACTCATTCATGCTAAAATACCTGCGCAAGAACCCCAGAATTAGAGTCATGAAGGAGAGGGATCATTGCTGGGTGGCCACCCTTTTGGATCCCTGATACATGGGGTAATTGTAAATCCACCAGAGAAAATCACTAAGTTGTTGCCAAAATCCCCAAAGAAGTAAGAGAAAAAGGACTACCCTCAAAAAATGGACTTTAAAGGCAACTAAAGATCATTTAATAATGAAATAAGTAAAAACATTTGTGTTTTATTTCACTACATAAAAGCATACAAAAGTAACAAAACTGATCAAATCTATCAACACTGGCTGAGTACTGAGCAATGTATAGACAAAGATTTGTCCCTGGGATGAAGAGGAAACATCCACATCAGATCTTTGTCTATACATTGAGTACTCAGCCGTTGTTCACAGATTTTATCAGTTTGGTTACGTTTGTATGCTTTGAATTGTGAAATTAAACACGTTTGTACTTATTTTGTTATCAAATGATCTTTAGTTGCCTTTAAAGTGCCATTTTTGGGGGTAATCCTTCTGTTTCTGATACATTGGGTAAATACAGATCTCATACTGCCACCCAGAAGGAACAAAAATGCACAACTTGGAAGAGGTGCTGCAAAAAAAATATTTCTGGCTATTGTTTGTGATATGATGCCAATTTTTATTTCTTGATAAAACTTGCTCTATCTCTCCTTCTAAAATACAGCATAATAAAGCTGCTCACATACTGTACATCAATTGTACAATATTTCTGGCTATTTTCTTTGACGTAATGCACTGTGAAATAATACACTATGCATCATTTCTCCTTAAATTGTGGCCTAATAAAGAGATTCAGATACTGTGCATCGACTGCATAATATTTCTAGCTATAGCCTATGAAATAATACAATGTAATTTTTATGTTTTGATAAACCCTACCCCGTATCTCCCTCTTTTGTTGTGCCTAATATGGTTTAGACTATATAGACTACATTATTTCTTGCTATTATTTGTGAAGTAGCACACCCTAATTTTCTTCATCATAAAACCAGTACTGTCTCTCCCACTTACATTGACGCCAAAATGAAGCTGCTAACATACTGTTTATAAACCGTACAGTACTTCGGGTCTGTGAAATAATACACACTTTTTTTCTTGATGAAATCTGCCTCATCTCTCCCTCCATAATTTCTGACTATTGCGTATTAAATAATGTTTTGTAATTTGTATTTCTTGATAAATTTCCCTTGTCTCTCCCTCTTACATTCCAGCTTAGTAAAGCTGCTTATATACCGTGCTTTAGATGTATGAAGTTTCTGGCTTTTATCTGTAGAAAAGTACACTATAACTTTTATTTCATGATAAAACCTGTCTTGTCTCTCCCCCCTAAATTGCTGTCTAATAATCCTCAATACATACTGGGCATCAGCTATATAATATTTCTAGCTATTGTCTCTAAAATTATACACGCTAATTTGTATTTTATGTTAAAACTCACCTCTCACTTTCTATTCAATTGCAGCCTAATAAGACTGCATACATAATGGGTATTGACTGAACAATACTTCTTTTTTATGATAAAGTTAATTATTACAAAATAATACTCTCATATTTATTTCATAATAAAAACTGCTTATTTCTCTCTCTTACATTGCCTCTTAACCAAGCTGCTTTCATACTCGCCAGCTGCTATACTATATTTGTGGCTTTTGTCTATTAAAAAATACATTCTAATTTTTATCTCAGGGTAGAAGTGGAAGTGTTTCTGTGCACTCTGTTTGACCCTTAAACTTTTATGACAATACAGTGGGGTACTGTGAAATAAGAAGCTCACAAACTACACTATAAAATAATTTGCCACTGGCCTATTGACAAACATTTGAGGACTTTATCTTTACACTTTCCTATAGCTTTTAGATCTGTTGTAGCTACTTCTTCCACTGGTCAATTCAGGCCTTTTCCCACTGGATAAAAAATCATGCAAAATATGTAATGTCTGATTATGGTGTCGCTGAAACTCTCTGTGAGAATTGTACTGTTCCATAACACCACGTACAGCTTAAAGGCATCTCTTAAGCATGTAATTGAAATTATTTTTTTCCCATGTAATCTTCAAGGTAGGAAAACAAGGAGGACCACTCCTTGTTTCACGGTGTTTAAAAAAAAAAAATGTACATTGGTACATGTTTACCATGGCAGTACCCAGCACCTCATGCAATGTCTTTGACAATTCATAGTTATTAGTCTTGAAAATGGCCAAAACTGATTTTCAAGATGTGCCTGCTATAGACTTCAGTCAGGTTTGGATCTAAGTTTTTAAGATGATATGTTGAGTTCAACAAATGCCCCATGAATCGAACACAGATATATTCCCTCATCTATTTAAAATTTCTTGCAGCGTCCTCCTATCACTACTAGCCACTCCACTGTTTGCTGCAGCAAACCCTTTTTGTCCTTGAATAAACAATATATATTCCCTTTAGTGTTCCTATGCAGTCACTATTGTACGGACTTTCCCCAAATGCAGTCAGCATGGATGACATTATGTAGAGTCGAATGCAAGCATGCCACCCCAGCCTGGGTATATGCTGCCTGATCTCCTTGCCATTTACCACTAGCAAATTGGTTATGTACCTTTAGTGTTGTGTGCCCAAAATTTCAAACTATTGGTTTAGGCATTCTCCTTAATAACCAAAACCCGCCTCATGAAGTATAAAGATGTATTAAGGGCCACTACAGCTATTTGCAGGGTACTGCAATGAGCACTAATTGTGTTCCAATATGCCTCGGGGGAATTGTTTTCTGTTGATAGACTGGTTGCATACATGTGCAATGCTTTTAATATGGCACAAGTATATTGATGACACATTAATGTTTTGGACAGGTAGTGTGGAAAAATTGAATTCTTCCAGATTACGTTTTGGATAGGTAGTGTTGAATCCTTCCAGGCTTTGAACAATAATGCAAAAAATTGTGTACAGTAACTTATAGTAAGTTTTAGAATGACCATTTTGGACCATTGCAGGTAAAATCAGAATGGACAAATTAATACTATACTTGAAACCAACAGCCATAAATTCAGCATTACGTGTTAAAAAAGATACTTGGAGACCAAAATTATTGGCATTTTACATGGGTGATATTTGCAAATTCAACATAACTGTACATATTTGTACAAAGGATGGAGACTTTGAATGCAAAACAAGAATGTTACTAATACGGTTGTGAGCACAAACAAAATAGCAAAAGTAAAAATACTGTAGCAAATTATATACCAAAATGCAGCTTTATCATGGCTCTAGAAATTGCTACACAAATGAAATAAATCAAAATATTGTGCCTAAAAAATTTAAATTAAATTTAAAGTGAAACGCATTGCCACCACTCTTATGCCCCGTACACACGGTCGGACATTGATCGGACATTCCGACAACAAAATCCTAGGATTTTTTCCGACGGGTGTTGGCTCAAACACACGGTCACACAAAGTTGTCGGAAAATCCAATCGTTCTAAACGCGGTGACGTAAAACACGCACGTCGGGACTATAAACGGGGCAGTAGCCAAAAGCTTTCATCTCTTAATTTATTCTGAGCATGCGTGCCACTTTGTGCGTCAGATTTGTGTACACACGATCGGAAATTCCGACAACGGATTTTGTTGTCGGAAAATTTTATAGCCTGCTCTCAAAGTTTATGTGTTGGAAAATCCGATGGAAAATGTGTGATGGAGCCTACACACAGTCGGAATTTCCGACAACAAGGTCCTATCACACATTTTCCGTCGGAAAATCCAACCGTGTGTATGGGGCATTAAAGTGATAACACTTTTATCTCATCATATTAATAAATTAAAGTCCAAGAGAAATTTCAGTTGAATCAGCTGAAAACATTTTAGATACATATAAACAAACATTGTGCAAAGTCAGACACTTTGTGTGGTTTTATTTTTTTTAAACAGCCTTAGTCATTGTACAAACTCCTGGCTCCTGCCAGCATGCTGCAGAAAATGTGTCTTGCCTTTTTGTGTGGAAGCAAAGACATGTCGGACGTCTGCAGAGAGACCACTGCTTCCACGCTGAGCGCAAAGGTCCGTCTCTACTGCAGGGTCAGGTTTTCTACTTAGGGTGTGACTACTTTCCAAAGAAGAAAGTTCTTTAAGCAAGTGAAATCAGCAATGGAATAGGAACCCAAAAATCTCCATAAATTTCCAATCTGCATTAATTATAATCTCTTATGAGTTCAAAGTGAAGAGGGTTATTGTATTACTCTTAAAAGTAAGACCCTTGTAGATTATGAAAATGATTCCTTTATTGAAATAAAGAATGAGGAGATCCATTAAAATCAGTTTAAAATGTATTTTACCTTTTTTATATTTGTTTATTTATACTTTCACTTGAGTCAGTTTCACAGGGAGGGACTGAAACTTGCATACTCCCATTGGAACGGTGTTCACATGGCAGAAAGCCCACGTGTACGATATCAGAACATCAGGTCACATTGATTTGGTTTTCTCATTTTCAAAAGCGTAATCCAGTCATATAAAGTCCACAGCATGGATTTGCATATTTGTCCCAGCTGCTTCGTTTTTGTAAAAATTGCATTTGGAATTCATAAAAATCTGCATGCCATAGTAATTATATGTGGTACTTAGTCGTCTGTCAAGCAGAATATCAGGAGAACAGACCCACATCTTGGAATTATTGAATACATTCCCCATGGCAATATGTTCTGTAATAAAATAATATTCAGCTTCTCTATTTTTAACTAGGTGTCAGAAACAAATCCCACTTTTATTAGATTCATTTTTAACAAATGGCAGACACATTTTATTTCAGATATGTAGAGAGCTTTATGAAAGCTTTTATAAACTTCTCAGGCAGGTGTACTCATTTAAAAAAATAAGACATGTAGCATGTTCTATATTTGAATTAGTAAATGAGCATCGGAAGCATGAAAGTTGAAAGCTGTTCAATGTTGTGACATATAAGTGTCATTGTGAAGGTAGTTAAAGTGGTAATAAACCCCCAAAAATCATATATTGCAGCTTAACAATTCTTGGATGTGGTGGTTGCATTCTGATCCAGCCAGTAAGTCTGTTATTTTTTCAACTTTTAAAAGACCAAGCTTTCCAGCAAAAATGTCAATTAGAGGGTGGAGATAAGCCACATGTGTAGGCAATCCCATTGTTGTCAATTGGGGCACCGTGACCATGTCTGAGCAGCCTCTATGTCCAAATTGACATTATCATTATTATTATTATTATATAGGATTTATATAGTGGCAACAGTTTGCACAGCACTTTACAATGTAAAGGGAGACAATACAGCGACAATACAATTCAATACAAGAGGGTTAGGAGGGCCCTGCTCCTGCTTACAATCTAATAAGGAGGGACTGGTGAAACAAAAGGTAGTAACTGTGAGGGATGAATTGATAGGAGAAATAGAAGATTTGGTTATTAGCTGAAGGCAGGATAGGCTTCTATGAAGAGATGACAGAGTCATGGACAGAGTAGAAGATAGCTGCACGGATTGGGGTAGTGAGTTCCAGAGGATGAGAGAGGCCCTGGAGAAATCCTGGATATGAGCATAGGAGGAGGAGACAAGGAAGCTAGTGAGCAGGAGGAGCAGAGAGGATGGTTTGGGTGATAATTGGAGACAAGATTGGTGATGTAGCTCGGGGCAGATTTGTAACTGGGTTTTGTATGTTATTGGTAATGTTTTGAATAATATACATTGGGCAAAGTGAAGCCAGTGTCAGAGGGATTGGCAGAGAGGGGTGGCGGACACTAAACAGTTAGTAAGGTCGATAAGTTTTAAGTGCAAATAGTGCAGCGCTTATAGAAATAAAAGTTAATCAATGATGAGCACAAAAGATTAACACGTGCCTTTAAAAGAATGGACTCCATGAAAAAGTGTGTAACCTCCACCATAGACACCTTAGCCCCTCACCTCAACAAAGGGTCACATAAGCTTTCCCATAACGGGTATGTATCCACGAGTCCAGTCTCAGAGATCCTCTTGGTGTTGATAATATAATACAACCGGACACGTCCACACAAAGATATCTCATCAGGAGAGCTTGCTTAAAGGCTTGCATACAGATGATCACCAATATCCCAGGGTTATAAAATAAAGGACATATAGTTCTCTCCGCTAACATTCGTTTAATAATAATAATAATAATAAAAGAAATACACTTACAAAACGGACACTTCCAGCATATGAGCGCTCGTAACATAAAATCACAAGGAGATGGTCACGGGTGACGTCACGTGACTCCTTTCCATAGGCATTACGTTCCAGGGGCAGGACTTCGTCAGCAGATATCCTTTGTTAAATCAGGGGTCCTGCTTTGAGGTGAGTGGCTAAGTGTATCTTTGGTGGAGTTTACACACTTGTTTACAAAGTCCATTCTCTTAACCGCTTAAGGACCGCCCCACGTACATATACTGCAGCAGGGTGGCCCTTTAGCGCAAAATCACGTAACTGTACGTGATCTCTTCCATCGGCTTTGGCGGGGCACGTGCACGCTGCCGGAGCCACGCTCCCGCCGCCGGAGCCACGCTCCCACTACAATTAGACACAGCAGGAGCCAATCAGCGGATCCGGCGGCCACGATGACCGCCAACCACCCATGATTGTTCGGGGGGAATGGCAGAACGGCAGTCTGCCTATGTAAACAAGTCAGACCGTCGCTCTGTCAGTGAGGGAGAGAGAGATCTGTGATTTCTGCTAATCAGGAACACAGATGTGTGTCTTCCTTGAGCCAGTCCATCCCCTACACAGTTAGAAAGCACACCCAGGTAACACAGTTAACCCTTTGATTGACCCTGATGTTAACTCCTTCCCTCCAGTGTCATTTATACAGTGTCAGTGCATATTTTTTACTACTGATCATTGTATTGGTGTCACTGTATTGGTGTCACTGGTCCCCAAAATATGTCACTTAGTGTCAGATTTGTCCACTGCAAATTTGCAGTCCTGCTAAAAATCGCTGATCGCCGCCATTTCTAGTAAAAACAATAAAAAAAAAAAAAAAAAGTCCATAAATCTATCCCATAGTTTGTAGTTTGTATTGGCCTAAATTGGTGAAGAAATTAGATTGATTTACTTTTTTTTATGGTATGTGTTTTATAACAGAAAGTAAAAAATATTGGTGTTTTTTTTTTTCTCAAAATTGTCGGTCTTTTTTTGTTTATAGCGCAAATAATAAAAACCGCAGAGGGGATCAAATACCACCAAAAGAAAGCTCTATTTGTGGGGAAAAAAGGACATCAACTTTATTTGGGTACAGCATTGCACGACCGCACAATTGTCAGTTAAAGTAATACAGTGCCGTTTCGCAACAAATGGCCTGGTCAGGAAGGAGGTAAAACCTTCCCGGAGCTGAAGTGATTAAAGGCACTCACTCACTCAATATTCACTTTTATCTTGTGTGCTCATCATTAATGAACTTTTATTTCTATAAGCGCTGCACTATTTGCACTTTATTTATCTGGGGTGTTATAAATTTACCTGCAGTGTTTAGCTGCTGTTATTATTTTTGTTTTATACATTTGGCACTGCTTTTATTATACATATCATAAGGTGGATGAGTCTGACAGCAGCATTTATGATAGACTGAAGAGGGGATAGCCTGCAGAGAGGTAGGCCATTGAGCAATGAGTTACAATAGTCAAGGCAAGAGATAACAAGGGAGTAAATAAGCTGCATAGTGGTTTCAACAGTTAAAAAGGAGCCTATTTTGACATGAATGTGACTGCCTGCACAGGGATGCATACAACACCTGTGCATCATTGTGCGGTTAAAGACAGCCCTGTATGGGCATATGGTATCGTATACTGTGTGAATGATGCCTAACACTAATAGGGGTGCTTTTAATGGCCAGCTCTTATTCATTTATATAAAGCCTTTATTCCAAAAGGAAAAACGGTTGCTGTGACCACTTAAAAGTGTTAGCTGAAGTTCAACCTTAAACCCCACCCTACATCCCAGCTAGAGGTCGACCGATATGGGTTTTTCTCTGGCCGATGCCGATATTTAGAAATTGCGGAGGCCGATGGCCGATATGTGTGCCGATTTTTTGGGGCCGATAAATTAGGCCATATTTTTTTTTTTTTCCCTCTCATAAAATCTAACAGTTAGACCCCTTTTACACTGGGGCGTTTTTCAGGCGCTTTTGGGCTAAAAATAGCGCCTGTAAAGTGCCTGTAAAACGGCTCCCCTGCAGTCTCAGTGTGAAAGCCCGAGTGCTTTCACACTGAGGCGATGCGCTGGTAGGATGTTAAAAAAAAGTCCTGCAAGCAGCATCTTTGGAGCGGTGTATACCACCACTCCTGCCCATTGAAATGAATGTGCACCGCTGCCAAAGCGCCTGCAAAGCGTTTCGGCAGCGGCGCTTCAGGGACGCATTTAAACCCTTCCTCAGCTGCTAGCTGGGTTATAAGTGCCCCGTTAGCAGCCGAATAACGCTGCTAAAATGACGGTAAAGCGCCGCTAAAACTAGCAGCGTTTTACCGTCAACGCATGCCCGCTCCAGTGTGAAAGCAACCTTAAGTGATACAGAAAATTTTTTACATTTAAACATTTATTAAACAAAACAAACCTCCAATAAGTTCACTTGTATGTAGAATTTAGATTAAAAAAAACAAAAAAAAACTATATCTTAAATATTAAATACACAAAAACAGGTAATCAAAACTTTTGGACAAAAAAAATGGGCTAACTTTACTGCTTAGTTTTTTTTTATTAATTAGCGTATTTTTTTTAAAAAAAAATTGCGTTTGAAAGACCGCTGCGCAAATACCGCGTGACATAAAATATTGCAACAACCGCTATTTTATTCCCTAGGGTCTCTGCTAATATATATATATATATATATATATATATATATATATATATATATAATGTTTGGGGGGTTCTAAGTGATTTTCTAGCAGAAAATATAGGATTTTTACTTGTAAGCAACAAATGTCAGAAAAGATTCTATAAAATGGGTAATCTGAATTAATGAACCGCCCTCAATTCAAAACCACCCCCACTGCGCTAGTGGATGGAGTGTGAAATAATATGGTGTGAGATCCAGTGAATGGCCCACTCAATGTGCAAAAAAATCAAAAACTTAATGAAAAGTGTGAAAGCGAGCTGCCCCTTTAAACGACTACAAAGCTAAATATTATCTGATCTCATATATCCACATACCCACAGGAACCTTATTCTAGATATATAAGAGCAAATAAGAGGCGCTCACATCCCCAGTGGTAAAAATAATAATAAGTGCTACAATACCATCAAATGATAACTACATCTGAGTGCATAAATACATAAGTGAACTGAATGGTGTAATGATACCATACACAGATTAATCCTATGTGACAGTGAAATAAAATGTGCCAACAGAATAATACTTGTGTTCCTTATACAAATCAAGTAGCAAAAAATCACCAATTGATGTGACATACAAAATAAATAAAATAAATAAAGGTGCAAAATATGAAAAAATCAGTCCTTAAATCTTTAGTGACAAAAAATGCGTGATTTAATTTGTGACAAAAAAATCCACATAGATCTTCTATAGTGCAGTGATCTTGATAAACTCCACGCGTCTTTCACCTCCCCAACGTGAAAACGTGAATCCACTCCCAATAGAATCTCACTCACCAAATATTTTTGCCAGCACTCTCATGCACGGCAAAAAACGCTTATGAACCACACTCCAGAGTGATCCGATATGCAATTACTTCACAGTGTTTTGGATCAATCCACATGTAAAAGAATTTGAAGAACTCACATAGCGTAAACCAGCACGGCAAGTTTATTTAAAAACCACTACAATCTTCCATAAAAGCACTCACATTTTAAAAGATATATGCCAGCAGTAAAAACCAGTGTAGCTCACAGCAACTTCAAATTCAGTGGAAACACTCAAAGCAACAAATGGTCACGGCGGACCCGAGGTGTGCTAATGCCAGGACTCACGGTCTCTCTCGCCCCCCTTCGTGGTGCGCCGTACAAACAAATCTCTCCTTCCTCTAGTGCGGCTCTCAGCGTTGCTCGTCACCTCTCATAGCCACGCCCCCGACATGTTTCGTCATAGATCAGACTTACTCATGGGATTGGCTAAGCAGGCTGCCCATCATCCCTTAAATCTCCTCCTCACTAGCTTCCCATAGGTTAGTGAGTCCGCATGCGCACAACTCGTGTCCCCGCTACGATAATAGACCAGAGACTCCGGCGCGCAGCTGTATAAGGATGCAGCTTGCCTTTACTTGACTAAGGACTGATTACAACATAGACCTCATATGGATGGCTCAACTCCAATACACTCTATATAATACTACAGGTGACCACATCATTGCGGATACAATCACACCTAAAGTGTATCCTTATTTCAAACCGATGTCTCATACTAAATGTATATATACCGGTTTGAAATCCCCTGAATCTAAAGCTTGCACTCCAATTGCTGGAATAACAAACCTCTGGATACACGTTATGAACAATAAAATCATATAACAAAAAAAAATTTTTTATATCCATAATAAATTACATATTTAATAAAATCATATTAAATACACTGTAAATGTACTAGAATTTTAGAAAATCAATATAAAAGTCCAACGAATATCCCCTCATTCCCAGTTTACCTAGGACTTGACAACATAGTGAGAATCTGTTTCATTAAATAAAACTACACTAAAAATCCATATGTCATCTCTACATCTAGACATATGTAGCAAAGCTCATAAGAATATAAGTATTCCTATCATATTTACCCAGGGGGAGCGGCAGCGGATTAAGCTCCTATAAATTTCACCCCTTCAACAAGGATATTGTTTATTAATGCTGCTCAAAACTCAGCCATCTCTCTCCCCCCACTGTTTAGGACTAATTCCCAATCTGTGATAGTCAAAATTAAAACCTCCATGTGAATAGCTTAAAATTCCTAAAATATATATAAATCATTTTGTCCCATACACTCAGGGTTGCCTAAAATATCTACCAGATAATTGCAATGTACTGACATAACTCTAAACCTACTAATGGGATATAAAAATCACCTGAAAAATGATAAATTCCCATTAAACCACCCTACAAGATTTGGCAGGCTGCCCAGAGAGGAGAGAAGTAGCTTCACAGAAGATTTCAGGCAACTTGTATTGACTTCTATTACAGAAGTCATTTGCAAGACGCGCTGAAGTTATAATCGGCCTTTTTTATCAGCACAATCGGCCGATGCCGATTAAGTAAAAAAACACAAAATATCGGCCGATATATCGGCCGGCCTCTAATCCCAGCATCTAAAACCCCTTTAAGGGGTTATGATCATGTGACCACTGTGATTAGCTGTCACGACAGTCACATGATCAGAAAGCTTTCCTTTAGCTGCCGGTGACTGTGCTGGGAGCATGCTGGGCACACGCTCTTGGCACAGCTGTGTCTGCAAATTGGTACGCAAATATGCAGCCTCTCAGTGCCAAGACCCACCCGCCGAGAGGCTGCATATTTGTGTACCGTCTGCGCCTATTTGGTTAATTTGCTAGTCAAGTCCACTAAGGCAGCCGCTACATTAAGGTTTGGTAAGCTACAATGTATTAAATACTTGTTTTGGGGTTTATTACCATTCTAAGTGTATCTCCACACCCCTTGTAGAGTTTTACCTACTTCCAGTATTAGCTTATGAGTTTGCTTTACCCCTCTTAAAGTGGAGAATAACATTACCTGCTAACCAATTAACTGCTAATTGCTAACCACAACATACAAGGCCATCCACAACATCAACCCCAGCTACATCACCAACCTCATCTGCAGATATCGCCCAAATCGTCTCCTCCCAGGACCTCCTGCTCTCTAGCTCCCTTGTTACCTTCTCTCATGCTCGCCTTCAGGACTTCTCCAGAGCCGCTCCCATCCTCTGGAACTCCCTGCCCTGCTATATCCGATCAGCCCCTAACATGTCCACTTTTAGGAGATCCCTGAAAACGTATTCAGGGAAGCCTATCCCACACCCACCTAACAACTGTCCCCGAGCCACCCCCCATCAAATCATTACCTGCATCTATTACCTTTTGTACCACCACCCCCTCCCTTTAGAATGTAATTTCTACGAGCAGGGCCCTCCTGTCCCTTCTGTATTGAACTGTACTGTAATTGTGCTGTCCCCCCTCTACATTGTAAAGTGTTGCGTAAACTGTTGGAGCTATATAAATCATGTATACTAATAATAATTACCTATATTTATCGATAAAAATCCGCCCCCACCTTTCCTACATATCCTATATAAAAAAGATATGCATACTTACGTTTTTTTAATCTGATCTGGTCATGTGATCCAGCTGCACTGGCTCCCCTGTGTCAGTGATTGGCTGCTGCAGGGAAGAGGAGGGAATGCCAACATGAGCAAATCACTTAACATCACAGCCATTTTGAGTGCTTCCTTACACATGGAAGCCAGAGCTGCTGAATCACATGACCAGAATGGACAGCTTAAAAAAAGATAAATAAAAGGTCATTTTTTATACAGGGAATGCAGGATAGGTTGAAAATTTGGGAAGGGAACTTAAGAACAGTTATAATTAGCCTTTACAAGCACTTTGAGACTATTGAGAAGCTTGTCCCCTTTTTCCCCTGCTGTAGTGGTATGGAGGATTCTGAAATGTTGCAGAATGTCCCGGCTGTACATATGCTTGAATCCTTTCTTGGCAAATATGCAGTGCTGTGTTGATGGACAAACATGCTCGGCTTTAATGCAGCAACACACACACTGTCATAGAGAAAATCTTTAATTATAGTAACTGTATGGTGCCAGAATGGCTTGCCAGTCTTCATTTGGAACCTTCTGTCATCCTGTGCAACTACAGGAAAGGTCAACAGATGCATGTAGCCAGTTGCTCTATGGTGGCAAATATGTTTTGCAAATGCATGATAAGACCACCTTTCCAGGTGATCATAGACAATCAGTGGTTAACACCTACTCATAACCTCCCTCAAAACTGATACTGTATATACCTATATATACACACCCACAAGAACGGAGGCACAGCCTGCTGCAGCAAGTAGAGCTAAAAGACATGCATATGTTTCCTACACCGAGGACTGATTGACAACTATTTCCATTCCCCAAGGACTGTTGATAGACATTCACCTGCACACACAAAATACCCTTCCTGGAATTGAAAGCCACCTGAATCCCTTGTAGACTTTTAGCTACCTGCCTGTGTCTGCACCTAATACAGATTTCTTGCCTCCTAGCCACTTCTCTACCCACCATAATGACAGTTGCTCATATTAATTTGTGTGCTAGAAATAATTTGTTCGGTCTCTAGGTAACTCTTGCTTCATGCAAAAAAAGTCTTTGGCTTTATCATTCAGAATGTGGTGAATGAAAATTAGCTGTTAATACTTGTTACATGTGGATATTGTGATAAACACCACTGACTACACCTCTAATGAATGGGGATATTAGATCATGTCAATACAGATGTCCTGACTCCAGATTAATACTGTTGCTTTATCCATAATCAAGGTTATATTTTACCAAAGGGTCTCATGCTTGACTTTATGCATTTAAGTCACTGATCTCATTAATCTGAGAAGCCATAAGTCCATCTGTAAACACCTTGACATGTAGCAGTGAAAGTGAGGATGTCACATCCTATTAGAATCCACAGTATCCATCAGCAATATTCATTTCTAACAATGCTTTCCATTTAGATAGCTAGAACTAGCGCTAGCATTTAATCATAAAGCTGACCTCTTCAAAAATGGACCACACATCCCATGATGCAATTTCAATTATGTCACTAGAAGCCCATCATTTCTTACAAGATTCCAAGTCTTTTGAATTGTCAGCAGAAGACCTTCTGACTTGTGGTAGTGTGTACTAAATGTAATGAGCACATGTACAGGTTGTTCTTTGTGTTTTTTCTAAAGGTGTTTGCACAAAGCAGCACTGGGTCTCCTAAATGCACAGAATTCTTGGTGTCATTTTACCATGCTTGTTTTTTACTCTTTGCTGAACCATTAACGCCAGCTGCTGCCCCTTGAATTGAAACCTTGTCCAATTCAAAGATAATTCATAGCAAAATCACTGAAACTGTTCAGGTCATTCTTTCATCCTGCTCCATCTCCCAACAGTGACTCAGCTGCCTTCCAACCTTCTAATCTCTAATGTAGACAGATTTTCTGGGAGTGTTAGGAAGGGTGAGCCTTTTAGTGATTTAAAGCCCAACTCCAACCAAACAACTTTTTCAACATTGTGTAAGACTAAGAAAGAGAGAGAACATCTATTTAGTTTATTTCATGTGCCTGTCCCCACTTGCAAGATTTCCCCTTACTGTAAGGACATAAAGTGATGGAAAATCTCTCCTATGGGAATATAGACTTCAGTAAAAAAACTTTTATTTGTATTTTTCTAAATAGAATGGTGAAGGGTTAAAACGGTGTTTGGTATTGTTTGTGTCACCCTGTCTCAGTGAAAAAATTTCCCCTTGTTTGTTGTCCTGCAGTCACAAGAAGTGAGGCAAAATCTCCCCAATGGGGTTGTGATCAGCAGTGATAAGTTGAATTTTACTATTCCAAGTCTATCCAAAACAAAAAGTAAATTTTGAGTTGGCATTGGAAAGGACCAAGGTTTTTGCTCTGGTTTTTGGTTCCATAGACTTCAATGGATCAAAAATGTGTTTTGAAAAATGCAAAATGCACCTAGGGGATTTAGATGAGCATGTGAGCATATTGCCTAGTGAGTGGGATTAACAAGAGTTTAGAAATCTCTGAACTTCTGTCGAGTAAGACTCCTTTGCTAAGATGTTAAGGGACCTAAACCAGGAAAACAACTTTCTCTTTCGCTCGTCGACGGACACAGCGCCTCCTTAATCTTGGCCATTGGGTTATATCGCCTCCGCAGGAGTAGGACTAGGCAGAACAAAAAACACCTGTCTATGCCCATGGGTTGTCCTCTGTCAGTATATAACCCCCTCCCTGCTCTAGGTATTCAGTTTATTTCTGTCTAGTCAGGAGTAAGGACGTAGCTCCTTGCTGGGATCCTTTGGTCCTAGCAAAAACTTGGCGAGGATTTCTGTCTGGAGGATCACCCGCACCATGGATCAATAAGTACAGTCCCCCCTCTCCTCCTTGGGGCGGTTTGGGGTGGATGCGGGTACCCTCCAGGGGTGGTCGAACCTGCCTGCAGGATCCTCCTCCCATCCTAAAGTCCCTTGGTTAAGCTGGGCTTCCCCCTCCCCCCACGGATTGGTGGGAGTCCCAGGGCAGGCAGCAGGGACCCCTGGGGGTCTCCCCCGCCATTCCCCTTCTGGGTGGTGTGTGTTCTGCCCTGGCGGTATGTGGGGGTTCCAGTGCAGAGGGTGCAGCGGAGACTCCTAGGTGCATGCCCTGCTGTCTTCAACTACTGTGTGACGTAGAAATGTGTTCCACCACCGGTAGAGAAGAGGTTACTTCTTACCAGACAGGCATGTGACTGTCAGTCACTGCTCTCACTTCCAGTAGGACGGGTCTGTCCGAGCGTGTTCGGCCGACACATTGGACTTTAGGCTTGTTTATGAAGCGACTTCTGTAAGTGTGTTTTTGTCTTACTACCTAATACATTTTAAAAAGGTTTTACACTATCAGAGTTTCCCTATTTCTGTTAAATGCCATGCATTCCATCTGAGCCGATTTATCTAATGTGATGATCCGAGGTCCTAGCAGCAGACCAGCACGGGAGATACGTTTAAAGTCACAGCAGTCATGCTTTTTATGATCCTCTGTAATGGGGGATCATGCCTGTCTGGTAAGAAGTAACCCTTTCTATACTGGTGGTGGATCACATTTCTACGTCACACAGTAGTTGAAGACCGTCTCATGCGGACTATTTTGCCTTTTTTGCTTTTTTTCTTTTGTTTTGCACGGGTGGATGATATTTACTATCAGTGATCACAGAGACTTATATATTAATTGATTTTGTACATTTATACAAACCTAGTCTGGTTATTAATATTATATAATTTTTGTAGTGATTATATATTTTCACTCGGTTTCATATATTATTCATGGTTTATGTTCACTTATCAGCGCGATTCATGTGTTTGTATATTTAATTTCTATATGGGTGTCATATAATTTGAATTGCTGCTTTTCAAATTTTATTAGTTTAAGATTTAAAGTTTTTGAGCTATTCACTAACACACACCTTAGCGCAGTTTTTCTTCATTTTTTCTTTACTAAACTGAATACCTAAAGCAGGGAGGGGGTTATATACTGACTGAAGACAGCCCATGGGCGTAGCCAAGTGTTTTTTATTCTGCCTAATCCTACTCCTGTGGAAGCAATATAACCCAATGGTCAAGATTAAGAATGGGCTGTGTCCGTCGATGAACTCAGAGAAATGGATTTTATGATGAGTACAAAAATCATATTTCTTGAAGTTGGAATATAATGTTTGTAAATGTTATTCATTGAATTTGTAGCTGTGGGACTCCTGAGGCTACAACTTACATTTTTACTCTATGCAGCGCAAACCTAATGGCTTAGAAAATGTGAACCTTAGTTTATTCATAAATAGTCTAGTGAAAACTTACAAAACTTAATTTTTTTTTTGCTGTATCCTCCAATTAAATTCATCTTTACATAGAATTAGAAGACAGAGACGAGAAAAGATGTTTATGGGACATCGCCCTTAAATATACATAGTCATAATAATAATAATAAAATTATTATATAGATGTTTGGGCATTTTATTGAAATAAAGTTTTTATTGTAAAAATGTTATTATTTAAGCTACTTTTTTACCCACTGTATTCTTCACATTATCACTCCAAACAGAAAATACCTGCTTCCAGGGTTTAATGTCTCCTTCATCTGGCCTACTGTGACACATTCTCTTATCCTTGGGCAAGCCATGCTTGGTTTTTATCAGATTCAATACAAAAAAAAGTTCACATACTCCCTTTGTTGCTACATTCATGACAATTCAAATCCTGTTTTGAGCAATTCTCCAGCTGATTGCTCTTTTGTCAAATAGTTTGTCAAATAATTTAGTCAAATAATTTATGTAGACATTTTGCATTTGAAGACTTTTGTGTGTGTCACCAATGATTTTCATTTTCACAAGTGCTCATATTGGTTTGTATTGGTTAGGTTTTCAATAAGTATTAGTAGAACTCTACATTCATAAAAAAAAAAAAATATTAATATGGCATATACAGTACAGTAAAATTGCTACAAAAGCCATTTGTAATGAAAAGTACCATTCTATTTAAAGCTGAAGCTGCTGTAGTTTTCTAAAGCTGTGAAACAATTCAATATGGCAATCTGGAGGCATTCGGTGCAACATTGATGTACTGAAAGCCCCTAAAAAAAAGTGTTTCCTGCTTCATTTTCATGCATTTTAAACCATGCTTAGGTTTGAATAGGCCCTTAAGCTGTAGGGACAAAAGTGTAATATATATTTTAATATTTAGCCATGTAGCTTTTTTTTTTTTTTGTCAAACCTTCTAAAAATAGATTAATCTTTGGTTCCTTGCCAACAGACAGTGGTGGTGTGGTTTCCTTTGTTGGAACCTAACTTAAAGTGCATGTAAACCCAATCACTAAAGTCTAATACAACTTTAACATGTTAAAGTTATTATCGTTTTTTTCTTATCTGCAGCTTTCAATTAATAGTGAAAGCCAACCTACTAACATTGAAATTTCCTTAATTTTTACTGAAAGGATTGTTATTACTTTTACTAGAGTTGTTTTCTGTTTCAGTGGTATGTATTTGGTTATTACAAGAAGATAACATGCAAAAGTTCCGCACACTCAGGGGCTAGCTTTGACAATTGTAACAAGAGTTAGTTTGCCAAACAAAGCAAAGAAGAAATAATATGTAAAAAAAAAAACCCTCCTGTGAGCGGATATAACGGCAACAGATAGGTATGGTCCAGGGGCTGTGATGGCCAGAGGGTACTAGGGAGGTTCCCAACAATCACAGGATCTGCAATATCTATATAGTGGTATAGTATACAATCTATATAAGTTCAAAAATGGAAGGACCAAGAAAAAACCAAGGGGTGGTTGGGTAGGAGGGTGGCGGAAGCAGAAAAGGGGCGTGGACGCAGCAGGTGGAGAAGTAAAGAAAAGCCAGAGTAGACCATAGGGGAAAGGGGGTCAAGAGGTTAGAGGCCAAGAGAGGGGGGAGGGTATAAGGGCTTGGGAGCATTGAGGCCACCCATTCTAAGCGACCTTGGCTGGCTGGGGGAGAGTTAAGAAGGCATATGACAGCCATGGTACTAGAGTTGTTTTCAATTAATGATGTACCTGTTGCAATAACTGAAAAGTAGAAAAATGTAGTTGCAGAGAAAGAACGAAGTGAATAATCGAGAAGATCCATGTTTAGGCACTTCCTGTTATAGAATCACCGCATACTCCCACTCTACCCCAAATATGCTCCTGTCATCCTGTCACACTGGCATTCGATGGAGACTCCAAGGAACAATTTCATTACTCAATATTCAGAAGTGGTCCACTATTATCACCATCAGGAAACCCTGCCTGTGAAATGCCATGCAGTCATCCCAAGAATACATACATGCAGACAGGATGTGACTGCAAAAATAAACAGAAGGTAAATACAAGTATTGTATGAAAAAAAAAAATTGATACACAGAGCTTTTACTTACTAAATTAAATTTACTTAGGGTTTTAATACATCCACCTAAAAGATTAACTACAGGCAGATATAAAAGCACCAGTTATTGCAGCTGTGTATTTTAAAAATTTAGTAAACAAGAGTAAGTAACTGAATGTTACTTGATTTTAGCCTTTTGTAATCCTCTGTACAGCATGGACTGTGAGAGGAAAGGGCAGCGCTAGGATCCAATCAAGCCTTTTGCATTCACATGTGACAAACTTGCTAGCAAAAAGGAGAGTAGAGTGATGACTTCATCAGTTGATTGGTACTCCTTCACTGTCCAGTCACGGGCTGGGGCAGGGAGGTGACTTAGCTTTGTTGCTTAACTATAGTAGAAAAGTCAGGTCATTAGACTGCCTATCCTGTTTGGAATTGCTGTGCAAATCTGAGAACAGGGTGGACAATCCTTAAACAGAAAGAAACACCTACTATGTACAGTATGTATTTAAATGGTATATTTATCTGTAGTTCAGCTTTAATTCAATAAATAAATAACTTTTTTTACTTGCCCAAAGAACAAAAGCAATTTCCCAGTATTTTTCGTCATAGGGTCCTTAACAATATAATGTTACATTTCATGTGTATTTTGGCACCTCTCGTAGCCCTCTTTTTTTACCATTTAATCATGTCAAGCTCCAGAGTCTGTTATGGAGGCCATGTTTTAAGGAATGTGGTGGACAAATGGGAGGAAAGATCCTTAAACAGCAATTCCTGAACCTAGTTATTTGGTCACAGCTGAGAGAAAAAGCAATCTTCTGCCTTGTATTAAATTGAAAATATAAATTGACAGGCTAGAGCATTTGGTTTGATTGCTTTTATCTTGTTAGCGTTATATTAGCTTAAAATAAATCATAAAAATATAAGAAAACAATAGAGAAAAGCATGCAAATTACTTGTATATTTCTGTGTCATCTCTTATTTGTTTCAAAGGAATCTTTATTACGTTGGTAGTACAACAAAAATACATATTATTGGTATATTTTCACAGCTTTCTCGATGGAAAAAAATAAATAAATAACAGGATCTTCTACCCTCCTTGTCAGAGACAAGTAAAAGCTAATTTTCTTTGAATTTGTTTCGGTAAACCATTTTATTGCACTATAGAACTGATTTTCTTTCCTGGTGGGTCACATTAATTTGCAGACAAGGCACGCACAAAGTTTTGTACACTTAGATAAATGCAAAGCCAGCCAGCTAATATGCAAGTTGCCTTCATTTTCAGTGTAAAGAAACATATTGCTATAACTTGTTGTGTTCAATTGATACTGTACCTGCTGGATTAACTGAACCGTAAAAAAATAACATAGCAACATAGCAATTCTTGCCTAGACATGTGCGATTCGTTTCGTTCAGAATTAAAATTCGGACAAATTTTAATTTTTCGGAAATTCGGATGTACCTGAATTACAATAGTACCAAATTTAAACGAGTCCAAAATAAGGAAAAAAAATTGCCCGAAATTCAAATAGTTTCGGAATCATTTTCAAATACTATTCGAATAGTTTTCAAATTCAAATAGTTTTCCAATTTCCAAAGAGAAAAAATAGAATAGAAAAAAAAGGAATAGAATAGAAAAAAATAATAGACTAGAAAAGAATATAACAGAGAATAAAAAAATAGAATAGAAAATAAAAGAACAGAATAGACTAGAATATAATAGAAACAAATGAAATAGAATAGAATAACATAGAATATAACTATCTTCTAAAATTCGACTTTCAAATAGAATAAATTTGAATTTGAATACATAAGAAAAGAATGGAATAGAAAAGAATAGAATAGAAAAAAAATAATAGAATAGAAAGAATATAACCATCTTCTGAAATTTGAATTTCGAATAGAATAAATTTGAATAGAAAAAATAGAATAGAAAAGAATAGAATAGAAAATAAAATAGTATAATTAAAAAAACAGTAGAATAGAAAGAATATAACTATTTCCCAAAATTAAAATAGAATCAATTTGAATAGAATAGAAAATAATAAATTAGAATAGGAAGATGGTTATATTCATTCTATTCTGTTGTTTTTTTCTATACTATTGTGTTATTTTCTATACTACTCTATTCTTTTCTATTCTATTCAAATACGAATTGATTATATTTGAATTTTGGAAAATGGTTATTTTTTTATTCTATTCTTTTCTATTCTATTCAAATTTCAGAAGATGGTTATAATCTATTTTATTCTATTCTTTTTTTATCCTATTCTATTACTTTCTATTCTATTACATTATTGTTTTTAGTGCAGTCCACCAAATGTGGATTGTCCACAGTCTCTAAAATAAGCCAGGGAATCTTCAGGATACATCATGGTAAATATGGCATATACCAGATACCTTGCTGCATCATTTTGCTTATTTTTTTCACCCTATGGTCATGTCTAGCTTATAAATGTGTGTATAAATTATGTAAAAATTGCATTCCACATTCAAAACGAGCTTAAATTCCTTAAATGATATTTGTGTCTTTCTGTTACTCTAATTGCAGAAACTGAATATGACTTGTATTTACAGAGGTTAATGTAAAAAGAGAGAAGCAATTAAAAAGTTATTCAAGATACTGCCTTATTATTTCTTGCAGAAACACAGTGGGGAATGTTTGAAGAGAGCTTTATGTTTAATCACTTATGTTATCAATCATAAATTTGGTCATGAGTTTGATAATTCCATCTGCTTTCTGTGTGTTTTGCATAGTGGATATTTATTTCAGTGCTTGCTCTGACACATACCAGTTTTGTTACATTTTATGTAGGTTTAATGTCTCTATTACTACTTAATTACTACTACTATTACTACTTAATGATCATATATTTAAACTGACAAATGTAAAGCTTTTTTATGTATAACAAGGCTGCTAGTTCAGACCATTTAAATTGTTTTAAGGCAAAACTATCACCAAGAACAGAAGTATAACACAAAACTCTAGCCAAAATGTTATTATTGTCCAGGTTTTATCCCAACCAGGAGAAGGTGTGGGGTGTTGTATTATGGTTTCCAATAGCTATTTCAATTACAGCTCAGGTCTGGTGACTAAAAATTAAGTTTTCTTTTTAGACAACTCTGTAAGGAGTGACAGATGTACGATGGAACATGTCTTTTGTAGACTGGTGTATGATGAGATCAAACACATTTTGTAAAGTCCAGAAGCTACATGCTCTCTCTAAAAGGTTGCATTTGAGCAAATTCAATGCATTTCAGGGGCACAAAGGGTTTCTCTTTATTACGGCTATAATAGGATAACTTTAGGTATTTGTTATCCTCTAATAGCCCTGATAAATAGTCACCCTTTGATCCCCCAAAACATGTTGGCTTTTATTAAATATAAAATTATAAAAAAACCGCGCTATACAAATTATAAATTAAAAAAATTTAAAATATGCACATCAGAATATTGAGTCCATTTGTAGATAAATGTAAATAAATGTCCGACAAAACAAAAGGTCATCAAGGGATATAACTCTTCATCCATATAATCAGTGACATCACACTCGGTTCACCATTGGAAGTAGTGTTAGAGATAGGACAGTCCTCCACCTTCAGACAAACTGCCTCTTACCAGCTCCCTTGATCTCTGGTCAGGAGATCAATAGCGCCTTTTGGCTTATAACCCAGCCACAGTCTCAGATATAGATGACTATAGGTCAGATCGACTCCTCCTGTTATCTCATACAGCCCATATACAAAATATTTTAGGTGCTTCCAGCGCACCAAACTATAAAAGCATTTAGCATGGGATCCCTCTCCTCCACGTTCCTGGCCCCTCCTCTACATGTGACGACACAGGGCTAATCATGTGCCTTCTTTAGGGGGATCCTAAATTTTATAATTTTATAATAATTTTACATTTCTAGTGTGGGTATCTCGCATTTTTAACCGCAGCTTATTAACTCAATCTGGAGTCTATAAATTGAATCCAGTTATGTGTGTCATGCTATGATTTTCCTGACAGCGCTGTATTCCTTTACATTTTCACTTTTATTAAATATAACTTTTAATAAAATTCACTTCTGAAATTGACAAAACATGTCTGCCATTTTTTCACCATACACCAGTTTTTTTTTTTTTTTTAATCACTGTGAGTATATTTTTTTGGAGAGATTTTTCCTTAGTTACTGACCTGCCAGCAAAGAAAAACAAACCAAAGTTCTATAGCGCTAAAGAAAACTTTGCCTGGAGTCTTCAAGAAAGGCTGATTATGTGCCATTAAAGGTCCTTGTATATAAAAATGGTAGACTTTCAAATCACAGGGCTCAGTTCGAGAGATTTAATTGCGGTATCATGTGTTTATAGTTTTGCTGCACAACTTTTCTGATAAACTACACTTCGATATACAGCTCATAGTACACTGAGCCTTTAATCTTGGAAGAGCTTCCTAGCTTAGTGTTTTCAGGTTCAGTCAATGCAGGGGAGTTCTGTGTATGAGAGTTCTTTATGCTGAATGTCCCTGCAGTGCTCCCAGGCTTGTGAGTGGGTCCAAGTGAGTGATGGTATCAGGAGGGTGTACGGGATCTGGAGAGTAGGACAATGCTTTTTCTGTGTAAGTGATTGAGTGCTTTACAGCTGTCTGAATCACTTTTAGTAAATAGTGAAAGGCTAGCTCATTTTAAACAAGCTAATGTCTGCTACTACAGTATTATAAGAATAGTCCTAACCAATTGGATTACTACCAACAAAGCATGTACTTCCACGATTTATGTACCCTTTTTTAATTGCGTATAATATTTCAGATGTTTAATAATACCATTTTAACCTGTTGTTAATTTATTTGTATTTTTACTGCTAATTAACACCAATTGTAGGGGGTCAGTATATCCAAAATTGACAGTGAAGTCGTAGATGGATGCTCAGTGGGCTGAATCACACTCCAGTTTGTTATATTTGTTAAGGTCACAGGTGGTAAGATGATCTCCTTCAAATATCTGATTTTTCTTTTTTCCACCTTGAGCTCTTGATGGTGTTTGTGCAGCTGTAGTCTCACTCCTCCTGCAACTTTCCTCCTAATGTAAATGATACATAAAACAGAGAAAGTGAGATTTCCTTGCTTCTGCTATAATTAGGTGGAGTTGGGAACCCTGGTTGCAGAAAATTATCAAACGGATTCAAACCTAGGGAATCTACCCAAAAAAAACTATTCACATTTTTTGGTGGACTGATATTTTAATATTTTTTTTCAACCAAATCTGTGCACATCCATCTTTTTGCACATAGTGTATACTAGAATTATTTTTTTTCAGTTTTACTTGTGTATTAGTTTAAGTGTAATGAATAGTTTTATAGAGCATGACAGTAAAACTATGGCCAAATGTTCCATTAAGACAGTACTCTGTAACTGTAATGCTTAGAACAATTCCAGCACATCTAAGACCAGTATGATTCATACATCCTCAAGACGACTAATGAAATGTCATCTATGCTTAATTTACATAATTTGTGTTTGATCATTTCCTTCAAGGCATGTGTCCAACATCTGATTCTTGTCTTTTATTGTACCCAGTCATTTTCAGAAACCATTATTCTTTCACTCCATGTTTAATACTGACCCTCCGGTGTAGCACATTCCATCCTAAATATAACCAGTTTGAACCTCCCTAGAATCTGCTTTTTTTCTTGCTGTAGGCTTAACACATGTCCTTATTCCATTAGCGTATGTTTTGCTTTTAAGCCATGGTATTTAATGTGTACTTTATTGTGGTCTACTTTTTAAAATTCATTTTGATCTATTTTATAATAAATGCTTATAGTAATGGTGTGCATATTTTCTCAGCTCTGGACAAATTTGTGTTTGGTATCTTCTTACCAGTGTGTTAGAAAAGGTGTACTAATGTACTGATTCTATATTGACTGAGTAGCAGTAATCAAGTCTGAATAGATGTATTACATGTTGTTTTTGTACCAACTTTCCATTATGCTTCAGTGATACCTTTTTCCAGATTGTCCCTCTGTTGTTAATATGAAGTCTCATATAATACATGTATTTGGGAAATGTCCAACATCTATTGCTGTAGAAAGGCAGGGTCTTTCCATCAAATGCAATATCAGTGGAAAGACAGGAGTCAGTTATGCTCCATTTGCTACCTGAAAAGCAACAAAATAGTCAGGTGGATGTATTTATCTTCATTAGTTGATACGATATTGGCACTTTTTTCACAGCACATTTACAAAGAGCATTGAACCGTATACTGTAGATATATCATTGTCCAAAAAGAAGAGTTCATTCCAACCTTCCTACTAGCAGTCATATATCTATACAGAATAGTGCCAATTTGGGAAGGAGCTAAAACCTTCCAACATATTTTGGGAAATAAAAGCACCCAATAGAATTGGGAGAGAACATGGAAACATGTTTTGTGTAGGGAGTTGAGCCTAAGAAACTGCTGCACAACAGTGCTGTATATGGAATAGATGCTGATAGCCCTATCTTCTCCATGTTCATGTTTCTCCCCCTATGCAAATATTCTGTCAGTTCAATCTCACTCTAAACTTTAAAACATAAAAAAAGTTGATGTATTTTTCTGCTCCTCCACGCCCACCATGGATCACCCCACCCCACCCCTCTTTTCTTCTACCTCTTCTCTCCTTATATCTTCTCCTCCTATTCTTCCTGTTGTATAAAATTGTGAAATGGCATTTGGTGTGCATTGGTGACACTAGTATGAATAGTAATAATGTTAGGGTCCACCCTTGCTATGGTGTGCTGAATATCCTTATCGCTCACCCTTCTTTATGCATTCATGGCTTTATCAGCACAAATCGTATAACTGTATCCCTCACCGTTCATATGCACTTCCTTCATTTTAGATCATTTGTCCTTTTTTACTGCAGGACATCACTGTGCCACATATTTTTTATTTTCAAGCTTTTTTGGAATCAAGCAATATGTCTCCATTTCATTCTGTTGATTTTTAATGCATACTGGTAAATAATATGATGTACAGTATAGTAGATACTATATTATTGTGTTTTTATACTTGGTATTTAAAGACATGAAAGATGCACATGGCATCTTTGCTGTGTCAAAACTATTTCACAGGCTTGTCTAAATGTTGTGTAGCAAACTTTAATTGAGCTTCAACATGCTTTTTCTTCAGCAATGGAGTCTTGCGTGGCGAGCGTGCATACAGGCCATGGCAGTTGAGTGCATTACTTATTGTTTTCTTTGAAACAATTGTACCTGCTAATTCCAGGTCTTTCTGAAGCGCTCCACAATTGTCCTTGGCTCTTGGACAACTCTTCTGAAAATTCTTTTCACTTCTCTGTCAGAAATCTTGCGAGGAGCTTCTGGTCGTAGCCAGTTTATGGTTAAATGATGTTCTTTCCAGTTCTGGTTGGGTTTTTTTTTTTTTTTAGTCGGCCCGCACTTACCCCATCTAGGTCGAACGGACAGCGCTCCTACGGGCGGTGGCTTCAATCGTGTCTGCTCTTCTGCATCATGGCGGCTTCCACCATGCATCTCATCCTCCTAGGCATCCAATAGGATCGCCTGTCCTTTCAGCCAATCAGGTGATGGGTCTCAGGACCCTTGTGACAGACCTAGCCGGGACAGAGGCTGTTGGAGAGGACTGAATGCAAGCCTCTTGCCTTTTGATTATGGGCCCTGGATTTTAAAGAGAACAATACTCTTTGTGAGGTGAATTAGAAATCCAGTCTGAACTGTACTAATCGGACTCAGTCGTGTATATATGTATATATTGTAGGTTGTTTGATTCTGTTGGGGACTCCTTGCTGTGGTCATTTGGGATTTGTGTCCCTGAAGAGGGAGGGGGGATTCCTCCAGCAGCCCCCTGCTGATAAGACTGATTCATACTGTTGGGACACATCCTGTGAGGAGATGCTGGTGTCATCAACTCCAACTACCTGTGTTTATGTTAATTGAATGAGCTGATCACATTAGCCACCAGCACTGGCTAGGAGACGAACAGTCTAGGCTGAGGAGGGGGGACATTGTTGTTTGTATTGTTAATTGTAATTAGCTCCTGCTATTGTGTTTATACTACTGTGTGAAGCTCGGTGCCCACAAGTCTGTCCTACAGGTCATGTCTCTGAGTCATCTGGTCTGGGTAAATTTAATAGTAAATTAGCTCATGTTAATTAGGTTAGCTTTGAGTCATCCGGGTGTATAAATTTGTGTGAGATCTCAAATAAAGAGTTAAGCTGGCCATACACCTATAGATTATCTGCAGATTTTCTATGGTTAGATGGAAAAAGTGCAACAGATTTCTCCATGTTCGCTAAACTGTGTGGATGGAGGAATCTTCCACTTTTTCCATCTAACCATAGAAAATCTGCAGATAATCTATAGGTGTATGGCCAGCTTAAGTTCTGATGTACTCCAAGACTGGTGTTGTCTAGTTCTTGGGGGTTCCTATAGCCAGATCCATTGGACTCGTGTTCCAGAACTTAGGAAGCGGTATACTGACGGAAGCACTCAAGCGGAGTGTGGGACGTTCCGTGACAACCCTCTTCCTGATTGGCCGGGAGGAGTATCAGTGTTACAATAGCAAATATTGATTTGCTATTGTCACACAACTGACAGTGCTCTGCGTCCTGAGAACACCCTTTTTTGAAGCTTATTAGAGCCTCCTTTGAAATCCATGCATCCTGCATGCAGATTAGGGGGCCGGACGCATGAATGGGGTGGGCGACGCCCGTGCACCCCTCATCGATGGACAGCCACTGGAAACAGCTGATATTAATTTGCACTGACAACGGGCAGGATTGCTTTCTAATTACTGATAGATTTCAGCTGGTGTCTTGGCTTTCCATGTCTTTTTGCACCTCCCTTTCTTCATGTGTTCAATAATTTTTCCCTGTGTCATTCCATTTTATTACACAACTTAATTTCTGAACGTATTTGTTTTGGTTTCCTTCAATGTATGGACTGCATGGGTTGGTGAAAATTTCATATCACTAGCACCTTTAAAAAAAATATATATATATATTTACACACACACACACATACAGTTGTGTTCATAAGTTTACATACCCTGACAACGATGTTTACTCTTTTTAAATCATAATCACAACAGAAACTACCCAAATGACCCTGATCAAAAGTTTACATACCCCAGTTCTTAATACCGTGTATTGCCCCCTTTAACATCAATGACAGCTTAAAGTCTTTTGTGGTATTTGTGGATGAGGCTCTTTATCTTCTCAGATGGTAAAGCTGCCCATTCCTCTTGGCAAAAAGCCTCCAGTTCCTGTAAATTCTTTGGCTATCTTGCATAAACTTCATGTTTGAGATCTCCCCGAAGTGGCTCAATGATATTGAGGTCAGGAGACTTAGATGGCCACTCCAGAACCTTCACTTTATTCTGCTGAAGCCAATGACAGGTCGACTTGGCCTTGTGTTTTGGATCATTGTCATGTTGGAATGTCAAAGTACATCCCATGCGTAGCTTCCTGGCTGATGAATGCAAATGTTCCTCCAGTATTTTTTCATAACATACTGCATACATCTCACCATCAATTTTGACCAAATTTTCTGTGCCTTTGTAGCTCACACATCCCCAAAACATCAGGGACCCCCCTCCCTGTTTCACAGTAGGAATGGTGTACCTTTCATCATAGGCCTTGTTGACTCCTCTACAAATGAAGCATTTATGGTTGTGCCAAAAAAACTACATTTTGGTCTCATCACTACAAATGACTTTGTGCCAGAAGGTTTGAGGCTTGTCTCTGTGCTGTTTGGCGTATTGTAAACAGGATACTTTATGGCATTTGCTTCTTAATGGCTTTCTTCTGGTGACTCAACCATGCAGCCAATCTTTCTTCAAGTGCTTCCTTATTTTGCATCTTGAAACAGCCACACCACATGTTTTCAGAGAGTCTTGTATTTCACCTGAAGTTATTTGTGGGTTTTTCTTTGCATCCCGAAGAATTTTCCTGGCAGTTGTGGCTGAAATTTTAGTTGGTCTACCTGACCGTGGTTTGGTTTCAACAGAACCCCTTATTTTCCACTTCTTAATTAGAGTTTGAACACTGCTGATTGGCATTCTCAATTACTTGGATATCTTTTGATATCCCTTTGATGTTTTATACAGTTCAACTGCCTTTTCCCGCAGATCCTTTTGACAATTCCTTTGCTTTCCCCATGACTCAGAATCCAGAAACGTCAGTGCAGCACTGGATGAGAGATGCAAGGGTCTATCAGGAGTCCAGAAACTCATTGATCTTTTATAAACACACACTAAGCAAAGCCAAGCAAACAGATCACAGGTGAGGATGGTTACCTTTCAATAGCCATTCAAACCCTTTTGTGTCAAATTGTGTGCATGTTATCAGGCCAAAATCACCAGGGTATGTAAACTTTTGATCAGGGTCATTTGGGAAGTTTATGTTGTCATTATGATTTAAAAAGAATAAGCACAGTAGATTGATAACAAATGGCTTCAGCCAAACACTAACCATGAGTGAAAGAAAAGTTTTTGTGTGATCATTCATATTCTCTCTGAAAAATGGCCAAGAAATCATAAATCATGCCAGGGTATATAAACTTGAGCACAACTGTATATGTATATGTATGTGTGTGTATGTGTATGTATATATATATATACACAGTGGGGACGGAAGTATTCAGACCCCCTTAAATTTTTCACTCTTTTTATATTGCAGCCATTTGCTATAATCATTTAAGTTTTTTCCTCATTAACCACTTGCCTACTAGGCACTTAAACCCCCCTCCTGCCCAGACCAGCTTTCAGCTTTCGGCGCTCTCAAACTTTAAATTACAATTACTCAGTCATGTAATACTGTACCCAAATGGAATTTTTGTCCTTTTTTTCATACAAATAGAGCATTCTTTTGGTGGTATTTGATCACCTCTGGGTTTTTTATTTTTTGCGCTATAAATGAAAAAAGACTGACAATTTTGAAAAAAAAACCAAATTTTTCTTAGTTTCTGTGATAAAATTTTGCAAATTATTAATTTTTCTTCATAAATTTTGGCCACAATTTATACTGCTACATATCTTTGGTAAAAATAACCCAAATTAGTGGATATTATTTGGTCTTTGTGAAAGTTAGAGAGTCTACAAGCTGTGGTGCAAATCATAAAAAATTGATCACACCTGATGCACTGGTGGCCTATCTCATTTCTTGTGACCCGAACAAGCCAGAAAAGTACAAATACCCCCCAAATGACCCCTTTTTTGAAAGTAGACATTCCAAGGTATTTAGTAAGATGCATGGTGAGGTTTTTGATGTTGTCATTTTTTCCCACAATTCTTTGCAAAATGAAGATTTTTTTCCCCCACAAAATTGTCATTGTAATAGGTTATTTCTCTCACATGGCATGTGTTTACCACAAATAACACCCCAAAATACATTCTGTTACTCCTCCTGAGTATGGGGATACCACATGTGTGGGACTTTTTCACAGCCTGGCCACATACAGAGGCCCAAAATGCAGGGAGCATTTATTTTCTGTTTTTTTTTTGGACTCACCACTGCAGCGATTCGCTCTGCCTCCTCACACGCTGTCTCTGTGAGGAGGGAGAGCCGGCGATGAGAGATAAACATATGAGATCATCTCTCATTGGCACTGCCGATCGCACTGTAAACTGCCACTGTGATTGGCCATTTAAGGCGATCTGTGACTGGCTGTGTCCAAGGGACACGGCCAGCACAGAACTTCCCCGATGCGCCCCTGCGGGAGCATGCATCGCGGAAGTAAACAGCAGGATGTCCAGGGACGGCCACCCGGCAGGTAGCGTCCGCGCTGCAGCCGTCTTTCAGCTATAGCGCGGGCGCAAAGTGGTTAATGTACACACAGCACCCCATATTGACAGAAAAACACAGAATTGTTGACATTTTTGCAGATTTATTAAAAAAGAAAAACTGTAAAATCACATGGTCCTAAGTATTCAGACCCTTTGCTCAGTATTTAGTAGAAGCACACTTTTGATCTAATACAGCCATGAGTCTTTTTGGGAAAGATGCAACAAGTTTTTCACACCTGGATTTGGGGATTCTCTGCCATTCCTCCTTGCAGCTCCACTCCGGTTCTGTCAGGTTGGATGGTAAACGTTGGTGGACAGCCATTTTTAGGTTTCTCCAGAGATGCTCAATTGGGTTTAAGTCAGGGCTCTGGCTGGGCCATTCAAGAACAGTGACGGAGTTGTTGTGAAGCCACTCCTTCGTTATTTTAGCTGTGTGCTTAGGGTCATTGTCTTGTTGGAAGGTAAACCTTCGGCCCAGTCTGAGGTCCTCAGTACTCTGGAGAAGGTTTTCGTCCAGGATATCCCTTACTTGGCCACATTCATCTTTCCCTTGATTGCAACCAGTTGTCATGTTCCTGCAGCTGAAAAAAATCCCAACAGCAGGATGCTGCCACCACCATGCTTCACTCTTGGGACTGTATTGGACAGGTGATGAGCAGTGCCTGGTTTTCTCCACACATACCACTTAGAATTAAGGCCAAAAAGTTCTATCTTGGTCTCATCAGACCAGAGAATCTTATTTCTCACCATCTTGGAGTCCTTCAGGTGTTTTTTTATCAAACTCCATGTGGGCTTTCATGTGTCTTGCACTGAGGTGAGGCTTCCGTCGGACCACTCTGCCATAAAGCCCCGACCGGTGGAGGGCTGTAGTGATCATTTGCTCTGACATGCATTGTGAGCTGTAAGGTCTTATATAGACAGGTGTGTGGCTTTCCCAATCAAGTCCAATCAGTATAATAAAACACAGCTGGACTCAAATGAAGGTGTACCATCTCAAGGGTGATCAGAAGAGATGGACAGCACCTGGGTTAAATATATGAGTGTCATAGCAAAGGGTCTGAATACTTAGGACCATGTGATATTTCAGTTTTTCTTTTTTAATAAATCTGCAAAAATGTCAACAATTCTGTGTTTTTCTGTCATTATAGGGTGCTGTGTGTACATTAATGAGGAAAAAAATTAACTTAAATGATTTTAGCAAATGGCTGCAATATAACAAAGAGTGAAAAATTTAAGGGGGTCTGAATACTTTCCGTCCCCACTGTATATAAAATACACACGCAATTTCTTACTTCATACTAGATAACAGGCAAATTGCTTGTGGAGCAGATTCTCGGCAGGCAATTGCATTAAGGTATAGAAAAACATCAATGTGAAATCCTTATTGATCTGTGGATTTATTAAAAGCTATCGGCCATCCCATTGACTGGCCAGCCAGTTCAATATGCCTTCTTGTTCGAAGCAATTGTTTAATTCTAATTTTGCACCTGTAAGTTTATCATCTACCTCCCTTTCTGAAGAAAAGAACACAACCTTTAAATGATTGGCAGAACATTCTAATGCCCCGTGCACACGGTCGGATTTTCCGACGAAAAATGTGCGATCGGAGCGTGTTGTCGGAAATTCCGACCGTGTGTGGGCTCCATCGGACTTTTTCCATCGGATTTTCCGACACACAGCGGTTGAGAGCAGGCTATAAAATTTTCCGATTTTGTTTGTTTTTGTTGTCGGAAATTGAGATCGTGTGTACACAAATCCGATGCACAAAGTGCCACGCATGCTCAGAATAAATAAAGAGATGAAAGCTATTGGCTACTGCCCCGTTTAAAGTCCCGACGTACGTGTTTTACGTCACCGCGTTCAGAATGATCGGATTTTCCGACAACTTTGTGTGACCGTGTGTATGCAAGACAAGTTTGAGCCAACATCCGTCGGAAAAAATCCTAGGATTTTGTTGTCGGAATGTCCGATTAGTGTCCAACCGTGTGTACGGGGCATTAAAATTGCAAGCATTATTATTATTAATTATAATATACAGTATCTCACAAAAGTGAGTACACCCCTTACATTTTTGTAAATATTTTATTAATCTTTTCATGTGACAACACTGAAGAAATTACTCTTTGCTACAATGTAAAGTAGTCAGTGTACAGCTTCTATAACAGTGTCAATTTGCTGTCCCCTCAAAATAACTCAACACACAGCCATTAATGTCTAAACAGCTGGCAACAAAAGTGAGTACACCTCTAAGTGAAAATGTACAAATTGTGCCCAAAGTGTCAATATTTTGTGTGGCCACCATTATTTTCCAGCACTGCCTTAACCCTCTTGGGCAAGGAGTTCACCAGAGCTTTTACAGCTTGCCACTTGTGTCCTCTTCCACTCCTCCATGACAACATCATGGAGCTGGTGGATGTCAGAGACCTTGCGCTCCTCCACCTTCCATTTGAGGATGCCTCACAGATGCTCAATAGGGTTTTGGTCTGGAGACATGCTTGGCCAGTCCATCACCTTTACCCTCAGCTTCTTTAGCAAGACAGTGGTCATCTTGGAGGTGTGTTTGGGGTCATTATTATGTTGGAATACTGCCCTGCGGCCCAGTCTCCGAAGGGTGGGGATCATGCTTTGCTTCAGTATGTCACAGTACATGTTGGCACACCAAATAAGTTTATCTTGGTCTCATCAGACCACAGGACATGGTTCCAGTAATCCATGTCCTTAGTCTGCTTGTCTTCAGCAAAATATTTGTGGGCTTTCTTGTGCACTATCTTTAGAATAGTCTTCCTTCTGGGACAACAGCCATGCAGACCAGTTTGATGCAGTGTGCGGCGTATAGTCTGAGCACTGACAGGCTGACCCTCCACCCCTTCAACCTCTGCAGCAATGCTGGCAGCACTCACACATCTATTTCCCAAAGACAACCTCTGGATATGAAGCTGAGCACGTGCACTCAACTTCTTTGGTCGACAATGGCGAGGCCTGTTCTGAGTGGAATTTGTCCTGTTAAATCCAAAATCCATTATGGGGCAGAATCACCTGAAGGGCCTGTTATGGATTGGGAGGGACTCCCACGCTGTTTTTTTTTCTGAATTTTTCATTGCCAGCATTCTTTTGTTTGCATTCTAACTGACAGCGGGTTTCTGATGAGCCATCCGTTGTCAAGTACGCGGCAGCCAGATTCCCGGTCCGCTCCTTACAACCAGCTGTTCTTTGCACAGAATTCGGATCAGTCAATCATTTTTTGATCGATCTAAAGTAGAATCGTTCAGAAAATGTGGAATTCGTTAGAAAATTAATATCAGCGATTCAAAATTAAGAACATAACAAATCAATCCAAAACTAAACTAAACAAATTTTTCCAATCTGCACATGTCTAGTATTTATGGAGGAGCAGCATTGTCAAACTTGGACTTAAAGAACACCTCCTCATCTATATCTGACAGGAGCAACTATTTTTTCTGCACTTATCGAACAGAAAAAAATAATGTTCTAAAAATTATATAGATAGGCAACTCATATCCTCAGAACAGACACAAAAAAAGATACACAGATACACTGTTCTGTTTATTTGGCACAATTAAAGATTTTTTACACACGATTATGTAGGTATCACATTAATATTTAATATTTGTATGCCCGCGGTTAGGTAGAAAAAAGTGTCTATTAAAAAATAACAACAATAAAGTGCTATACTCCCCTTACAATAATCCCCTTAAATTATACAATTCATACATATACACCATAAATCATAAAAAATGATTAGTTCATTGAATTCAGTTGTGCAAAATATCATCAAAGTCCTCCCAACAAAGTGCAATAGGGCTATCTGCAAAGTGCAATCAGTGCTCCAAATCTTTTTATGGGTAATAAGGTTCCATGCTCCCCTTTTTTGCCCTCACTCACCAAATTATGAGTCTTAATACACCTATCATAGGTGGATGCTCAGATGCTGTTTCTCCAGCTCCTCCAATTCTCTCAATGGGATGGTAGGTTAATGGTCACATAAAGAGGTAGAAAAATATCAATAGTGTAATTCCATTTTATTGTTAAAAAGATTTAAAACATACAAATTTCCCACTCACAAGTTTTCTGTGCAAACATGCATGTAACGCCGGTACAGAATGAGCAGAGTAGCACGTGTGCCAAACACAGATCATGGCGTCACCGGAAGTTCCCACCTAATGCATTTCACTCTCCCACTGGGAGTCTCTGAAGGCACCTCTGAAGACACCATTTCAGGTATAGTAGTGAGAAGGTGGGTACAGGCAGGAGGGGGGTATTTTGGTGTGGTGAAAGTTGGGAGGGATTTGCAGGCCCTTTGGTTAGTGGTGCCTCTGTGGGCATTTGTCAACTCCAGATGCTCATAAAAAAAGCGTTGCACAGTCACATACATAAACGATACTAAATGTCATAAATTATAAATATGTGTATATATACAGTTGTGCTCATATGTTTACATACCCTGGCAGAATTTATGATTTCTTGGCCATTTTTTCAGAGAATATGAACGATAACACAAAAACTTTTCCTTCACCCATGGTTAGTGTTTGGCTGAAGCCATTTATTATCAATTAACGGTGTTTACTCTTTTTTCATCATAATGACCACAGAAACTACCCAAATGACCCTAATCAAAAGTTTACATACCCCAGTTCCTAATACCGTGTATTGCCTCCTTTAACATCAATGACAGCTTGAAGTCTTTTGTGGTATTTATGGATGAGGCTCTTTATGTTATCAGATGGTAAAGCTGCCCATTCCTCTTGGTAAAAAGGCTCCAGTTCCTGTAGATTCTTGGACTGTCTTGCATGAACTGCACCTTTGAGATCTCCCAAAAGTGGCTTGATATTGAGGTCAGGAGACTGAGATGGCCACTCCAGAACCTTCACTTTATTCTGCTGTAGCCAATGACAGATCGACTTGGCCTTGTATTTTGGTTTATTGTCATGTTGGAATGTCCAAGTACGTCCCATGCGCAGCTTTCTGGCTGATGAATGCAAATGTTCCTCCAGTATTTTTTCATACATTCATCTTGCCATCAATTTTGACCAAATTTCCTGTGCCTTTGTAGCTCACACATCCCCAAAACATCAGCGATCCGCCTCCGTGTTTCACAGTAGGGATGGTGTACCTTTCATCATAGGCCTTGTTGACTCTACTCCAAATGTAGCATTTATGCTTGTGGCCAAAAAGCTCAATTTTGGTCTCGTCACTCCAAATGACTTTGTGCCAGAAGGTTTGAGGCTTGTCTCTGTGCTGTGTGGTGTATTGTAAGCGGGATACTTTGTGGCATTTGCATAGTAATGGCTTTCTTCTGACGACTCGACAATGCAGCCCATCTTTCTTCAAGTACCTCCTTATTGTGCATCTTGAAACAGCCACATCACATGTTTTCCCAGAGTCCTGTATTTCACCTGAAGTTATTTGTGGGTTTTTCATTGCATTCCGAAGAATTTTCCTGCCAGTTGTGGCTTAAATTTTAGTTGGTCTACCTGACCGTGGATTGGTTTCAACAGAACCCCTCATTTTCCACTTCTTGATTAGAGTGCTGATTGGCATTCTCAATTTCTTGGATATCTTTTTATATCCCTTTCCTGTTTTATACAGTTCAACTACCTTTTCTCGCAGATCCTTTGACAATTTGCTTTCCCCATGACTCAAAATCCAGAAACGTCAGTACATCACTGGATGAAAGATGCAAGGGTCTTTAAGGAGTCCAGAAACACATTGACCTTTTATACACACACTAATTACAAGCAAACAGATCACAGATGAGGATAGTTACCTTTAATAGCCATTCGAACCCCTCTGTGTCAACTTGTGTGCATGTTATCAGGCCAAAATCACCAGGGTATGTAAACTTTTGATCAGGGTCATTTGGGTAGTTTCTGTTCTCATTATGATTTAAAAAGAGTAAGTTGATTGATAATAAATGGCTTCAGCCAAATACTAACCATGAGTGAAAGAAATATTTTTGTGTTATCATTCATATTCTTTGAAAAATGGCCAAGAAATCATAAATTCTGCCAGGGTATGTAAACCTATGAGCACAACTGTATATAGGTATATCCCACTTTAGGCAAGCTAAAAAAAACTGATTGCAAACTTTAAATGGTAATGGTGATAGCAGTACTCACTAATATTGCACACAAATTGTAAAACCAATCTCATGAAAAAAGGGTTGCGCTGTCACATATAAAAAAATATATTAACCTCTTGGTGCTGACAGTATGCAAATCTGCGACCTCTCTGTGGGTGGGCCTTGACCCCGAGCGACCACATATTTGCGTGCAGTACTGCAAAAACAGCTGTGACGAGAGAGCGTGCCCTGTTACCGGTGGCTCACGATCATGTGACAGTCAATCACAGTGGTCACATGATTACAAGCCCCACCTCCCGGCATCTTAACCCCCTTAAGGGTCTGGGAGGCGCCGGTGCCAAGGGGTTAAATCACAACAAACATAAATTAAAAGTCTCAACGTGTTGGTTATAAGAAATCCACTGTGAAAAATCTTGATGAATTCAAAGTGCACCAGCAACTATGTGGAAAGAAAAGCCACTTACCAGAAGTTTAGACCTTACATTATAAGAGGTCCAAAACAACATTTAGATGAAACAGGATCCCATATGGATGGATGGATGGCTCCAGACCACTTGATTATTCAGCTGTTGTCAATGCCTCAAATCTCTATCATAAAGATACTAAACCATGGGATAACTCAATCTAATTTCACCACCACTAGGGATGAGCCGAATACCCCCCGGTTCGGTTTGCACCAGAACCTGCAAACGGACCGAAAATTTGCACAAACGTTAGAACCCCATTGACGTCTATGGGACTCAAACGTTCGTAATCAAGAGTGCTTATTTTAAAGGCTAATTTGCATGGTATTGTCCTAAAAAGGGTTTGGGGACCTAGGTCCTGCCCCAGGGGACATGTATCAATGCAAAAAAAACTTTTAAAAACAGCCGTTTTTTCGGGAGCAGTGATTTTAATGATGCTTGAAGTAAAAAAAAAAAAAAAAAGTGAAATATTAATTTAAATATCATACCTGGGGGGTGTCTATAGTATGCCTGTATAGTGGCGTGTGTTTCCCGTGCTTAGAACAGTCCCTGCACAAAATGTAATTTTTAAAGGAAAAAAAGTCATTTAAAACTGCTTGCGGCTTTAATGTAATGCCGGGTCCTGGCAATATGGATGAAAATCAGTGAGACAAATGGCATGGGCATCCCCAAGTCCATTACCAGGCCCTTTGGGTCTTGTATGGATATTAAGGGGAACCCCGCACCCAAATTAAAAAAGGAAAGGTGTGGGGCCCCCAGGCCCTATATAATCTGTACAGCAGTATACAAGCAGTGCAAACAAGACAGGGACTGTATGTTTGTTAAGTAGAATCTGTTTGTAATTTTGAACTGGTACATTTTTAACGTGTTTAGCTCCAGCCAAAAAATCTATTTTAAGCTTTTTGGAAAACCTAGGGAAGGGTTATCACCCCTGTGACATTTGTTTTGCTGTCTGTGCTACTCTTCAGAAGATTTCACCTCACTTTTTGTCCCAATGACAAATGTTTTTTGAAAATTTTTGTGAAACAAGGATTGGTGATAAAGCATCAGTGGAAAGGAGAAAAGTTTTTCCCATATTAACTCTTACAGGAGAGAATTTCCCTTCCTAGGGGTAGATTTCATCTCACTTCCTGTTGTCTCCTTCCGTTTGCAAGTAGGAGTCATTTGTAAGTTGGATGTTTGAAAGTAGGGGCCTGTCCTATATACTCAGCAGTATTTTGGGCCTTAGGTGTTGTTGTGGCCACAACACTGTAAGCCCTCACAGGGCCCTGCTGTGAAATATTAGATCAAGAATTGTAATTACATGCCCCTGTTGAACAGGGGCAAAAAAATTGGGCCTTTGGTGGTGGTGGTGCTGGTGCAACAACACTGTAAGTCCTCACAGATACTCTTGGTGGGCGTAGAAACTGGCCCTGCTGTGAAATATTAGATCAAGAATTCAAATTACATGTCCCTGTTGAACAGGGGCTGAAAAAATGGGCCTTAGGCACTGGTGCTGGTGCCACAACACTGGAACCCCTCACAGATACTCTAGTTGGAGCGCAGGAACTAGCAGAATTGCATCAAAAATTGTAATTACACACCCCTGTTAAACGGGCTGAAAAATTGGGCCTTAGGCACTGGTGATGGTGCCACAACACTGCAACCCCTCACAGATACTTTAGTTGGAGCTCAGGAACTATCCCTGCTGCAAAGAATTGCATCAAAAATTGTAATTACACGCCCCTGTTAAACAGGGGCTGAAAAATTGGGCCTTAGGCACTGGTGGCGGGACTGGCGGCGCCCAGAACCAAAAATGTTCTTACAAGCTATCAGCATGATCATTGAGAAGGAAGAGGATAATTGCTCAGCATAACAGGATAGTCACTCAGCATCAGCATAGGCAGTCTTTGAAGGGATTTGACATTTCAAAAAGAATTATTCGGTTACATCAGCAATCAGGTGCTTGGTAGCTGGTGGTGATCCAAGACTGATTCATTTTTATGAAGGTCAGTCGATCGACCGAGTCGGTGGACAGACGCACCCTGTGATTGGTTACAAAGCCTCCAGCAGCACTGAATGTGCGTTCCAAAAGAACGCTGGATGCAGGACAGGCCAGTAGCTCAATTGCATACTGTGCAAACTCTGGCCAGTGATCCATCCTCAAGACCCAGTAACCCAGAGGATTTTCGGTGGGAAAGGTGTCTAAGTCAGATCTTGCCCCTAGGTATTCCTGCACCATGTAAAACAGACACGGGCGATGGTTGCTGGAACCGATCATACCTTGGGGCTGCGGAGTAAAAAATTGTCTGAACGCATCGGTCAGACGGCCACCTTCTCTACCGCTCCTTCTTTGACTGACCGAAGCCTTAGCAACACGTTGTCCAGAAACAGGAGTTTGTAACCTCCCAGTCTCTGGGAACGCATTGCACAGACCTTTCTGCAAGGCCTCATGAAGATGTTTCATCCTCTGCTCCCTCTGCGACGGCAAGATAAGGTCCGCAACCTTACCCTTGTAACGTGGATCAAAGAGGGTTGCCAGCCAGTATTGTTCCATCTCCTTGTTACCACAAATATGAGGATCCTTCTGCAGGCGTTGCAGGATCAGGGAGGCCATGCAGCGTAGGTTTGCTGAGGCATTCGGTCCGGAGTCCTCTGGGTCACTAAGGACGACATGATCCGCAGCTACCTCCTCCCAGCCACGTACAAGTCCATGTGTTTCTTGGGACTGTAAATGATCCCTTAAAGACTGCTGCTGATGCTGAGTGCCAGGCTCCACCTCCATACTGACACAATCTTCCTCCTCCTCCTTGTCCTCTTCCTGTGTGATCGGCAGGCACGCAGGAACACTGTCTAGATAAAGGGGGCCTTGAGAGCTAAGGAAGTCCTCCTCTTCCTGCCTCTGTTCTGCCTCAAGTGCCCTGTCCATTATTCCTCGCAGCGTGTGCTCCAACAGGTGGACAAGGGGGACAGTGTCATTGATGCATGCACTGTCACTGCTCACCATCCTTGTGGCCTCCTCAAATGGTGACAGGACAGTGCATGCATCCCTGATCATGGCCCACTGGCGTGGGGAAAAAAAACAAGCTCCCCTGACCCTGTCCTGGTGCCATAGTCACACAGGTACTCATTGATGGCCCTCTGCTGCGTGTGCAGCCACTGCAGCATAGCCAACGTTGAGTTCCACCCGGTGGGCATGTCACAGATTTGGCGGTTCTTGGGCAGGTTAAATTCCTTTTGGAGGTCTGCCAGCCGAGCATTGGCATTATATGACCGGCGGAAATGCACACAGACTTTCCTGGCCTGCCTCAAGACATCCTGTAAGCCCGGGTACCTGCCCAAGAACCGCTGCACCACCAAGTTAAGGACGTGAGCCAAACAGGGCACATAGGTCGTTTGTCCCTGTCGGACGGCGGAGAGGAGGTTGGTGCCATTGTCGCAAACCACCATTCCTGCCTTAAGTTGGCGTGGCATCAACCACCTCCGAACCTGCCTTTGCAGAGCTGACAGAACCTCTGCCCCAGTGTGGCTCCTGTCCGCCAAGCACACCAGTTCAAGCACCGCATGGCATCTTTTGGCCTGCATACTTGCATAGTCCCTTAAACGCCTACGGAGCACAGCTGGTTCTGAGGACAAAGCACAGGAAGAGGCCATGGAGGAAGAAGAAGAGGAGGGGGTGGAGGAGAGAGGTGTGTCAGAATCATTAGTAGTGGCATTTTGGAGGTGTGGTGGCGGAACAACCTCCAACACTACTGCACCTTGTCCTGCATCCTTCCCAGCTGCCAGCAGAGTCACTCAATGCGCTGTGAAACTTAGGAAATGTCCCTGTCCATGCCTGCTGGACCATGAGTCAGTGGTAATATGCACCTTACCGCTGACCGCCCTGTCCAGTGAGGCATGGACATTGCCTTCCACATGCCGGTAGAGAGCCGGAATCGCCTTCCGTGAGTAAAAGTGGCCTTTGGGTACCTGCCACTGAGGAACCGCACATTCCACAAACTCACGGAAGGGGGCAGAGTCTACCAACTGAAAAGGTAGCAGTTGAAGTGCTATCAATTTTGCCAGGCTAGCATTCAACTGCTGGGCATGTGGATGGCTGGGAGCGAACTTCTTTCGGTGGTGCAGCAGCTGGGGCAGGGAAATTTGCCTGGTACAATCTGACGTCGGTGTACCGAAAGCAGATTGCCCACAAGTACTTGGCTGTGACACACCTAATTCTACACCTTCATTCCTCTCAGTGCAGGTCTCAGAGAGGACTGAAGGTATAGTGGGGTTGGAGATCTCAGCTGATGAGGAACAAGGAGAGGTCCTCTTTGTTCTTTGGTGTGAGTCTTTTAGGTACGCTTGCCAATGAACTGCATGGCAGGTCAACATATGTCTGGTCAAGCATGTGGTGCCCAAGCGGGAGATGTTTTGGCCATGCGAGATACGCTTGAGACATATGTTGCAAATAGCAGCGGGGCGATCTGATGCACTCGTCTAAAAAAAGGCCCACACCAAAGAACTTTTGGAATAACACGCAGAGACAGCAGCGCCCTGCACATGCGGAGCTTTGCGGTGTGATGCAGTCAGTGTGCTGCCCTTAGGCTGGCCCCTGGAGGGCATCCTGCCTCGTTGGTGATGTGCCTCCTCCTCCTCTCTCCTATCAGGCACCCACATTGAGTCAGTGACCTCATCATCCCCTCCCTCCTCATCACTGGAGCAAACCTGGCAGTATGCTGCAGCAGGGGGAGCATGACTGCCAGATTGCTGTCCTTCTTGGGCAGAGGTCGCACTACACTAAAGTGTAAATAATGTGGCTGCCTGCGGTAGTGATAAGATCAGGAAAACACCACCAACCTTCTACAGGTAGCTTTATCTGAACACTGTGCAGAGGTCGCACTTAACTAATGTGTAAATAATGTAGCTGCCTGCGGTAGTAATAGGATCAGGAAAACACCACCAACCTTCTACAGGTAGCTCTAGCTGAACACTGTGCAGAGGTCGCACTTAACTAATGTGTAAATAATGTAGCTGCCTGTGGTAGTGATAGGATCAGGAAAACACCACCAACCTTCTACAGGTAGCTTTAGCTGAACACTGTGCAGAGGTCGCACTACACTAATGTGTAAATAATTTAGCTGCCTGCGGTAGTCATAGGATTTGGAAAACACCACCAACCTTCTACAGGTAGCTTTAGCTGAACACTGTGCAGAGGACGCACTACACTAACATGTAAATAATTTAGCTGCCTGCTGTAGTGATAGGATCAGGAAAACACCACCAACCCTCTACAGGTAGCTTTAGCTGAACACTGTGCAGAGGTCGCACTACACTAACATGTAAATAATGTGGCTGCCTGCGGTAGTGATAAGATGAGGAAAACACCACCAACCTTCTACAGGTAGCTTTAGCTGAACACTGTGCAGAGATCGCACTACACTAATGTGTAAATAATTTAGCTGCCTGAGGTAGTGATAGGCCCCACCCTATTAGATTGTAAGCTCTTCTGAGCAGGGCCCTTTTAATCGTTTTGTATTTTATTGTATTATAACTGCATTGTCTCCCTTTTATATTGTAAAGCGCTGCGTAAACTGTTGGCGCTATATAAATCCTGAATAATAATAATAATCAGGAAAACACCACCAACCTTCTACAGGTAGCTTTAGCTGAACACTGTGCAGAGGTCGCACTACACAAACGTGTAAATAATTTATCTGCCTGCGGTAGTGATAGGATCAGGAAAACACCACCAACCTTCTACAGGTAGCTTTAGCTGAACACTGTACAGAGGTCGCACTACACTAACTTGTAGCTTTAGCTGAACACTGTGCAGAGGACGCACTACACTAACTTGTAGCTTTAGCAGAACACTGTACAGAGGTCGCACTACACTAACTTGTAGCTTTAGCTGAACACTGTGCACTACACTAACTTGTAGCTTTACCTGAACACTGTTCAGAGGACGTGCTACACTAACTTGTAGCTTTAGCTGAACACTGTGCAGAGGTCGCACTACACTAACTTGTAGCTTTAGCTGAACGCTGTGAGAAGGACGCACTACACTAACTTGTAGCTTTAGCTGAATACTGTGCAGAGGTCGCACTACACTAACTTGTAGCTTTAGCTGAACACTGTGCACTACACTAACTTGTAGCTTTAGCTGAACACTGTTCAGAGGACGCACTACACTAACTTGTAGCTTTAGCTGAACACTGTGCAGAGGTCGCACTACACTAACTTGTAGCTTTAGCTGAACACTGTGAGGAGGACGCACTACACTAATTTGTAGCTTTAGCTGAACACTGTGCGCTACACTAACTTGTAGCTTTAGCTGAACACTGTTCAGAGGACGCACTACACAAACTTGTAGCTTTAGCTGAACACTGTGCACTACACTAACTTGTAGCTTTAGCTGAACACTGTGCAGAGGTCGCACTACACTAACTTGTAGCTTTAGCTGAACACTGTGCACTACACTAACTTGTAGCTTTAGCTGAACACTGTTCAGAGGAACGCACTACACTAACTTGTAGCTTTAGCTAAACACTGTGCAGAGGTCGCACTACACTAACTTGTAGCTTTAGCTGAACACTGTGAGGAGGAAGCACTACACTAACTTGTAGCTTTAACTGAACACTGTGCAGAGGTCACACTACACTAACTTGTAGCTTTAGCTGAACACTGTGTGGAGGACACACTACACTAACTTGTAGCTTTAGCTGAACACTGTGCAGAGGTCGCACTACACTAACTTGTAGCTTTAGCTGAACACTGTGCACTACACTAACTTGTAGCTTTAGCTGAACACTGTGCACTACACTAACTTGTAGCTTTAGCTGAACACTGTTCAGAGGACGTACTACACTAACTTGTAGCTTTAGCTGAACACTGTGCAGAGGTCGCACTACACTAACTTGTAGCTTTAGCTGAACGCTGTGAGAAGGACGCACTACACTAACTTGTAGCTTTAGCTGAATACTGTGCAGAGGTCGCACTACACTAACTTGTAGCTTTAGCTGAACACTGTGCACTACACTAACTTGTAGCTTTAGCTGAACACTGTTCAGAGGACGCACTACACTAACTTGTAGCTTTAGCTGAACACTGTGCAGAGGTCGCACTACACTAACTTGTAGCTTTAGCTGAACACTGTGAGGAGGACACACTACACTAATTTGTAGCTTTAGCTGAACACTGTGCGCTACACTAACTTGTAGCTTTAGCTGAACACTGTTCAGAGGACGCACTACACAAACTTGTAGCTTTAGCTGAACACTGTGCACTACACTAACTTGTAGCTTTAGCTGAACACTGTTCAGAGGAAAGCATTACACTAACTTGTAGCTTTAGCTAAACACTGTGCAGAGGTCGCACTACACTAACTTGTAGCTTTAGCTGAACACTGTGAGGAGGACGCACTACACTAACTTGTAGCTTTAACTGAACACTGTGCAGAGGTCGCACTACACTAACTTGTAGCTTTAGCTGAACACTGTGTGGAGGACACACTACACTAACTTGTAGCTTTAGCTGAACACTGTGCAGAGGTCGCACTACACTAACTTGTAGCTTTAGCTGAACACTGTGCACTACACTAACTTGTAGCTTTAGCTGAACACTGTGCACTACACTAACTTGTAGCTTTAGCTGAACACTGTTCAGAGGACGTACTACACTAACTTGTAGCTTTAGCTGAACACTGTGCAGAGGTCGCACTACACTAACTTGTAGCTTTAGCTGAACGCTGTGAGAAGGACGCACTACACTAGCTTGTAGCTTTAGCTGAATACTGTGCAGAGGTCGCACTACACTAACTTGTAGCTTTAGCTGAACACTGTGCACTACACTAACTTGTAGCTTTAGCTGAACACTGTTCAGAGGACGCACTACACTAACTTGTAGCTTTAGCTGAACACTGTGCAGAGGTCGCACTACACTAACTTGTAGCTTTAGCTGAACACTGTGAGGAGGACGCACTACACTAATTTGTAGCTTTAGCTGAACACTGTGCGCTACACTAACTTGTAGCTTTAGCTGAACACTGTTCAGAGGACGCACTACACAAACTTGTAGCTTTAGCTGAACACTGTGCACTACACTAACTTGTAGCTTTAGCTGAACACTGTGCAGAGGTCGCACTACACTAACTTGTAGCTTTAGCTGAACACTGTGCACTACACTAACTTGTAGCTTTAGCTGAACACTGTTCAGAGGAACGCACTACACTAACTTGTAGCTTTAGCTAAACACTGTGCACTACACTAACTTGTAGCTTTAGCTGAACACTGTGCAGAGGTCGCACTACACTAACTTGTAGCTTTAGCTGAACACTGTGCACTACACTAACTTGTAGCTTTAGCTGAACACTGTGCAGAGGTCGCACTACACTAACTTGTAGCTTTAGCTGAACACTGTGAGGAGGACGCACTACACTAACTTGTAGCTTTAACTGAACACTGTGCAGAGGTCGCACTACACTAACTTGTAACTTTAGCTGAACACTGTATGGAGGACACACTACACTAACTTGTAGCTTTAGCTGAACACTGTGCAGAGGTCGCACTACACTAACTTGTAGCTTTAGCTGAACACTGTGCACTACACTAACTTGTAGCTTTAGCTGAACACTGTTCAGAGGATGCACTACACTAACTGTAAATAGTGTAGCTGCCTGACTGTGGTACTAATAGGATCAGAAGAACACCAGCAATTTTCATTCAGGGAGCTGTACTGTAACAACACCCGCCTGCCTGTCAGTAGGAAGATAATAACAGGAACGGATCTAGCTAAACTGAATACAGTGTGTATATATATATATATATATACACACACACACACACACACACACACACAACACCTGGGGTGCATATATATACACAATACACTGTAAGTGCAGCTGACTGACTTCCCTGCCTAATCTATCTAACTTAAATCAAATGACACTGTCTCTCTGTCTCTGTCTCTCAACGCCGGAACACACTACACAGGGCCGCCGTGCAGATGGCCTTATAAAGTGTGGGGCGTGTACTAAACCCCGAGCCATAATTGGCCAAAGCCACCATGGCTTTGGCCAATTACAGCTCTCTCTACAGATGGCCAAGCATGCGGGTCATAGTGCATGCTTGGTCAATCATCAGCCAGCAATGCACTGCGATGTCGCAGTGAATTATGGGCCGTGACGCGCCACACGAATTTGGCACAAACGGCCCATATCGTTCGCAATTCGGGCGAACAGACGATGTTCGAGTCGAACATGGGTTTGACTCAAACACGAAGCTCATCCCTAACCACCACAGGTACATAGCTCCAGATGCTGGCAGCAGTTTTTCCAGCCAGCAGCTAAAGTTGAGTAGAAAGGGGTGGTGGTGTGAGCTGCTAGGCTAGGATAACAGTGCCTGTATAATCCACTGCAGAAATATGGGGGTGAGGGGAGGTAGGGAGGAAGTGTGAGCTGAGAAATTAAAAGGACATGTTGCAATACAAACTCACCTGCTGCAAGGACTGCCCTGCTGGATACAGCTGTTGTGGATGGTGCTGGTCTATGTTGTACATTCAGGTCTAGTTCACACCAGGAGGTGTGCCCAAGCATATGTGTTCCTGTATGTCATGTTTTAAGACAGCCTATTAACTTCAGTGGGCTCCATGTGTGTGAAACGTTCAAAAAAAGGTGATGTTTAAAATCATGCTGCTTCAACACACGTTACTGAGAATGTACATGTGTTTACTAGTTGCATGGAGGACCATGGGTTACAAAAAGCATGTAGGTTACAAATTAGCACACGTGCATCTGCAAAAGAGCAGCACAAATTTTGTGCGGTGCGTGACAATGCACCGTGACAATGCGCTGTTTTACTTGCGTGCAAGTGAGACCAAAATGTTGTTGCTATGGCTCATGCTATCTTTGAGATAAATGATGCCAATAACTGGCACATGCATGGTAGTGACAAAATGTTAAAAACGCTACACTGCCCCTGGAGTGGACCTGTCATTTAATGACTGCACTGCTGATCTCTAAACACTCCCCTGCTTGTGTCACTCACTGGCTTCTTCCTGGCAACTCAAGTTCTGCAAAGTTTTGGCAGTGAGAGAGCGATTCCACGTTAGTGAAGCCAGGAAGTAAACAAGTACAAAGTTGATTTGTTTTCTTTGCAGATTCTAGCAATCCTGTTGATTGTTATTCTTTCACTTCTTTGTTCCCCGAATGAGCATTCTTCACAGTTAAAGGGTGCTTGCTAGCTGACAGCGTTCATTACCGACTTTGGCTGTTTATTTTTCACTTTTTCTGACTTCAAAGTGCTTAAAATTGTGAATCATTGTTACATACCTGGTTATCAGGGCAATGTCACTTTTAGGGTCAAGTAGTGACTGAGGATTTATGGATAGAAACTGGAAGTTATAGAGGATGGGGTAAGAGATTAAAGGGTATACAGTGGATATAAAAAGTCTACACACCCCTGTTAAAATGTCAGGTTTCTGTGATGTAAAAAAATGAGACAATAATAAATAATTTCAGAACTTTTTCCACCTTTTAATATGACCTATAAACTGCACAACTCAGTTGAAAAACAAACTGAAATCTTTTTGGTGGAGGGAAGTAAAAATAAAAAATTTAATAATATGGTTGCATAAGTGTAAACACCCTCTTATAACTGGGGATGTAGCTGTGTTCAGAATTAAGCAATCACATTCAAACTCATGTTAATTAGGAGTCAGTACACACCTCCCATCATTTACAGTGCCTCTGATTAACCCCAAATAAAGTTCAGCTGTTCTAGTAGGTCTTTCCTGACATTTTCTTAGTCGCATCCTACAGCAAAAGCCATGGTCCACAGAGAGCTTCCAAAGCATCAGAGGGATCTCATTGTTGAAAGGTATCAGTCAGGAGAAGGGTGCAAAAGAATTTCCAAGGCATTAGATATACCATGGAACACAGTGAAGACAGTCATCATCAAGTGGAGAAAATATGGCACAACAGTGACATTACCAAGAACTGGACATCCCTCCAAAATTTATGAAAAGACGAGAAGAAAATTGGTCAGGGAGGCTGCCAAGAGGCCTACAGCAATATTAAAGGAGTTACAGGAATATCTGGCAAGTACTGGCTGTGTGGTACATGTGACAACAATATCCCGTATTCTGCAAATGTCTGGGCTATGGGGTAGGACGGAAGCCTTTTCCTTTGAAGAAAAACATCCAAGCCTAGCTAAATTTTGCAAAAAACACATCTGAAGTCTCCCAAAAGCATGTGGGAAAATGTGTTTTGGTCTGATGAAACCAAGGCTGAACTTTTTGGCCATAATTCCAAAAGAAATGTTTGGCGCAAAAACAACTCTACACATCACCAAAAGTACACCATACCCACAGTGAAGCATGGGGGTGGCAGCATCATGCTGTGGGGCTGTTTTTCTTCAGCTGGAACAGGGGCCTTAGTCAAGGTAGAGGGAATTATGAACAGTTCCAAATACCAGTCAATATTGGCACAATACCTTCAGGCTTCTGCTAGAAAGCTGAACATTAAGAGAAACTTCATCTTTCATCATGACAACGACCCAAAGCATACATCCAAATCAACAAAGGAATGGCTTCACCAGAAGAAGATTCAAGTTTTGGAATGGCCCAGCCAGAACCCAAACCTGAATCCGATTGAAAATCTATTATTGAAAATCTGTGGGGTGATCTGAAGAGGGCTGTGCACAGGAGATGCCCTTGCAATCTGGCAGATATAGAGAGTGGGCAAATATTGCCAAGTCAAGATGTGCCATGCTGATAGATTCATACCTAAAAAGACTGAGTGCTGTAATTGAATCAAAAGGTGCTTCAACAAAGCAGTGCTGGGACAAGGCCATTTGGTGCCCAGGGCGAATATGGCAAACTGCGCCCCCCCCGTTTTTCATTCAGATATCCCCGCACAAAGTCAAGGACGTCGTATGACAACCGGCGGGCAGGAAGTGGTTAAAACGCATTTTTTTTAACACAAAGTTGTCCATTTATACAATATTTCTAACACATAACATGTACATACCAAAAATGACACCCCAAAATAGATTCTTCTACTCCTGAGTACGGCGATACCACATTTGTGAGACTTCCACAGCCTGGCCACATACAGAGGCCGAGTACAGCCGAGTATGGCTGGGTATGGCCGAGCATGGCTGGGTATGGCCGAGCATGGCTGGGTATAACTGAGCATGGCTGGGTATAACTGAGCATGGCTGGGTATGGCAGAGTATGGCTGGGTATAACTGAGCATGGCTGGGTATAACTGAGCATGGCTGGGTATGGCAGAGTATGGCTGGGTATCACCGAGTATTGCAGACTATGGCTGGATATGGAAGGGTATGGCTAGGTATCACCGAGTATTGCAGAATATTGCAGAGTATGGTGGGGTATTGCAGAGTATGGCGGGGTATTGCAGATTATGGCGGAGTATTGCAGAGTATGGCAGGGTATCGCCGAGTATCACAGGGTATTGCGGGGTATTGCAAAGTATTGCGGGGTATTGCAAAGTATTGCAGAGTATTGCGGGGTATTGCAGGGTATTGCAGAGTATTGTGGGGTATTGCACAGTGTTGCGGAGTATTGCACAGTGTTGCGGGGTATTGCAGAGTATTGTGGGGTATTGTAGAGTATTGCGGGGTATTGTAGAGTATTGCGGGGTATTGCAGAGTATTGTGGGGTATTGCAGAGTATTGTGGGGTATTGCAGAGTATTGTGGGGTATTGCAGAGTATTGTGGGGTATTGCAGAGTATTGCACAGTATTGTGGGGTATTGCAAATTATTGTGGGGTATTGCAGAGTATTGCGGGGTATTGCAGAATATGGCGGGGTATCGCAGAGTATCACAGAGTATGGCTGGGTATTGCAGGGTATTGCACGGTATTGCAGAGTATTGCGGGGTATTGCAGAGTATTGCGGGGTATTGCAGAGTATTTCAGGGTATTGCAAAGTATTGCACAGTATTGTGGGGTATTGCAGAGTACTGCACAATGTTGCGGGGTATTGCAGAGTATTGCAGAGTATTGCACAGTATTGTGTGGTATTGCAGAGTACTGCACAGTGTTGCGGGGTATTGCAGAGTATTTCAGGGTATAGCAGAGTATTGCACAGTATTGTGGGGTATTGCAGAGTACCGCACAGTGTTGCGGGTATTGCAGAGTATTGCGGGGTATTGTGGGGCATTGCAGAGTATTGCACAGTATTCTGGGGCATTGCAGAGTATTGTGGGGCATTGCACAGCATTAGGGATGGCTGAGCATGGATGGATGGATGGCTGGATGTCACTGAGCAGTGCTGTGGGCACTACACATCCAGCCCGCAGCGCTGCGAGAGGGGAATTCTGGGAGGACGTCATAGTACGTCCTCCCAGAGTTAAACAACCGCCCTGTAGCCGTCATTCGGCTATGGGCCAGTTGTTAAGTGGTTAAACAGCAGTGGTGGTCACTGGTCATTACCTCGCCTCAGCCACCTCCCCTCCCCCAATCCAGCCATTTATTAATCTGTTTTTTAGTGTTTACTTACACAAGTTCAGACTCAGAAGTTCTGAGTCTGAACTTATGTAAGTAAACACTAAAAAACAGATCAATAAATGGCTGGATTGGGGGAGGGGAGGAGGCTGAGGCGAGGTTAATGACCAGTGACCACCACTGCTGAAGATCTGAGTCAGAACACTGGTAGTGGCACACACTGGCACTGCAATTTTCTACCTTTCGCTTCTTTCCAGATTAAATCCAGCAGCAGCTACTAGAGCCAGCCAGCCAGGCAGGCAGCAGCTCCTCAGCTCAGCTCGGCTCGCTCCTTGAGGTGACAGCGTGCCGACACAGCTCCCACCTCCCTGCGCTCCTCTGCGTCCTCCCACCTCGCCTCCGGCCGTGCGTGACGTCACGGCGCTGGCATACAGGAATACAGGACTCCTCCGTAGGGGAGTAAACTGTAACAGTGTAGTTGTGTGCTGAGGGAAGGGAGGATGCAGGAGCGCACGAAGGCAATTTGTACAGTGCCACTGGGCGCTGTAAATGCACTGGACTGTAGACAGTAGTTGTATTATTGTACACACTGGCGGGCGGCGGCCGTGGCAGAGCGTCACCTGCAGGCTGCGCCCCCCCCTATAGCAAATGGTACCGCCCAGGGCACGTGCCCCTTCCGCCTCTGCCTTGTACCGGCCCTGCAACAAAGTATTAGTTTAAGGGTATGCACACTTATGCGACCATATTATTTATTTTTACCTGCCTCCACCTAAAAGATTTCAGTTTGTTGTTCAACTGAGTTGTACAGTTTATAAGTCACATTAAAGGTGAAAAAAGTTCTGAAATGATTTATCTTTGTCTCATTTTTTTACATCACAGAAACCTGACATTTTAACAGGGGTGTGTAGACTTTTTATATTCACTGTACATGTGGGCCCTGTGTTCTTTTCTTGGTTGTGATACAAACTATTCTAGACTTTCAGACAACAGCTCTGCCCTGTGTGTGATTGGTGTGATTAAACTCAAGCAGCAAATGCATTTGCAATGAGTTGCGCCAGTCCAAAATTGTATTTTTGGGCATGGCAGCCCACTTTTATTCAATAAACGTAATGTTCACATCAGTTGCCCATGCAAGGGTTTCTTCCACCTAATATGCACAAATGAAAATACTGAACCACCTATTGCCAGCAATGCTGCTCATCTTACCAGTCCTTTTGACTGTGTTGTCCAACTCTCCTGGAACACTTGGCACCCTAGCCTTTAGTCTGCATGGCCCAACTCTGGCCTATGGATTGGGGTTCTCCTGACATCACTGATAGGAGCTGACCTGACTCCGGGAACTGAGACCTGCTGTCTCCTGGCTTCTGACTGGGCCCTCTGACCCCTCAATGAGACCTTCCATCTCTCACACTGGGAGTGGTCTCCAAACTGAAGGCTCTGAGCAATTATCAGACCTGAGTATATAATGACGCTGCACACCTGTGTAGTCAGCCAGGTTGCAGGCTTCTAGCAAAACCCGGACACAGGAGTGAATGTTCCGATCCAGAACTACAGAACCTGGAGAAAGCCAAAAACGCAGCTTTCTCCACTCAGAAATGATAGTTCTGAACCTCACATTAACCCTTAACCACTTGCTTACTGGGCACTTAAACCCCCCTCCTGCCCAGACCAATTTTCAGCTTTCAGAGCTCTCACTCTTTGAATGACAATTGTGCAGTCTTGTAACACCGTACCCAAATGAAATTTTTATCAGTTTTTTCCCCACAAATAGAGCTTTCTTTTGGTGGTATTTGATCACCTCTGGGTTTTTTATTTTTTGTTAGAAAATTTTGAAAACAAAAACAAAACGGTTTTTTCTATTTTGTTATAAAATTTTGCAATCAGGTAATTTGTCTCCTTCATTGATGTACGCTGATGAGGCTGCACTGATGGGCAATGATAAGGCGGCACTGATGAGGCAGCACTGGTGGGCACTGAGAGGTGGCACTGGTGGGCACAGATGGGTGGCACTGATGGGCGGCACTAAAGGGCATTGATAGGTGCACTAAAGGGCACTGATGGGTGGCACTGATAGCTGGCACTGATGGGTGGCAATGATGGGCACTGGTGACACTGATAGGTAGCACTGCTAGATGGCACTGATGAGACACTGATTGGCATCACTGGTGGACATTGATAGGTGGCACTGTTGGGCATTGATAGGTGGCACTGATATTAACTGGTGGGCACCGATTGATGGCACTGTGGGCACTGGCAGGTGGTACTGGTTGGCACAGATGAGGCAGCTAAGCCGCTTCCTCTTCGGGACTGATGTCCCTTCAACAGAAGCCGGTGATCGGCTTTTTTTTTCTCCTCACGCTGACAGCGTGAGGAGAAAAAAAAAACAATTACTGAGCTGCTGTTTACATCATGTGATCAGCTGTCATTGGCTCACAGCTGATCATGTGGTAAGGGGCCGGGATCAGCCCCTTATTCCGATCTGTGATCACCCGAGTCTCATTGACTCGGTGATCACAGAGTGCACTGCGCGTGACCCGCAGGGGGCGCGCAGGGAGCGAGGAAAGGGGAAGACATCTATTGGAGGCCTCTTGGCAATGTAAGTCCGTGCTGTAGCCTTCGTTTGGCTATAGTGCAGACGGGAAGAGGTTGATGTGAATCCTGTGTCACATTTTCCTATATTCTTACAGTGACAGAGCCTCCTTCTGTCACACCTGTCTATTTCTGCAGCAACAAAACTATTGCTTATTTATTCACTGTTGTAATTGATTTGCTGCTGAATCAGGGAGCTGAATCAGGTAAAAAAATCCCTTCATCCCCTAATCCTCAGCCTCTAACAAATACATTCCCATGATTATACTTGCTTTAGTTGCATGAGTAAGGGCTCATTCACACCACAACACATGCGTGTTGTGTTGCAGTGCATTGCCTTTGTTGTAACGCATTGGTCTACATCAGTGTTTCTCAATTCCTGTCCTCAGGACCCACTACCAGGCCAGGTTTGCAAGCTAACTGAAACACATCACAGCTGATATAACTTGCTGCTCAGTGATTGCAGTATTCTAGTCTGCATCTCCCCAAGGTAATACTTAAAATCTGGCTTGTTAGTGGGTCCTGAGGACAGGAGTTGAGAACCACTCAACCACTGGTCTACATTATACATGCTTTGCATGTTTTTTGTTTTTTTTGCCTTGTTTGCCTTGCAATGTGTTGCATTTATGCACATTTGTTTGCATTTGCATGCATTTGAACATGTTGCATTGCGATGCTCTGAAAAAAAGTATTGTATGCTGCACTTTTGTCAGTGCTGGGCAAATGCAATGCAATGTGCTGGTGGAAACTGCAATTAATAGGGAACCGTTATTTTTTTGGTTGCCATGCATTGGGAATGTCCTTAAAAATGCACCCCTGCACATCTGGTGTTAATGTACCCTAAGAGAGGACACAGTCATTCTGGATTTGTCAAGGTTATTCAATTTCTGCACTCAAACCTGACTTAAGTTTATATTATTTTGTTAATATATTTATATTCATAATTAATAGCTTGTATGTATCAATCATACACAATAATATTAATATTAATAATTTACACTAACATTTTTTTTATTGTGTGACAAAACATCAAAGAGAATGAAATCTCTCCTAAAATAAAACCTTGACATTCTTTCTATGTAGCATTGCTAGTCAGGGAAGAAGCTAGGGGAGAGAACTCTCTCTAAAAAGCAGTATTCCAGAAGAACATGGGCTTGTGTGAATTGAGAGTGCTCCTTAAAAAACTGTATTCTGGAAGATCACCAGCTTGTCCAAAACTAACACAGAACATTATTATTTTAGAATTTTAATAACACCATCCTAATAAATATTAATAGCAAATTTACAAAAACTAAGCTATTGTGTGTTCCTCTGGAAAAGTCACTTGAGACCACTTATTTTGGTCTTAACATAGAAACATCCTGCAATTACAGTTGTCTTCAAGCAAATTAGTTTTTATATGCTACTGGTATTAATCGTTCTGTTTTTATTAGTTCCCATTTTAAAAACCTGTTCAAATAACATGTTTTGACCCTTTTACGTCATATTAGGTTTGGTATCTTTAACACTGCATGCTATCAGCTTTAGTAAAGCACATCATCAGCTTAATAGAAAACATATCCTGTTCCATTCCGGTGTGTTTTACATGTAAGGGGAGAAGAATCCCTGCCTAGAGGGTAGGCATAGAACATCTTCACTCTGTAAATTTCAGCATCATGTTAGGTTATGACCAATAAAAAGAGACAGATTTGTAATGGTCATGTAATTTCCTTGTTAAACTGAGAAGAAAAATGTAAAAAACAGTCTTTTGTATGTTTATCTATAAAAACAATGGCAGCATGTGTCTGCCAGAGATGGCTGTAAGTTTTTTTTTTTTTTTTATTCTTTCAACATGAGTGTACATATACACATCACGGAGCAGAAAATAAGAAACCTCTGGTATCAGAATCCTCACAGGAAATCATTAGGATCTCATGCTGTTGACTAATTATGTGTCATGTCACTGATGTGTGTAGTGAGCTGATAGCCTAATTATGTTTGTAAGCCTAACCTCTTGAACGGAGGTGAGCATATATATTTGTACAACTCTCTTCCAAATACTCTGAATCCCTGGCTAGGATTTGGGAAACATGTTGTGTGTTTATTAGCTGTCAAACCCATCTTATGTTGAGAGAATAAGAACAAGCCATTTACAGATCAATGCTATGTGTTCCAGAGGGAGTTATTGGAAGTACAGTGAGCCTATGGTTATCTTGTGTTCATTTGACCCTAAATGAAAAGTCAAGAGGAATTTTTAGTACATGAGAGAATTACTGCACTTGTACTCAAAATAAACAATAGCTTGTAACTGTTCATTAAAGCTAAACGCCAGGTAAAGTAAGAACACACTATTTTATCCAGTTATGTATTCATGAAAAAAGAATCATCCTAAGTACTTGAATGTTCCTTGATGTCATTCCCCTGTAATTCCCTACACAACAGCACTCTGAGAAAGACTGAGAAAAAAAAACAAAAGTCTTGAGGGATTGAAAGACAAGAGGTTTCTAAAATTAAATAGTTAAGTTCAAAACCTATCCCTTGATTGTACTCTGGACCAGATACCCTTACTAAGGTAGGAATAATAGAGTAAGAAATACCCCTGTCCTTTAGGACTTGTGTTTCAATATTCATGCCTTTAAAGCCAGTGACTGAGAAGTGAGATGGAATAGGGGACCTTAATCAATTTGGTTTGATCTGTTTGGAAGAGGCCAAGCCTCATCCACCGGGATCCTTGGTCTTGACTACAAATTTGTTTCAACTCATTGAACCTGGAGAGACCTAAAGATCTCTTTGTACTGAGACCATTCCCTCAGGTCTAGGCATTGGCAGCTCATATGGGACCTTAGAAAAGCTACCTGCTCTTGGGAAAGGAAAATTCTGGCTTGAGCTGTGGTCCAGATACTCCAGATGATGTTAGAGCTGGGGTGCAGACTTTGGGCAAAATTGTTTATCCCGCCAAAGATTTGAAGACACTGAATTGTCCCCTGGATGTTGGTAGTGGCTAAGGAATCCTTCAGTAGGAGATTATTGTTATACAGGATTTATATAGTGCTGACAATTTACGCAGCACTTTACAACTTGAGATCTTCCAGGTAGACTGTAGCACATGCCTTCGGTTCGTAAAAGAGCCAGAAGCAGGGCGAGCACTTCTGAGAAACACTAGGGGTGCAGAGGCGAGCCTGAAGTTTAATGCTGCAAATTGGAAGTGTTGGTCTTCCACATCATTATGAGGTGAAAATGGGGTTGTATAGATTGGCATCTTGTATGTCCACTGATGGTAGAAATTCCCTTTATCTTAGATAAGTAATGACGGATATTGTTAATTCCATCCTGAATTTTATTACATAAAGGAAGTTCTTTGAAAACAACTGTACAACCATTCCTTGTGACTGGAGTTGCTGTAAGATGACCATTACATCTGGCTTTGTTTTGGTCTAGAGCTGGCACATTGGAAGGAAAAAAGCAAGGAGGAGGCAGAGATACCCCTTCAAAATGACAGACTACACCCAGAGGCCCAGGATGACTCAGATCCAGCAGAAATGCCAACATACATCCCCCTGCACCCAGGAGAGGGGGTGCCCCTTCAGTGTAAGGAGTGCTTCTGGCCAAACTTGTCAGATCTAGGGGTCCAGGGTTTGCAAAGAAAGCAGGTACAAAGCCTTGGTTTGGAAGTACACGACTGAGGAGAGTGGAAAAAAACTCTTCTTCTTTTGGGGTAAAAGCACCCTTGCCTCAGCGAATTTCTTGATGAAATTATCAAAGGATTCCCCAAATAGGCATTCGCCATCAAAAGGCATACATTTAAGATGCTTTTTACAACTCGGTTGAGCAGACCAGAATCCTGTGAAACAGAATCCTGTGCATATGAACAGAGAAAAGGGGGATTCTGGAGATTTTGCAAATTATATTCTCTAGACCATAAACACAAAACAACAATGTTGATGGCATCACCTGTAATTCTTCTAAGAGAACAGGACCCTCAGAGGCAGGTTCATGTTCTCTACACATAGGTCTTGTCCAGTTAGCAATAGTCTAGTAAATATACATAGCAACAATAGCTGGCTGCAGGGCAGGACCTGCAAAGGCAAAGAAGGCCTTTAAGAGGTCTTCCAGCAGTTTATCAACAAAATGCTTAAAAGAGGGGAAAAAAGAAACTGTCATGTGTTTATTGATAACTGAAATAGCAGAATACACCATTGGAACAGTTCATTTCTGTTTGAAACAATTTTCCATAGGATAAATCTCAGCAAAAAGCTTAAGCAGCTCATAGATTATCGATTTCCTTTCCTTCACTATGGGTGGAAAGAAAGAAAATCGCTCAATTTCCCAATCAACACAATCTGAATGAAAACGAAATAAATCTGCACTAGGTCACCTTCTTTACATTTAAAGAACACAAGAGAAAGCTGCTGCTGTGTAATTGTGATACCAATTGAAATAGAAATAAAAAGTAATAAAAGCAACTATAAATTTAAACATAAAAAACATAAGTGAAATAAGCCAAAAAATCGTTATAACCATAAATCATCTATTACAAAGTTGTAAATGGATATCAAGTGCAAATATAATTATAAATAAAGTTGTAGTATGCCTATAAGAACTACTCCATCATCACCTTTAAAAAAAAATGGCAATCTTGTCTATCTCACCCTAGAGCCTCTAAATACTTAAAATAAAAATAAAATAACAAATCTCTTAAATCTAAGTTTTTGGTGTGGTCCATCACCTATCACTACATTCTTTGTTCCTTGTAAAATTAGTTAATTTGATTATCAGACCCTGCTTACTGCTTGAACCCAATTGGGGTAGGCAGGATCTGGTTATCAAAAATTATATCAACATCTGTTAACTCTTCCTTATGTTGCACACGTTTCTTAATATATGTGTTCATCGTACCACTACGACCAATCTTTTACAGTCATAACTTATGTTGCCGAATATTTGTAATGATGTACATTAGAAACAAATAAAAATTTGTTTAAAAAAATAAAGTTGTAGTAGCCCAGAAATGTGTAAATCAACAACCGCAGTTCATCTGTCAGCTCAATGTGCCTTCACCCTCCTGTAACCAAGGGAATTCCACCACCGTGTATCACCAGTGATACACTCTTACCAAATAGGATGGACTATTACATTATAAATTGTCAAACACACTCAGGCTAAATGGTTCTCCAATGGCCTCCTGGTAGAAACCTCTACCTTTTTGTTTTTGTACTGAACAAAACTTTTCATCATGTCCTGCTTCATCAATTTCAGGGCTCTAGTTCCTTTGTATGCCTCCCACAGCACTATTGTATTCTGCCAGTGAGGGGGGGGGGTGTCACAGGGAGCCTTCCCTGCTGGCAGAACACAATGATTACTGATGGTGGCTATAGACGCTGGCAGTAAATGAATGTGAAAAAAATCCGATAGGCTGGTTGTACTTGGGATTGACTTGGGTAGAATCAGCCTGCATATACATGGTATGATTCTCGGCTGGTCCTTGCTGAACTGGCCAAATTTCAAACCATGTATGGCCAGCTTTAGGAGGAGTGAATACCCTTTAAGGATTGGGCCAGTCCTCATAAAGTGCATAATCAATCTGTGTGTGTTTAGGAAAAGTCTTGACTAGGCTGTAGAGTGTCTGGTGCTGTTAGGCAAAAATTGGAGTTTACTGCATCAACACTGTGGGGTTGATTTACTAAAGGCAAATAGACTGTGCACTTTGCAAAGTGCAGTTGCACTCTGAAAGTGTAATTGCTTCAGAGCTTAGTACATGAGCATCAGCTCTGCTGACTTCCATCATCCAATAATGTGCAAGCAAAAATTCTGTTTTTTTTTTCCCCTTGCATGTGATTGGGTATTCTTTGCAAAGTGAAGCTTTACCTAATTTACTAAACTCTGGAGCAACTGCACTTGCAGAGTACACCTGCACTTTCGTAAATCAACACCTGTGTCCACAGTAGAAAGCATTTTGTGTGAAGCTGCAGCTTGTTCCTCATAAAATGCAGGAGACAGAAAACCCTCTTTAGCCTCTGCTACAAAATAAGGGTCCTCAAGGAAAGGAGGTTCTGCTTCTGAATCCTGAACAGGATCAGGGGAAATTGAGAAGGTGTGGTATTTCTGGCTAACGTATATATACGTTGCAGTCTGCAAGTGGTTTATTAGGATTATGGCTAAAAATACCAGCCATAACCCCAGTACCATGTTTTTTTCAGCAGGTGGCCGGCTTTCTCAGGAAAACAGTATAAGCAGCTCATGAGCTCTCTCCTGCTGCTCTCTGGCGTTTCTCAGGCTTACTGTTTACGCCGCTTGGCCCGAGAAACTATCCGACAGTGCAGCTGGCTGCTCCCATAGACGATCAAAGAGTTAACACTCTTTGATCAACTCAATGACCTCGGAGGACCAAAGGGATGTCTGGTCCAGGCGGAAGATTTTTTTATCTTTCGTTTTTAAAGAATAAAAAGAGATTTGGGGTCCTTTTGACCCCAGATCTCTCAATAAAGAGGACCTGTCATCTTTATTTCTATTACAAGGGATGTTTACATTCCTTGTAATAGGAATAAAAGTGATAAAAAAAATTAAAGGGACAGCGTAAAAATAAAAAGTAAACTAAATTATAATAAGAAAAAATATAAATCTCCCCCATCCCTCTGTGCTCACGCGCAGAAGCAAACGCATGCGTAAGTCGTACACGAATATGATAATGGTATTCGAACAACACATCTAAGGTATCCCTGCAAATGTTAGAGTGAGAGTAATAATCCTAGCTCCTCTGTAACTTTAAACAGGTAACCTGTAAAGGCGTTTAAAGTGTTGCTTATGGAGATTTTTAAGTACTGTAGTTTGTCACCATTCCATGAGCGTGCACAGTTTTGCAGCTTGACATGCTAGGTATTTATTTACTCAGCGTAAGATCATCTTTCACATTGTACAAAAAAGTTGGGGTTACTATTGCATTTTTTTTTTTTAAATTCATTAAAGTGTATTTTTTCCCCCAAAAAAATGCATTTGCAAAGCCGCTGCGCAAATACCATGTGACATAAAAAATTGCAACAATCGCCATTTTATTTCCTAGGGTCTCTGCTAAAAAAAAAAAGTAATTTTCTAACTAACAATACTGATTTAAACTTGTAAACAAAGTGCCAGAAAAAGCCTGGTTGGCAAGTGGTTAAATTGAAGGTTCTAGAACAGTGTTTCTAAACCTTTTAACCTTGGAGGAACCCTTGGCAAAAAGTTTGAGATCTCGGGGAATCCCTAAAAATGTTTTTTTCAGATCTGAAACGCTGTATCAGATTAGCAAGCTGTAGGTATAACAACAATTATTGTAGAAATAGCATTAAATAATAGAACTCACCCAACACCAATATTGTGTTGTGAACAGGGCACATATAAATCAATTGTTTTCTTTAGGTCCTTGCAGAGACCTACATTAGAAAAATGCACAGCTCTGCACATGGTGTGAACAAACACAAAATATTCTATGCAAGTCAAATCTGCACATATTTTCCATAAGTTTTTATGCACATAAGCTGTGAACGAGGCCTTGCTGAACTTGAACAAAACTGCATATATTAAGGCAGCAGACTGAGAGAATAGTTGGGCCTCGTCCAACACAATGTGCAGAGACATGCGTTTTCCTAACATAGATCTCTGCAAGGACATAAAGAAAACAATTGACTTCTATGTACCCTGTTCACACCACAATGTTGGTGTCATTTGATTTTTCTTCTTTGCAGAAAAATGCATACATGTTGCATATTTCTGTGCAGAAAAAATACACACGTGATTCCAATGTTGTTTTCAATGCACACTGACAGCAAGTACTGTCAATGCGCATTAATATCTCTGTAGTTTCAGCCTCTGTGAACTCAGGGGGTGGTGCCAGGAAAAGTACTGATAGTGGGAGTACATGGCTAAATGTTGCAGGAGGCAAGATCCTGTGTATGGTAGCGGCTAACTGTAGAGAGGGGGGCAGAGAGTGGGAGCACAAATATCATTATGGACAGGTATGCCCTAACATAAAGCTATCATGATCTCACCTTCTGCTAGATTCAGCCTAATCCAGCTGTGTGCTCCCACTCTCTGCAGTTTGAATTCAGTGCTGCTGTACACAGGATATCCCCTCCTGTTCTCTGCTCCCCTCTCTGCAGTCTGCTTTCACCAACTTTTGTACACAGAATCTCGCCTCCTAATACAGCCATGTACTCCTTTTCTCTGCCCCCCCCCCCCCCTCCACAGGGTGCATCACTGCTACTATTCAGACAGGAAGTCCCCTCCTGATCCAGGCACTTGCTTCCACTTTTGCTCCCCAACTCCATAATCTCCATTCACAGCTCCCGCTCTGTGCTCCCCGTCTATGGTCTGCATTCAGCACTCCCACTCTCTGCATTCCTCCCACCGCTGCTCTCTGAGTTCACAAGAGCCAGAACTACCAAGAAGGCTTTGGGTATCAATGTGTGCTGACAGTGTTCACTGTCAGCATGCATAGGAAACAACACTAGAAACAACATTATATGGAAATATACATCCGCCACAATGTTGATTTGCAGCGGAACCCCATTTTTTCAAAACTTTAATAAAATTGAATTATATAAAAAAGATGTCCGATAATGAAAGGGATCTCATGCTAGGACATTGCTCCAGGACAAAGGGAACAGCTATCACCCTAGGTGGTGGTTAGGGTTTCCTGTAGGCCTTTTGTGGGCTGCATGCTATTTGGCTCTTTTATGCCTGCTTCTTTGTGCCTGATTTCTATCATTGCTGAGTGAGGGGATCCCCAGTGGGGTACTCACGGTTATGTAGTGCGCAATAGATAGGGTTGAGCTGCTACAACCCAAGAGCTGACCGTGTTCCTGTGAATAAGGCTCTGTAGAAAATAGCAGCAGGAGTAACAGCAACTTGCTGTCTGCATTCATGAAAATGCAGGAGAAGATGGATGCATCATCTGGGAGGCGTGAAGCAGTTACCTCATCCTCCTGAGACTGGGCTCCTTAAGTCTGGATGAGTGGAGAAACAATGGCAAATTTAAATTACTTGTGCTGAGAAACATTAGGGACAGAATGGCAGGAGTTACCACAATAAATTGAAAAAGGCCCCCATTTGTCTTCCTATATAGAGTTATTATTATTATACAGGATTTATATAGCGCCAACAGTTTGCGCAGCTCTTTACAACATTAGGGCAGACAGTACAGTTACAATACAATTCAATACAGGAGGAATCAGAGGGCCCTGCTCGTTAGAGCCTACACTCTAATGCCCCGTACACACAGTCGGATTGTCTGACAGAAAATGTTTGATGGGAGCTTGTTGTCGGAAATTCCGACTGTGTGTAGGCTCCATCGGACATTTTCCACCGGAATTTCCGACACACAAAATTGGAGATCTGGATCTCAAATTTTCCGACAACAAAATCCGTTCTCGTAAATTCCAGTTCCACTCATGCTCTGAAAGTTCCACGCATGCTCTGAATCAATTACAAGACGGAAGAGCTCGGTCTGGTAAAACTACCGTTTGAAGTTGTTTTGCTGCTCATATTCACACGGAGTTCTGACAACCTAATTTCTTTATTATTTCTCGTGTTCTCATGAATAATTTTTTTTTTCGTCAGATCTCCATAATAATGTTTTGAATTTTTGGTTATAGTGTTTTTTTTGTTTTTTTTTTATCCAGATCTCCTATTTTTTTTTTGTTTTGTTTTTTTGTTATAGTGATCCATAATTTTTTCTTTCGTTTTATGTCAAGTTATCACAAAACCATTATTATCTTGTATTTTTTAACCTCAAGAAGGTTGGTGTTGGTGTCCCTTGTTAATTTGACATTGTATTTTTTAAATGTACCTGCCTACTCACAAACAAACTGTCCTTTTTGAAGTTGAACACATAGGAAAGTATTTGTGAAAAATAAATAGCCATTTATTATGGGTCATAACAAAATAAAGAGGAAGGCAACGCTGGAGAAACTGGTGAAATTTGCCAAGCCTTTGTACCCCAGGGCACACATCAATTATTTTATAGTCAAAATTGGTGGCCTTATGGTGGAGTGCTTGGTGGAATCCTTATAATAGTGAGCACAATCCAGTCCAGGACTACAAGAGATCAGGAACAGCGGCAGATGACATATATGTCCCCAGGCTGTGGTTTTACAACAGCCTGCATCTTTTGTCAGACCAGATTGAACCCAGGCCATCACTCTCTTGTCTTTCTTCCAGGCTTGCTTCCAGGGTGTGGCTCTTATGTTGTAGTTGTGGCAGGAGGTGGAGGAGGAAGAGGAGGACCATGGTTGAACTCACAAACGTGGCTTTGGCTTGTGAGTTCGCCCCCTCAACCCCTTATTTAGGGCTTGTAACATAACTTCCTCACATAAGAGGCGTTGGCCCTCCTCCATTTCCTGCATTTTGCAGGTAGCCATGTAGGCATAGTCGTCTTGATTATTGGGGGGGGGTTCTGAGTTCCGCAGTAGCCTTCCGAAATAGGCCAAGTGCTGCCTCCTCCAGGTTACTCATTTTCATTTTCATTTTTCAGCTCATGACTGTTGCAAATTGAATGTTAATAAATAGAAAAGACTATCATTCTGACCCCAGCATTTTTCATTCTTGTCCCAATCATTTGTGGCTACTACTGTCTATTAATATGTAAAACACTTTGTAAAATCAGAAATTAATGATCAATAATAACATCTAGTTAACACCATTAATTATTTGACTAGAAATATGTTAAACAATGCTATACCTGGTTTAAGCTGGGCTCCTCCACTTGGCTGGAAGGCCCAGGTTGGACGTCGGAAGCCTCAGCTGAGGTGGAAGGAAGCCTTGACGGAAGATTGGAGAGTGCTGGCCTGGGTTCAGTTTGGCCTGCCAGAAAATGCAGTTTGTCATAGTACCACTGCCTGGGTACATAAATCGCAATATGTATATAGAATACAGCGCTGTCAGTGATAATTATAAGACATGCAAAATATAATCAGCTGTCTGTGCACGTAATTCAGCTGCAGTTAAAAAATATGGGATACCCACATCAGACAAGATAATAACAAAGGAAAACTGCGCTAAAAAGCAAAACTTAGTTTTGCACACATATGGTTTTAAGTCCATCCGTTGCATACACACAGGTATCAGATATCAGTCCTTGCAGGGTTCAAAAAGGTATCTATCCACATCCTCAATCAAGGTGACAGCACACTTGTAACCACCATAGAAACGAGTGTAGAAGATAGGACAGTCCTCCACCTATAAGCCAACTGCCCCTTACCAGCTCCTTTGATCTCTGGTAAGGAGATCACAAAACGCTTTTTAGCTTATGACCCAGCTACAGTCTTGGGGTGGAACATCAGACACAATATCCGTAGTTTCCTTAAATGAGTCTCCTCAGCATCTCCATGGGCCAGTCATAAGAGAAAAAGAAAGGCTGACAACTGAATGTACTGCATCCAGGTCTTCAACAGACACTATATCAGTTTTGTTGATGAGTATCACATCGGCTAATGCTACCCGTCTGGCAGCTTCATTAATAAGGTCCTCAGGTTTTTCCTCTGTTAGATGCTGCAATGCATACTTGGCATCAACCACTGATACAATGCCATCCAGATATATATCACTTCCCAGTTCAGCATCAACCCAAAACATAGAGGCCACAGCACCTGGATCTGCCAAGCCTGTTGTTTCCAGTAGTATGTAGTCAAACTTTCCCTTCTTTTGCATCAGATTTTCAATTGCTTTTAAACCGTTGTCCTTTACAGAGCAGCACAGGCAGCCATTTCTAAGCTCCAACCACTCCTCATACAGCTCTCCAGCTTGGCTGATGGATAAAGACTTTTCTACAGCACTGCCTTCACCAAATTCATTAACAATGACTGCAATTCTCTTGTTGTGCTGTTCAGTCAGAATATAATTCAAAAGAGTTGTTTTTCCAGCACATCACCCTGGAGGGATCACTCCTGCCTGCACCGCTTACACATCACACTGCACATCATGTGCTGTAAACACGTGTTTGTTGTTGGTTGGAGCTTAGAAATGGCTGCCTGTGCTGCTCTGTAAAGGACAACGGTTTAAAAGCAATTGAAAATCTGATGCAAAAGAAGGGAAAGTTTGACTACATACTACTGGAAACAACAGGCTTGGCAGATCCAGGTGCTGTGGCCTCTATGTTTTGGGTTGATGCTGAACTGGGAAGTGATATATATCTGGATGGCATTGTATCAGTGGTTGATGCCAAGTATGCATTGCAGCATCTAACAGAGGAAAAACCTGAGGACCTTATTAATGAAGCTGCCAGACAGGTAGCATTAGCCGATGTGATACTCATCAACAAAACTGATATAGTGTCTGTTGAAGACCTGGATGCAGTACATTCAGTTGTCAGCCTTTCTTTTTCTCTTATGACTGGCCCATGGAGATGCTGAGGAGACTCATTTAAGGAAACTACGGATATTGTGTCTGATGTTCCACCCCAAGACTGTAGCTGGGTCATAAGCTAAAAAGCGTTTTGTGATCTCCTTACCAGAGATCAAAGGAGCTGGTAAGGGGCAGTTGGCTTATAGGTGGAGGACTGTCCTATCTTCTACACTCGTTTCTATGGTGGTTACAAGTGTGCTGTCACCTTGATTGAGGATGTGGATAGATACCTTTTTGAACCCTGCAAGGACTGATATCTGATACCTGTGTGTATGCAACGGATGGACTTAAAACCATATGTGTGCAAAACTAAGTTTTGCTTTTTAGCGCAGTTTTCCTGGGTACATAAATGTCATCTGCGGCAGCTCCTGATCTCTGGGAATCCTGGACCTTCTTGCGCTCCCTATTATAAGTGCTCCTCATGCCACCAATTAGGGCCTTAAAATAGGAGATGTCTGTCGTGGGGAACACCGGCTTCATAAATTCCAGCAATTGATCCAGCGTTACCTTCCTTTTTAGTTTATTATTATAAAAGGGGTGGTTTACCTGCCACAGACAGGGCAGCTCCCTGTACATAGCAATGAATATGGGGATAAAGTCCTCATCATTGAATAGATCCTTTTTCTCTGCAAGACACAACACAACACAATCCCTAATGTCAGTCTAAACTTTCATAATCTTGTCCCAATATAGGTCTCAAATTAGAAGCAGTATAGGCCACTGATGCACCAAGTTAAAATTGTACCTTCGTTCTAACGATCGGCGCTTCCGATACTCCTTCCTCCGTTCACAGATCGTATGCACGACACACACAGGTTACGCTTTATATACATTGCGCATGCATGAAACTCTGCCCGCCCCTGACCTTCTATTTAGTATATTCCCCGCCCCTTGTCTTTCGCTGCAGTGGGAGAGCACATGGCGGAGACAGAGCAGGTGCTTGTGAGTAGCAGCAACGACGAAAAAAGCCCAGAGCCACAAACGTCCCGATCCCGGAGGATATTTAAGGCCTCAAATATGGCCTTTATAGAGATGGTGGAGACGGTGGACACCTTCAAGAGGGCCGACTATGACGGGAAGCATGGACCATACCCAAACCCAAATGTGAGAAAGGCCAAGATCATGACTGAAGTTGTAAAAAGTCTGCAGAAGAATTTTGGAGTACAGCGATCCAAGGATCAACTGAGGAAATGATGGTCAGACCTCAAATTGAGGGAGCAGGATCAGTACAGAAGAATCAAGAGAGTGCTGCAAAAAAGTAAGTATTTTGTCGTGTGTTCCTATTCTTCTTATTACATTCGTGCTGCTCCATGTGCTTTTCTTTACTGTTGCACAGTTTAAAATGGCAAGTTTCATGGGCACAGTAATCGTTCGTAGTAAACATCGTTCGTTCGCCCACTAATACAATGTTTTTTGCAGATGCAGGTTAACTACATTTGGTCATGCCTATTTGTCTTAAAAGACGTTTAGTACATTGTTGTCTAGATGGGTTTGTAACTAGAATGAAATGCAAACTTTATTCAGTGTAAGGAGAGGACACTCAGCCGCTGTTTACACATCTGGATGCAGGAGCACTAGTGTGGGACACCAGAACAAACTTTTTAGGGTGTCCCACACAGGTGCTCCAGTGGATACTTGGGGTCTATACATGTGTGATACTTTAACAAAAACGTTAAGTATACCAGCTTTGTAAAGGGAAAAAAATCATGTCTTCAGCTTTGAGCTCTGCCAAAACAGACAATTATACAAAAACTTCCAAGCAATGTTTCATATTCCTATTTCTTGCCTCAAATTTCTGTGTGCTAAGTATATCTTTATTTTATTCACATAGGGAAGAAAAGACTCAGGACGTCTGAGGTCTTCAGGGACCCCCAACCTCCTAAAGAAGGGGAAATCCAAAAACAACAACCAGAGGATGTGGAGGAAGTAGAGGTTTATGAAGTGAGCGAAATAGTGACCACAACAGGTGAGTGTCTGAGACTACAGCTTCAGGTAATAGATGTATGCCTGCATATTTATAATACATGGTGTGTTTTTTGTTTTTTTTTAGGTGATGTGGATGTTGAAGAAGAAAAAAATTTCACAAGTGCAAGTGCACAAGTCCTCATCGCGGAAATCAATCGGGATTTACAGAAGATCAAGGAAGACATCAATGATGTGGAAAAAAGACTCAAAAACATCATTTATGTTTTAGGCAGAATCGAAAACACACCAACATTTATAAAATTCTTTCTATTTTTCTAACTTTTCTCCAAAATTTTGAAAGCCAAATTTTGAAGCTGCACACAGTGTGTCAACATGTGCTATCTGCCATCACGGGATATCAAGGTACGCGTCTTGGGGGTGCAACCCCTTCCTTACAACTAAAGATGAGAGGAAAGGGTTGCACCCCCGAAACATGTCCATTGATCCCCCATGATGGGAGCTAGCACATGTTTACATTAGGCATGGGATCAGGAGGGAAATCCCCATTTTGACTCTCAATTTGTGTGCATCTTCAAAATTTGGCTTTCACAGAGGTGACATCACCCCATCTGATGAAGGCAATATCAACACAGTTCGGACATACTAATGTCTGATATTGCCTTCACTTTTTCAAAGTTGAACTTTGTAAGTTCCTGAGTTGTGTATTGTTTTATGGTTTTAAACATGCCTGTTTTAACACAAAAAAAAGGCTATTTGTACTGTCCAAAAAAAAATGTTATTACTAAAATATGTTGGTTTGTTCAAAAACCCTTTTCTAACGCAGAAATGAATGTGCACAGAGTAAAAAGTTTTCTAATCAACAATGTGTGGCTTCTTCTTTCAAGGCTCAGTATCATTTTTTGGACCAAGTTGGTGTTTACACTGAAATGAGGGTTATTTACTAAAGGCAAATCCACTTTGCACTACAAGTGCACTTTCAGTGCAGTTTCATGTGCACTTTTACAGTGAATGAAATGAATTTTCCTTTAGTAAATAACCCCCACAGTGCTTTTAATTTGCCACAATCATGCCATTTTCATGACTCACCAAAATTAATTCATGGTGCTGAAAATGCTGTATATTTTTATCAGTAATGAATAATATACATTAACAACAAAAGAGTTGGGTGTGTGTGCAGCAGACCCACAACATAATAATATTTTGCTGAAGAAGAGATTGTCACCTCATGTATCAAATAAATTACATTTGCACTATTGAAGAAAATGGCCAAAAAAAAAGCCCATTGGAGAACCTAGGAGACAGCTAAAAGAAACACAAGCAGTAAATCTAAGTAAATCTTATTTCAGTTTAACTAAAAAAATTATTTTGAAAATATTTCCTAAAGATTTTCTGGCATGTTAATGGCCCCCCTACCCGCAAAGTACTCAACATACTTCTGTCTTACTTCGCAGGTGCTTTCGGGGGGCAAGCCAGGACAGCCAGCTTCAAGCGCCGTCAGGGTTTATTCTTGAAGTCCAGCCTCAGGCTCAACTGAGGCACCATAGTTCATTGAATTTCTCTTTAAAGAGTTGTGGAGAATGCAGCATGCAAGGATTATATGGTTAAGTTCATATTCCACCATGTTGATTGCCGTAAGGAATAGGTGGAACCATTATCTGGCCATTATCCCAAAAGCGTTCTCCACCACTCTTCTGGCTCTGGCCAGCCAGTAGTTAAAAACCCTCTGGTCTGAGGTGAGGGTCCTCATGGCTTCAAAACGGTCGGTTGGTCAGAACGAACTAACAGAATGCACTGAAAATCAAAAAGGCCTGAGAAGAGCGAGCTGAAAATCAGAAATGAGCAGACAAGTACGCACTGGGAATCAAATACCTACTATAATAATACGCACAGAAAAACAAATGCAAACTGACTACACGCACAGAAAACCAGATACAACCCACAAGCACAAACTGAAGAGCAGTAACGATCGGAAAAGAACGAGGCTGAAAAGCGCGAATTGTCTCTTACTAAACTTCTACTAACACGAGATTAGCAGAAGGAGCCCAAAGTGTGGCGCACTTGGTTTTGAACTTTCATTTTCTAGTGCCGTCGTACGTGTTGTGCGTCACCGCGTTCTTGACGTTCGGAATTTCCGACAAGATTTGTGTGACCGTGTGTATACAAGCCAAGTTTGAGCCAACATCCGGCAGAAAAAATCCATGGATTTTGTTGTCGGAATGTCCGATCGTGTGTACGCGGCATAAGGGTTAGTAAAAGACATGAACAGGTGTAAAAATACATGGAAACCCTGGGAACCGCAACGTGTTTGGAGGTTTGCTCTCCATGACAGGTGAAGCCTGGCCCTTTAGTAGGCCCAGTGTCATTGATAAGGTAAGACCCATGGGTAAGGCTTTACCCATCACAGAAGGCATACCCCCAAATGTGTTATTTAGGGTCCACAGTCCTGGATGTGTATAGCACCCTGTGGCTAAATACAAACTATGCACGTTACACTATGAGCCAAGGTGAGTTAATAATGCAGTGTTTTAAGCAAAAATTAAAGGCTGGCCCTACGCAGTGGGGTCTGAGCAAGGACCCCAAGGTACACACTGAGCCTAACTGATCTGAAAACTGCTAGATAACCCAGGAAAATAAGCAGTCAGATCTTAATAGAAGCTTCAGAGAAAAACAATTTTAATGGTTAGACAAAGAAAAATGTTCCAGAAGAGAATAGGTACATCACCTATGGACACTAGCAAAAAAAAAAAATGGAGTCTCACGGTGTGAGCAGGGTTATATGGTGCACTCTGGGTAAGGTCTTAGCATGTTTTTTTTGTTTGCCACTGTCCTGTATTGTGTGATTAAGATAAAAAATTTTTGTATCTTTATACAAAAGTTTGATATTTCTAAGAGCCAGTGAAAAACATTTCCTAAAAATTGAACCACAGAATGAGTGTGTATTACAATCCATTTTATGTAAAACCTATTGATGTCTTACTAATTAAGATAAATGTTATACAGATGAGTCCATCAGTAGTCAGATATTCAGCTTGTTTTTTAAGAAAATTGCAGGGCACATGTAATATTGAAGACCAAAAATATAAGATGCATGTTGAGCCCCTGCTGTGTACTTTTTCATCTTCTTTACTATCTAAAAAAACCTCAAGTCTCTGCCAGCTGCCAGAGTGTGCATAGTAGGGGTGCGAGCTGGCTATAAACTGGCATATGACAGCACACTGGGGATTCTTTGGAATCCAACTGTATTTCATTCTGCTTCAGGGAAGGAGGGGGGATATGTTAAAGGATAGATATTGAAATCAGTAAACTTGAAGAAAAAAACAAAACTTTAAGCAAAATGTTTGTATTTAGTGATCAGCATCTTTATGGTATGCTAAATAATCTGTCATCTGTGCTCTAGCTTGTTAACTGACTGTAGAAGCACTATGCATTATTTACCTACCAATATGTTTTACTACACTAAATCTTTTATCCAGCCTCTAAATCGTTGCCTTTATTATCTCATGGACTCATTCAGATGGACAGTTAGTCTTGTCCTCCATGCAGAGCTGCTGGCAGATGTCTGTGCATCCACATTGGAGGTGCATGCAGGCAGCCCATAGAAGTGAATGCACACGCAGCAACTGCACGGACAAAATTTCATGTCAAAATCTGACATGCGGGTAGGAGCAAGTGCAGAAATCTGAATGCACATTGCCTGTGTTTGGATCTGTGCACCTGCTCCTGCCGGCATGCAAAAAAATTTTGACATGTGACTACGTTCGTGCAACCACTGCATGTACATCTACTTCTATGGGCTGCCGGCACACAGCTCCAAGATGCATGCACATGTATCTGCAAGCAGCTCTGCACATAGGATTGGATTAATCACCTGTCTGAATGTGCCCTAAAAAGATAATATATAGTGGGGTAGGCAACCTTTGTGAGATGGAGATCTCGCAAAAATCACTGGGGATTAGCTGCCTTTTATTAAAGCAAATTACTGTATTTATCGGCGTATAACACGCACCGGCGTATAACACGCACCCCAATTTAGGAGGGAATTTTAAGGAAAAAAAAACTTTTAGGAGGGAAGTTGAAGGGAAAAAAAACTTACATTTAAACGCCCATCATTGCAGCCTTGTCAGTGCAGCCTTGTCAGTGCAGCCATGTCAGTGCAGCCTTGTCAGTGCAGCCATGTCAGTGCAGCCTTGTCAGTGCAGCCTTGTCAGTGCAGCCTTGTCAGTGCAGCCTTGTCAGTGCAGCCTTCCCCAGTGCAGCCTTGTCAATGCAGCCTTCCCCAGTGCAGACTTCCCCAGTGCAGCCTTGTCAGTGCAGACTTCCCCAGTGCAGACTTCCCCAGTGCAGCTTTACCCAGTGCAGTCTTCCCCAGTGCAGCTTTACCCAGTGCAGCCTTCCCCAGTCCAGTCTTCCCCAGTGCAGCTTTCCCCAGTGCAGCCTTCCCCAGTGCAGCCTTCCCCCAGTGATCCCAGCCATTCTGGGCTTCAAAATCGCCGATCGCGATTTGAAAATGGCACCGCCGGCGCCGAAATACACAGTGCCGGTCCTCGGCTCTTTCCGGCGGCTGTCCTTCATTTTCGGCTCCACTCGTAGTCCCGAGCGGAGCTATCCGAACCTAGCCGAGTAGGTTCGGATAGCTCCGCTCGGGACTACGAGTGGAGCCGAAAATGAACGACAGCCGCCGGAAAGAGCCGAGGACCGGCTCTGTGTATTTCGGCGCCGGCGGCGCCATTTTCAAATCGCGATCGGCGATTTTGAAAATATGACAGGTCGGATCGCAGGGGATCGGCGTATAACACGCACCTGCGACTTTCCCCTGATTTTAAGGGGAAAAAAGTGCGTGTTATACGCCGATAAATACGGTAACTAGCAAGGCCTAACTAAATAGTGAGGAAAAATATAATAAAACAAATGTCACTGTAAAATGATAAACTTAGCCTGCCCTAGCAGCAGTCTGTGGCAGTAGGTCAGTGAAAGGTGTCAGTAGGGTAGTGGGCAGTGTCAGTAGGGCAGTGGATGGTGCCAGTAGAGCAATAGATGTGTCAGTAGGCCAGAGGTTAGTGTCAGCAGGACAGTGTATTGTGTATGTCAGTAGAGCAGTGGGCGGTGTCAGTAGGGCAGTGGATGGTGTCAGTAGGATAATGGAAGCTGTCAATAAAGCAGTAGACGTGTCAGGGCAGAGGTTGGCCAAATCTCAGGAGTCTAAACAGACACCTGATGTCTTGCTTTTGAGAAAGAGAAATGAGATTGAGGACACAGTCCTCAATCTCTATCTCTGCAGCCTCAGCTGTACAGAATGAATGAACAGATATAGCTCTGTACAGAGCTTCCTGTTCATTCACAAACTGAAACATAGTAAACACTGTCCGCTATGCTTCAGTTATAAATACACATTGTCAGTGATCGATACCAGTCATTCACTGTGTTCATCCAGAAAAGGAAGGGACTGGTAAATAATATATTTACTGGCCCCTTTCCCCGCTCTGAAAGCCAAAACCAGAGAAAATTCCCAGCTCAACTCACCAACCAGTCTGCTTACCAACTGAATTAAATGCACGTGAAAGCTGCAAGGCCCCTTCTTGGCACCCTGTATTACTTGCAGTCCTAACCCTTCTAAATTTTTGAGAGTCTTCACAGTGGGAGCACATGCATTCTAATGGATAGATAAGGGGCAGGGGGCCTGGAGGTAGCCCAATCCTCCCTAAAGGCACAGGGGCACATTGAACACCCAGCAAATAGCACAATGGCAGCAAAGGTGCTCAGTGTGTCCTCTGACCAAATTTACACCAGTAACAAACAGATGGCCCCTGCCCCCACCTATAACTGGCCTTCACAGCAACCTTCCTCCACTCTCCATCCTGAAATGATCCCCGCAGCAGCTGATGCTAAAGGAGAAGAGGGAAAACCGGAAGTGCTGAAGGGGAGAGGGACTAGGGTAGCACATGGGGGCCCAAGCAGTGGAAGGCAGGAAAACCTGGATAAGAGGGGCTGGGGGGGCGGCATTTACTGGAACCGATCCCCTTTCCTCCTGCAGCAGCTGAACGGCAGTGGGAGGGAGAGGAGGAGAAGCTGGATTTTAGCTGCAAGGAATGAATGCAATATCAAAAAAATAGTGTAGCGCTGAACAATAGTGACTGGGTAAAAGGAAGAAACGACTAAGCCACCTCAAATCAATAAAGGTGAAAAATAAATTGAATCAAAATAACCTGTAAACAAAAACAGATATATGTGACATATAAACATACACCAAGGTGCTGTGGAATGATTGTGATGAACTACAATAATCCAATGGCCAAATGTCCACATGTATAGTGTCCAATGAATGGAAAACTTTCTCTTCAATCTTCAAGTGAAGCAGAAAAACATGTGGTCAAGATGGATCAGAAATGCACTGATAAACATTAAAAAATATTCAGATGAGAGGGTGGGTACTCTTACCGAACCAGGTGGATGCACATGCGTACGGCAGTGCGTCTAATAGACTTATAGTACTGGATCCCCAGTGATGAGATGATGCCAAGCTGGGTGGTAACACAAAGACCGAAACTCCAATCCACTCAAGGTTGGGTGATGGTTCCAAAACGATGATTCCAAAGCAATCAGTGGCCAAACCGATCCAAAAATGGTGGTAATCAGAGGTTAGTCATCAGTGCTCAAACATAGGGGAAAAAAGAAAAAAGGAAGCTCCACATGGCGCAGGTCAACTAATGTAGTTTATTGGAGATAAAAATACCATAGAAGGAATTGTAAGATAAAAGTGATCACAAAAATATAATAAAAGCAATATGGGAAGCAGGAGGTGCTGGCCTGATGCTTTTCGACTAACTAGTCTTCAACTGGGGCATATCCTGACCTCCCCACATTGCTACTGAATATATAAACTATACACCAATTACATCATTGTATAGGTCCGCCCCCATCATAGCGGAACCGGAAGTGAGTTCGACAACATGCGTCTCAAACCTCACCTTAGTCCAATGTTAAAAAGACATTAAAGTGCTTATTACCCAAAAATTCCATTACCACTGAATCTGAATTTTTTGGGTAATAAGCACTTTAATGTCTTTTTAATATTGGACTAAGGTGAGGTTTGAGACGCTTGTTCATGAACTCACTCACTCATATATTTTACTTTTGCCTATAATAAATATAGCCGAAAATGTTTTTTAAAAACCACACTAATTGCAATAAGCATATATTGATTGGTTTGCACAAAAGTTATAGCGTGTACAAACTATGGGAAAGATTTTTGGCATTTTTAGACTAGTAATGGCAGTGATCTGCGATTTTTAGCAGTACTGCATCATTGTGGCAGACAGATCGGACACTTTTGACACATTTTTGGAACCATTGATATTTATACAGCGATGAGTGCTTTAAAAATGCACTCATTACTGTGTAAATGTCCTTGGCAGGGAAGGGGTTAACACTAGGGGGCGATCAAGGGGTTAAATGTGTTCCCTAGGTGTGTTTATAACTGTGAGGGGATAGGACTGACTAGAAGGAGGAGCCAGATCGTTGTTCCTACTTAGTAGGAACAGACATTCTATATCTCCTCCCCTGTTGGAACAGGGATTTGTGTGTTTACACACACAAATCCCAGTGCTGGCTCTCATGTCCATGATCAGGGTCCCCTGCTATGGGTCAACGTACCCATATGGGGTTTCGCTGGAACGTGCCACTTTGCCGACGTATACCGGTGTGAGCCGGTCGGCAAGTGGTTAAAATACATTGTATGATAAACCTTTAAAGTGAAGAAAAGTTGATAGCTCAGTAGTTTGTGTATTTTCTTCTGCTTAGGCATTCTGGGTAGGTTGACAAAATTGTGTTTTTACCGAATCATACTTTAAAGGTTTATATACTGTATATACAGTATCTCACAAAAGTGAGTACACCCCTCACATTTTTGTAAATATTTTATTATATCTTTTCATGTGACAACACTGAAGAAATGACACTTTGCTACAATGTAAAGTAGTGAGTGTACAGCTTGTATAACAGTATAAATTTGCTGTCCCCTCAAAATAACTCAACACATAGCCATGAATGTCTAAACCGCTGGCAACAAAAGTGAGTACACCCCTAAGTGAAAATGTCCAAATTGGGCCCAATTAGCCATTTTCCCTCCCTGGTGTCATGTGACTTGTTAGTGTTACAACATCTTAGGTGTGAATGGGGAGCAGATGTGTTAAATTTGGTGTTATCAGTCTCACTCTCTCATACTGGTCGCTGGAAGTTCAACATGGCACCTCATGGCAAAGAACTCTCTGAGGATCAGAAAAAAAGAATTGTTGCTCTACATAAAGCTGGCCTAGGCTATAAGAAGATTGCCAAGACCCTGAAACTGAGCTGCAGCACAGTGGCCAAGACCATACAGCGGTTTAACTGCACAGGTTCCACTCCGAACAGGCCTCGCCTGTCAGTGCTCAGACCATTCGCTGCATCAAATTGGTCTGCATGGCTGTCCTCCCAGAAGGAAGCCTCTTTTAAAGATGGTGCACACGAAAGCTCACAAACCGTTTGCTGAAGACAAGCAGACTAAGGACATGGATTACTGGAACCATGTCCTGTGGTCTGATGAGACCAAAATAAACTTCTTTAGTACAGGTGGTGTCAAGCGTTTGTGGCGGCAACCAGGTGAGGAGTACAAAGACAAGAGTGGAGTTTTACTAAAAAAAAAAAATTTAGATGTCAGCAGCTGCAAATACTGCAGCTGCTGACTTTTAAAATAAGGACACTTACCTGTCCCGGGGTCCAGCGATGTCGGCACCCGAGACCGAGCCATCTCTCGATCCTCGGGTGCTGCCGCCGCCATTCACACTGAGGGAATCAGGAAGTGAAGCGTTGCCGCTTCACTGCCCGGTTCCCTACTGCGCATGCGCGAGTCGCGCTGCGTGTCTTCACTGGTCCCCGTTGTGTTGTGGGAACTGTGTATTTCCCACAACACAACGGGGGTGGGCAGGGAGTCTGCGGCTAGCTGCGGCTAGCTATACCCGGAAGTGGGTGCAGATACCTGTATTATACAGGTATCTGCACCCCCCTCCCCCCTGATAGGGGCCAATTGTGACACCGGAGGGGGGGAGGAATCCGATAAGCGGAAGTTCCACTTTAGGGTGGAACTCCGCTTTAACATTCTCGCACATCTCACCCACTGGATGTTTAAAATGTAACCTTTTTTCACAATATTGCAAACTTACATTTTTCCTGTTTATTTGCCCCTTATTTACACCACTTTTGTTTCATGTAATGATGACTGTGTAATATACTTGTTCTATTTGACCCTTCTTGTTGTTATCTCTTAGCTATATATTTTTTTATACTATTGTTATTTCCATTTCCTATTGCCATTTCTATTCTTACTGATTTAAAACTGTTTTTATTCACTTACCGTATATAGAGTTTTTCTTTCTACTTGTAACTATCTTGACTAGAAGTTTCCACTTTTATATCTTCCTGCAGCTCCTTCCTCCTTCTTTTCTGTCCATATGGCTCACTTATTATTCTTATTTTTGTCTCTTTAGCTATTGACTTCAAGTTGCTTTCCTGCTTTATACCTTCCTATTGTATTTTATTTGATCCTATTTCTCCCCTTTGCTGGCTTGAGCATCCTTTTTCTGACTTGCTGATGCTTGTCAGCTATTCTTTTAAATCTGCTCTCCCTATATTTCACCAGCACATTATTAATGGAATAACAAAATCCAAGTGCTTCACCCATTCCCAAAAAGTGTATTAGTGTTCCATAGATGCGTAGGTATCTTCAGATGGCCAGAAAATGCAAAAGTTAGTAACAGGATAAAGAAAAGTAGTAAAAAAGGTGTAGGGAAGATCAAGGCAGTCAATGCACTGGCAGTTTGGTGGGGGTGGGGAACATTTAAGACTCTTTTTGTTCACTATACATTAACCATACAAGGAAAGGATATAAAAGGTTTATATGGCTGAGATCATTAACTCAATTAATTTGTGATAGGAGGTTTTTTTTGTTGTTTTTGCTTTTTTTTGGGGTATTTAGCGATCAATGTGCTATATTTTGGGGGCAACAGAGATTTCTTACAATCTAGATGCCAATGCTATCGTTTACAGTGAACCTAAAATGTAAAGTCACACAGTCAAGCATTACAGATGCAAGATGGGGTTGTGAAAATACGCAGTACCTGTCAATAGTAAATAGTAGGTCACACAGCACATCCAGCTATGAGTAAGCACTCGTGATGAGTGCAAAACGCGTCAGCTGATCTCTGTACATTCCTGCTGTAGTGTCCTGTATACTTTTGTGATCCAGCTTTTACCAATAAAGGCACTTATCATCTTGTCATGTGTGGCATCCAGATCTTTTCGTCCACTTCCACATCCAGCACAGTTGCTGGTCACATTGTTTGAAACGGTGGAAGTGGTGCAGTAGAGTCTGCACTGAAAATTAATAAAAATGCTTGAAAACAAGGGACTTGGGTTCCCAGACCCAGCAATATACCAAGAGGCGAACCATCTTACTAGAGTAGTTGACTGGTGTATGCAAAGTGACACAAAAGCATAGATTCAACTGGAACAAGCACTCCTTGATCCCCCTTTGCAGGGCTTCCCTGCTTTCCTGACGGATCAGTCCCAACATCTGTTAAACAACACACACTCATAGGGGCCACTCTACAGGAGATGAGGATGATTTTTCAAACCACATCTATTTCTCCCTATCCTAGTCCGGTTGTTGCATATCTCCACCAGTAATCATCCTATAATGAATCTGGGTCTAGAGAGCAGATTTTTAACTACCCTAGATTCTCTATGCCGGACCCAGTGGGGAGCTTACATTCACATTCTACCAGTAGACTTTAAAGAGGTAAGAAAGTCATCCTCATTTGAACAAACCCAGTAAAGTATACTTTATCACTGCTTTATGCCTCACTGGTAGAGATGGGGTCACCACAGGAACTCCATAGAGCTTTTGGAGGCAGACCTAAAAACCACCTTCACGCAAACACATAAAGAGAAGATAATACTTTTCACCAATAAATCTTCCATAGTGTGCAAAGACCAAGAATGCTGTTATAAGCTAGATGGTATAGGACCCCTGTGATCTTTCACCATATGTTCCAGCAGAGTTCCAATAAATGTTGGCTCTGCTTATAATCAGTGATTATAATAATGAAATATTCCTTTAAATATTGTGCCTGGGGGTCCTCCTAGTCTGTCTGTAAAGTGGTGCATCTGTGTGATGTATAGAACATGCCACAGCAATAATGACATTTCTAAAGGAAAAAAAAGTAATTTAAACTTGCTTGTGGCTGTAAGTTATTGCCAGATTCCAGGCAGTACAGATTAAAAAAATTAATAAAAATAGCGTAGAGTCCCTTCCCCAGATTTTAAGGGGAACCCCACGCCGAAATTAAAAAAAAAAAATTGGCGTGGGGTACCCCCCAAAATGCATACCAGACCCTTATTCCGAGCATGTAGCCTGGCAGGTCAGGAAAATGGGGGCGACGAGCTAGCGCCCCCCCTCCTCAACCATACAAGGCCACATGCCCTGAACATGGGAAGGTGGGTGCTTTAGTGTGGGGGGGCTATGCGCCCCCCCCCTCAAAGCACCTTGTCCCCATGTTGATGGGGACAAGGGTCTTTTCCTGACAACCCTGGGTTGTGGTTGTCGGGGTCTGCGGGCGGGGAGCTATTGGAATCTGGAGGCACCCTTTAACAAGGGGGCCCCCAGATCCTGCCCCCCCATGTGAATGGGTATCGGGTACATCGTACTTCTACCCATTCACCAAAAAAGTGTCAAAAAGTAAAAACCACAAGACAGTTTTTGAAAAATCCTTTATTAAAAAAGAAAAAAGTGTCTTGCGATGTAAATCCACCATCAATCATGCTGCCCAACTAACCTGAAAAATAGCGACAATGGAAAACGCTCTGCCTCCACTGGAGGCCTCCAGCTGACTGTTCTCTCTTCGCTTTGACAGCTCTTATATAGACAAGAGCAGGGCCACCCGGTGACATAACTGGTTGACCTGCCCCCTTCTGACATCATGTGACATCAGAAGGGGGTGGGGACACCCGGTTGCCCAGACCCAAGGGGCCTGGTTTTAATTTGGGGGGGGGGCCCATGCCGTTTTTTTTTCTTAATTCTGTCATAGGGTTCCCCTTAACCACTTCAATACACTGTATTATATACTCTGCACTACACTGTATTATATACTCTGCACTTCACTACACTGACTGCACTTTATATACTGCAATGCGTTATATACATTACACTGACTACACGCTCAAAAAAGTACCCTGCCTAATCTCTCTCCATTAATGCACACTATACACGGCCGCTGTTGGAAGCAGCCTTGTATAGTATGGGGCATGAACTTAGCCCCTGAGAAATGATTGACCAAAGGCACCCTGCCTTGGCCAAACATTGCTCTGACTGTACATCGCGTTGTGATTGGCCAAAGCATACTGGTCAGGTGCATGCTTTGGCCAATCAGCAGCCATCATTACACTGCGATCTCGCAGTGCATTATGGGGTGCTCGTCGGCGGGCGAGCGTCCCATGAGCGCCCCATTAGTTAGTTTGTTCTACAAACAAACATACACCCAATGTTCAAGTCGAACTCACTTTTTGACTCGAACATGGGGCCCATCCCTACTCCCTAACCAATGTTCTCCTAAGGTTTTTTTTTTTCCCTTCTCTCTCTACCTCACACACACACACACACTTTTTTTTTGCCCCGGTTCAATAAAGTCATCTGATATCAAGCTGAAAAAAATAGCAGTTGAAAAACAGTTGTCACTGCTTGCCCTTGTGATAATGGTGGTCACTGATACCAGGAAAAGTTCGGTATTACCAGCCTCAGTGGCTTCAGTGGTCTTATTGCTACTGTGTTGTTTAACTGCTTGTTCCAAATGATAATTCATGCTTCTCTGTAGTTATACTATCTTTGTACTGCTGTTTCTTCTAAATAAAGAATTTATCAAAAAAGAATAAAAACATTGATGATTGTGCCTGCTATTAATAGCTGCTGGGGGTCATGTGGCTCAGTATGCAGTCTTCGCATTATGTGACTGGTATTGGAACAGCAAGATACCTTATTATTACAGATAGTAAGTAACTTATGGCATAGTTACAAACTATTAGCATGTGTGAATATGATCAGTCAACTTGCCATGGCTAAATTATGGGTTTCACATCCTTTGCTTAAAAACTAGTTGCCTGGCTGCTATGCTGCCCTTATGGCTTCAGTACATCCTAAGTCACACGACCAGACTTTACGGCATACTTGGTCCTGCGGACCGGAGTCCGTCGGACAATTCGATCGTGTGTGGGCTCCAGCGGATTTTTTTCCCCCAAAAGTTCGATGGACCTAGAAATGAAACATGTTTCAAATCTTTTCGACGAACTCGAGCCCGCTCATCTGTATGCTAGTCCGACGGACAAAAACTGGCGCTGGGGCAGCTATTGGCTACTGGCTGTGAACTTCCTTGTTTTAGTCTGGTCGCTACTGGCTATGAACTTCCTTGTTTTAGTCCGGTTGTACGTCATCACGTACAAATCCATCGGACTTTGGTTGATCATGTGTAGGCAAGTCCGTTCATTCGGAAAGTCCATCGTGTGTAGGCAAGTCCGTTCATTCGGAAAGTCCGTCGAAAAGTCCGCCGGACAAAGTCTGCCGTAATGTCCGGTCGTGTGTACGTGGCATTAGGAAATATGCAGATCAGGAAAGTTGGAGAAAAGTGGAAAGTCCTTATCTGTATTGATATATATATATATATATATATATATATATATATATATATATATAATTTTGTATACTTGCTTCAGATCAGTGACAGCCACTCAGCTAGTATATTCAGAAGCAGACGACAGCAACATCAGCCTCCATGTTGTTATGACTGTAGCCCTCTTGCCCTAAACAGGGGCTACTATGTCAATTTAGTTTTTGGCTGGGCTGTAGTTAGCTAAGACTGATTGTATAGTTTTTTTTCACCTGTTTTTTCCCTAAGGTTAAGTTGGCTTGCAATTTCTTACTGTCGCCAGTGGATGTCACTGGTATTATTAGTCATAGCATGAGATTTCACAAACAAAACTAAGTTATGAACATTTATATTTTCTTCATCCAATCCGGTAGGAGGTTTATGCCACTGGTGCATGATGGGGGAGTATATAAATATTAGGGACAGGCCATGTGCTCTCTCTCCTAGGCCTCATCCCAGGGAGGTGCTGCTGGATGGATCTCTACTATTAGGCCCAATAGCCTGGTTTGGGGCCTAAAATGTGCTGAAGTGGTCCTTAAACTGTCCTGCCAGGTCTAGAGGAAGCAGTGCCAAGGGGGCGACCCAGGGGAGGCCCCTTGTTGGAGAGAACCAGGAAGACGGCTGCTCTCTCAGAAGGGCCTGGTGACTCATTTAGAGGTCAGATTTTCGGCATCCCCTGTAACAAAAATTGTCAGTTTTGGAGCGATACTCCCAAAGGGAAATCACATCTAAAGAGATGCAGTCCTTGCCACTTTCCTCATTAGAGCCCTGCAGGTACAGTAGCTGATTGGTATTTATAAAACCCCTCCCATACAGATTCACTCAGCACATGGACACAAACAGCTATTTCTTCAACAAAAAAAATAACAAAAGGTTGGAACCTGCAACAAAGTTTGTTAAGATCCCTGCAATGTACATAGATCACCCATAGAGGGAGGTTTTTTTTCTTAACAAAAGTGGAGTTACTCTTTAACTATGTACTCACTGAAAATCTATACGTGAGTACTGGGATGAAAATTAACTTTTATCTGGCATGGAGAATGTTATATAAAAAGTATGTCTTCTAGTAACCTTGAAGTTGAACGCCAAATTATTCAAACAGCTAATAATATTTCAGCCAGGCTTTTTCCATGTTTAAAACTTTTTTTGTGTTTTGAAGCCTGTTCTAAAAAAACAGAATATAGAATTATGCCAGTATCATTCTCAATATAATTTAGATCTTCAATGCAACATCCATTCAAAAAGGTTTGTTTCCTCTAATTAAAAATGTTTAGACAGCAAAATTGACTGGTGTGTACTTTAGGTACGTGGGATGAATGACAGTTTCCTTTAAGCATTAATCACAAAATGCAACAAGTCTTGGTTTGACATATCCAGTATACACAGAGCATTATCATAGAAGAAAAATCGGTAATGTTAAAAGACAAAAGAAAATTATATAGCCTTGAAACAATCTACAAGAAGTAAGAAACAAATAAATCAATCTTTCCAAGTAAAGCCTCATTACCCAGTCAATCTCTGCATAAACAGCTCTTAACCAAACAGGACTCTCATTTAAGATCAAAAAGAATAACTGGATGGAAAAAGGAATAACCATGAGTATAAACAGATTAAAAGATCTAAAACACCAATCAGGATACAACATTGTCCAGCTAAGAACAACATTGCCTAGTTCAGTTATAGCCAAGCAATAATCTCCTGCGCTCCGGTGTTTTGCTAGACACAGATGGTGTGGACCATTCTTGAATATAAGGCAAATTCTATGGTCTTGCAGCCCTCTTCAGAACAATGGGTGTTCGTACAACTAAAGAAAAAATGAAAAGAGAAGAGGGCGCACCGACCTAGTGCATTACAAAAAAAAAGATTTATTAAAAGTATAAAAACAAAGGTACTACTCTCAAGCGAGCATGAAAAACAGGCTTATATTAGCAGTAGCAGCTATCTCCCTTGCTGCCTGATGACGAGAGGTAGATGATGGCACCCCAAACGGCTGAACGGCTAACGCGTTTCAGGGGCGTACCCCTTTCCTCAGAGCCTAGACAGTCTGTGGATCCTCTGTCCTGTGTGCCCTAATGTATACATCCATATGACCACGCCCCCAGTGGCCACTACCCTAATTGATTAATAAATTGGTTAAACAGATAAATGTCATCATGATATCATATTGGTAATGGGTAAAATGATATAACTCGTACATAAAAAAGTTCAGGATTGTCTACAGCTATATAATTATATAAAAAGTAGTTAAATGTCATGATGTATTATATCATAGACATACTATTATGTAAGGGCGTATGTATATAATATGTATACACACACATACTATATGGCAACAGTAATTTATAAAAATCAATAGCATCAACCCGCTGTGCATCAGATTCAGAATACTAAAACCATATTCAAATGGATCAGTGTAAATAAATAGAAGGATACAATGGGGAGACCAACATGTACAAAAGCCATAGGGTAGTGGCCACTTGGGGCGTGGTCATATGGATGTATACATTAGGGTACACCGAACAGAGGATCCACAGACTGTCTAGGCTCTGAGGAAAGGGGTACGCCCCTGAAATGCGTTAGCCGTTCAGCCATTTGGGGTGCCATCATCTACCTCTCGTCATCAGGCAGCAAGGGAGATAGCTGCTACTGCTAAGATAAGCCTGTTTTTCATGCTCGCTTGTGACTAGTTCAGTTATATACAGCATTTAGTCTGACAGTGTTTTATTTAACTTTATTTACTACTATAGAAAAGCCTTCCTATTAAATGGTGATATTATGGCTTTTTTTTTACCCTAATACAATAAAACACAATAAAATAAAACAGTTTTTCTGGCTGACAGACATGTTTTTTTTTTTTTTTTTAACCACACGACCTCTGGAAGATTTACCCCCCTTCATGACCAGGCCCCTTTTGCTTTTTTGACACTGCGTTACTTTAACTGACAATTGCGCAGTCATGCAACACAATGAAATGTACAGTATCTCACAAAAGTGAGTGTACCACTCACATTTTTGTAAATATTTTATTATATCTTTTCATGTGACAACACTGAAGAAATGGCACTTTGCTACAATGTAAAGTAGTGAGTGTACAGATTGTATAACAGTGTAAATTTGCTGTCCCCTCAAAAGAAAATAACACAGCCATTAATGTCTAAACCACTGGCAACATAAGTCACCCCTAAGTGAAAATGTCCAAATTAGGCCCAAAGTATCAATATTTTGTGTGGCCACCATTATTTTTCAGCACTGCCTTAACCCTGCACGTTTCGGAGTCACGCAAGACCCCTTCGTCAGGGGTCCTGCGTGACTCTGAAACGTGCACCTTTGTGTGTTGTGATCATGCAATAAATTAAACCATTTGGACGCCACCGTGTGCTGATCCTTGGTGTGCTGGCAAGTATCTACACAGCATATGGTCTTGGTACTGACAGGCTGACCCCCCACCCCTTCAACCTCTGCAGCAATGCTGGCAGCACTCATATGTCTATTTCCCAAAGACAACTTCTGTATATGACGCTGAGCACGTGAACTCTACTTCTTTGGTCGACCATGGTGAGGCCTGTTCTGAGTGGAACCTGTCCTGTTAAACCGCTGTATGGTCTTGGCAACTGTGCTGCAGCTCAGTTTCAGGGTCTTGGCAATCTTCTTATAGCCTAGGCCATCTTTATGTAGAGCAACAATTCTGTTTTTCAGATACTCAGAGAGTTCTTTGCCATGAGGTGCCATGTTGAACTTCCAGTGACCAGTATGAGAGCGTGAGAGCGATAACACCAAATTTAACACACCTGCTCCCCATTCACACCTGAAACCTTGTAACTCTAATGAGTCACATGACACCAGGGAGGGAAAATGGCTAATTGGGCCCAATTTGGACATTTTCACTTAGGGCTGTACTCACTTTTGTTGCCAGTGGTTTAGACATTAATGGCTGTGTGTTGAGTTATTCTGAGGGGACAGCAAATTTATACTGTTATACAAACTGTACACTCACTACTTTACATTGAGGAAATGACACTTTTCCACAGTGTTGTCACATGAAAAGATATAATAAAATATTTATATGATATATATACTGGAATTTTTATTTATTATATACTGGTAATGGCGGAGATCAGCGACTTATAGCGGGACTGCGATATTGTGGAGGACTATCTGACACTTTTGACACTTTGTGGGAACCAGTGACACTAATACAGTGATCAGTGCTCACAATTTGCACTGTACTAATTACACTGGCTTTGAAGGGGGTTAAACATCTAGGGAGCTCAAACAGTTAAATTTGTGCCTTACCAGTGTTTTTGTGGTGCTTTTACTAAGAGATGTGCTGATTTTTATTCTCTGCTTTGCAGAGAAAACAAAATCCAGCACATCCTCACTGACAGGACAGAGCTATGCCTTGTGTACATAAGAAGAGCTCTGTCCTGTCTTTATCCTCACTGAGCAGTGGGTGCCAGTGGTCATCCATCAGCTTGTGCTGTGACGCCAGGAGCACGCGCTCCCCCTACCCAGAAGTTTCAGATCACGTACTAGGTATGTGATCCGGCACAGGAGAGCCTCTGCCGCCATATAACTTGGTTAACAGGTTGGCAAGTGGTTAACCACACTGTACTCTGTGGTGGGAAGAATGTAAAGGAAGTAAACTATTAAAATAGAATGGTGTAAATGGCCCCTTGAAGTAAACCTGTGCAAAAAATGTATCATAAAAATCCAGGCACCATAACATATTCAATAGAAGTAGATAAGCTATTTGTGTGTGTATGTAAACATATATATATATATATATATATAGTAATGTTTAATTCCTTTTTGCTGTTGGGGTTTCTTGAACGTAGGTGTTTTTGTTTGTTGAATAATCTGTAGACAAAGCTGTTTTCTTTAGTTAATTTATGGTAGGGAATAAACATTGGCCATTGATCATTTTTATTTGCACATATTGGTAACTTAATCTTTTTTTACATATAAAAAATTTGATATCAAAATGATTGTCGCTATAACACATAGCTTTAGCTTTGTTCATTATTATGCTTTGTGGCAACACATGGTAAAACGTGTGTTACCGCAACACAGTAGTCATAATGGCACTTTATCTTTATTGGGAATACCACTAACAGCAGCAGGGGACAGAGGAACAAAGAATACTTGTGATTGATCAACAGACAGACTGTACAATTGTTGTCAAAATTAGGCTTTCTTTGTGGTAGTAAGCACTGCATCTCTCTCACAAAACATTCAAACCCCTGTCAAATGACAGCCCTAAACTCTGTTGAGGCTGTATAAACTGACTATATATAAATATACAGCGCGCACCCTAGAAATCTGACTATTAGGTTGTATTATAGCATAAATGTTAACGGTTTTGCAAGTTAATTGACCCTAAAAAAAAAAGGTTTGTAGCCCTGTTCACTTATAAAGGGTTCCAAACTCTAGGATGTATTCTAATATTTTTTAAATATTTTTGTGCTGCTGCAGCCATGGTCCTGGCATCATTTTTTTGATGCAGCAATACTCTCTGGAAGTGATATGAGTAGCTATACTCAATCACTTTTACAGAATGTGGAAGCCCCCCCCCTTCCCGGGCTCTCGTTTGGTTTGCTGAAAACACACTCCCCTACTCTGAGATGAATAAATCCAGAAGGGACAAGAATTTTGTCACTTCCTGTTTGTTTGTTGTTTACAAGCCGTTACCAGCTTGTGAAACATCTGATCAAATTGATCTCAGTTTGATCAGATGTTTTTAAGGGAGGAGGATAGATCTGGTATCTAATAGACCCCTGATCTCTCAGTAAAGAGTACCTGTCACTTCCCATGCTATCACAAGGGATGTTGTTCATTACTTGTGATAGCAATAAAGTTAATAAAAAAATGTAAAAAGACTGTAAAAAATAAATTTTAATAAAATAAATAATTAAGTTTAAAAAAAAAATTAAAGCATCTCCCCTGCGTATACACAAATGTGAATGCATATGTAGGTCCCACACAGATATTTAAACTGATTGCACCACAGGTGAGGTATCGCCGTGAATGTCAGAATGAGAGAACAATAATTATAGCACCAAGCATCCTGTTTAACTCCCAACTGGTAATCTGTAAAGCGTTTTGAAGTGTTGCCTAGCCATAATTTAATGTACGATATGTCGCCATTTCACAGGCATGCACAATTTTAACGTTGAACATGTTTGGTATCCATTTACTCAGTGTAACATCATTGTTTATATTCCACCAAAAAAAATGGTTTTGCATTGTGTTTGTGTGCATTAAAATTCATTAAAGTGTATTTTTCCCTGAAAATTTGTGTTTGATAAACTGCTGAACAAATATTGTGACATAAACACTTGCAACAACCACCATTTTTTTCCAGGGCCTTTGTTTTCATAAAATATATAATGTTTTGGGGTTTGCAAGTAATTATCTAGTAAAAAAAAAAGAAAGCTGATTTTAACATGTACGTGAGAAGTGTCAGAATTGGCTTGGACAAATGGATACCCTAATAGATATACAACTGTCAGAACATACTGTATAAACATATATAATTTACAATAAGTAGCATGAGAAATTCACAAAGGGGCTGTTTCATGTAATCAATAAATCTCCGTAGGTAATTGTGAATGATAGGATCACTTTGGGAGGGATTGCCCTAATAAAGCTTTTTTCTTTTCTTTCTCTAAGGTTAACTAAAATATTTTAGCGTTTATTCAACCACTTTGTGTGCTAAGACATTGTTCAGCTTAGTGCTTAAAATCAATTACTCTTCATTTGCAGAACAGGAGTTATTCTCATTTTAAATAAATGTTTTACTATATTCGGTTTACCCATTTTGATGATTCTTAAGATAAAATTTTAACAAATAAAAATGCTTATTTTCACATTACTTTATTTTACTTGTCACGGAGTAACACTGCAAAGCAAATACTGATAGATGGATTTATAGCAGATAATGGCTTACAGTACTTGTTTTGAACTTTCATATTGTGGCTACATAATTACATAGTTGATAAAGTTGAATAAAGACACCAGTCCATCCAGTTCAATCTTTGTGGGCATGGGTGTGTGTTTATCTCAGTAATTCCATTATCCCTGTATATTTTGTTTGCTAAGATGCCCATCTAATACTTTTTTTAAACTATTGAAACTCCCCGCTGACACCACCATTTGTGGAAGGGAGTTCCTTATTCTTACCACACACAAGGTTTTTTTTTATCTGAATGCATTGAATGCATTCAGATAATCCTTCTGTCTTTATAACCACTTTAAGTAACATGTTAGTTTTCAATGCTGGGCTTTCTATCTAAAAATAATAATTTCATTTGTAACCATTGGTTTCTTTTTAATATATATATTTATTTTGCTCAAGAGTTGATTTACATATTATCTATTAACATTGTCTCCAAATAGCTAAGAGTATTAATATTGGGGTGGATTTTTCTATATAAGTGCTTTTGTGTGACTGCTATACAACCCCAGAAGGTTAACATAAACATGTTTTATAATTTCCGTTGCTGTTCATTAAATGGTAGCACCTCCATTATTACATTCACTATCATATAAATATTTAGGAGCATCACAGGGAATGTCTAAGGTTATATAATTTACTGCCTTGCTTAATTTCCATGGCATCATTCTGTGGAATCTAAACATATGCACAGGTACTTATATTAATAACTATATCAATCCAAGAATGACACTTTTCATGGGACCAGAATTTAAACCAGTACATTAATTATGTTGAAAAAGAAGACAATGTGACTTTAAAAGACCTATTATACAATAAGCTACTTGTGATATTGTGTGTTATTGTGTGTAAATTTCTGGTAGCAGACAGATTTTTGTATGACTGTTGTTATCTACGAAGCATCTAGAAACTTGATTTGGTAACACATTTCTGGGTCTAACAAGTTTGGTGGCAAAGGTATTTTTCAAAAAGTCAGATTTTAATGTATAAGGGGGTCTTAAAGAGTCTCTGCCAGATGGGTGCGGGGAACGGCTGTTGGTATGATGTGCAGCAGCCTCCAACACTTAGGTCTTCTGGTCAGCAAAGCAACCTGCCCCTCACACGTCTTTTGGCCCATTACTATGTGGGCAGCCTCACTGGACAATAGGAATGTGCAGGAGGTAGGAAGGGGCAACGAAATTTGGCCCTATAAGAAAGTACCAAAATGTTGCCTTTCAAAACTGCCTAAGATTTGCTCAAGACAGTTAGATGTTGGAGGCTATCGCATTTACTGTATGTTTGGGCACCTTCTACATCCTTGCACTTTAGACCTACAGCAACTCTCACAGTCCCCATGATAGAGTATTTTTGCTTTCAATAGTTTTTATTGAAGTTTCAGCAAGAACATTGTAACAAAGGTACAGGTAAAGCGGTTTCTTTACATCAGGTGTAAAAATACATGTTATGGCACAATGCTTTTAGAAAACAATGAGGTCTTATCTACCCTCAATGGGGCTTCTATGACTTCTGCAAGCTCTTAAAGGAGGGGAGGACTCCTCACTCCCGACACCCCTCAAGGGATCTAGCTGTGTTGGGAAGTGAGGGGTAGCTCCTCTCAGGCATAGATTGCTAGATAATCGGTAAATGTTGTAAATGCAACCGATGTAGGATAGACTAGGAAAGACCAAATCAGAGATAGAGGGTAGAAGTGTGGATGGTCATCCTTAAGACAGCTCGTAATGCCTAGCCAAACCTGAAATAGATAGCTTGCAAAAGACTTGTCATGACATATAGCTGTGAGTGCATAGACATTCAAAGAGGAAAAAAAAAAGTTGAAGTACATTGTATGACTGCAATGCCTAGACACAGTATGAACTGTTATGAGCCAAAGGGATTCATACATGTAGATGTCTGCTAACCAGGAGGTATCAAGCTGAAGATTGAGGTGTCAACCGATCTTCTTTCATAGTGGGCTATATATGCCTCCCCGTCGCAGTTCGGGAGAGGGGAAAAATTGTGTCCCAATGGTATAGTCCTGTGAGTGTACCTATAGGATAACAGGGAAAAGCAGTTGGAGAAAAAGGGAAAAAGATAGAAGAGAGATTCGGGGAATGAGAGAAAGAGGAGAAAGAGAGAGAAACAAAAACAAAAAAAAGAAGTACTTGATGAAGGTGTGATACTTGCTCATCTACTAGGATCGAGAGGTGGTAGGTGTCAGAGATATGTATCTGGTCCAGGGTTCCCAGATGGCATCATGTTTGTCAACCATGTCCAAGAGGATGCTGTTTTCTCCTGGGCCATAAGCCATGATATATTCCTTTTGGTCAAAAGAAAGGAAACAGTAGCTTGTTTCCAGGCTCGAGCAATTGTCAGCTTGGTCCCAAGGAGAATAAACATAATAAGGCGTTGGGCCAATTTCGGGGTCCTGGGGTTAGGAAAGTATATTAGAGCAAATTGAGGAGTCTTTCGAATGGGTATGCCCGTAATTTTCCTGATAGCGTGAAAGACTCTATTCCATAGGCCCCTGATCTTGGGGCTATCCCACCATATGTGTAACATCGATCCAATGTGCCCGCAATTTCGAAAGCACAAAGGAGAAGCACTCGTTTAGATTTTGGCAATTTTTAAAGGGACCATATACCACCTTATTAGGACTTTTTAGTTAGCTTTGATTAGAACTATGTTCAGAATGCCCTTGGAGGCTGAAGCCGAAGCTCTATGCCACTCCTCAAGGCTCCAGTGATGTCCCAGGTTTTTCTCCCATTCTCTTATTAAGAGAGATTTGGTCTCAGCCCTAGCAAAAGATCGGTATATCACCATTATACCCCTCTCTGCTCCATGGCTTGACCACACCACATTTTATAAGCCATGGTCGATAGTGGGTTCGGTTCAGAGGACCATAAGGAATGAATAAAATGAGAAATTTGGTGGAATCTAAACCTTTCTGACCTTGGAATGTCGAGATTACTAACGCAGTGGGCCAGAGTGAGAGGTCCCACAGGGTTGACAAAATGTCCTATCCTATAGAGCCCCTTGTCTAATCACCAATGGAAGACTTTGATGCCCATACTAGGGGGGAACAGAGGGTTTTGAAAAATGTGAGGTAGTGGGCGCCAGTAGGAGATCAGGTGTGGGTTATTTTTGAGGGAATCCCATAGTACTAAGGAGTGGGATAATGTGAGGGCCATGATAGCAAGTCTAGATTTGTCAGGGCACCAGAGAAGATAGTCCAAAGTGTAGTGGGGTATTGCTTGCCTTTCCATGTGTACCCAGTCAGTGTGTGCTATTTTGGAATAAATAGTGGAGAGTTGGGGTAACTGAGCTGCTTGATTATACCAGAGAAGGTTTGGTAGGCCCACTCCTCCCTGATCTCTAGTTCTAAAAAGCGTCCCCTTGGCAAATCTATGCCCCTTTACTCCCTATATAAAGTTTATAATTTTGGATTGGAATTTTCTAAGTTGATCCCTAGGAATTGGGAAAGGTAGCGATCTAAATAGATAAAGGATACGTGGTAGTAGAGTCATTTTTATCAAATTGACCCTGCCTAGCCAGGAAAGACCCAGTTTATTCCAATGTGAGAGATCATCTACCAATTTGCGAAAGGTTGGGGGGAAATTGGTGGCATATAGTTTGTTTATCGAGGCTATTAGGTTAATCCCTAGATAGGGAAATGCTGTCTCGTTCCATCCAAACCGGAAGTTGCCTTTAACCTGGAGTCCAAAGAATTTGCCAAAGTCATCAAGCACCCTGCAAATATTTGGTAATAAAGTTAGTGGTGAAGTGATAAAGAGTAAGATATCATCTGCGAAAAGATCGCATGTGTGGCTTTGTGGCCCACATCTCACCCCATGTATATCAGGGTTGTCTCTAATGGCAATGGCTAAGGTCTTTGTGACGATGGCAAAAATCAGTGGGGACAAGGGGCAACCCTGCCTTGTACCATTGAGAATTGCTAAGTGTTCCGAGTAATATCCCTGCAGTTTAATTTTCGCTTCCAGGTTGGAGTATAGTGCCCCTATTACGTTCATAAAGGATTGACCAAAGCCCCGTTTTTGCAAAATTGGAACCAAATAAGACCAGGAGATGGAATCGAACGCCTTCATGAGGTCTAGAGAGAGCAAGAACCCCTTTTGAAGAGGTCCCTTATCCCATCCAGACCCCAGTAGAGAAACTATGTCAATCGCTCTCCTGATCTGATCTGGGCCCTGTCTCCCAGGTATAAAGCCGACCTTGTGGATATAAAGACTAATAAAATTGGATATTTTGTCTATTTCGTCAAAATTTTTTTAGCTCATTATTTATTAATGATATAGGGCGATAATTAGCAGCACAACTAGGGTCCTTGCCTGGTTTAGGGATCACTGTGGTAAAAGCCGAGTACAATTCCTTATCAAGTTGTGCTCCTGCATGAAGTTGGTTGAAAAAATGAGCCAAGTAGGGGGAAAGTAATGAGGAGAAGTGTTTATAATACGGGACTGAGAAGCCATCAGGGCTGGGGGCTGAGTTGTTTTTAAGATCTTTAGGCCCCTTTCACACTGGGGTGGGGGCGGCGTTGGCAGTAAAGCGGCGCTATTTTTAGCGCCGCTTTACTGTCGTTTTAGCGGTGCTACTCGGCCACTAGCAGGGTGGTTTTAACCCCCGCTAGCGCCCGAGCAAGGGTTAAAAACCCCCGCAAAGTGCTGCTACAGTAGTGCTATGCTGGCAGTATAGCCGCACTGCCCCATTGATTTCAATGGGCAGGAGCAGTGAAGGAGCGGTGTATACACCGCTCCAAAGATGCTGCTAGCAGGACTTTTTTGAGCGCCCTGCCAGCGCACCGCTCTAGTGTGAAAGCCCTCAGGGCTTTCACACTGGAGAGACAGCAGCAGCTGTTTCAGGGCACTTTGCAGGCACTATTTTTAGCGCTGTAGTACCTGCAAAGCTCCCCAGTGTGAAAGGGGTCTTAATGACTTGTGAAACTTCTTGCGCCGAGATTGGGGCCTCTAAGCTATCCCTGTTATGGTCCCTGATCTTGGGGATATTGAGTGAACCCAGGAAGGAGTTAATCAAGCTGGGTGAGGATTCCTTCCCTTCCCTACTACACAAGGTTCGGTAGAAGTCATGAAAAGCTTCCATGATTTTCTGGGGGTTTTGTGAGAGGGAGCCATTGCGCAATTTTATTTTAGGTAAGTTATGAGGTCCTATTTTAGGGGTTAGCCTATTCGCTAGCAGTGAGCCCATCTTATCTTTTTGGTGGTAGAACCGCCCACCCTCCCAACGTAAACTCTTTTTGGCTATGGCAGTGAGAGACAAATGTAAGGCTGTACGCGCTGCTTCCAGTCTTTCTGCATAGCCGGAACAGGGTTTGCGTATATGTTTGCTTAAAAATGAGAATTCCTTCTCTAACCTGTCAATATCTATTTTGCGAGCTATAGTGTGTATAGTTCCGTGCCTTCAGGTTCATTTCTCTCCAGACATCGACCAACTCTTAATGATGAATTTATCTAGCCACATTAAAGGGATTGTAAACCCTTACAGACCACTTTTCACTACAGGTAAGCCTATAATAAGGCTTACCTGTAGCTACCCAGGATGTCTCCTAAACCTGCACGGTTTAGGAGATGTCTCCTGTATTTGCATGTGCCAACGTCATCGGCAAATGCGCACTGACACAAACTGAAGCAATGGCACGTATGTACCGTTGCTTCAGTGAGTGTGCCGTTACCGCGCACATGCGTGGGAGTGACATCATCACGGCTTCAGCCAATCACAGCATCGAAGCCGCGATACCCGGAAGTAACCCCTAGGAGTGATGTCGCTGGCCGGTGCTGTGTATGGGCATCGCAGCGAGGGCTTCGATCTCAGGTGAGTTTTACATAATGAGCTAGTATGCTATGCATACTAAATCATTATGCCTTTGTTTTGCAGGTGTTAGCTTTTTTTTTTTAAATGAGTTTACAATCACTTTAAGGCTCTGCCTGGTGGGACAGATATGGTCCTTACCCCGAGGGCGGGTTTTGTCAGACCCTGCGTCAAAAGCAATATTAGAGTCTCCACCATAGATGACCAGGCCTTCGATAAGTGGGGCTAAAGTATGAACGAGGGTCTTAAATAATTTAGATTGACCCCTATTTGGTGCATAGTACGAAATGAGGGAGTAGAGCTGGTTGTCAATGAGACCATTCACAAATAGGAATCTACCTTCTGGGTCTTTAAATTCAGAAATCAATGAAAACTGAGATGTGCGGGAGAAGAACAAGCCTACTCCTTTAGTTTTATTGTCAGAATTTGCTAGGTAGAACCTGGGAAATTTAGGGTGAATGAAGGAGGGGAGGGGGCATAAGATTTTTGGGAAGTGTGTTTCTTGAAGAAACAATGTCTATTTTTTGGTCATGTTAGTACTAGAAGATTTTCCGGTGTTTAATAGGAGAGTTAATTCCCTGCACATTGTGTGAGGCAATGCGTAGGGCGGATTTAGGAGTGGTGAGGTCAGCCATGGAGCAGCCTGGGAGGAAATGCCAATGATCCCCAATCATCTACCTGCCATTTGGTGGATGGTCCAAGGTCCAGAAATATGACAAAGTCTATCGTAATGCCTTCTATGATCCTGCAGAGGTGCGAGATCACACACGTCACTGAAACAAAAATAAAATTATTAAAGGACAGAAAAAAACAGAAAGAAGACAAGAGAAATAAGGGGTGGGATCAGGCTCCCAGGGTAGGGGAAGAGTATATCCACCATACCCTGAGAGACAAACATTGTGGGAGATCCCGACTAGGAGTGAGAAAATTCTGCAGCTCCGAGTACAGGAGGAGGTGCATTAGTACCGTTCCGTCCACAGCACTCCCTAAAATATGGCTAAAATATAAACTTGAACAAACTAGGGTACATCCCCGCAATAACAGTAACATGGAAACCAATAATGAAAGTTAAACTAGGGTATGCGTGATAACTGCTGTGGATTTAGGAAGAGTGAGATAAGGCACTATGGATCCGGGGATGATCCCTCCAAAGAGGGATGTGGGGATCAGATTCCTGGGGAGGAAGCAGGGTGAAAACCAAGGGAGCTCCAGGGTGTAATGGTTGTGTGGCCTAATGGCCAATTTACTGTCTGGTTACTGTTGGTGGGGACAAGAACTACGAGTGTTCCCTGGGAAATTGTGAGGACAGCATATATGACCCAAAGAAAACCGGATCTAAAAGAGTCAAATAGTCCACCGATTCCCGGAGTTTCAGAACTATATAGAGGGTATGTTGCACCATATTGATTGGTCCGAGGTTCAGTGCAGTAAAATCAGGGGAGTCATGAGAAAGTCCTTGTCCAGGGTAGAAGAAAGCCAGTAGAGGGGCTAACCAGATAATCAGACAGTATATTAGCACTACGGTAAGTTATAAGAGGCAGGCCTGAACAGAAGGGGAAACAGGAGCTTCTTGAGGTCAATTGGTATGTGAGTCCAGATGGGCATTAATACTGAGGGGGCCTAATGGGCCCAGTCCCAAAAAGGGGGTTGTTAGGAAGTAAATGAAGAAATTCTCCAGATCAGGGGGGTAATCCTTCCTTGGCTTTCTTATTTTTAGGCTTCTGCCACAGAGAGGTGAGTGGGCTAGATGGAGAAGGTCGTTTGGTCTGACTGGAGGTGGAGGACTGCATTGGAAAAGGTGGATCTTTGGGAAGTATGCCCAATTTCTGCAGTAGGTGCTCTCCTCCCGGAAGTGTAGAGAATCTGAAGGGCTTGCTGTTAAATTCAAACTTCAGGCTAAAAGGGAAAAGCCACCAATATTTGATGTTATTCTGCATCAGTATCGTCAGAAGGGGCTTGAGTGCTCGCCTTTTCTGAATGGTGAAGGGAGAGATATCAGCATAGAATTGGATTGAATGTCCCATAAGCTGGATTTGTGGAATGGTGCGAGCTCTCCTAATAACTTCCTTTTTAACATTATAGTAGTGTGGTTTGACCACAATGTCACAAGGCAGTCCATCAGGTCGGGGGGGTCCCAGGGCCCTATGGACTCAATCAAGCTCCAGTTTGTGGGCTCGGATGTCTGGAATGAGGCTTTTAATGAGGGAGTGTACTGCTTCTGGTATATCTGTGACAGCCGCTGATTCTAAAGTTAAGCCTTGATTTTGAAGGTCGTCAATTTTGGCCATTGGCCCCTCTAACTGGTTATGCAAGTCTTAGAAGCGATCAGTGTTTTGGTTAACCCATTCTATTGTGGTGTTCCCTCTATTTTCAATGGTCTCAATGCGAGATCCCAGAAGTTGGAGATCCGATTTAATGTCCGAAGTAATTCTGGCAGCAGTCTGAGCTAGGCCTGTCCAGCATTTCTGCAATTCTTGTGAACATAAGGGAAATGTCATGGGGCTGTAAGGTGTGCTGGCCCATCTCCTGATAGGTCACATTAGACCTCGGTGAGGCTGCGACTGAGGGGGACATGAGCATATCATCCAGGGTCTGGTTCAGGAGGTACACCATGGTGGCTGGTGATGTCGGGCTCTGATTGATGTGAGCATGGGGGTCCCTCCACATACCTCCTCTTGTGGTGAGTCCCGCCAGGGAGATGAGACAGGGATCCCTGTGTGAGCTGTCTCGTGCAGCTGCCGTTCCGCTGCCATCTTGGATTCCTTGGCCGCCCCTGGAAGTGCTGCAAATTGTTCCCTGTAAGCCGCGTTTAGCCGACCCCACCGGCATAAAACTTTACCCGCGGGCTTCCTGGGTGTTCCGGTCCCGAGTCGGCTGCTCTGGGGTGATGTTACCTGCTGCTGGGAGCGCCGGATGAACGGAGAGGGATGGAGCTCTGTAATCAGGCGTCCATTTCAAAGAGCACCGCGCATGCGCCTCCATGATGGAGTATTTTTAATACCCTAGCAATAAAGTGTTGTTAATGTCAAGAACTAACCTTAAAATTTAATGAAAACGTCTTGTCTGTAGCTAGAGTTCAAGCCTGTAAAAATGTATGCAAATTTTGACTTCATTCTAATCTTGAATTATTGACTCTCCCTCCTCATCCCAATGACCTATGATAGCTATTGTAGCTATTCTACCTATCAAATTTTTTCACGTCTTGGACAAACTACTAGCCAGCAAGGAGTCATGTTTAACTGCTCTCTGTTTACTCTGCATAGAGCGAGAGTAAATATATGAGTATCAGTGCGGCTGGTGGTATATTTTTTTTGGGGGGGCGGCAAACAATGCACCCCCCGGTCAGTCGGTCACCAGCCCTGCACTTATCCCATGTATCCGGCAGCGCTTCATACGGGCGGCGGTTTCCCCTGCGTCTCCTCCTCCGCATCACGGCGGCTTCCGCCGTGCGTCTCCCCCTCCTCTTTGCTTCTCCTCCTAGGTAGCCAATAGGCTCGGTACCTCCTTTCAGTCAATCAGGTGATGGGTCTCATGATCCGCTTCCTGATTGGCCGGGAGGAGAATCAGGAAGACAATAGTAAATATTCATTCGCTTTTGTCACACAACTTTTAAAGCCTATTAGAGCCCGTGGCTTTAATCACGTGCGTCAAAAAAACAAAACTCCGTTGGAATCCATGCGTCCAGTGCCCTGCATGTGGGTCTTAGGCTAGGTTCACACTGCTGTGATTAGATTTTGATTCGACTTTATGTGATGCAACATGGATGCTCCTTGGATGAGGTTTGCATATTCCATGGGGCCAGAATTATGCTGATATTTCACCAAAGTAGCACATGACCTTTTTCCAAAATCGAGCTGCATTGTTGTGAACAGGCACTATTGAAAACAATGTGATTTCCATTGTCATGCGATTCTGTGTGACTCAACAAAAGAAGAAAAATATTACAGCGCACACATGCAAAAAAACATTCACCTCCAGCAAGGCTAGTTTAAAACACCTAAACATTCTCAAAAAGACATTTTCAAAAATATGGGGATTTGGTCACACCATATTGCTATATGGTGCTAAGCCCACTTACTGCGACAAAGTACCCCATGATTAGTGGGTCCTACACTATCCATAGATTGGGAGATCCTGATTCTCTGAACCATGAGAGCTACACTCTTCTAAATGGGAGAATTTAAAGGTCTCCACCTATGACACAAGTGGACACTAATGAGAGGTACTTAATGAGGGAATAGGGTGCTCCTATCCCAAAAGGATTTGGTCAGAATCCATAAGACCATACAATAGAAGAAAAATATTACAGCGCACACATGCAAAAAAAAATTCACCTCCAGCAAGGCTAGTTTAAAACACCTAAACATTCTCAAAAAGACATTTTCAAAAATATGGGGATTTGGTCACACCATTTTTGAAAATGTCTTTTTGAGAATGTTTAGGTGTTTTAAACTAGCCTTGCTGGAGGTGAATGTTTTTTTTTGCATGTGTGCGCTGTAATATTTTTCTTCTATTGTATGGTCTTATGGCTGCACCAGCTTTAATGTGAAGGTGTGCCCCCCAAATATCTTGTTTGTGTATTGTATGGATTCTGACCAAATCCTTTTGGGATAGGAGCACCCTATTCCCTCATTAAGTACCTCTCATTAGTGTCCACTTGTGTCATAGGTGGAGACCTTTAAATTCTCCCATTTAGAAGAGTGTAGCTCTCATGGTTCAGAGAAGCAGGATCTCACAAATCTATGGAAAGTGTAGGACCCACTAATCATGGGGTACTTTGTCGCAGTAAGTGGGCTTAGCACCATATAGCAATATGGTGTGACCAAATCCCCATATTTTTGAAAATGGCTTTTTGAGAATGTTTAGGTGTTTTAAACTAGCCTTGCTGGAGGTGAATGTTTTTTTGCATGTGTGCGCTGTAATATTTTTCTTCTATTGTATGGTCTTATGGCTGCACCAGCTTTAATGTGAAGGTGTGCCCCCCAAATATCTTGTTTCTGTGTGACTCAAGTCGCATCCAAAATCGCACTAGTGTGAACCAGACCTTGGAATGCAAAGTTACCTGTAAGTTATGAATGTTGCAAGATTTGTATACATTCTGAATCAACAGGTAGAATGGATTCATTTTGGACTAAAGTCTCATCTTGAATTCCAAATGGCCGTATAGCTGTTATTGGCAAAATGTTGACTTTTCCTGTATACAACACTTTGTACACTAATGCCGCGTACACACGGTCGGACTTTTCGGCTACAAAAGTCAGACGGATGCCGACAGACCAAGTCTGGCGGACAATCCGATCGTGTGTGGGCTTCCCTGGACTTTCAGCTGACTTTTCCAGCCACAAATCTGACGGACTTTAGATTTGGAACATGCTTCAAATCTTTACGTCGTAACTCCGCCGGACCCAGAAATCCGCTTCTCTGTATGCTAGTCCGATGGACAAAAACCGACGCTAGGGCAGCTATTGGCTACTGGCTATCAACTTCCTTATTTTAGTCCGGTGTGCGTCATCACGTACGAATCCTTCGGACTTTTGTGTGATCGTGTGTAGGCAAGTCCAGTCGTTAGAAAGTCTGTTAAAAGTCCGTCGAAAGTCTGTCGAAAGTCTGTCGGACGGGCTGTCGGACTTTTGTAGCTGAAAAGTCCGACCGTGTGTACCCGGCATAAGTTTTAAGTTAACACTTTACTAATTAAAATTTTACTTTGCAAATTTGCTTCCAAACCTTTAAATACAAGCCTTGCATATGGATTTTAAAGAACCTCTTAATGGGCAACTTTACTTTTGTTTTGTTATCTTTGATTCTTTTTTTTAAATGTGGTGTTACAATTTGTACACTGTCTTTAAGAGTGATATATTTATATCTGTAAAGCCGCGTACACACGGTCGGACTTTTCAGCTACAAAAGTCCGACAGCCTGTCCAACAGACTTCCGGAGGACTTTCGGCAGACTTGCGGCGGACTTGTGGCAGACTTTCTAACGAACGGACTTGCCTACACACGACCACACAAAAGTCCGACGGATTCGTACGTGATGACGTACACCAGACTAAAATAAGGAAGTTGATAGCCAGTAGCCAATAGCTGCCCTAGCGTGGGTTTTTGTCCGTAGGACTAGCACACAGACGAGCGGATTTCGGGGTCCGTCGTAGTTACGACGTAAAGATTTGAAGCATGTTTCAAATCTAAAGTACGTCGGATTTGAGGCTAAAAAAGTACGTTGAAAGTCCGGAGAAGCCCACACACGATCGGATTACCAGCCAGCTTTAGTCCGTCAGCGTCCGTTGGACTTTTGTAGACGAAAAGTCTGACCGTGTGTACGCGGCATAACACATGCATTTCTAGATTTCCTGAGCATTTATGTTTATACTTTGTACAAAAAGAGGGGCCCTCTGTACCCAGCAGACGCAACTGTTCCTGTTAGACTATAAACACTTCCTACATTGACCAAGCAGTAACAGAGGCACCAAGTCTATTTTTAAGGTCTTTATACTTATTAACATTTTTGTTCAGGAGAGTGGTGGAGTCAGGTGATGTATGTTATGGAAAAAAGTGCAGTTACATTTTAAGAGTTGGGCAGAGGACGCCATTAAAGCGGAGTTTCACCCAGAAAAACATTTTTACAGTTTCCTTTCCTTTATTACTATAAAAAAAATATTTGGAGTAAAAAATGTTTTTAACTCACCAGAAATGCCCTGTTGCTAGGTGGTGGCTCCCAATCTTCCACTTCCGGGTCCGCGGTGCTCCGCATCACTTCCTCCCTTGCCTGGGCTCCTGGAAAATGTGAGTCATCATTTCCCAGGAGGCAGTGGGCAGTACTGTGAGAAAAAAATCTACGGCCGCACAAGATCGAGATGGTTACCCAGCATGCACCTCTCGATAGCTTATCCAGGAAGATTGGGCTTCATATGCCCACAGTCATCATGGCAACGGCCAGAAGAAGATTTGATAAATCATAAGTATAAAAAAAGTATAAGATGCATATACACTAGCAAACATAGATATACTTTATTTAAGTTAGTAATGAAGTGTGACGGGATGCTTGTAAAAAAAAAAATCATTCTGTGGCCGGAACTCCGCTTTAAGGTCATTTAAATTTGAAAAAGTGAAGGAGCTTTCACTAAGTTGTGAAGGCCACATAAAGCCATTTATTGCACTGCTTAAATGTTTTAAGTGGTAAAGACTGTAAAAATGAATTAACAAAGTATGTTGTTATTAGAGGCAGAGGTCAGTTGGTTATGTCCACTTATGTCTGTACCCACAGGCAAGATTCTTGGAGTCCAAACTAGAATCAAGGACTACAATTAAAGGCTTGATGCCTGGAATGTGCTTATCCCATAACAATACTGCTGCATATCTTCCAAAGGATTATACATTTTATTAAGCACATAACTGGGAGGCATGAGCAAGGCATGACAAAACAAATTTTGTCAAGAAACTAATTTAAAGCTGTGATAAACAGCATATTTTTGCCCAGAAAAAAATGTTAACCTCCACAAAATATATGCTTTTAGGCAACTGGTATTGACATTTACCATGATGATAAAATACCAAAGGATGTTATGTATATTGATGTATTTACCATGTAAGTCTTGTATGTATCCAGTAACCCACAGCAATCACTCTGAATAGCAACATACAGTGTGTGTCCATTTGTGTTATGTACTAAACACTACATTTTTATAATTTATGCTTAACATGATGTAATTTAACCACTTAAGCGCCAGAAGAATTGGGCCCTTAATAACCAGAGCACTTTTTACAGTTTGGCACTGCACTGCTTTAACTGGTAATTGTGCGATTATGCAATACTGTACCCAAACAAAATTTACGTCCTTTTTTTACCACAAATAGGGCTTTCTTTTGGTGGTATTTGATTGCCTCTGCAATTTTTATTTTTTGCAATATAAACGGAAAAATTCAGAAAATTTTGAAAAAATTGATATTTTCTACTTTCTGTTATAAAAAAAAAATCCAATAAACTCAATTTTAGTCATACATTTAGGCCAAAATGTATTCAACCACATGTCTTTGGTAAAAAAAAAAAGTCAAGCGTATATTTATTGATTTGCGCAAAAGTTATAGCATCTACAAACTAGGGTACATTTTCTGGAATTTACGCAGCTTTTATGCTAAAAATAAATATAGGAATCAACGCCTAGTTCCTATATTAACAAGCGCTCATGGATAAGGTGAAAAAACACATAGAAGGATAATATAGCCAATTTCGGCAAACAGCTGCTACCTTATGGCCTACCAAGGCTCAAACAGATAGTAAAACAACACACACAAGATGTAGGCATCGCTATTATGAACACCAGAGCTGGTGTGAACTAAATAACTCTATATATCAAACACAAATAATCATGCGATACAAAAAGTCAATAAACTGCATAAATGATGAAGTCCGCAATAAATGGTAAACAGTCCATAGGATAATCCAGAGTGAAGTTTCTTTAAGATAAAGATGGCTAAACATTCACCGACACCACCACACGTGCAAGGCAAGGGGAGTACTCACATACATCCCCCTCTGAATAAAACTCTTAGCAGAACTAGCAAGGTAGTAAGTAGGTAAATGGCACTTGCAAACACTCGTTTTGGTATTCGATTTCCCTGGACCAACTTTATCATAGGGGCTCGATCACACACATAAATGTCCGTGTCCAATATGAGGAAAAACAGAAATAATTCCATAGTGTGATTCTGTATAAAAGTGTTTATTTCCTCATAAAACAGCCCCCCGCCCCCTTTAAGAATTGCACTTACAGCAAAAAAAGATAAACAATGAGCATTGCATCACATGAAGCAGTTGTAACGATTGTAACAGCCAAGCATGAATCGAAAATGTCAGGGTATCTCCTACTGCAATCAGCTCTATCTACGGAAGTAGTGAGACTCGTGTCTCCGAACAGCGTGCTGAAATGTAATGTTGATCGTCGCTGAGACACGCCCTAACGTTTCGACGTAATCGACATCATCAGAGGGCGCGTCTTGGCAGCGTGATGAATCAAACTTTATACCGCTTCACTCTGGATTATCCTATGGACTGTTTACCATTTTATTACGGACTTCATCATTTATGCACTTTATTGACTTTTTGTATCGTATGATTATTTGTGTTTGATATATAGAGTTATTTAGTTCACACCAGCTCTGGTGTTCATAATAGCGCTGCCTACATCTTGTGTGTGTGGTGTGGTTTTACTAGTTTATGAATGCCTTTCTCATTTCTTGAGGTGCTAAAATGGCAGGGCAATACAACCCCCCCCATGACCCCATTTTGGAAAGTAGACACCCCAAGGAAATTGCTGAGAGGCATGTTGAGACCATTGAATATTTTATTTGTTTAACACAAGTGATTGAAAAATGCCAAAAAAAAACTTTTTTACACAAAGTTGTTACTAAATGATATATTGCTCACACATGCCATGGTTCTATGTGGAATTACACCCCAAAATACATTCTGCTGCTTCTCCTGTCATGGGAATACCACACGTGTGAGACTTTTTGGGAGCCTAGCTGCGTACAGGACCCCGAAAACTAAGCACCGCCTTCAGGCTTTCTAAGGGCATAAAATGGGGATTTCACTTCCTCACTACCTATCACAGTTTCGGAGGCCCTGAAATGTCAAGATAGCACAACCCCCCCCCCCCCCCCAATGACTCTATTTTGGAAAGTAGACACTTAAAGCTATTTGCTGAGAGGCATGTTGAGTCCATGGAATATTTTCTATTTTGCCACAAGTTTCGGAAAAATTAAAAATTTTTATTTATTTTTCTTCAGAAAGTAGTCAATAAATGATATATTGCTCAAACATGCCATGGGCATTTGATATGTGAAAATACACCCCAAAATACATTCTGCTGCTTCTCCTGAGTACAGGGACTTTTTGGCAGTCTAGCTGCGTACAGGACCCGAAAACCAAGCACCGCCTTTAGGCTTTCTAAGGGCTTAAATTCTTGATTTCACTCCTCACTACCTATCACAGTTTCGGAGACCATGAAATGCCCAGATAGCACCCCCCCAAATGACCCCAATGACCCCATTTTGGAAAGTAGACAACCCAAGATATTTGCTGAGCAGCATGTTGAGTCCATGGAATATTTTCTGTTTTGCCACAAGTTTCGGAAAATTTTTTTTTTCACAGTTATCACTAAATGATATATTGTTCAAACATGGCATGGTTATATGTGAAATTACACCCCAAAATACATTCTGCTGCTTCTCCTGAGTACAGGGATACCACATGTGTGGGACTTTTTGGCAGTCTAACCGTGTGAAGGACCCCAAAAACCAAGCACGCCTTCGGGCTTTCTAAGGGCATACATTTTTTATTTCACTCCTCACTGCCTATCAGTTTCGGAGGCCATGAAATGCCAAGATAGCATAAAACCCTCCCTAATGACCTAATTTTGGAAAGTAGACACCCCAAGCTATTTGCTGAGTATTTTGCAGATCTCGCTTTTCAAAGTTTTGACAATTGAAAAAAAGAAAAAATATATATTTTCCTTCTCTTTCTTCATTTTCAAAAACAAATGAGAGCTGCAAAATACTCACCATGCCTCTTAGCAAATATCTTGGGGTGTCTACTTTCCAAAATGGGGTAATTTGGGGGGGGTTTGTGCTATCTTGACAGTTCAGGGCCTCTGTAACTGTGATAGGTAGTGAGGAGTAAAATCACCATTTTACGCCCTTAGAAAGCCTGAAGGCAGTGATTGGTTTTTGGGGTCCTTTACACGGCTAGACTCCCAAAAAGTCTCACACATGTGGTATCCCCGTACTCAGGAGAAGCAGCAGAATCTATTTTGGGCTGTGATTTCACATATGCCCATGGTATTTTTGAGCAACATATCGTTTAGTGACAACTTTGTGCAAAAAAAAAAAAGTTTGTCATTTTCCCAAAACTTGTGGCGAAATATAAAATATTACATGGACTCAACATGCCTATCAGCGAATAGCCTGGGGTGTCTACTTTCCAAAAAGGGGGGGGGGGGTTGAACTGTCCTGGCATTTTATGCACAACATTAGAAGCTTATGCCACATATCACCCACTCCTCTAACCACTTAAAGATAAAGCCCGTTCTGACACTTTTTGTTTACATGAAAAAATATTTTCTTTTTTGCTAGAAAATTACTTTGAACCCCCAAACATTACATATATATATTTTTTAAAGCAAAGGCCCTACAGATTAAAATGGTGGGTGTTGCAATTTTTTTTTCACACAGTATTTGCGCAACCATTTTTCAAACGCAATTCTTTTGGGAAAAAAAACTTTTTTACATTTTAATGCACTAAAACACACTATATTGCCCAAATGTTTGATGAAATAAAAAAGATAATCTTATGCCGAGTACTTGGATACCAAACACGACATGTTTTAAAATTGCGCACAAATGTGCAGCGGTGACAAACTACGTACATTTTTAAAAGCCTTTACAGGTTACCACTTTATATTTATAGAGGAGGTCTACTGCTAAAATGACTGCTCTTGATCTGACGTTCGCGGTGATACCTCACATGCATGGTGCAATTGCTGTTTACATAGCATACGAGACCGATACTTGCGTTCGCCTTTGAGCACGAAGGGACATGGGTGCCACAGCAATTGCTGTGGAGTGATAAGTGACTTTTCATAATAAATTTTATACATCTACACTATAGAGTCTCCCCCGTTTTGTCTTCATTGAGGGGTCTGGATATGTGGAGGATCCAGGGAAGATAATTGATCTCCCCTCCCGCAGTTGTGGAAATCAACACCTGAACCTTAAACAAGTGTCTGTTTGCTGTTCCACTGAAGGAAGAGAGGACAGCTTTCTGGAGTGTTACCCAGGTGGAGATCACAGAAGCCGGCAGGCATATGCAACAAGCCTTTTAGATCTCTATAATCTGAGATCCAACAGATTCGGGAAGCGAGCATTTTTACTTTACTTAAAGTGGAAAGATCATCTGTGTGTGTCAAAGCGGAAGATTCATGGTTGATCCACAATACAAGATATCCTCACATGGACTTTATTGTTTATGATATATCATGAGGGTGTATATTTATAAGAATATTTTTTTGCAGAGGAACAATTAATTTAATTGGTGTGTGAAGTGGAAGCAATTAGATTGCTGAGCACATAGATCAACATAATTTCTTTTTTCACAATAACACTAGTTCTAAAAGGCACATAATTGTTTCACAATTCTGAAAAGGATTTCATTTAAATATGTTGGTATTAGGTTACTAGTATATAGAGTAACTTAGTTGCTCTTTATTTGTGATATATAAACACTAGGTACAACAATGTATCACAATTTTTAATTTATTTTTTCATTTATTTTTTCACAAAAATAGTGGTAAATCACGTGGATAAAGCTGTTGTATACATTGTATCACGATATATATTCATTGGTGGCGCGCTTGTAATTTTCCATTATTCTCTTGGTTTTTTTTGTATTTTTGACTTACACGAGCAGCTACACCTTTTTGGATCTTTATATGGTTAGCGCAAAATATATTCTTTTGACACATCATTCTGGTATAACCACTCAAAGTCCAGCAACATACCAGTACGTTGCTGGTCCTTGTTGGGCATATATTGTAATGTTCTTTTTTTCATGCAGCCTGTGGGCTGAATGAAAAAAAGAGATTGATCGATGGGTATGCCAACCATTATAATACCACCCTTCATCCACCCACTTCTAATGATGGGCATACATGCACCGTTTTTTTTTTTAACTGTGGTGGTGAAATCACCTCCTACATGACTCTGTCCTGTTGCCATGGTAACAGATTAAATGACTTACAGAGACACCCATTCTAAGGCTTCAAAGAGAACTAAAAAGAATAATAAACTGACGAGCGGGACAACCTTGTGGACCATACCTCTACCTTTCAACCCTTTTTCTTCTTTCTCTTTCCTTTTCTCCACCTTACGATTAAAGCTCATTATCAAAATTTATTTGACCTATATACACTCTACTTATAAACAATATGTATAGTAGGTGTAAATCATTTAAATACCTACAAAAGTAACTAAGGAAATGATATATATCTTTAATTTAGGTTTACGTGAACCCAATGTTTAATATTTGAAATTTCATGATATTTACCTATATAAACCCTACTGTAAAGCAATGAGCTTACTTTATAGATCCTTGTAAACTTACTTTATGTATATTTATAATATTGTATACTCAATAAACTTCTTTTGACAAGGAAATCACCTCCTACAGTGCTGGAGTCACAGCTTTATGTATTGTGAGAGCAAACGCTGTTGCTGTCAGAATAAATAAACCCATGCTGCAGCTGAATGGCGTACCATCAAAGCAAATATTGGTTAACAATAAAACAAAGTAACATTACAATATAACAGTAAGACATACCATACCTCCAAAGCAAATACAATAAAACACAGTATTAAAAAAATAACGGTTATAAAATACACTAACAATAGAGAGAGAACAATAGAGAGTGGACAATAGGGAGTGAACATAAGAGAGAGAGCAATAGAGACAGAAGAAAAATAAAACGACAACTATTTTCGGCTTTTTTATTCATTTTTTTGTGGTTTTTTTTTGCACTTTTATATAAACTGTAAACTGTAACTGTAAACATTCCAGATTAGGGTCTTTCAAAATGTGATAGCCATCTCATCTTTCGAGACCCTGCGTAAGTGTGCCCTAGGACTGTGCAGTGCTGTATCCTACGCTAATACTCCACTAGTGTGTGGTAGCGTTTAAAACAGTTACCTATGCAGAGACCAGGTTGGTCAGGACAGGAGGGACAATAAATAGCAGGTGTCACGCCTAAATCTGCATTTTCTGCAGACACAACATCTTCTTTGGGGTGATTTTTGAGCAGGGGTACAAGGGATGATATACAGAAAATACCTCTCTTGCAGCTGGCTCACTGCATTTGCATTGGGAAGGTGGGGCACAGCATCATCTGGAAACAGAAGATCTGTGATGATCTCTTCCAGGAATTATAGGAAGGATCCAGTTCATCCTGACACTTTGTATAGCACATAAGCGTTCAGCAAAGTCAAATGGAATAAATATACAGACACTTTTTTATACTAGCGTCTCACCTTACGGGCAATTAGGTACGGCGCCAACATCTGGTCAGTAAAGTCCACCCCTCCCATGTTAAGGTTGTATTCGTGTACACAGAGGGGCTTCACAACACCAGTCGCCGTTGGAATTTCGACTGTCGTATCTGCGTGAAGGGAGGACAGAACGAAAAAATTCCGTGTATCCCTCCACTTCAAAGCAAGCAAATTATTACATCTCAAGCAGGCTCTCTCTCCCCCCATCTAAGTCGGAATTCTACAAGCCGTTGGGGGAAGCCCCGTGATTAGATCACATGGTGCCACATGCACCAATTCCACAATCAAAAAGGTGACTAAAAATAATTGTCCATGTACAAGTGGTACCCCTTTTCCAAATAAAGGTGACACCAAGTCCCACACAATCTTTACCAGCGCTCCCTATGTAGTCTGGGCAGTTCTCGGGCTCCATGTGACTATCTTTTCCCTTGTAAACCATAAAACTATATGTATAGCATGTTGCCCTGTCACAGAGCTTATACAACTTGACACCATATCTGGCACGCTTGCAAGGAAGATACTGTTTGAAAGAAAAGCGGCCAGAAAATTTAATCAGGGACTCATTAACGCAGACAACTTGATCAGGAGTAAACAAGGCTGCAAACTGTTGGTTGAAGTGGTTTAAGAGGGGCTGAATTTTGTAGACCCGATCGCTTCCAGGGTCACCCTGGGGACAAGAGTTCATTGTCATTAAAATGCATGAACCACAAGATCTGCTCATATTGCGTCCTGGTCATGGAGGCAGAGAACACGGGCATATGATAAATTCTTTTTAACTATGCCCATGAGGAGGGATAGGCCCAGGAAGGTCTTAAAATCAGAAACCGTAATAGGTTTCCAATCTCTGGCAAGGGTCAACTGGGAATTAGCAGCGATTAATTGACCAGCATACAAATTGTTTTGGTCCACAATAAATCTATAGAGATCTTCCGTGAAAAACAGTGAATAAAAATCAAGTGACATAAAATCAACTGTTTCCACCTGAATTCTGGGTTGGCCAGTGAATGGGGGAAGTATGGGAGTTGCAGAAGTGGTGGGCTCCCAATTAGGATTGGCAAATGCAGCAGGATGGGCACTATGGGCTCGATGGGCCTGTCTTTGTCTTCTTGGTGGCTGCGAGATGCTACTTGCGCTAGCCACCGCACCAGCTTGAACTGCACTTATGGGACTCGCCACATCACCAAGTGTTACTGCAGTGCTGGATGTACGACCAGGGTGTACTAGGCTGCTGGTGCTTGCCAGTTCACCAGAAGGATGAGTGGCACTAGTACTGGCTCTCTGCTCCATATGAGAGCCCTGTGGGTCTTGCACCTCAACAACAGAAGTAGAACGGGGTCGGGTATGCCTGACCTTAGCAGGGACCACTACTCTGTCGCCAGAGCTATCTGTCTGCTTGCCGCTGCTGTCTATGGGTTTGTATTCTGAGCCTGAATCTGACAGATGGGTGACTTCCTCTTCACTCTCATCTGTTATGCTCAGAAATGTGTAGACCTCTTCACTAGTGTATCTCTGATTGGACATTGTTTCCTCTAAATTTAAATGTGCAGTATGGCCTCTTTTGCTGTGCATGCACATTATTGCTGCGGACACCACACTTGCGCACTAAAGGCACAGTGGTTCAAGACCACTTCCATCTCCACCCATCTCCCCTGGTACTTACTGTGTATTTTTTGAATTGTAGATATCAAAAACTCTTTTACCACTTTCTGTCAGGGCTGGACTCAGCCCTTCCTTCTCTGAGCTGCCAGCTCCACTCTCTCCACAGTAACTCAGCTGTTGATCTGCTCATCAGTCCTGCCTACTTAAAGCCGTCCAGCTCACTTAATCTCTGCGTTCGCCTTTGGTCACATTTCAGAGACTTTCTCCTGCGTTCCTGTTGAAGACTTGCTCGGCTGACGTCCCTTCTGGCTCCTGATGCTGCTTGCTGTACTACTATGTTGATCTCTGGCTCTCTGACATTGGCATTGGCTGACTACCTGATCTGGTTACTAACTCTGGCTATGTATTGACTACGCTTACTCTGTTTACCTTTTTATTATTATTAAACAAGTGTGATTAACTGTACTTCTGTCTCAGTCTGATTCATGGTTTCTGACACTTTCTCCTGATGAACAGCAATGATGCATAATCTTGAAACACGTAGAGTTTCACTCTGTACATTTGCACAAGAGTGATGTAAACTAAGTGTTTTTTAAGATCTCATGTGGTTGTACTATATTGAATTCATCTATCTGTGATACAAACTCTCCATGTATCTATTCTTTAAAATTTTATATTAATAAACTTATATAAATGTTATATTTCCTTTGTGTGCATACGCATTTTTGGAGTCATCGCCTTTTAAAGTTCCACCAGAGGGTTCTTGTTTTGCCATTTGTATGCTTTATTAGGGATGTGGGTGATTTCTCCAATTCCCCACTAGAATTGAGCTATTCCGTATATCTCTCCCTATCTCTGCGCTCATCCGGCCCTCCTCCAGAACACTGGCTCTCACAAGATGAAGAAAAGCCTGATGACTCCTAGGATTTATGACGATTATATCCCAGGAGTCAAGGGGACTAGACCTAGCTACGTGATTCGCTGAATGACACGAATAGAAAACAGAACTACAAGAGAAAAGGGATTTAGAGGTAGATAAAGGACATTTTTTAAACCAATGATATTAAAGGAGGGGAAGACAAGCCAAAAAGAAAAAAGAAGCTTTATAAACTGACTGAAGGTCCACTTTAAGTCTGCTATCAGCTTGGGCATGTGTAATTGTAATTCCTGTTTTGTCATTACATTGTACAATACTGTGACATCAGTAACAAGACACCAGATTGGTATGCCTATTTTAGCATTCTCCAGCTAAGTACATGAATTTGACTTGTCATCAGCCTCTTGTGATACACAGTACATCATTTAGGCTGGGAGAGTGAGGGATAGGACTAGGAACCAATCAGTTTATCTGAATGCACGTATGTTGAAAAGGAACAAACTGACAAGGACTAATGTGAGTAAAGAAATTAACTGCTGCTCCTTCCCTGTCTAGTCACAGGCAGGAGATAGGGAGGTGATCTTCTATAACTGCATCAGAGAATGTCAGGTCACTAGTCTGACTGTGTATCAGGCAGGGCTGTCTAAATCTTAGAAATGGATGGACACAATCTTTTGGAAGGTGAAAGAGCGCCCATATATGTCTAATGCCGCGTACACACGGTCAGACTTTACGGCAGACTTTGCCCGGCGGACGGGATTTCGTCGGACAATTCGATTGTGTGTTGGCTCCAGCGGACTTTGTTTTATCAAAAGTATGACGGACTTAGACTTGAAACATGTTTTAAATCTATCCGTCGAACTCGAGTACGGTCGAAAAGTACGCTCATCTGTATGCTAGTTCGACGGACAAAAAGCCACGCTAGGGCAGCTATTGGCTACTGGCTATGAACTTCCTTGTTTTAGTCCAGTCGTACGTCATCACGTACGAATTCGACGGACTTTGGTGGATTGTGTGTAGGCAAGTCCGTTCATTCGGAAAGTTCGTCAAAGTCAGCCGGTCAAAGTCTGCCGTAAAGTCCACTCGTGTGTACGCGGCATTAGACTGTGTGTTTAGCCTTTTGCTTGGAGTTCAGAGTTAATTATTTTTCAGATATTTGCTTATGCAATGTATTCGATATTTATGTGAAATTTGCTATATTTATTTGGGTGTTTCATTTAATATTGATAAAAAGCTGCACCTATCTTTATTTTTACCTATTTTGTCTTTTTGGTTCGAGAGCACCAGCTGTTTATAATACTTATTTTGCACTTAGAGGAAAGTGCAAAATTTCTGACTGGAGTGCATTCAGAGAGACGAGAGTCAGCAGTCATTTACTGTATTTCCAGTGCATCTAGTGCAAGATGAAATGAGTAGTTTGAATGCACAAGACCCCCCCCTCCCCCCCAGAAATTCTCATGTCACTTTGTACAATGTATGTACTTAATTAAAGCTTAAAGCAGAATAGCAGGCTTTTTATTTTAAATCTGCAGTGTAAATATTAGTAATATAAGTCTTAAGAGGTGCATATCCCTTTAAGTATGTTTGTCATTTCTGAAATATTTACACAGCTACAGACCCACATAAACAAAAGAAAACAAAAGAAAGTGACCAGTCGCATAACTAAATATCAATGGCATGCTTCCATCCCGGGTTCATATATAAAAGAAAAAAAAGAGGGGCAAGTGGGATTTTAAATGAAGCATGTCAATTGAAAGTATAATAATGAATACATGCGAGTAGGTAAAATGATTGGATTTAATTTATAGTCAAGTCCATGATTTTGATGCATACAGTACCAATGAAGTAGTATAAATACAGACATAATCGCATGAATTGATATATAAGCATATTTAGCAGTAACAGTCAAGGAAACTCAGTAGTGTAAACAAATCAATGGACATACATATATGCAATTCATAACAGAAATACATGAATGACATGAATCGCCAATCAAAATCACAAAATCGCATGAAATGAGAAAACTCGATAAAAAATTGATAAATGTCAGGGATATGATTTAGGCTTGATAGGGCATCCTTAGTTTGCGAACCCGACGCGTTTCTTGGCTTCTTGCCAGTCATCAGGGGTGGGATGCATAATTTAACTGAGAAAAACAAAGGAATATCATAAATATTGATACATGTAGAACCTCCGGCCAATAGATAAAATCGTATCAGAAATGTCCAAATTGTCTACTTTGAATGGAGAAGCTACTTACAAAATAGCCCAAAAGTCAAGAAGAGTCACCAGCAATGGGATCTGTTAGGGTGTGAGATATAACCGTCTCAACCGGGGTTGAGGCAGGGCACCGACCATCCTTCCAAAGTGATTGGAGGGTGGGACAGGAGAGACCACAGCCGACTGATTCCTGAGCCCTCAATATACTGGTCAATGAGTTGTAAATGGGAAAATCTGCAGAAAATTGAAAAAAATGGGATGTGTCAAAGAAAGTAAAACTGGAGTAGAAAGTGTTGGATGAATGGAATGACTGAAAGAAATGTGTGCTTGGTGCATATGAAAAAAGTAAATGTGTGAAAAATAAGATAATAAGGGGAAATGAAAATAAAATGGATGCATGAAAATGCACGTGAAAAAAGATAAGTAAAGAAACCTATAGGAAATGTGTGAAAATAGAGGATGTCCTGCACTGGGTAAATAGGTGAGAGGATGGGAATGTGTGTACTGTAAGCAAACTGATATTTAGTTATGCGACTGGTCACTTTCTTTTGTTTATATTTATATTTGGGTGGAAGACACCCGCTCCCCCGGTGACCAAATCGCACCATCATTAATTTTTGTTATCCTTAGTTCAAATACATTCTTTTGTATCTTTATCCTAAATCCGTTACCAATTTTCCAACACAGTAACAGTCTGTGACTATATAACATATTTTTACATGTGTTCCCTTGAGTTTATTGAGAACTATTTTGTACCAATTCCAGGGTCTTTATTCCCTGGAATCCACTTATTGATTTAAATCCAGCACATAGGCTGGAGTGTTTTGATATTTTGCAGTCTCTTTGTCCGGGGTTGCGATGCGCTCAGCTCCCTCCCCACCTCCCCTTATGCATTTCGGGCTGGTTGGGGCCCGATCTCAACGCATCGGCGCCATGCACAAAATGGCCCCCCAAGCGGCATCAATTGACGCCACAAGGTGTGAGCCGGGTTTTGTTTTTTCTCCATCTGACGCCTACAGCTGTGATGAGCAGACATCCACTGAGTTACTCTCAGCTGTGATTGCTCTCTCGTCTCTCAGCTACCAATGACGTCATGCATGACGCTGGCAGGGACCCGCCCAGGGCCAGAGTATATCAGCTGGGACCGACAGACTGACGGTTCACTCCCTCACTGTGCTTCGCTAGGAAGGGACAGCTCTGTTAAGCAGCCACTATTCAACACATGGGTAATTAATATATTTTTTACATCTTTTTTTCTGCTTACAGTACACACATTCCCATCCTCTCACCTATTTACCCAGTGCAGGACATCCTCTATCTTCACACATTTCCTATGGGTTTCTTTACTTATCTTTTTTCACGTGCATTTTCATGCATCCATTTTATTTTCATTTCCCCTTATTATCTTATTTTTCACACATTTACTTTTTTCATATGCACCAAGCACACATTTCTTTCAGTCATTCCATTCATCCAACACTTTCTACTCCAGTTTTACTTTCTTTGACACATCCCATTTTTTTCAATTTTCTGCAGATTTTCCCATTTACAACTCATTGACCAGTATATTGAGGGCTCAGGAATCAGTCGGCTGTGGTCTCTCCTGGCCCACCCTCCAATCACTTTGGAAGGATGGTCGGTGCCCTGCCTCAACCCCGGTTGAGACGGTTATATCTCACACCCTAACAGATCCCATTGCTGGTGACTCTTCTTGACTTTTGGGCTATTTTGTAAGTAGCTTCTCCATTCAAAGTAGACAATTTGGACATTTCTGATACGATTTTATCTATTGGCCGGAGGTTCCACATGTATCAATATTTATGATATTCCTTTGTTTTTCTCAGTTAAATTATGCATCCCACCCCTGATGACTGGCAAGAAGCCAAGAAACGCGTCGGGTTCGCAAACTAAGGATGCCCTATCAAGCCTAAATCATATCCCTGACATTTATCAATTTTTTATCGAGTTTTCTCATTTCATGCGATTTTGTGATTTTGATTGGCGATTTTAATTCATGTGTTTCTGTTATGAATTGCATATATGTATGTCCATTGATTTGTTTACACTACTGAGTTTCCTTGACTGTTACTGCTAAATATGCTTATATATCAATTCATGCGATTATGTCTGTATTTATACTACTTCATTGGTACTGTATGCATCAAAATCATGGACTTGACTATAAATTAAATCCAATCATTTTACCTACTCGCATGTATTCATTATTATACTTTCAATTGACATGCTTCATTTAAAGTCCCACTTGCCCCTCTTTTTTTTCTTTTATACAGACCCACATAGTTTAGCTCTTCTGATACCTCTTGTAATGCAACTAGAGGTGCACCGAAATTTCGGCGGCCGAAAATTATCGGCCGAAAACTGTGTTTTTTCATTCGGCCGAATGAAAAAACAGCCGATACCGAAAGGGGGTGTGGTCCGCCGCGGGGGCGGGACGCCCAGTCCTCCACTCCCTCCTCCTCTCCTCCCTCCTAATTCCCTCGCCGCGATCTCCGTGTGTCATGGAGTTGAATTGTCCGGCCGTAGTAACAGTGTCCCGCCTCCTGTGATAGACAGCACACTGATCCAATGGTGGGACATTGAATCAGCGTGACGTGATTACAGGAGGCGGGACATTGTTACTGCGGCCTAGGCAATTCAAATCCAGCGCCGCAACACCAGGAGATCGCCGCTGATGCGGGCACAGGCAGTCTGCATATGATAGGAACTGGTGGGGCTGCTGGCCACTGGCAAGCTGCACATGACGGGCACTGGTGGGCTGCATATGACTGGCAGTGGTGAGGCTGCTGGGCACTGGCATGCTGCATATGATGGGCACTGGCAGGCTGCATATGACAGGCACTGGTGGGGCTGCTGGGCAGTGGCATGCTGCATATGACGGGCACTGGTGAGGCTGCTGGGCACAGGCACTAGTAGGGCTGCTGGGCACTGGTGAGGCTGCATGTGACGGGCACTGGGGAGGCTGCATGTGACGGGCACTGGTGAGGCTGCATGTGACGAGCACTGGCAAGGCTGCATATGACGGGCACTGGCGAGGCTGCATATGACGGGCGTTGGCAAAGCTGCTGGGCACAGGCAAGCTGCATATGATGGGCACCGGTGAGGCTGCTGGGCACAAGCACTAGTGAAGCTGCCGGGAGCAGGCACTAATGAGGCTGCTGGGCACAGGTAGGCTGCATGTGATGGGCACTGGTGAGGCTGCATGTGACGGGCACTGGTGAGGCTGCATTGATCTCTTGTATCATGTCTGCTAGAGGTGCACCGAATGGCAATTTTGCTAATACTATTAGCAGTGTGTTTTAGGGCCCTTTCACACTGGGGCCGGGGCAGCGTCGCCGGTAAAGCGCCGCTATTGTAAGCAGCTGAGAAATGGTTAAAAACCACCGCAAATCGCTTCTGCAGAGGCGCCTTGCCGGCGGTATAGCCGCGCTGTCCCATTGATTTCAATAGGCAGGAGCGGTGAAGGAGCGGTATACACTCCGCTCCTTCACTGCTCCGAAGATGCTGCTAGCAGGACTTTTTTTTTACTGTCCTGCCAGCGCACCACTCCAGTGTGAAAGCAGCGGCACTTTCGGGTCGATTTGCAGGCACTATTATTAGCGCAATAGCGTCTGCAAACCGCCCCAGTGTGAAAGGGCCCTAAGTAGGAGATTGCAGACATGATACAAGAGATGGTTAGAGACTGCAGGCTGCATTTTTCTTGACCTTTCTTGCACTAAAGGTGCCAATAATGGCCAGCAATAAATTCATATTAATTTAATCTGATGATATTAATTAAAAAGTTGAATATTATACAATCATATATAAAAAATATAAATATTTTTTAAAAAGTGCATATTCATTTTCGGTTTCGGCACCAAAATTTCCATTCTGTGCACACCCAAATGCAACAGGAGAACTATGGATTGGCAAGAGGAGCGATTGGTGGGCAAACAACATTGGGGCCTCTGTGTATGAGAACTGCAGCTCTCATAGCCATTCTCACTATACTTCTTGTTCTGGTAATAAAGTGTTACTAAACCCACAACAGTAAAATCAGTCTGTATATGCAGTAAAGAATGCTTGTTATACTCACTGTGGAACATAAGGGGTTAATCCTCCCCTTCTTCCACAGTCCCCAATCCATCTCCTGATAGTACAGAGCCGTGGGGGCACTCTGCACATGCTCAGTTTGGTGTGTATTGCTAGAGAGGTTTTTTTTTTGGGAGGGTGCATTTGATCAGCACAGGGCCAATCAGCACTGTCCAGACAGAGGGTCAGGGGTCATACAACCTCATAGGACCGCCAGAGGAGAATGAAAACTCCTCCTACAAGCGTTACCCAGTGCTAAGCCGGACACTGATAGAAGTCAAAAGACTGCTGATGAGAAAAGGTATTTAGCAGTTTATAATTATTAAAATAATTGCATTTCCTTGGTCTGTGTACTGTGGGAGACCGGATATAGTGAATGCAGGGTCCTGGGTTTAGTAACACTTTAATGGATGTATAGACAACTTATGTTTACACTGCAGATCACTAATCATTATGTGACGTATTTCTAAAAGTTACATTGTTACATAAAGTATTTTTAGTCCAGGAGCAGAATATTTTTATTTGCCTTGCGTTTCTCTTTAAACTAGATATAACCCTGGAATCTTTATGTGACATATTTCTTAAAGTTACATTTGTAGGTCAAGTCTCCTATAGTCCAGGAAGAGAATATTTTTGTTTGAATTGAGTTCTACTTTAAACTAGATATAACTCTACCTGGAAGATTTATGTGACATAATACTAACAATTTCATTTGTAGGTCAAGCCTTTTTTTTATAGTCTAGGAAGGGAAACCAAATAAAAGGTATTTTCAGACTTTTGAATTTAATGTCCACATCCTTTATTTAGCTGTGGCTATTTCATTTACAGAATCAATGGCAATTGATGTCTTTGGTGTTGTAGCTGACAATTCTGGATCAAAGACTCTAGGGCCCTAAACACAAAGGAGCTTCTCAACCCTTAATAATTAAACTTTCTCTCCATCTTTATTACACACTCCTGCCTTGCTGCTGACATAACTGTCAATGAGTGGGTGTGTTCCATGAGAGACATGGTTATTAAAACCACCGCTGTGCTGTTTGAAGAACTGCATCTGAAATACAAACTATATGTGAAATAAAGGAAAAGAAGAAAGCTAAATTGGAGATAGAACTCTTCAAAGCAGTTTCCTGTGAAATTGTTTCTGAAGCCATTTTATGAAAGCTGGAGCTGTCACCAACAACAGCCAATTGTATTGTTGAAATGCATTTGAAATTTAAGCAAACTTATGTAGTTGACAACAGCCGTACTTTTGCTTTGGTTGTCTTTTTCATAGTTTTTTAGGATCAGTTCTATTACTACAATTCATTCATAATCACTTTTTTTGTACCCTTTCATAACCCCAGGCAATTTATATGGCGCATATGATGTGTAATAAAATATGATCTTCATTGAAAACTGCATTTTAAAGAATAAGTAGATTCAACTAAACAGACAGCAAATTTTTTTTTCAATTGTCCCATAAAAAATAACTTGTCCCATGTTCTTAGCCTCTCTGTTGCTGACTAAAGTCCACCATAATATTAAAGAACCAATAGGGGCACTCAGGAAGCAGAAGGGGTAGGATCAAGCTAGGTTTGATTTAAATATAAATACAGTTGCCTATATTCAAGTCTTTTAAACGGTAAACCTCAGACATGAAGTACGAACAAAGCACATCCTTCTGTATAATGTACTTGTCTCAACTAAATGTCATTTCTGTCTGCTGCTTACAGTAGTTCCTCTGCTGTCAGCATGAATCACTTCTGACAAGTTTTCCTGACATCAAGAGAAAAAAGATGACAGGGGAGGGCGCTCCAGCACACAGCCTGTGGTTGGCATCCTCAGCTCTGCTCCTGTGTGCTGTGTGAAGGAGGTGTGTCCCTTCCCTCCAATCATCTCTCAGAGCTCTCCTTACTGAGCTCTGCAGTGTGTAATTTTAGCTCTCCACCTCGTTTTCTGAATACTCAGACAAGCTTTATAAATTCTGTACTTTGAACAGATGTAGGGAAGAGAACCCTGCAGATAAACAAGTACAACGTATGTAGGAGGATTTGTTTCATCTCTGTGTATCACCTGAGGCCAATCACTTCACTGAGTATATGTAACGTTTTTTCGACCACTTTAATTTCACTTAAGGTACCTTCTGTTTATGCCCATTTTCATGGATTTTCTAGATTTGTGGCAGGTTTACATTAACTCACAGATGCAGTACAGTAGTGAAGTACATTGGAGTGTGCAATATTAAATATGACATTACATATATCTGGCTTTATTAGGGGCCACGTTATTCATGGGTTCATGCAATAAAAAAAGGAATGTTAGGTATCCTGGGAATACAGAACTATATTTGGTGCTGCAGAATAGAAAAGGTTGGAATGCTCTTGATTTAAAGTGCAATTGCAACAATTTAAAGGGTAAATCCACTTCTGTTGAGATAAAAAGCAATCCCCTCTGGGTGAGCAATGGACTCTGCAAGGATTTTATCAGCTTTTGTAGGAGAGTTTTTTACAGTGTCCTTTACAGACTAAATCCTGAATGGGAGGGTGTGTGTTCATTATAACTTTCTGGTGCACTTTCAGTGTGTTAATGAGGAAAGCTGCAGTGTCTGCATCCCTTTAGAAGTAGAAAACCTTTAGGGAGTATCTTACCAAAATTCAGTTTGCGACATATGTTTAAAATGTTATTTGTCTTAGTGCAGATATGTGAGAAAACCTGTGGGCCAATCGCACAAGCAGGAAACATTTCTGGGGACATGCGATATACCAACGGTGTACAGAATGTCTCTGTGTTGCCTTATTGCTTCAAAGTGTTTGAACATTTTTAGAAAATTGCAGGGACTTCCAATTGAAATGGAAGGTTATTTCGAATGAAACGAAATTTAAGAAAAATGGCTTGTATAGCAATTTTAATGCTGTATTAATTTTTGAGGAAAGTTGAGTTCTCCTTTAAGCTAAAGCCTTGCTTACATCTCATGTTAGTACTCATATACTGTATATTAGATTAAGTGGTGGTTAGCTAGAAAGATGCATTTTAAAATGGAAAAAGGAAGTGAAGTCAGACAACAGTTATAAAAAGTATATAATTTATTATACACAGGGTCGACCCCAAGGACCTCCTGAGGTGTGCAGAGCTGTTACGCCACCTGGAGAAAATGTGAACATATTCAAGCACTCTTTATTGTATGGTAGATAAAGAAAAAAAAATATTTTCATTATGTAAATATTTTTTGAAATTTTCATCATGATACATTGTTGTAAAAAATAACCGCTCCATACTGAAGAAGCAGCTTTCACTGCAAAATGCGTTGATGTTGGACCTGGAAAACCATGCTTTATCATTTGAGAATATCAGAATGTGATTTTATGATTACTATAGTGACCAGGTGTCAAGTCCTGGTCCTTAGGGTGGTATTTGTGAATTTCCCCTAGAGTTGTAAAAGTGTCAACATTTTATTTTAATTAATGTAATAAATTATATACTTTTTATCTTTTTTTTTGTCTGCCTCAAGCTGTACCTGTTAAAATCAGACTTCATCTTTGAGATAAAAAAAAAAAATCGGACTTCATGGCACAACATTGAGTTGTTTTCTCCATTTCCTTTCTCTCTGGTATCTTCAGTGTTTAGACTGTGGTACAGTGGAAGTTTAATTTTGCAAAAAGTCTTATGTTAAACTAGCTGGTGGATAATGTAATATAAAGATTATGTAAGACGTACTTGGGCTGTACATACAAGAGGATTTTATATTGCATGAAAAATCTCACTAATGCTTTGCACAGATTTGAGACACCCATACATCCGAAAGGTTGGTCATGGGTTTGGAAAGAGGAATCATTTGATAAATTTTTCAGTGTCATCTGTGCCCCATACATAGTTGAATGGGGCATCCAGTATTGCCGGAAGCAAAGGTTTTACAAGCATCTATTGTCTTGGGTACTCATTGATGTTTAAAAATGAAACCATGCACCAGGATAACTGTTTTCCATTAAATGTCAATACACAGAGATTGAGTATGCTTACTAAAGACTTTACTGTATAAAATTGGCTTTAAGAAAACAGATTCTAGCCTATCTTTATACAACATAGAACATAATTTAATTAAGAAGCCGTTCCTTTACAATCTTCACAAATCAGTCACTACTAGTTGATAACAATAGGCCTGGTTCCCTTAGGAGTTTAACACTCAAACTACCGCAGTTTTTGGTTTCATAGGGATTTATAGCATTTAAAAACCATTAGTGGTTTCTAGCAGTAATGCTGATCCTGAAAATACCTTAACAGGTGTTATTTATTACAGTTGGAAAACAGTGCTGCCCTGTCAGGATATGAATTATTATATTATAGAAAAACAAAATAAAGGTTAATGTACATTGTGCATTTTCTGCACATATCACACAAATATAGCCTCGATTTTACTGCTGTATATTCAATCACCAGTATACCGTATATACACTATATTACCATGAACTTTATTGGCATCCCAGTCTTATGCCCCGTACACACGGTCGGACTTTGTTCGGACATTCCGACAACAAAATCCTCGGATTTTTTCCGACGGATGTTGGCTCAAACTTGTTTTGCCTACACACGGTCGCACAAAGTTGTCGGAATTTCCGATCGCCAAGAACGCGGTGACGTCAAGCACGTACGACGAGACTAGAAAAGGCCAGTTCAGAACCAAGCGAGGCACCCTTTGGGCTCCTTTTGCTAATCTCGTGTTAGTAAAAGTTTGGTGAGAGGCGATTCGCGTTTTTTCAGACTCGTGGCTTTCAGATCGTTTTCTGCCGTTCAGTTTGTGCTTGTGGGTTTGTATCTGCTTTTCAGTGCGTGCAGTCAGTTCGTATTGGAGTTTTCTGTGCGATCTTGTCCGCTCGTTGCTGTTTTTCAGGTCGCTCTTCACAGGCCTTGCTGTTCTTCAGTGCGTTCTGTTACTTCGTTCTGAGCAGCCGACCGTTTTCTAGCCATGTTTCGTATGCGTACTCCTCGTACAGTTCGTGCTGTGCGGGGGCTTGGTGTTGGGGTCCTGACCTTGACACAAGTCCAGTCCATGAACAGGGTGGGGAGGAGTTCATGGACCAAGAATTGGTTGCTTCAGCGTGACCAGTTCTGTCATATGCCTTTGCTCCGTGAGATCCGTGAGAATAATCCTGATGATTTCAGGAACTTTCTCAGGATGACGGACCCCGTGTTTCACCGTTTGTTGGCTTCGCTGACCCCCTATATTAGCAGGCAGGATACCTGCATGAGGCAAGCCATCACTGCGGAGCAGAGGTTGGTCGCTACCTTGCGGTATTTGGCCACAGGGAGAAGCCTGCAGGACCTCAAGTTCTCGACAGGGATCTCCCCCCAGGCTCTTCTTTGTGGACATTTACTGCTTGTGTTTGTTTGAGCTGACCCTGACAGAAATGTGTGGAGTCCAGAAAATGTTGTGATTGTGTAACCTTATACAAAGCACTGTTGGCTGTTATTTACTAAATGCAAAGACACTTTTCACTACAAGTGCACTTGCAACTGCACTGAAACTGCACTTGTAGTGCAAAGTGGATTTGCCCTTAGGAAATTACCCCCATTTTCTCATAAAACAACAATTACATCACCCCAAAAGTGTTGTAGCGTTGAGACAATAATCCACACATTCTTGATGAACAATCTTTTTAATACCAGCACAATCACATTGCATTTACCAAAGGTTTTTCTGACAAACCGACATGTTTGTTGTATAACATATTTTGTGGTGTCATTATCCAAAATCAAAATGTGCATTTTATAGAAAACAGGCCTGTGTAAAACCCACAAGAAAGACACAAATCTTGATCTTACAAAGTTCACATTAGGTAAAACCTGAAGGCAATATCAGACATGAGTATTTAGGAACTGTGTTTGATATTGCGTTCAGATGGGGGGAAATCACCCCTGGAAAAGCCAAATTTGGAAGATGCACACAAATTTCACAATGTCAACATGTGCTACCTGCCATCAGGGGGGATCAAGGGATGTGTTTTGGGAGAGAAAGCCCTTCCTCACCGCTACTTTATTATTGAGGAAGGGGTTGCACCCCCAAAACGCGTCCATTGATCTCCCGTGATGGCAGATAGCACATGTTGGCACACTGTGTGCATCCTCCAAATTTGGCTTTGGGAAAAATCACAAAAACATTTCGCACATTGTAGCAGACAAAAGAAGAAAGTGATTTGGAGGGGCTTTAAACTCGCCCCAAAACATCAATGATGTTTTTATATTTTGGAATAACATCATTGATGTTTTGCTTGATGTTTTCCAATTGTAAATTACACCCCATGATCTCCCCGATCAGGATCTGGGCACTTTCGGATGTGAAAGGATCTGGATCCACAACATCACGATCACCTAAAAAGAAAGGAAACCCAAAATAAATTATGTCTAAAAAAAATGCCGCCATCCATCTCTTATCTGAGCCTGTGGTCGCAGACACTCACCTGTTGTGGTGACTAGTTCCACCATGTCTTCTTCCTCCTGCTCATCTTGTGTTGGGGGGATTTCCCCTTCTTCCAGAGGGGGGGGGGGCTCTGGTCTCCTCGGACGAGGGGTGTCCTCCGAGTCTTTTCTCCCCTATGTAAAACCAAAAGGTATAATTAGCACACAGATATTTGATGGCAGAACTATAAATAGGAAACATTGCTTGGAAGTGAGGTACAATTGTCTATTTTAGCCGAGTTCCAAGATGTAGCTTTTTTAGTGTCCTTTGTCCAGCTGCAATACTTTACCTGTTTGGTACAAGCTTCACAGATGTAGACCCCCCTATAGTATACACTGGAGCACCTGTGTGGCCCCCCTAATAAAAAGGGTGTTCTGGGGTCCCACACTAGTGCTCCAGTGTCCAGATGTGAAAACACCTGCTCAGTGTCCTCTCCTTACACACAATCTAGTTTGCATTTCATTCTAGTAACAAAGCCATCTACACAACCCAATTCTTTGAAGACAAGTATAGGGCCTCAAAATGGTGGCCAAATGCATATGGGCTAAACAATGGTATTTTATAGTCCGAAAAAAAAAAATGTGTGATCCGAACGAATAATGTGCCCATGAACATGAAAGTTGCCATTTTAAACTGTACAACAGTTCCTAAAAGCACATGGAGCAGCACGAACGTAATAAACACAAGAACAATAGGAACACAGCACAACTACTTACTTTTTTGCAGCACTCTCCGGATCTTTCTGTACTGCTCATGTTCTCGTAATTTCAGGTCCGACCACCGCTTCCTGAGCTGATCTTTCGATCGTCGTACCCCGAATTTCCGGTGCAGACTCCTGACCACTTTCGCCATGATCTTGGCCTTTCGGACATTGTGGTTGGGGTAAGGCCCATACTTTCCATCATAGTCGGCCTTCTTCAGGATGTCCACCATTTCCAACATCTCCCCAAAGGACATATTTGAGTCCTTTAATCTCCTTCTGGATCGGGACGTTTCAGGCTCCAGCCTTTCCTCCTCCTCCTCCTCCTCCTCGTTGCTGTAATTAGCACTATCCTGCTGTCTCTCCGCCATGTGCTCTTCCTCCACTGCGCCGAACAAAAAGGGGTAGGGAATAGAATAGAAAGAACGTCAGGGGCGGGCGGAGTTTTACGCATGCGCAGTGTGTATAAATCGTAACGCGCGCGTCTTACGTACGATCTGTGAGCGGAGGAAGGAGCATCGGAGACGCCGATCGTGCTAACGAAGGTAGGATCTAAACTTGGGCCTATACTGCTTCGAAATTGAAGCCTATATTGTAACAAGATTAGGGGAGTTTGGCCTGACATTAGGGTTTGTCGTGTGTTGTGTCTTGCAGAGAAAATGGATGGGTTCAACGACCACAATTTCCTGCCCCTGTTTATTGACAAGTACAGGGAGCTGCCCTGTCTGTGGCAAGTGAGACACCCCCACTATAATCACAAACAGAAGAGGCAGGCAGCGCTGGAGAAACTGCTGGAGTTGGTGAAGCTGGTGGTCCCCACAGCAACCATCCCTTATTTAAAAGCTAAAATTGGTGGCCTGAGGAGCATGTATCTTAGGGAGCGCAAGAAGGTCACAGATTCCCAGAGGTCCGGAGCTGCAGCAGATGACATTTATGTCCCTAGGCTGTGGTACTACGAGAGACTGTGATTTCTGTCAGACCACACTGAAGTCAGGGAATCCCTCTCCACTCTTCCTTCCATCCCAGCTGAGGCTTCCGATGTCCAACCTGGGCCTTCCAGCCAGGAAGAAGTGGAGGAGCCCAGCTGGAGCCAGGTATAGCATTCTTCTACAGATTTCTGGGCAATAAAGAAATTATGTTTACTAGATGTTATTATTGATCACTAATTGCTGATTAAAAAAAGTGTTTTACATATCAATAGACAGTAGTGGGCAAAAATAATTGGGACAAGAATGCAAAATGCTGGGCTCAGAAGGATAGTCTGTTATATTTGTTAACATTGAATTTGCAGCAGTCAGGAGGTGAAAATTGTGTGTGATTGATGAAAACAATACTAAAACTATGTCCCTTTTTCATACACAGGAAGACCTCAGCCAGGAGGAGGCTGTGGAATGTGGCAGTCAGGAGGAGGCGGGGATTAGTGGCAGTCAGAAGGAGACGGGGATTAGTGGCAGCCAGGAGGAGGCGGGGCTAAGTGTCAGCCAAGAGAAGCCAGGGACAAGTCGCAGCCTGACTGAGTCTCAGGTCCCTCCCCTCCGCCTGCCATATAAAAGGGTCAGGAAGGCCACTCCCAGTCCTGTGCAAGATTCAGTGTACAGGCTGATCCAGGAGGCTTCGGCGTCCCTCAGAGCCTTCCCCAGTCCTGCAGAGGCCTTTGCCTGCATGGCTGCCACCAAATTGCTGGGCATGCAGGAGGGCCAACGCAAGATCTCTGAGGACCTGATTTATAAAGTCCTTCGTAAGGGGGAGAGTGGGGAACTGACACCCAAGACGGATGTCATGGGGAGGGACGATCCTCCTCCTCCTCCTCCTCCTCCTCCTCCTCCTGCTGCCACAACTCCACCACCACAGCCAAAGCCTGTAAGGAAGCGTGGAAAGAAGACCTGAGAGTGATGGCCCTGGGTTCAGTCTGGTCTGACAGAAGATGCAGTCTCTCGTATGACCACAGCCTGGGGACACAGATGTCATCTGCTGCTTTCCGGATCTCTGGGACTTCTGGACCAGACTGCCCTCCCTTAGATATGGACTCCTCAGGCCACCAATTTTGCTTTTAAATAATTGATGTCTGCCCTGGGAGTCCAAGGCTTCGCCCACTTCTGCAGTTTCTCCAGCGTTGCCTCCCTCTTTGTTTTTTTATAGTTGTGACCCCTTAATAAAATATTTTTAGGTAAATTCTACTCTCCTGTGTGTGTTTTCATCCAAAAAGGACAGTTTGTTGGTGAGTATTCAGGTACATTTCTAAAGTACAATGTGAAATTAACAAGGGACAACAACACCAAACAATCTCCTCCTACAGATTAAATAGAACAACATATCAACGGTTTTGTGGGAACTTGTCACAAAAAACACACAAACATTTTCGGGAGTACAAATCAAAATCACCAAAAAAATAAATAAAAAGAGAAACACAAAAAAAGATTCTACATTAAAGTAAAAAAAAAAATTAAAAAAATATGTTGTCAGATGTGAGAAATCAAAATATATTGAGGGAATGCCGATAAATAGTAACGAAAAAAGTTTGTGAGAAGTGTGTGTGAATATGAGCATCAAAACGACTTAATTCTTGTCACATTATAAAGAAGAAGAGAGTGCGCTGTATTAAACCATTTTTTACATTGCAGCGTGACGAAAGTGCTGTATCCATTGCGAACGCTAAGTTTACCAGAACGAGCTGTCCCGTGTCGGAATTTCTTCTGAGCATGCGTGGCACTTTGTGCGTCGGAACAGGCCACACACGGTCGGAATTGACGCGATCGGATTTTGTTGTCGGAAAATTTTATCTCCTGCTGTCCAACTTTGTGTGTCGGAAAATCCGATGGAAAATGTCCGATGGAGCCCACACACGGTCGGAATTTCCGACAACACGCTCCGATTGGACATTTTCCATCGGAAAACCGTGTGTACGGGGCATTAGTCTGTAGGGTTCAATTTTGAGTTGGCCCACCCTTTGCAGCTAAAACAGCTTCAACTCTTCTGGGAAGGATGTCCACAAGGTTTAGGAGTGTGTCTATGGGAATGTTTGACCATTCTTCCAGAAGCTTATTTGCGAGGTCAGGCACTGATGTGAGCGAGGAGGCCTGGCTCGCTGTCTTCGCTCTAATTCATCTCTGAGGCGTTCTATCAGGTTGAGCTCAGGATTCTGTGCAAGCCAGTCAAGTTCCTCCACCCCAAACTCGCTCATCCATATCTTTTATGGACCTTGCTTTGTGCACTGGTCCAAATAATTTGGTGGAAGGAGGATTATGGTGTGGGGTTGTTTTTCAGGGGTTAGGCTTTGTTCCAGTGAAGGGAACTCTTAAGGTGTCAGCATACCAAGACATTTTGTACAGTTTCATGCTCCCAACTTGGGGATGGCCCCTTCCTGTTCCAACATGACTGCGCACCAGTGCACAAAGCAAGGTCCATAAAGACATGGGTGAGCAAGTTTGGGGTGGAGGAACTTGACTGGCCTGTACAGAGTCTTGACCTTAATCTGAGAGAAAAGGGTGGGCCAACTCAATTTTGAACCCTACAGACTAAAGCTTCATACACACGATTGGATTTTTGGCCAACAGAGCGTCAGACTTTTGTCCGAAGGGCGTGTGCCAGGAACTTGTCTTGCATACCAACTGCACACAATTGTCGGCCAACAAACATGAACTTAATGACGTACTACATGAAATTTCAGCTCTTGAGCGCCACCCTTTGGGCACCTTCTGCTAATGTCATGTTTGGTGAGCATTGATTCCGAGAATGCGTGTTTGTACTTTGGACTTTTGTGTGACGGACTTGTGTACACACGATAGGAAAATCTGACAACAGAGCGTTGTCCGCCAAAAATTTACTAGCCTACTATCCAACATTTGTTGGCAGAAAGTTGGCCAACAAATGTCTGATAGAGCGTGCTAATGTTCGATTTTAGGCAAACAGTCTGTCATCACACAATTCCTGGAAAAAAAATCCGATCGTGTGTACGAGGCTATAGACTGGGATGCTATTTGAGTTCATGAGCATGTAAAGGCAGGCGTCCCGATACTTTTGGTAATATAGTGTATTTTATGCTGTATGCCCCTCTTGGTTGTATAACTATTACCTTTTAGCTTGGGTCTACTCTTTCACTAAGTGAATTTCTTCAATACCACTAATACATATAGTATCTATCTACAAAGACACTTCTTCGGACGGAGCAAGCTACACAGAAAAACTGTAATGAACCGGTTAACCACTTGACCTCTGTAAGGTTTCACCCCCTTCACGACCAGACCATTTGTTGTTATTCAGTACTGGTCTATTTTAACTAGCAATTGCGCAGTCATGCATCACTGTGTGCAAATTAAATTGTTATTATTTTTTTACACAAATACAGCTTTCTTTTGGTGGTATTTGATAACCACTGGGTTTTTTTTTTTATTAAATGACTGAAAATTTTGAAAAAAAAACCCAATATTTTATAATTCCTGTTTATAAAACACCCAATAAATTTTTTTTAAAACAAATCTAATTTCTTCATAAATTGAGGCCAAAATGTATTCTGCCACATGTATTCTGCCACTTGGAAAAAAAAAGACCCAATAACCCGGCCATACACGGTTCGAATTTCGAAAGAATTTTCTTTCGAAAATCGTATCTAAGAATTTTCGTACAAATTTTGCACCATTAGTGGGCTGCAGCAACGGTCGATTTTCGTGCGGGAATCAAATTTGAGGAAATTTGGGAAATTGTTGGAAATTTTTAGAAAAACGAACAATTTTCTAATCAATGATGGGAGAATCGTGCGAGAAATGTATAAGAAAAGAAAATTTACGGAGAGAAAAGAAGATTCCTGGCCACGAAAATTCTTTTCTGTGGCAACATAAGGTGAAATTGGTCGGCCGAATTTCGAAAATCAATGATGGCATCATCGGATCACAAATAAAACAAACTTTCTGCTTAAGTGTTTATTAATTGGTTTGTGCAACAGTTATAGTGTCTACAAACTATGGTATATATACTGTACACTGGAATTTAAACAGCTATAGACGCTATATTGTAATGGTGATAATCAGCGACTTATAATGGGACTATCATAGGGTGGCGGGAAATCTGGCGCTAACAGACACTATCTGGGAGGGTCACTAACGAACACTGAGGTCGCTAGTAACACTTATACAGTGACCAGTGACAATATTGTACACTGACAGTATGATCAAGGGGTTAACTGTGTGTGTAACGTGTGCTGATTTTTCTTTCTGATCTGACTGCTTTTTTC